>CM054948.1:15066215-15436052 GCA_029168755.2 Tillandsia fasciculata
ATGAATTGGGCCCAAATCGGTCGATTAAAATAAGATATCTAAATCTTATATGAGAAAGTGGGCCCAGATTGTAAGTGGAAAATTTACAGTCTCAGAAAATTCTGAGAAAATTTCGGGAGCTCCGTAAATATGTTTTAAGGCCACAGTGAAAGTTTCGCGTTGATCGGACACCCGGATTGAAAGAACGGGCTCCGCCAGCGAATTCAAAGACAGTGGGACTTTTGGCAGAACAAAAAGGGTCCCAACTGAAAAGTTTAAGTACCATGAGGTAAATTAAGTTAAACTGTGGCTGCCCGTCAAAATTGAGCGAAAACGGGCGAAGAACGGGCGAGAGACGGACGAAAACGGGCGAAACTGGGCTTGGGCCCAAGTTTCGGGCGCCCGAAAGTGAGTTCCGGGCGCCCGGAAGCTACTGTAGCACACCCGGTTTTCGGGCTGCAGTGAACCGGGTTCGGGCACTGTAGCGAACCGGTACTGTAGCAGCCCGGTCCGAAGGGGGTGCGCCCGGAAATTACTGTGCGCGCCCGGAAAGTACTGTAGCAGGTGGGCTTTCGGCTGCAGTGAACCGGGTTTGAGCACTGTAGCAAACCGGTTACTGTAGCAGCCCGGACCGGATTGAGGTTACGCCCGGAAATTACTGTGTGCGCCCGAATCCCGAGTGGCACGGATCCCGAGGCATCGGGCACGGATCCCGAGGCATCGGGCACGGATCCCGAGGCAGTTTCACGGATCCCGAGGCACGGGCGCGAATCCCGAGGCGCGCGTGGTGGGTGAGGACCGCCACGTGGCGCCTCCTCATTGGCGGTCTGACCGAGGGAGCGTGGGCTTGCGCGGGAATACCGCGGACCGACGCGGCGTCAGCGGGGACGCCACGTGGCGTCTCCCCATTGGCCGCAGCGGCCGAGGCGCAGGCGTGCGCGGGAAGGCGCGCGGGCCCTGGCGCGGTCAGCGGGGACGGCCACGTGTCGGCCTCCCATTCGCTGGTCAGCGCGACGCGACGCGCTGACGCGACGTGGCGCAGCTACCGTCACGGTAGTGCGGTCCACGTGGCGGCCTCCCATTGGCCGCCACTGTTCGTTGGTCGCGGTGCATGGGTCCACGGCCACGTGTCGGCCCCTGGTTGGCCGAGCGTGGTGACGTGGCGCTGAGCTGGCGCAGGCGTGGACGCGTAGACCGCGGCGGGCGCGGTTACTGTAGCCGCCCGGAAACTTTCGGGCGCCCGAAAGGGTGCGCCCGAAAGTCCGGAAATGGCCTATTTAGGCCCAAATCGCCCCATTCTTCCTCCTTTTTCCCCTTTTGGGCTTCACCCGAGCGTGCGGGAGAGGGAGAGGCGATTTTCGCCGGGGTCTTCGAGGGCGCACGAGCACGCCGTGGACTCCGTGGAGCGCGCGAGTTGCTCCAAAAAGGCTAATGGGCACAATGGGCGTCACGGCATTGACAAGGTAGGCCCCGTGTGTCGTTCTTGCGGTATTTTTGGCACAGTTTCTACATTTCCTTTTGGACTTTGGATTTGACCCCTTTGCCCACGTGCGTGCTAGGGACCAAGTTTTACTGTGCCGTTTTACTGCGCGAGTTTCGCGGGCATTTTGGGCGCGCCTCGTTTTGCGTGCCGCTCGTGAGGATATGCACCGTTTTGCGTGCGGATTCGACAAGTATGCGCAGTTTTGGCGCGTAGGCTCGGGAAATATGCATCGTTTTGCGTGCAGAGTTGGAAAAGGAACATGCACCGTTTTGCGTGCCACCCGAGGTACGTGCTGCCGTTTTGCGTGCAGATTGGACTAACGGGCACCGTTTTGCGTGCAGACTCTAACAATACGCCTCGTTTTGCGTGCAGGGTCCGAAAAGTATGCATCGTTTTGCGTGCAACCCTACAGTGGGGTGTGCACCGTTTTGCGTGCCCATATGGGTACGTGCTCCGTTTTGCGTGCGGGTTGGATCAATGCGCGCCGTTTTGCGTGTAGAATCTAATGGTTTGCATCGTTTTTCGTGCAGGCTAGGAAAAAGATGTGCACCGTTTTGCGTGCAACCCTACAGTCAGACGTGCACCGTTTTGCGTGCAGATTTGAGGTACGTGCACCGTTTCGCGTGCAGGTCGCGTTGTCGCGCATGGTTTTGCGTGCCGGTTAAGTGGCGCGCACCATTTTACGTGTGGGTTATTAATTTAATAACGTGCTCCGTTTTGCGCACAGGTTTGGTGGACGTGCACCGTTTTGCGTGCGGACTCAAGGGATGTGCACCGTTTTGCGTGCAAGCTTGAGGGAACAAGTGGAATCGCGCGGAGACCAATTGCAAGTGTCTACAAGCAATTGGGTACACTACAAGGTGGGGATTCTGCCGAAATTGGGTGACCTCTCCCCTTGCTCCTTTGCTTTTTGATCTAGAAGCATGATAGTAGCCTGTTAGAGGCGTTAGGTAATTATGATTAAGATGTTTGTGTAGATGGATTCAGATGAAAAAGTGCAACTGTTGGTTGCCAGAGATAGAGGAATATATGTGCATGTGCAAATGGACACAGAGAAAAGTGCAACTGTTGGTTGCCAAAGATATATGATGAATATGCATGCGTAGAAGTAATTATTAATTATGAATGAGTGAAATAATTGTATGCATGAAAAGATTAGCTATTATGATTGTGATCATGTTAGGGTATAACCCTAGGAATCATGTGACATAAGGGAACAAGACTTGTTGGTAGTAAGACTAGGAGAAAACCTAGTTTAGGGGTTTGACGAGTGACATCGAACATAGGAGTTATCCTAGGGAGGACGAGTGGCATGGTCTTAGGTGATAACCTAAGGACACTGGATAGAGTGATCAACATAGAGTCAGAGAACTCTAGGGTGTATATGGCATGGAACTTAGGTAAAGAGAACCTAAGGAGAATTAGTGATCAACATAGAGTCAGAGAACTCTAGGGTGTATATGGCATGGAACTTAGGTAAAGAGAACCTAAGGACTTAGTGTTCAACATAGAGTCAAGGAACTCTAAGATGAGTATGACATGGATCTTAGGTAAAGAAAACCTAAGGTGAATAGAGGTCAGCATAGAGTCAAGTTGACTCTGGGATTCAGTAAGGAATCAAGAGAATGGAACAATGGATCAATGTGGAGATATGAAAGGAAAACAGGAAAGTAGAGTCATGTAATTCTAATATAACAGTGGAACATGCAATTAGAGTCAGTGTAACTCTAAGTTAATAGTGGAACAGGAAAATAGAGTTAAGTTAACTCTAGGATTCAATGAGGAATCAGGAAAAATGGGATAAGATCCCAGGGTTAAAGAGTTTAACAGATATAACCCTAGAAAGTCATAGGGTGTATGGGCAAATGGACAATAACTTTAACTTCAATTTGAGTTAAATAAATGAAGGTGAAATGTTTAAGAGTCCATGTGACTCTCTAGCTACCCGTGTGGCAAGACCTGGGTAAGAGATGAAAAAGTGATTAATAAGCAAGACAATCAAATTGTTCAAGATAGAGCTAAAATTGGTTAATAAGCAAGACAAGCAAATTGCTTAAGATAAAGAAATAAAAGAGGATATTAATGACGCCTTCGAATTTGAGACTCGTCAAGTGGAGCAGGACTCCCTGGGCAGTGACCCGTCGGACGAGGTACTTTCGAAGGGCTAAAAGTGAAAGCAAGGAGCTAAATGCTCGAAGAAAAGAGAAAGTGAATTGCCAGTGGCAAAAAGGGAGCTATAAGCTCGAATAAGAAAGGAAAGCAAGTGTTCAAAAGCAAAGAGGCTAAGAACTAAAATAAAAAGAGAAAGAAAAAGAAAAGAAAGAAAATTAAAGATAAAACGGGCGTACCTCCGGGGGTGAACGTACAACGGTCAGGAGTTGGACAGGGTCCCTCTCCCGGGCAGCGACCCGTATGACTGGTAGATAGAGTACTCTTGTCAGAGTTGGGCAGTGACCCTCGGGCAGTGTCCCGTATGACAAGTCCCCCCGGCAGGACGGGGTAACACTTGCGGGTGTTATCGGCAACCTTAGAAATCTTATCTTATGGTAGCAGACTACCGGGCTCGGGCCCGTTGGATAAGAATTTCTGAGGGTTAACTTGAACTAAAGCACCAGAATCTAAAGAATAAAGAAAGATAGAGTGGCCAAGGTGGCCGGGTTAGTTTGACCCTGTATATAGCGGCATAGTGGCCGAGTTGGTGCTTAGCAGCCTAGTGTGGCTAGACAAGAGTAGTGATGGTTGTGATTAGACACAGATAGTGTAGTGAGTGATATGTTATATTGCATAGCTGCATTTTGATATTGAGGATTTTAGTTTCCTAGCACTATTATTATTGCTTCCATTGGACCAAGTGGTGTAGGACACTTTTTCTCGGTGGTTGAACCCACTGGGAACTCTGTCGGAGTTCTCACACCCCTTGGGTGACCCCCCCCACAGGTTCGGGAATGGGTGCAGCGGTCGAGACAGATCAGATGCAGACGACAGCGAGGCATACGACAGGGGCAAGGGCCCAGCAGCATAGTGACCTAGAGGGTCTAGCAGAGGTATCCCTTTATATATTTCTTGAGTGAACCTTGTATGGTGAGGAATTATGTAAAGGAAATGTAATAATTTTATTTGCAAGTTCAGAATGTAAAGTGTAATAAGTTTAATTTATGGTTCACTCCTGTATGCTTTCATTTCCGCATTAATTGTTGTTATTAATGAAAGTTTTAAATTTATAGTGATTTTTAGTACTCTGATATTGAGCTTCCGCATACACTTGTTGTGTTATTATGGATGTTACCGTTCCTTTCGGGTAGAAAAAGTTTTACCCGATTGGCGGGTCTGTTGGCGTGCCCGAACCGTACAAATTGGCGGACTCGGGGCGTGACAGATTAGAGTGGTATCAGAGCCTAGGAATAGTCCTAGGTGGTTAGCAACCTTAGGGAGACCCTAGGGATTAGCACGAGAGAGTGCGTGGGTGGTGGCGAAAGTACTTGATTGGGTTTTGTTGTTCCCAAAAAGGATGTTGGGACTGATCGAGGGCAACGAGCTTTCATTCTTCGATATTACGTTGGCGGCCGACAACGTAATGTTGGAGATGAAAAGGAGTACCCTCTTATACTTTCGCATGATTTGGTCGACGAGCTTTTTTGTCGGTATATGGACTGCGCGATGCTCAAATGGCTAAGTTTGGGCTGGTTGTTTCGTTGTGGTGTGCATAGTAGTGATGACACCACATAGGAAAACGCACCTGTTTGACTCGAGTCCCGAGAGGGCTCGGGGTCAAACGTGGTATACGAGTTGCGAGAGCAGGTGACCGCACTTGTTGGAGTGGTCCAACAGTAGGTCAGACTTCTTGCCGTCGGCGGAAATTTTCCGCCGACAGGAAGACAGATTCGACGCCTAAGAGTGGCGTCAGCATGACAGTTGGAGCAGATAGATAGGCTCCAGTGGCTGATAGCGCAGCAGGTTGGGCTGCATAAATGACGAATGAGTGTACGGCGTCGCCGCCTGTAGGGGCGACAGTAAAGAAATGGCAAGGGTTGCCGAACTTTTGTCGGCGCAGCCAACACCTTCAGCGTAGGGTGTTTTACGCTTGTGTCAGCTAGGTTGCTGGCAAGGTGTGGTTAGCAAGGTCCAGTGAGAGACCGACTCACGAAGAAAATGGTGATCGCTATGTTGCGAGAACCAAGTAAGTATGTCCTAAGGGCTAGGGCAAGAAAGAATTATGGGCCTAGTGGCGAAAGTTCGCCCTGATGACGGTAGTGACCGTGTGGTGTGTTGATTGTGGCTAGGTTGCCGCATAGTAGTGTTGGTGAGGCCTAGAGTAGGCTTCAATATGCGAGAATCTCTCGATAGAGCGAGAGTTTCGTGGCGCCGATCCGATGGATCAGCATAATGGCAGGGATTGCCACCGTAGGATTCGCGTGTTAGTCACCAGAGTTGGTGGACAGTTATTTGTGATGCCTCAACCCAGTGGGAGAGGTGTACAGGAGTTATACGCGTGTTTAAGCAAGTTGCTTGACACTGGATTTTTACGAGTTAGCGTGGGGGCATAGGACGCCCAACTGTTTGGGTGCTCATGGAGCACGAGTATCGTTTAGCCAGAGAGAGCTGATTAGGTGGCGTATTAGCCTTTGCCCAGTGTGGCCAGAGTTGATATAGAGAGTTTGGGTCGTGGATTGACGACTTGTTAGTTGATTTTGCTCAGTGGAGCGTAGTGGTCGCGTGGCGACGATTAGCGGGTTCGCTTGTGGACGATCCGTGCCTGGACCATGTTTGTGGACTGTGGGCCTGTAGCCCAGTGGGCAGGCGCAGTCAGCTGTGAGAGACAGCGGCCCGAGACCTGATGGCGGGGCATGATAGAGATTTGGTCGGGACGGTAGTCCAAGCGATGACCCGGGAACGTGGGATGCCACGTGTGAGCATTGAGGCTAGTAGTACACTGAGGTTAGTACACTGAGAGTGAGATATGACCAGGCTGTAGAGCTAGTGGTGATTGAGGTATTGTAGCTCCTAGTGGGAGTATTGGTGTAGTAATCCTAAGTGAGGATCTACCCGTATGACGATTGGGTCTGCGTGCTAGTGAGAGCCATTGTATAGTGTTGGACTTGTTGGGCTATAGGCCCTACTGGATCGTGGTCTGTGGACCTATTAGTAGTCCGAGATGTCGGGTTAGCTGATACCCGTAGACTCAGAGCGCTAGTAGCGTGTGTAATAGCTGAGAGCTCGCGGATTGGCCTTGCCCTCCACATTAGGCAGAGGAGCGACCGGGAATGCGGTAAGTGTAATTGGTTGCAGGTGCAGCCTCGTTATGAAAAAAAAAAATGATGGCGGAATTAAAGTGAAAATTTCGCAAGTAAAGACTGGGTCATTCGTGACAACTGAGAGAGCAAGTGCTCGGCTGTGTCTGTCACCTATTTGGTGAAAGTGGCCAGACACCAAGCCTAAGTGTCCCGGAGTCGGGATAGGGATCCTGTAATGAGCTGCCCGCTCATGCGTGGGTGAGCTGGCAGTGTAATGCCAATCACGAGGTTCGGTGGGCCTGATAGCAAGGGCAAAGTTTTCCCCCTCTTGATGGAGTAAGAGTCGAGGTGTGACTCAAGTTTCGAGGACGAAACTTATTTTAAGGGGGGTAGGATGTAGTGAACCGGAATTTGGAATATAAATAAATGTAAATAAAATAGTATGAAATACTATTTTATTGAGTTAGAAAGGTACAGGATGACCTGAAAATGAATTGGGCCCAAATCGGGATTAAAATAAGATATCTAGAATCTTATATGAGAAAGTGGGCCCAGATTGTAAGTGGAAATTTACAGTCTCAGAAAATTCTGAGAAAATTTCGGGAGCTCCGTAAATATGTTTTAAGGCCACAGTGAAAGTTTCGCGTTGATCGGACACCCGGATTGAGAGAACGGGCTCCGCCAGCGAATTCAAAGACAGTGGGACTTTTGGCAGAACAAAAAGGGTCCCAACTGAAAAGTTTAAGTACCATGAGGTAAATTAAGTTAAACTGTGGCTGCCCGTCAAAATTGAGCGAAAACGGGCGAAGAACGGGCGAGAACGGACGAAAACGGGCGAAACTGGGCTTGGGCCCAAGTTTCGGGCGCCCGAAAGTGAGTTCCGGGCGCCCGGAAGCTACTGTAGCACACCCGGTTTTCGGGCTGCAGTGAACCGGGTTCGGGCACTGTAGCGAACCGGTTACTGTAGCAGCCCGGTCCGAAGGGGGTGCGCCCGGAAATTACTGTGCGCGCCCGGAAAGTACTGTAGCAGGTGGGCTTTCGGGCTGCAGTGAACCGGGTTTGAGCACTGTAGCAAACCGGTTACTGTAGCAGCCCGGACCGGATTGAGGTTACGCCCGGAAATTACTGTGTGCGCCCGAATCCCGAGTGGCACGGATCCCGAGGCATCGGGCACGGATCCCGAGGCATCGGGCACGGATCCCGAGGCAGTTGTCACGGATCCCGAGGCACGGGCGCGAATCCCGAGGCGCGCGTGGTGGGTGAGGACCGCCACGTGGCGCCTCCTCATTGGTCGGTCTGACCGAGGGAGCGTGGGCGTGCGCGGGGAATACGCGCGGACCCTGACGCGGCGTCAGCGGGGACGCCACGTGGCGTCTCCCCATTGGCCGCAGCGGCCGAGGCGCAGGCGTGCGCGGGGAAGGCGCGCGGGCCCTGGCGCGTGTCAGCGGGGACGGCCACGTGTCGGCCTCCCATTCGCTGGTCAGCGCGACGCGACGCGCTGACGCGACGGGGCGCAGCTACCGCAGGCGGTAGTGCGGTCCACGTGGCGGCCTCCCATTGGCCGCCACTGTTCGTTGGTCGCGGTGCATGGGTCCACGGCCACGTGTCGGCCCCTGGTTGGCCGAGCGTGGTGACGTGGCGCTGAGCTGGCGCAGGCGTGGACGCGTAGACCGCGGCGGGCCGGTTACTGTAGCCGCCCGGAAACTTTCGGGCGCCCGAAAGGGTGCGCCCGAAAGTCCGGAAATGGCCTATTTAGGCCCAAATCGCCCCATTCTTCCTCCTTTTTCCCCTTTTGGGCTTCACCCGAGCGTGCGGGAGAGGGAGAAGGCGATTTTCGCCGGGGTCTTCGAGGGCGCACGAGCACGCCGTGGACTCCGTGGAGCGCGCGAGTTGCTCCAAAAAGGCTAATGGGCACAATGGGCGTCACGGCATTGACAAGGTAGGCCCCGTGTGTCGTTCTTGCGGTATTTTTGGCACAGTTTCTACATTTCCTTTTGGACTTTGGATTTGACCCCTTTGCCCACGTGCGTGCTAGGGACCAAGTTTTACTGTGCCGTTTTACTGCGCGAGTTTCGCGGGCATTTTGGGCGCGCCTCGTTTTGCGTACCGCTCGTGAGGATATGCACCGTTTTGCGTGCGGATTCGACAAGTATGCGCAGTTTTGAGCGTAGGCTCGGGAAATATGCATCGTTTTGCGTGCAGAGTTGGGAAAAGGAACATGCACCGTTTTGCGTGCCACCCGAGGTACGTGCTCCGTTTTGCGTGCAGATTGGACTAACGGGCACCGTTTTGCGTGCAGACTCTAACAATACGCCTCGTTTTGCGTGCAGGGTCCGAAAAGTATGCATCGTTTTGCGTGCAACCCTACAGTGGGGTGTGCACCGTTTTGCGTGCCCATATGGGGTACGTGCTCCGTTTTGCGTGCGGGTTGGATCAATGCGCGCCGTTTTGCGTGTAGAATCTAATGGTTTGCATCGTTTTTCGTGCAGGCTAGGAAAAAGATGTGCACCGTTTTGCGTGCAACCCTACAGTCAGACGTGCACCGTTTTGCGTGCAGATTTGAGGTACGTGCACCGTTTCGCGTGCAGGTCGCGTTGTCGCGCATGGTTTTGCGTGCCGGTTAAAGTGGCGCGCACCATTTTACGTGTGGGTTATTAATTTAATAACGTGCTCCGTTTTGCGCACAGGTTTGGTGGACGTACACCGTTTTGCGTGCGGACTCAAGGGATGTGCACCGTTTTGCGTGCAAGCTTGAGGGAACAAGTGGACTCGCGCGGAGACCAATTGCAAGTGTCTACAAGCAATTGGGTACACTACAAGGTGGGGAATTCTGCCGAAATTGGGTGACCTCTCCCCTTGCTCCTTTGCTTTTCGATTTGAAGCATGATAGTAGCCTGTTAGAGGCGTTAGGTTGATCATGATTATGATTGTTTGTGTAGATGGATTCAGATGGAATAAGGGCAACTGTTGGTTGCCAGAGATAGAGGAATAGATATGTGTGTGTGTGCAAATTGACACAGAGATAAGTGCAACTGTTGGTTGCCAAAGATACTTGATGGATATGCATGCGTAGAAGTAATTACTATTTGATGAATGAAATGAAATAATTGCATGTATGAGAAAGATTTGTTGATTATGAGTGTGATCATGTTAGGGTATAACCCTAGGAATCATGTGGCATTAAGGAACAAGACTTGTTGGTAGTAAGACTAGGAGAAAACCTAGTTTAGGGGTTTGACGAGTGACATCGAACATAGGAGTTATCCTAGGGAGGACGAGTGGCATGGTCTTAGGTGATAACCTAAGGACACTGGATAGAGTGATCAACATAGAGTCAGAGAACTCTAGGGTGTATATGGCATGGAACTTAGGTAAAGAGAACCTAAGGAGAATTAGTGATCAACATAGAGTCAGAGAACTCTAGGGTGTATATGGCATGGAACTTAGGTAAAGAGAACCTAAGGAGAATTAGTGTTCAACATAGAGTCAAGGAACTCTAAGATGAGTATGACATGGATCTTAGGTAAAGAAAACCTAAGGTGAATTAGAGGTCAGCATAGAGTCAAGTTGACTCTAGGATTCAGTAAGGAATCAAGAGAATGGAACAATGGATCAAATGTGGAGATATGAAAGGGAAAACAGGAAAGTAGAGTCATGTAATTCTAATATAACAGTGGAACATGCAATTAGAGTCAGTGTAACTCTAAGTTAATAGTGGAACAGGAAAATAGAGTTAAGTTAACTCTAGGATTCAATGAGGAATCAGGAAAAATGGGATAAGATCCCAGGGTTAAAGAGTTTAACAGATATAACCCTAGAAAGTCATAGGGTGTATGGGCAAATGGACAATAACTTTAACTTCAATTTGAGTTAAAGAAATGAAGGTGAAATGTTTAAGAGTCCATGTGACTCTCTAGCTACCCTTGTGGCAAGACCTGGGTAAGAGATGAAAAAGTGATTAATAAGCAAGACAATCAAATTGTTCAAGATAGAGCTAAATTGGTTAATAAGCAAGCAAGCAAATTGCTTAAGATAAAGAGAATAAAGAGGATATTAATGACGCCTTCGAATTTGAGACTCGTCAAGTGGAGCAGGACTCCCTGGGCAGTGACCCGTCGGACGAGGTACTTTCGAAGGGCTAAAAGTGAAAGCAAGGAGCTAAATGCTCGAAGAAAAGAGAAAGTGAATTGCCAGTGGCAAAAGGGAGCTATAAGCTCGAATAAGAAAGGAAAGCAAGTGTTCAAAAGCAAAGAGGCTAAGAACTAAAATAAAAAGAGAAAGAAAAAGAAAAGAAAGAAAATTAAAGATAAAACGGGCGTACCTCCGGGGGTGAACGTACAACGGTCAGGAGTTGGACAGGGTCCCTCTCCCGGGCAGCGACCCGTATGACTGGTAGATAGAGTACTCTTGTCAGAGTTGGGCAGTGACCCTGTCGGGCAGTGTCCCGTATGACAAGTCCCCCCGGCAGGACGGGGTAACACTTGCGGGTGTTATCGGCAACCTTAGAAATCTTATCTTATGGTAGCAGGACTACCGGGCTCGGGCCCATTGGATAAGAATTTCTGAGGGTTAACTTGAACTAAAGCACCAGAATCTAAAGAATAAAGAAAGATAGAGTGGCCAAGGTGGCCGGGTTAGTTTGACCCTGTATACAGCGGCATAGTGGCCGAGTTGGTGCTTAGCAGCCTAGCGTGGCTAGACAAGAGTAGTGATGGTTGGTGATTAGACACAGATAGTGTAGTGTAGTGATATGTTATATTGCATAGCTGCATTTTGATATTGAGGATTTTAGTTTCCTAGCACTATTATTATTGCTTCCATTGGACCAAGTGGTGTAGGACACTTTTTCTCGGTGGTTGAACCCACTGGGAACTCTGTCGGAGTTCTCACACCCCTTGGGTGACCCCCCCCACAGGTTCGGGAATGGATGCAGCGGTCGAGACAGATCAGATGCAGACGACAGCGAGGCATACGACAGGGGCAAGGGCCCAGCAGCATAGTGACCTAGAGGGTCTAGCAGAGGTATCCCATTTATGTATTTCTTGAGTGAACCTTGTATAGTGAGGAATTTATGTAAAGGAAATGTAATAATTTTATTTGCAAGTTCAGAAATGTAAAGTGTAGTAAGTTTAATTTATGGTTCACTCCTGTATGCTTTCATTTCCGCATTAATTGTTGGTTTATTAAATGAAAGTTTTAATTTATAGTGATTTTTAGTACTCTGATATTGAGCTTCCGCATACACTTGTTGTGTTATTATGGATGTTACCGTTCCTTTCGGGTAGAAAAAGGTTTTACCCGATTGGCGGGTCTGTTGGCGTGCCCGAACCGTACAAATTGGCGGACTCGGGGCGTGACAGTAGATGTACCCCATTTTGGCGATTTCAGTACAGTCAGCTGGTTTATTGCATCTTTTATTTTGAGAGAGTATTTTATTTTTAGAGACTAATGTATTATGAGGACCTGACTTGTACTGTTTGGGTGTATCTTTACTTTATAGCAGTTTATTTTTTTCGCTCTGATATCTGTATAGTTGTTAGATACTATCTTTTGCAGGTTAGACTCTTTGTCTATACGGGATTTTCCGTATGGGTGGCGGATCTGTTGGCGAGCCCGGGTCGCAGTTTCGACCCCAGGGCGTGACAAGTAATAACCAGCAAAACCAAGAAAACTGCAAACCTCGGTCACATTAGTCGGCTGTGGCCATTCCACCACCAACTCTATCTTCTTTGGGACTACTACAACTCCCGCCTCTAAGATAATTTGTCCCAGAAATGCAACCTCTCGGAGCCAGAAGTCACACTTCTTCAGCTTGGCATATAAATTGTTCTCCCTCAAAACTTGGAGAACTTGTTGCAGGTAGTCCTGGTGCTCCTCATCGCTCCGAGAATATATAAGGATGTCGTTAATGAAAATGACGACGAATCGATCGAGAAAGGGTTTGAAGACCCTATTCATTATGTCCATAAATGCAGCTGGGGCATTGGTGAGCCCAAACGACATGACAGTGAACTCGTAATGGCCGTAACGAGTCCGAAAGGTGATCTTTGGAACATCCTCCACCTTAATCTGCAGCTGATGATATCCTGATTGCAGATCGATTTTGAAAAATACCATTGATCCCCAGAGCTGATTGAAAAGATCGTTGATTCGCATAAGGGGAAACCGGTTCTTGATAGTGACCTTGTTCAGCTCACGATAGTCGATGCAGAGTCGAAGGCTATCGTCCTTTTTCTTAACAAAAAAGTACGGGAGCGCCCCAAGGGGACACGCTAGGTCTAATAAAATCCAGTGCCAACAAATCATCGAGCTGAGTCTTTAATTCCTTCAGCTCGCGAACGGCATACGATACAGTGCTAAAGAAATAGGTGCAGTGCCGGGGATATTAGATGTATGCCCTAGAAGCCAACTTGGCCGACACATGTATTCTTTCTAGGATATAAATTTGTATTTGACATTTTACATTATGAATGTTATTGGGTTTTTATTTCCATTCATGTTGTGTATGTGTCCATGAATTGTCCAAGGAATTAATAAGATGATGATACATATTCTCAAGGGTTGAGAATTTGAGACATGTATCATTAAAAATTAATTCCTAAATGCTCTCGATCGATAGATCATCACGGGGACAGTGATTGATTCGGTGATATTGGTGCACAGGTCACTTCCCTTTTAGGGTAGACGAGTCTCGAGTCAACAGTGTGGGGACACTGGAGCGAATGTGCAGGTGGTTGTTGGAGAACAAGGGTACCGAGCGTGACCATCACGAGAAGTCACTTGGATGTCTACTCACTCGTCAGTGACTTACTCGATGTTGCAGTAGTGTGACTGGTCCTTTGACCTGCAGTGTCTCGGCTATTCACAATAGGATTACTGTAGTTTGACTGTAAATACACGTGGTCCCTAGCCATTTGGGTCCTTACAGTGCATGTTGGCTGCAGTAGGTTCGTTGTAGGAGTAGGGTGTACACCTATATCGAATCTATCGCCCTTAGTAGATAAGGGAGTTAGTCCTATGTGATTTATGAGACCGAGTTTAGAAGACCTTGGCCAGGCGTAGTAAATAACGGAAAGGGTTTCTGATATTAGAAACTTGAGTCGAATAAATTTGACATATGACAGACGATAGGGTTTGACGAGCCATTCCATGACTTCGTCTAGTCGGGACTCCTGATAGAAGGATTGTATCACACGTCAACTGCTCCTAGAGGTTCAATATTCTATTCTACTGGAATGCCACTACATGCTGCTAGGCGTCACTGGTGGATTGTGGGACTTACGAGAATTATCCGGATGATCGATAATTCTTATTGGGCTGAGTTTGAATTATTCTAACCCACTAAAAAGAGTTTCAGTGATATTGTTGATGGTGATCACAATATATCTCACTACTAGATAGAATATAACCTATGGGGTCACACACATAAGAGGTTATTACTGATCGGATAGTTGATTGCGATTTTTGAATCGTCTGAGTACTTAATTATCAATATGTTGATAATTGGACTAATTTGTTATTGTTACAAATTAGGGATATTAAAGTGCAAATGTTGCAAGAGAGGACTTACTAATAGTTAGTGAGTTGTGAGAGGACTTAAGTGCAAATATTGCATTAATGATTTGATTTGATCAAATTAGGATTGAGTTCAAGCCGATTTAAATTATGATTTAATCGATTGAACCGATTAGGAATAAGATAAACTTAAATCTAATTTTAAGTTTATATTAATATTTATCTTAATGTTTATAAAAGGGAATATATCCTTCTTTATACGTACAAGTTTTTTTAAGAGAAAAAAAAAAGAAAAGAGAAAATCCTAGTCATCATCTCTTTCCTCCTTTTCCTCTTTTCTAAATATCCACATTCAAAGAAAGACGTTATCTGCAAGGGAGCTAGCACCCGGTGAGAATTTCGATCAGATCGACAATCTCGTGTGGATACCCGTAGAGGCCGGACGCATGTGCGCCTTCGAGAGAACCAAATTCCACGATCTTCACATTGTGGTGTAGATCTCCCCGCACAAAGGTGAAGATTAGATCTTTCTCTTCCTTTTTAATCTTAAATACATGAGAGATCTTATTTTGCGTGGTTCTTGAGATCGGATCTAAAGTTTTTCAAATATATGTTTATTTGATTTCTTTTCCGCTGCGTTTATTTTGCGCAAAATCCTAACAGTGGTATCGGAGCAATACTCATGTTATTTAAGATTAAAATTATAGACTTGGATATTTTAAATCATTTTTGTTGATTGAATGAATGATAAATCGTTTTACCGATTTCGAAAAATTATTAAATTTTGATCAATACGAAATTATTTTAATCCGCAAATTTCAAAAAAAAAAAAAATGTCGTACGGACTGCTACAGTAATTCTGTACGGACTGCTACAGTACTTTTGATAAAAAAAATTTATTTTTAATTTTTATATAATTTTGATGAGATCAAAATTAATTTTATTATATTGATTAGATCAATTTATTTTATTTTAAAATTTGATGAGATCAAATTTTATATAGTTTTTCCACATAAGATGTGAACCATTGATGAGATCAAGTGGATATTTCTTGCGGATTAAAATATTGATCAAAATTGTTTGAATAACTATTTAGTTAAATCGAACGATTGATAAGATCGTATCTTTTTGGTGATTTGATCACCTATTTTTCTGAAAAGTTGGTAAACGATTAATTAAAATATCCAAAATTAATTATTGTGATGTATGAGATATTTATGGGTGATGATCATGGATAGCAACCATTTTATTTTGTATGGACATGTGATATATGATGTGTATGCGGAATCCTGTAATTTTAAATTTGTTTAAATTAAGAACTCTGTGTTAGGGTTGTTTGGGTGCCTGCGAGCACGAGCCAATTTTATTCGGAGACCTGCGTGTCTCAATAGATTGGTAGCAAACCATTAGCACACGATTAGCACTTAAAAGTTATCGAATGTAATTAATATAATTTTATTCTTTTATTGGTTTGTATTATGTTTGGTTGCACGTCAATGGTTGATTGGTAGCAAACCATTAGCACACAACAAGCCCAGATCGAGACGAGCACTTGATGGCGGTCGGATCAAGGAGTTGATGGTGATCGAATCAAGTTGTAGCGTCGGATTGGATCAAGAAGTTGAAGATGATCAAACCAATGACGTGTGTGTGGTTGTATTTTTAACCCTCAGACCCCCATTCCGGCTCAGTGGCTCGAGCACGAATCTTCTTTTTAGATCCATGATCATCACCTGTTGCATTATATTTTTATTATGTGCAGATTATTTTTTATTTGCATGAGATGTAAATAAATAAAATTAAATATGAGACCTAAATACTAATCTCCTCACAAATATTAAGTCTAGCGGTCTTCCACCGTTGTAGAAGTGCGGGCGTCTTTTCTGGTGTTGACTGGCACGGCTGGTTATAGTGGTCAGTTGCATCGAGAAGGCGCAACCACTCTATTAGCATAAGATGCTGCGGAGTAAAAATAGGGTTGGGCCCAATATCTGTCAGGTGAGGGACCCAATAACGGCTTTGGTTACGCGTTTGAACGGTGGGTCTGACTTAACTAAGGAATGAGGCCAATATCTGTTAGGTGAGGCCTACAGGACTTAGAGACCGAACATCACTGTAATTTGCTTGAGAAGCATTGGACAAGAGTTGTCCACTCATTGGTTTTCGTGTCGCCAATATCTGTCAGGTGAGGTGGTGCGGTAAACTGGTGGGATCGTAGTACCCACTCGAAACCCTTGTCGCGTTGGGTTTTCGTTTCTCTACTCGAGGAGTGTAAGAGACTCGAGGAAATAGTGGGAGGTTAACGTTTGTTTTTTTTTTTTTTTTTTTAAATATCCCTAAAACAAATTTTTGAAACAAATATAAATATCTAATTTGAATCTTTACTCTCTGCAGAACAAAATGTCCGCTTCCAATCCTCTTTCTCGTATTCTCGAAACTAACCGCTTAACCGGAATGAATTATAAAGATTGGCTTAGGAACTTAAAAATAGTTTTGAGTTTCGAAAAGCTCAGTTATGTTCTCGACCATATCCCTCCCACGTCACCAAACCGTCAGGTAAAATGGATGGATGACGATAATAAAGTAAGGTGCTACGTCCTGGCGTCAATGTCAAATGAACTTCAACGCCAGCATGAGGATATGAAGACTGCTAATGAAATGCTAACTCACCTCAAGGAGTTATATGGTGAGCAAAGCCGATCAGCATGTTTTGAAGTGTCCAAAAGACTCTTCAAAGCCAAGATGCATGAAGGGCAGTCTATTCATGATCATTGTTTGACAATGATCAAAGACCTCGAGGAGCTTGAGAAGCTCGGCATGAAAATGGATAAGAAATTGCAAGTTGATATGATTCTGCAATCTCTTCCGGATTCATATGGACAATTTATTGTACACTACCATATGAATAAAATTGGCTGCACCAATGCTGAGTTATTGAACATGTTGGTAACAACTGAGGGAACCTTGAAGAGTTCAAGGGGCTCGGTTTTTGCTGTGGAGCAGGCTCCTCTTCCAAAAGAAAGTCTAATTGGAAGAAGAAATCCGCAAAGAAACAAAAGAAGGAAAACAAGCCCAAGAGGGAAGCTCCTAAGAAGAAAGTCGCTGACAAAGGACAATGTTTCCAATGCAATGTTGATGGCCACTGGAAGAGGAATTGTCCCGTCTATCTGGAGAGCCTAAAGAACAAGAAGAAAGACACACCTTCGGAAGGTATGTTAGACTTGCTCGTAATAGAAACTAACCTTACGGTTACCTCTACTTCCAGTTGGGTCATAGACTCTAGTTCAAGTTCTCATTTGTGTACTTCAATGTAGGGTCTAAGAGAAATTAGAGGGCTGAGAGAAGGTGAAGTTACCCTACGGGTTGGCAACGGAGCAAGAGTTGCTGCTATGGCTACTGGCACCTATCCTCTGCGATTACCGTTAGGACATATTTTATTACTTAAAGACTGTTATTATGTGCCTGCTGCTAACAGAAATTTGATTTCTGTTTCTTCTTTAGCACAGAATGATTATATTTTTATTTTTGATAAAGACTACTGCACAATTTATTTTAAAAATAAAGTTGTTGGTCGAGGTTTTATGATTTTTACCATTTACATATGGATGTATCAGTGAATGTTTCTGAGCAGGCAGTGAGTGCCGTTGGGTCTAAGAGACCTAGAAATGAGATAAACCTAAAGTATATGTGGCATCTAAGGCTTGGTCATATTTGAGAGGAAATGATTAATAGATTAGAGAAAGATGGGCTTCTTGGCCTATTGACTTCTGAGTCTTATCCAGCCTGTGAATCCTGTCTTCAAGAAAAAATGACCAAATTACCTTTTGTAGGACAAGGGGAAAAAGCCGCTGTGATACTTGCCTTGGTACACACTGATGTGTGTGGCCCATTTGATGTGCAAGCTAGGGGTGGTTATCTCTACTTCATAACCTTTACCGATGATTATTCACGGTATGGGTATGTCTATCTTATGAAACACAAATCTGAAGCTTTTGAAAAGTTCAAAAAATTCAGATGTGAAGTAGAGAAGCAAACTGGAAAACCCATCAAGGCTCTTCGATCAGATCGAGGGGGAGAATACCTTAGTGGGGAGTTCCTAAACTATCTCAAAGAAAACGGCATAGTCTCACAATGGACTCCTCCTGAAACACCTCAACTCAACGGAGTGTCAGAACGGAGAAATCGAACTTTATTGGATATGGTTCAATCCATGATGAGTTTTACTGATCTTCCTTTGTTTATTTAGGGACATACTTTGTTTACTGCAGCCTACCTACTGAATAGGGTTCCCTCTAAATCCGTTCTTACTATGCCTTATGAGATGTGGCATGGTAAGAAACCAAGTCTTAGTCATATTAAGATTTGGGGATGTTCGGCCCATGTCAAGTGACTACAGACGAACAAGTTAGAGGATAGGTCAGAGAGGGCTCGTTTTATAGGGTATCCTAAAGAATCTTTAGGTTACTATTTTTACATCCCAAAGGATCACAATATAGTTGTGAGCCGACACACTACTTTCTTGAAAAACAGTTTATTCAAGAAGTAGTAAGTGGGAGAAAAATTGAGCTTGAAGAGAGAGTCTCTGAAGAGCAACGAGTCCCAAAACCTACGGAACCTATTCATGCTGAGCCAGTACATATAGCACCTAATCCACCTCGAAGATCGAGTAGGATCTCCCTTCCTACTAAAAGATACTTAGGTATTCTTACAGAGGAAGCAGAGGAAATGTTCCTCATAGAAGATAAGGAATATGGAGATGATCCTAAAACCTACAACGAGGCGATGTCTGACATCGACTCCGAGAAATGGTTGGAAGCCATGAAGTCAGAAATTGACTCGATGTATTCCAACCAACTCTGGACCTTAGTAGATCCACCAAAAGGTATAGTACCTATCGGGTGTAAATGGATATACAAAAGAAAGATAGGTTCGGATGGAAAGGTAGAGACCTATTGTCACGCCCCGGGGTCGAAACTGTGCCCCAGGCTCGCCAACAGATCCGCCGCCCCTACGGGAAGCCCCGTAGAGACGAAGCGACTAACCTGCAAAGAAGCACCTATACTAGCAGATATCAGAGCTGAAATAGTAAAAGCTGAAGTAAAAGACATAAAATAAAACTACCTCTCAAGTATAAATACAAACCATCCTCACAACAAAATACAAGAGTCTCTCAACAGGAAAAGAAAGTACAACTCGATACCTCACTATATAAAACTCTCAACATGACACACTCCAAAATAGAGCAGGGGTTACGTCTAAACACACACGCTGAAGAAGACGGGGAGGGATCTATCTCGCGACTCCCTTACCTCGGTCTGAAGGAGCTGGATCAGCAACAGGAACAGCAGGAACTGGAGCAGAAGTCCCTGGGAAAAAGACACCACGACGGGTGTGAGAACTACATCCCACAGTAGTTTTCAGTGGGTGCCGCCAACAAGCCCGACGGTCTGCCCACTAAGTCTACTAGAGACATAAAGTAACAAATGTAATGCTGTAATGAAAAGCTAGAAAGGTAAAGTCTATAGCTACTATGCCTCTATCTAGATGCTCAAGGAGTGGAACAAGGAGAACAGTATGCCACAACTAACTCTCACTGAGATCACCCAATCTAAACTGACTGCCACATCGGGTCCAGTCAAACCTGCGCCTACCTACAGCTGTAGGTATGTCCGTAGCTGCCAAAACTAGCTCAGCCAGAGGGACATAAGCATCGACAAGTCGCGATAGAGAGCTCAATCTCACGCCGGTACTCCAACCCGGTCTCTAGCTCAGTCTCAACGCCGGTACTACAACCCGGTCTCGCCTACTCCGGAGTGGCACTCGAGGGGAGCGACCCACACGAGTCAAATATCCGCGCATCTCTGTCGAGCACAAATGTGGCTCATGCAGGCTATGATCCAAATCCTCGATCAACAAGATCGGCAATAACCAACCATCACTGTCCCACTCATTGACCAGAATCCACACAACTGATACTCACTGCCACTCTGACAGCTCCCAAGAAGCCCAGATCTACCATCACTACCACTCTCCCAAAGAAAGCTGATCTACAGACTGCTATCAACTCCACTCGGTCCCCAGACACGAGTGCAAATGCATCCCACAACCACCCGACCACCCAGCCCAAAACCCGGGCGAGAACAACTAAGTCCAGGAATGATAAGTATAATAAGTGATGTGGGAATGTCCAAAGCAATAAATAAACCTAGCCCAAATTGAAGTTTTCTACAGTCTGGCTGAACATGATACATATGACAGGGGTGCTAGGTCAAGTTCCAAGATTTAATTAATTGCATGCAATAGGAATCACATGGAGATCACAAAATTCGACATCTAGCATACAAGAGTACAACATACAGTTTACACATGCTTTTAACATAATTTGCTAGCATGCATGCTCCTACTAATATAGAATTAGTGTGCAGTCCAAAGATTTTGCAAGCAAGGTCACCCACCTGAACGCGCTAACTGTTCGGGGTTATACAGCTAAGAGGGTCCAAAGACAGCCCAAACACAGTGTCCACCAAGCTAGCTACACAATAGAAGTGCTCTTAATGTCCTGGGTACAACATAATCCAAAATTACACTTAATTTCCATACAATTTCCAAGTCCCAAAATCTGCATGAACAGTCCCAAGAAATCCGAAAATTTCACCTGAAAATCAATTCCCATAAATTCTGATAAAAATATGATGGCGATCCTCGCGAAGAGTAGATGTCGATAGATCCTGAAACGTCGAAAACCGAGTTCTGTAGGTCAAGATATAAATTCGGCAAGGTGAACACTCAAACAGAAATCTGTGCTAAAAACTGAACACTGCTCACAGAGAAAAACAGGGATTTCACCTCGAAATACAACTCTGGAAAATCCGAGAAAAATACGAGCGCGTTCCTTGCGATCCGTAGATGAAAAAGTTGTACAAGCACGTTTCCGTCTGACGCTCGTGCGCGAAGATATGGCCAAAATACTCAGCCGCTGTCACAAGAATCCACACAGAAAAAGGGGTCACTGTGTTGCCTCGGGATCCGTGCCAAAACCTCGAAACGAGAAAGCGCGATCAAACAAAAGATGAAGCCCTACCTCTAAGGAGTCTGTCGGCATAAGAATCACAGAAAAAGGATCTTGGGGTAGACCAGGGGAGCTAAAACACTGCTGCTGCGCCGAAGAAGAACACAGGAACCACAACGTCGCGCCGCGCCGTAAAATAGAGAACCTCGGGATTCGAGCCTCCAAAAACTCTGAAACTCCGCAGGAAGATCAAGGATTAAGAGAGGAAAAATTCATCAATAGGAAGCTCGGGGAGATCTTGCACAGACTGAGAGAAAAAGGGCTGCAAAGAGGGCTCGGGCTGCCTATTTATAGGCTGAAGAAATCTTTTTGAAAAATTTCGGATTTGTCCGGTTTTTCGGGCGCCCGAAAATTTTCGGGCGCGCACAGTGCGGCCCGGCCCAACACTTTCGGGCGCGCACAGTGCGGCCCAGCCCAAAATGCGCGGTCGGACGGGATCCAGGCTTCGTCCGACCCGCCCCGGGGCCCGCCACGTGTCCCCCAAACACGCTGCAGCCGTGCATGTGAGGTCCCGGAATCCCCCGCGTAGGGTTTGCTGGTTGTTGGGCAGCTTTCGGTCGCCGTTGGGGGTGTTGGTGCGCGTGTTGGGGCCCAGAAATGGATTTGTGGTGCAATTTGGGATTTTTGTTGCATCACTGGAGGCCTGCGTGGTGTGTCGGTGATGTTTGCGCGCAATTTGGACACATTTAGTGGACTTCGGGCTTAAAATGAGACCCCGTGGGAAATTGGAGGACCCGTCGGGTGTTTAGAAGAGATTTCGCGCGATTCAGATGTCAAAATTAAACTCCGGGTGAAGTCCGGATAAAAGTTTACCTCTCCGGTCGCCTTCGGGAATTTTTAGAGTTGGAATTTGGCAAATCGGACTTTAAAAATGGACCCGGCGCGAAAATCGGATCGAATGGGCATTCGGCAAATTTTCGGGTGAGAATTTGGAGAAACGGACATCGTTTTTGGATTCAGCGCGCGAAATCGCTAAGAATGGACTATTTACTTGCTTGGTTTGGAGCCCGAATGAGTTGCGCGTTTTTCGAGGCATCGCGGCACGCATCCCGAGGCGAGGCGACGGCGCGTTTCCCGAGGCGGCTCAAGGCGCGCAGCTGGCGCGCGTTGGGAACGCGCGCCTGCGCGTGTCAGCGCAGGGGCCGCCACGTGGCGGCCCCCCGTTGGCGCCCGCGCGGGAGCGGGTGGGCGCGCCTGTGTCACGCGCCCGTGTCCCGCGCCTGCATGGGCGCGGTGTCACGCGCCCGTGTGGCGCGCGGACTGCGTGCCCGCGTGGCGCGCAGGGGCGCGGCCACGTGGCGACCGCGCGGTCGCCTGCGCCTGGTGCACCGCTTTGTGCCGTGGACCGGGCAGTTGGGGGATCCGGATTGGCCGGTGCACCGTGGACCGGTGCACCGTGGACCATCCCCTTTTCCCCCTCTTCTTCTTCTTCTTCTTTCTCCCCCGCACGCCACCTTCTTCCTTTCTTTTCCTTTCTTCTTCAACCGAGCGAGAGGGAGATTGAGGGAGGAGATGGTGGGTTGTGTGGCGTGGCGTCGTGGGCCTCGTGGAGCGTGCGTAGTTCGCCGGCGGAGCGTTTCGGCGGCGGCGGCGTGATCGGGTAGGTCCCGTGTGTTGGTTTTTCTGTATTTTTGTACAGTTTGTGGAGCGTTCTTTTAGACTGTAATTGACCCCCTTGCTCTTTTCTGTGTTTGGCACCGTGCACCGTTTTGCGTGCGGACTCCGGCACCGTGCACCGTTTTGCGTGCGGACTCCGTTTTGCGTGCGGATCCTGGCACCGTGCACCGTTTTGCGTGCGAACTCCGTTTTGCGTGCGGACTCCATTTTGCGTGCGGATCCTGGCACCGTGCACCGTTTTGCATGCGGACTCCGGCACCGTGCACCGTTTTGCGTGCGGACTTCGTTTGGCGTGCGGGTTCTGGCACCGTGCACCGTTTTGCGTGCGGACTCCGTTTTGCGTGCGGATCCTGGCACCGTGCACCATTTTGCGTGCGGACTCCGGCACCGTGCACCGTTTTGCGTGCGGACTCCGTTTGGCGTGCGGGTTCCGGCACCGTGCATCGTTTTGCGTGCAGACTCCGTGGAAGCCAATTGCAAGTGTCTACGAGCAATTGGTGGCAAATCGAGGTGGGTGGCCTTATCTCCAAGTTTTATGGACTGTACAGTATTTCTACTGATGTAGGACTTTGCATGATAGCTTATTTCATTGTGTAGCATGCTAGACTGTAGGAATTGTTATTCCTGTTATCATCTGTTAATATAATTATCTTGGAACTTGACCTAGCACCCCCGTCATATGTTGCATGTGTAACCAGACCAGTAGAAAACCCTCACTTGGGCTAGGGTTATTTATGCTTAGACATCCACACTGTTCTTTCATTCCTGGACATAGTGTTTTCCTCGCCCGGGTAGTGGGCCGAGAGGTCGGGACTTTCTTGTAGTGTGGGATGCTTTTGCACTCGTGCTTGGGAGCAGAGTGGAGTCTGGTAGTTGTAGTGGGTTGCTTATCTGTGCCGGGAGCCGTTTGGGTAAACGGTAGTCCCGGGAGGTCTTGTATCCCTAGTGCGCTGTCGTGGGAAGGAGCCGTTGAGTAGACGGTAGTTCCGGGCCGTCGAGTATCTTCCGGTCCGTGTTGTTGGGAACCGTTGGGGTTGACGGTGGTCCCAGGTCGTTGAGTGTTGTCCGACCGGTTTTGTTAGCCTGAGTTGTGGGTCGTTCCTGGCTGTGGAGTACCTCCAGCCAGTGTGCTTGTGCTGCGAGCTGTTGGAGAGGCTAGTGTCTCGTGTTTCGTGTTAGCCGATCAGCTGAGTCGTCGAGAGTGCTCCGACTGTTATGCGAGATATTTGGGGATCTTGAGTCCTACCGTTCTGAGAGTGAGCGTAGTTTTGTCCATAGCCTGCTTATGCCAAGGTTTGATACTCTGTGCCGCGCCGTTTTCCTCAGTTGGAGTCGCGCCCCTGAGATGCCGCTGTGGATACGATGTCGGCCTGTCGAGGCAGTTTTCCGCAGTGGAGGCAACGATGGGCCTGTTGAGGCAGTTTTGCGCGAGGGATGAGTTAGTCGGACAGGACGCCCCACGTAAATCCCGTCCTTATGTGGATGTGTGGTAGTGGGCAGGTGCGTTCCTAGTCGACAGGCGCAGGCTTGACTGGACCCTATGATCGAGTCAGTTCGATTTGGTCGATTGAGCACCTTGGGTGCGAATGGTCTCTTTTACTTTCATCTGTTCCACTTTTGAGTATCTAGATAGAGGCATGGTAGCTGTAGAGTAGTTCCAGCTTTTCTTGTTCAGATTTCTTTGCCTGTTATCTTTTACCTCTGGTAGACTTAGTGGGCAGACCGTTGGACTTGTTGACGGCACCCACTGAGAACTACTGTGGGAAGTAGTTCTCACGCCCGTCGTGGTGTCTTATCCCCAGGGACTTCTTTTCCTGTTCCTGTGCTCCTGTTGCTGATCCTTCGGACCGAGGCGAGGGAGTCGCGAGCTAGTTCCCTACCCGTCGTTGGAGTGTAGCGGTACCCCTCCAGAGGAGAGCTTCAGTGGTTTAGTTTACTTTTTCCCTCTGTTGAGAGACCTTTGTTGTGAGGTATAGAGTTGTACTTTATTTTACAGTTTGAGAGACTGTTGTAGTGAGGATATTTTGTATCGAGAGCTTGTACACTGACGTATTTATTGGAGATATCTCCCTTTTGAGTTTTGTATCAGAGGACTTTTTATACGATCGTATTTGGGAGATGGATATTGTATTATTTTCAGTTGTACAGTGTTTGGATTTCAGTTTTTAGTAGTTTACTTTCAGCTCTGATATCTGTATACTATAGATGTTTCTTTCTGCAGGTTAGACGCTTCGTCTGTACGGCAGTTTCCGTACAGATGGCGGATCTGTTAGCATGCCCGGGTCGCAGTTTCGACCCCGGGGCGTGACAGTGCAAGCCGCCGCGGGGAGCGCCACGTGTCCCTGCCCGCGTCAACGCGGTAGGTGGCGCCCGCGAATCAGCGGGCGCCACGTGGCGCTGCCCACGTCGCCCCCCACCTGCCCGCGGTACGGCACCTGCCCCGGGTACGGCGCCTGCCCCCGACACCTGCCCCGCGCGCTGCGTGGACCGCGCGCGCATGCGCCCGCCAACCGGGTGCTGCCACGTGGCGCGCCCCCGGTCCACGCCTCCCCGCGCACTCCTGCAGACCGAGCGCACCAGAGCCGCCCAATCAGGCGCTGCCACGTGGACACCCGCCGGTCCACGCGCCCCGCGGTGCACCCCGGCCCATTCCCCTGCGCTCCGTGGACCCAGCCGCGTGCGCCGGCCAATCAGGGCCTGCCACGTGGCACCCCCGCCGGTCCACGGCTCCCCCATGCACCAGAAATCCAATAAATTTTTCGGGAGTCCGTTTTTGGGCATCCGGACTCAGAATTTAGCAAACAAAAAGCCATTTTCAAGCGTTTTTCCGCGCTGAATCCAAATCCTCCCTCCGTTTGGCCTAAATCCTTTTCTAAAATTCGGCAAAAGCAGCCGAAGGCCAATACAGCTAACCAAAGCTCACAGGGTCCATCTGTGGCACCCCTTTGATGCACTATGGGCCAGATACACCATCAATAGGTGTTTGCACAGTGGATTCACGGGAAAAAGCTGCATGGGGTTCAGGGGTCCTACATCCTCCCCCACTAAAAAAGTTTCGTCCACGAAACAAGGAAAAGCAAACAGACATACCTCAATCAAAAGCCTCGAACAAGAAGGGGTAGGCATCTCTCATCTCTGTCTCCAGCTCCCATGTAGCCTCTCGCTCCTCATGATTGCTCCACAAGATCTTCACATATGGAATGGTCCGATTGCGCAATTCCCTCACCTCACGAGCAAGAATCCGCAACGGGCGCTCCTCGTAGACCAAATCCTCGCCGATCTCCAACGAAGTGAAGTCAATCACGTGCGACGGGTCAAAAACATATCTCCTCAGAGCTGAGACGTGGAAGACATCATGAACTCCGGCCAGGCGTGGGGGTAAGGCAACTCTGTATGCCACAGGACCAACTCTGTCAAGTACCTCAAAGGGTCCAATAAAGCGGGGACTGAGCTTCCCCCGTACTCCAAATCTCCGGACCCCTTTCGAGGGCGAGACCTTCAAAAAGACGTGATCACCAACCTGAAACTCAAGGTCTCGCCGTCGAGTGTCAGCGTAGCTCCTCTGACGACTCTGGGCTGTCTCAAGATGTCGGCGAATAACTCTGACCTTCTCCTCAGCCTCCAAAAGTAAATCCGGTCCCAAAGTCCTCCTCTCACCCACGTCACTCCAATACAAGGGAGACCGACACTTGCGTCCATACAACGCCTCAAACGGAGCCATCTGGATGCTCGCCTGATAGCTGTTGTTGTACGCAAACTCAACCAAAGATAAGTGTCGGTACCACCCTCCTCCAAAATCCATAACGCACGCTCTCAACATATCCTCAAGGGTCTGTATGGTGCGCTCTGACTGTCCATCGGTCTGTGGGTGGAAAGCGGTGCTAAACCTGAGCTGAGTCCCCAATGCAGACTGTAAACTCCCCCAGAAGCGCGACACAAATCTCGGGTCCCTGTCTGAAATAATCGAAGCAGGCACACCATGAAGCCTCACTACCTCATCCAAATATAACTGCGCCAGACGCTCCAGTGGCCAAGTCATCTGAACCGGTAAGAAGTGTGCCGACTTGGTGAGTCTATCCACGATAACCCAAATCGCATCTACCCCGCTCTGCGCCCTCGGCAATCCAGTGACGAAATCCATAGTGACGTGGTCCCATTTCCACTCGGGAATTGGAAGACTCTGCAACTTACCAGCAGGAACGCGATGCTCTGCCTTCACTTGCTGGCAAGTTAAACAATGAGCTACAAATCTCCCAATATCCCGCTTCATTCCGGGCCACCAAAACTGTGCCTTGAGGTCCTTATACATCTTAGTACCTCCAGGATGGATGGTATAAGGTGTATAATGGGCCTCCCTCAAAATCTGATCGCTAATCTCCTGATCCATAGGCACACATACTCGGTCCCTGTACCGCAGTACTCCCGAGTTATCCACAGAAAAATCCCCTGTCTGATCCGCCTGAAGCTGCGTCCTGATCCTCGCCAAGTGGGGGTCCTCACTCTGAGTGTCCCTGATCCTCTCTAACAGAGTGGGCTGCAAGACCATAGACATAAGTCTAGCAGAGACCCCAGGGGATACCACCTCCAGCTATAACCGCCTCATCTGCTCGATCAACGGCGCCTGCTGCGAGATCAATAAGCTCAGACTCGTCCTCCTGCTCAAAGCATCTGCCACAACATTGGCCTTGCCGGGATGATAAAGAATACTAAGATCATAATCCTTTAACAGTTCCAACCACCGGCGTTGCCTCAAGTTCAGCTCCTTTTGGGTGAACAGATACTTCACGCTTTTGTGATCAGTATATATCTCGCAATGCTCTCCATATAAGTAATGCCGCCACAGCTTCAGAGCAAACACCACCGCAGCCAGCTCAAGATCATGAGTAGGGTAATTTTTCTCATAGTCCTTTAATTGCCGTGAAGCATAGGCAATCACCCTACCATGCTGCATCAACACACACCCCAGACCACTATGTGAGGCATCACTGTAAATCACAAATCCTTCCCCCATAACTGGGAGGGCAAGGATTGGAGCGGTCATCAACCTCTGCTTCAGCTCATCAAAACAGCTCTGGCAAGTCTCGCTCCAAAGGAACATAACCCCTTTCCTGGTCAGACGTGTGAGGGGAGAGGAAAGCTTCGCAAAGCCTTCCACAAAACGCCGATAGTAGCCCGCCAATCCAAGAAAGCTCCGCACCTCGGTGATAGTCGTCGGCCTCGGCCAATCTCGAATAGCATCCACCTTGGCCGGATCCACCGCCACTCCAACGGCTGAAACAACATGACCCAGAAAGGCGACCTCCCGGAGCCAAAACTCGCACTTTTTGAACTTGGCATACAGCTTCTTCTCTCGCAGAAGCTGTAGCACAGTCCTCAAGTGCTCCTCGTGCTTCAGATCACTCCGGGAGTAAATCAGAATATCATCTATGAACACCACCACAAACCGGTCCAAAAACGGCTGAAATATCCTGTTCATTGTTGGGTTTAGGTTAATAAGGATCTAGATAGGGGAAAAAACACCTAGAGGGGGGTGAATAGGTGTAAACAATAAACACTCAAAAAATCATTGCGCAAATAAACCCAATGCGGAAAAATAAAAGAACACGCAAGATTTTTACGTGGAAAAACTCCAAACCGGAGTAAAAAACCACGGGACCGATAACACGGCGAAATCCACTAGAATTAACACACGTACAAGGTGATATAACGTACTCACAGACGACTCAACCTTTTCATACGCTCCTAGTAGATCTTCCCGCTCGCTCCACGACGCTTCTCGAATCCACGATCCGCGCCCAACGCTGAATCCACAGCGTCCAACGTCGAGTCCACGACGTCCAACCGAATCCACGGTCTTCACCCAATGGCACGCTTCGAATCCACGAACGTACCTCGCTCCGAATCCACGAGAGCGGTTGCACCTTGAATCCACAAGGCCACGCGAGTCCACGCGCCGATTTTGGGGTAAATCGTTGTTTTGTTTGGGTGGTGATGATCCGCCGAATACTTAGATTAAAGATAGATCGGAAATACCATCTAAGTATTCATTGATTTGATTCTACTCAAAATATGAGTATGGAAAACCTAGAATCAAATCAATCAATATAGATGAAGAACCATAGAATAGATCTAATGATTTCCGTTCTTCTCTATATATGTGGATTTTTCGTATAAAATGATATTTGAAAATGACGGCTCTATTTGGATGCCCTAGAAATGAATATAGGGTCTATTTATAGGTTAGAAACCCTAGGAAGAATATACGGATCAAAAACAAACTTTTCTGGAAAGTTTTACCGACGGCGATCCGGATTGGATTTGGCGATCCGGATTGCGGAAGCACAAAAGACGGTTTCCAGAAAATTCAATGTTCGGGATCCGGATCGTAGTCCCGATCCGGATCGTTCATACAGTTTTACCAAAACACAATGTTCGGGATCCGGATTGCAATTCCTGATCCGGATCGTTCAAGCAAATAGGTAAAACTAATGTTCGGGATCCGGATCATGGAATGCTGCGATCCGGATTGAACCAGTGTATGAACGAACACCCTTCGGGATCCGGATTGCAAGCCACGATCCGGATCCTGAACATGTCCCATGTCCAGTTTTTGATGATTAAGCAATTAAAACCTCTTCCAGGTGTTTCTACACTATAAGAAGTATTCGGATCATCAAAATTCTTTAGTTAAACGTACCTGATCCTTTTGAATTCTTCTTTCTTGAGATTGAGGTATACGATCCAAAGTTTCTTCATCTTCAATCTTCAAGACTTAATACATTCACGAAATACGCCAACTCAAATTCCGTAACAATCTCCCCCTTTGGCGGTTTCGTGACAAAACACAAATCCACAAAAGAAAATTCAAAAAGATATTTTTGTTGCTATCACCATACAACAAAAATTTACAAAAGAGTTCCAGAAATTAAAAACATGAGATAAACTCCTAAAACAGACTCTAGACTTAGACATCTGTAATCTCTGCACACAGAAAGCATTCTTGACAAACAAAATCGTTAGATACCTCAAGAATTGAAACATTCAAAACCAACTACAGAGATAGAGTTTATTCTCATCATGACATTTGAAAAATTCAGATATGTAAGAGAATCATAGTTAAAACCAACATATCTTCTAAGCAGTCAAAAACCAAATGTCAAAGTATGTTAGTCCAACATCAACTTGTTAGTCATATTACATGCCCAAATAGTTAGTCGAATAGTTAGTATAGAAGCATGTCACAAATCACAAAAAAAAACCAAAGTTGAGTTGAGGTCATACTTACCTTACTTAGTCATTGATATTCACAATCATTGTTCAAAGTTCTTTGCAAACTCTAACTCTCTCTCTCTCAAACTCTCTCCCCCTTTTTGTCACAAAACAAAGCCAAAACGTAGCAAGAGCTACAATATGTAAGGAGAGAAAAAAAAAACGTAAAGTTCTAATAATATGCACAAACTGAGAACTAAAAGTAAAAGAAAAAACAACGTCCTGAAAACTAAGAACCAAAGTAGACAGAATGAACAGAAGGTGCTGCTCAGTCTGAAGAATCTGAACTAGTACAGCTCAGCTTGCTCAAAATCCCTTTAAGCAAATTCTTAAAATTTGAGTACTTTTTCTTGATCTTCTTGTGTTCAGAAGAGATCTGCTGAAGCTCTTTCGATATTCTCTCTTGTGTAGCAGAGAGTCGTTGTTGTTCCTGACAAATCGATTCCAAAATCTCTGTCTCAGTTGTCCGTGCCTTTGAATGCGATGGACGCTGTGTAGATGCAGATGGTGCATCTGGTCCTGCAGTCCATGGAGATTCAGTTTGCAGAATTCCAGAGAGTGAGCGTGCTCTGGTGAGAGGCCCACTATGCTGACTCGTACTTCTTTGGACATTTCTTCTTCTTGTATATTGTCTGGTCGTGGAGGCAGATTTCATTAGTCTCTTTCCTTTGGTGAATTCCCTGTCCTCCTCATCAATTTTTCGCTGAACATCCTTGAAGAATTCGTCCCATTCTTCCTCATTGTAATCCGAGCTGTCCTCATTAGCTTCGTTCGGTTTGTCTCGAGTTGAGACGTCTGGTTCTTCCTTAACAGATGAACTTCCGGGCATCATTGTGACCAGTAACAGGATTAACCAGGAGAATGCCATTGATCTAGTGCTTTGAGTTTGAGAAAGTGTCCTGTGAAAACCAACTCAAGAACATATGAAAAATCGTCAATTTTGAAAAATTTGAAAACATTGTACCTAGACAATCATAATCATGTAGAGAAGCCAAGAATCAAATTAGTTTTCCAAAAAGAATTTTAAAAATAGATCAATTCCATGATTTTCAAAAATTCCTCTTTTATGCCCTAAACCAGAATTTTTAGAAATCGAAGCCTAAAAACTCGTTTATCTTGAGAAAACCCAGCATAAAAGCAAAACTAATTGACCCAGAGTTCTTATTTCAAAAGAAATTTGATCAAAAACCATTCACAAACGAAAAAGTTCCAATTTTTCAACTCACGTTTGATGAAAAACTGTAAAAACCGAGTTTTGATCAATAAAACTTACTTGAATCCGAAGAACTTTGAGTTTTGAAGCTCCAAGAAGCAAGAAATCTAGAGAGAGAAACTCTAGAGGCTTGAAAACCAGAGATTAGGGTAAAAGAAATGAAAATCTCTATGTTTTTATAAGAACCCTAGCCGTGATCCGGATCGGCTCGAGAATGTGATCCGGATCGGCCACCCGCAGGAGAAATCCTGCGTTCGGGATCCGGATCACTTGCCCCGATCCGGATCGGCTACAACTTTTTCTTCAGAAAAATTTAGAAAAATTCAATAAAATCCAGAAAAAGTATGTAAGCACTTTACCATGTCAACTTTAAACAAATGACATCGTTTCATACAACAAGAAATAGATTATGAAAATCTATCAAAAATATCCAAAAATGAAACGAAAATTTACGAAAGTTAAAACACTTAAAGTTGAACAACTTCAATTACATCTATCCTGATCTTATGTGTAATGCCTTTATCAAATCATCAATTTTGGTAAAGAAAATGAAATACCAAGATCAATAGATGTTTGAAATCCCAGATAAGTTAGATAATATATCTAGACAATCTGTTGAAGGAGTGGCTCTTTGAGCATCTTTAATCAAAAATCCCACCTTATACCAACCATGAAATACGACTGAGTCAAGTATTTCAATATGAGTTTCATCAACAATTTTCAAACAAAAATTTGCTTTTCATTCATGGAGTATATTTTTTCTTTCATTTCCTCCATGTGGTGGTAGTTTTCACACTCCTCATTGGGATGTAACTCTTTCCACATCTTTTGAGCATTTTACATTTCATTGACTCCCCCTCAATTGGCTATCAATTATTTAATATATAAGGTATTCAACCAAACCATTGATCTCGAATTCATACTCGACTAAGCAATCAAATATGATAATGACTATACCAAGAGATCATTGAGAGAGAAATTGACTTTGATCACTTAAAAGATGGTTTAATTAACGTAAATGATCATTGCAACATTGAAATATTATGACATCAAAAGCATAATAAATTTCTAAATGCATAAAAGGATGCAATTAAAGTCAATTATGATTTATGCTCAATTAGTGTGCTATGTACAGAACATAGATAAAGAACAAAACAAAACAAGAACAAAAACAAAACCTAATCTAAGCAAAGGTTTCAAAAGAGTTTATTTCAAGGAAAGCATGCCAATTGCTTTACGCAAGTGAATAAAACGTTTTTGATCCAAAGGTTTTGTTAAGATGTCGGCTAATTGATCCTCAGTTGAAATATATGACAGTTGAAGAATGTTTGATTCAACTAGCTCTCTAAGAAAATGATATCTAAGTTCAATATGTTTTGTTCTAGAGTGCAACACAGGGTTTTTAGAAATGTTAATAGCACTAGTGTTGTCACATAAAATGGTTACCGAAGATGTTGAAATCCGGAAATCGCTCAACACGCTTTTCATCCAAATCAATTGGGTTGAACAACTTCCTGCAGAAATGTACTCCGCTTCGGCAGTCGAGAGTGCTATGCAGTTCTGCTTTTTACTGTGCCATGCAACAAGGCAGTGGCCAAGATAGAAGCATGCACCACTCGTGCTTTTCCGGTCATCCACCGATCCAGCCCAATCGGCATCTGAGTATCCAACAATATCCAAAGTCGTTCCCATAGGATACCAAATTCCGAAATTGATTGTACCTTTGATATATCGGATGATCCGTTTCACCGCTTTCAGGTGAACCTCCTTCGGTGCTGATTGATATCTCGCACAAATCCCAACACTGAAGGATATATCCGGGCGACTAGCCGTGAGATATAGTAGACTTCCAATCATACTGCGGTACAGTTTCTCGTCTACATTCTCACTTTGTGATTCACTTCCAAGTCCCTTATGGCTAGTTCCCATTGGAGTCGGAAAATCCTTAGAATTTTCAAGATCAAACTTTTTGACCAACTCCAGTGCATACTTGGATTGACACAAGTGAATTCCTTCATCGTTTTGTTTAACTTGTAATCCAAGAAAATAATTCAATTCGCCCATCATGGACATCTCAAATTCGCTTTCCATGGTCTCCGCGAATTTAGAAGCATCATTATCTCTCGTTGCTCCAAAAACAATGTCATCGACATAGATTTGAGCAACTATGAAATTGTTTTGATAATGCTTCACAAAGAGAGTCCTGTCAGCTCCCCCTCGAGTGTAGCCCTTTTCCAAAAGGTGCTTTGTCAACCTTTCGTACCATGCTCGCGGTGCTTGTTTCAGACCGTAAAGAGCCTTTTTCAGACGAAAAACATGGTTAGGTAGTTTATGATCCACAAAACCTTTCGGTTGAGCTACATAAACTTCCTCATTTAAAAATCCATTTAAAAAGGCGCTCTTAACGTCCATTTGAAATAATTTGATTTTAAAATGACAAGCGATCGCAAACAATATACGAATGGACTCGAGTCTAGCTACAGGGGCGAAAGTTTCATCAAAGTCTATACCTTCTACTTGAGAATAGCCTTGAGCAACTAACCTTGCTTTGTTCCTGATGATAGTACCTTCTTCGTTTTTCTTGTTCTTGAAGATCCATTTGGTACCTATCACATTGTGTTGCTTCGGAGGCTTCGTTAATTCCCAGACTTTGTTTCGCTCGAATTGATGGAGCTCTTCCTGCATTGCTTTAATCCAGTAATCATCTTGGAGAGCTTCATCAACATTCCTTGGTTCGATTTGAGATACATAGCATGCAAATCCGCAAACCAATTGTCTCCGTGTTCTAACTCCTTCTTGTGGATCTCCAATTATGTTCGATTCAGGGTGATCCTTGGAGATGCGTAACGTTTGAGGTAGAGGAGTAGGCGGAGGTACACGAGATGATTCCTGCACATCAGATAAGCTTGAAGAACCGTTAGATGCATCAACATTATTATCGAAAGAATTGTTAGAAGAAGATGCATTAGCAGGTGTATCATCATCAAGAGAGATATCGAGGGTAGATTTTTCAGATTCAAAATGAAAAGCTTCATCTACCTTAACATTTATCGATTCTACGATCGTCTTAGATTCTAAGTTAAAAACTCGATATGCTCTGCTGTTTGTAGAATAACCTAAGAAAATCCCTTCGTCACTTCGAGAGTCAAATTTTCCAAGATTTTCGCGATCACGTAAAATAAAACACCGACTCCCAAAGATACGAAAATATTTGATGTTAGGTTTTCTACAAAACCAAAGTTCATATGGTGTATTCAATGTCCCCGGGCGCAAATACACGCGATTGATAACATAAACAGCAGTGTTCACCGCTTCAGCCCAAAAATAAAAAGGTAAGTTCCGGCTGTGAAGCATAACACGTGCCATTTCCTGTACGACCCTGTTTTTGCGCTCGACTACACCATTTTGTTGAGGTGTGTAAGGTGCGGAGAATTCATGTTTAATGCCATTAGAAGTGCAAAAATCAATGAATTTGGAATTTATGAATTCCCCACCTCTATCACTCCTAACTCGAGTAATCCTATCATTCTTTTCTATCATAATACGATTGCAGATTTCGAGAAAAGAATCAAAGGTATCAGCTTTTTCTTTTAAGAAAGCTACCCAAGTATATCTAGAAAATCATCAACCAACAAGAAAATATACCATTTACCTCCCAGAGATGGTTGACGAGTTGGCCCCATTAAGTCCATATGCAAAAGTTCCAAAGGCCGTTTTGTACCTATGTGGTTCAAGTTCTTGTGTGCAGTCCTAGACTGTTTTCCCTTTTGGCAACCGCCACACACAAGGTTTTGTTCAAAAGAAAGTTTCGGAACCCCCTTGACCACATCTTTATTCGAAATTCTAGCAAGTTCCTTAAAGTTTATGTGACCTAGCCTTTCATGCCAAAGTGTTTCATTTTTCAAAGATGCTAGGTTACATTTTTCAGAAATCTTAGTAGGAACTACATAACAATTGTTTTCTGATCTAACCCCCTTTAAAAAGAAAGCATGGTTCATGTCAGTTACAGTGCATTTATCAGATGAAAAATTAACTGAATAACCACTATCACACAGTTGACTTATGCTTATGAGGTTAGTCTTAAGGCCATGAACAAATAACACATTATCTAGAACCGGGCCATCTGGAATAGCTACCGTTCCCTTTCCAACAATTTTGGAAGACCGACCATCTCCGAAAACAACAAGTCCTCCGGAGTTTTTCTCAAAAGTTTGAAAACAGTTTTTATCGCCGGTCATATGACGGGAACACCCGCTATCCAGGTACCAAGACGAACTATCATATGCATGCAAAGAAACATTGGTAGCAAGACAAGGGAAGATTTCACCTTTGCGCACCCAAACCTTTTTGGAATGCGTCGGTAATGATCGTGAAGTTGATTTCCTAGGTGAGAGCGTCTTGCTTGAAGAATTGCTGCTCCTTGATGATGTCGTCTTGAGCGGTGTACTACCAAGGCTCTTTTCCTTTGAATGAATTGCAGTTGATTTTCGAGGAATCGCCTTTTTGGTAGTCATTGCAAGAGGTGCTTGAGGTGTGCGTTTGGCTTCCGTCTTGCAATTTCTTCTTATGTGCCCTGAAATGCCACAACGAAAACATACCTTGGTTCTTGTCGATTCCGAGGAGGATGTAGTAGGTTTGTTGTCGTTGCTTGTCGTGAACACCGGTGTCGGAGGAGGAGATACCGACTGAGGCACAAATACTGTACCACTCGAACTTGGAATGTCTCCAGTTTGAGTGTATCCGAGGCCGAACTTATTTCTTTGACCGAGACCAAGAAGTCTGTCCAACTTACTCCTTCCAGAAGAAAATCTCTTTAAGTCATCCTTCAGTTGGCGTATGGTCTCCGTCATTTCCAATTTTTCCTGTCGAGCCTCGCCGTTGAGCTTCAAGAAGTAATTCGCTTTGTTCACCATATCCATATAATTCTTCTCGAGTTGCTCATTGGACTCTTGAAGGGAAACATTTGTTTTAATCAGATTATCCCTTTCCACTTCAAGATCGGTTGAGATAGAGGTTACCCTTTTTACTTCATCTTCAAGATCCTGCAATCTCTCTTTCAACCCCTTGTTTTGCTTAGCCAGTTTCTTTGAATCCCTCAAAAGCTTATGGTAGGCTAAAACAAAATCTTCACCTTCCGAATCATCTGATTCATCGTCCGTTGCAATCTTTTCAACAGTGGAGTTGGACAAGGAGTCGGATGTACTTGCCATTAAGCACATGAAGGGTGAAGATGTAGTGGACGCGTGGAAAGCTGTCGCGTTGTCTTCTTCATCACTTGAGGATGACTCATTTGACGTGGAGTTGTCATCCCAAGTAACGACTTGCATCGCTTTCTTCTTTGCCGGATTCTTGTTGGGACACTCCGTTGCAATGTGGCCGTAGCCTCGACATTTGAAACTGAACTTGTCCCTGAACTTTTCTTATCCTTTGAGAAGTTCTCTTGCTTTCTTGACTTGTAAGTTGAAGAACCCTTGCCTTTCTTCGACTTTCCGAAGGATGGAGTTTTGCTTGAATTTCCCCTTCGAAAGTTGCGGCGAAACTTCCTTGTCAAGAGAGCGAGCTGCTTCTCAAAGTCCTCCATAGAAAGGTTCTCGTCGTCGTCCGAGGAGGATGAATCCGCGTCTTCTTCTTTAGTTGATTTCAATGCGTAACCTGAAGACTTAGAAGAGGATGCCTTTCCAGAAGAATAGTTAGTAGGAAATGTCATTTCATAAGTTTGTAAAGCACCTACTAATTCTTCTACACGCATTTCGTCCGGGTGTTTAATTGTTTCAATGGCTGCGACCTTCGGGCGAAATCGTTCAGGAAGAGTTCTTAGAATTTTTCTTACAACTTTAAATTCTGGAATCTTCTCTCCCAAGTTAGCACATGAGTTCACGATATCTTGCAATCGTGTGTAATAGTCAGTGAAGGATTCATTCTCTGCCATAGAGATAGAGTCAAACTTGCTCGTGAGCATTTGCAGTTTCTGAATCTTCACTAGGTTAGTTCCCTCATGCGTAACTTGAAGAACATCCCAGATTTCTTTCGCAGTCTCACATGCCGAGACGCGAGAGAACTCAGTTTGTGACAAAGCATTAAATAGAGCATTAATTCCTTTGCCATTGTAAGAAGATAAGTCTATCTCTTCCTTGGTCCATTTCGACCTAGGTTTTAAGGTGCGAACATCATCTAAAATTTCAGTTGGATTAGACCATCCTAATTCAATTGATTGCCACACCCTTTCGTCGATGGAAATTAAAAAGGCTTTCATCCGCACTTTCCAGTACGCATAATTTGTTCCATCAAAGAAAGGGGGTCGATTGATGTTTCCACCTTCAACCATTGTTTACAACCCTATTCCCGCTCTGATACCACTTGTTGGGTTTAGGTTAATAAGGATCTAAATAGGGGAAAAAACACCTAGAGGGGGGTGAATAGGTGTAAACAATAAACACTCAAAAAATCATTGCGCAAATAAACCCAATGCGGAAAAATAAAAGAACACGCAAGATTTTTACGTGGAAAAACTCCAAACCGGAGTAAAAAACCACGGGACCGATAACACGGCGAAATCCACTAGAATTAACACACGTACAAGGTGATATAACGTACTCACAGACGACTCAACCTTTTCATACGCTCCTAGTAGATCTTCTCCGCTCGCTCCACGACGCTTCTCGAATCCACGATCCGCGCCCAACGCTGAATCCACAGCGTCCAACGTCGAGTCCACGACGTCCAACCGAATCCACGGTCTTCACCCAATGGCACGCTTCGAATCCACGAACGTACCTCGCTCCGAATCCACGAGAGCGATTGCACCTTGAATCCACAAGGCCACGCGAGTCCACGCGCCGATTTTGGGGTAAATCGTTGTTTGTTTGGGTGGTGATGATCCGCCGAATACTTAGATTAAAGATAGATCGGAAATACCATCTAAGTATTCATTGATTTGATTCTACTCAAAATGTGAGTATGGAAAACCTAGAATCAAATCAATCAATATAGATGAAGAACCATAGAATAGATCTAATGATTTCCGTTCTTCTCTATATATGTGGATCTAAGGCCGTATAAAATGATATTTGAAAATGACGGATCTATTTGGATTGCCCTAGAAATGACCATAGGGTCTATTTATAGGTTAGAAACCCTTGGAAGAATATACGGATCAAAAACAAACTTTTCTGGAAAGTTTTACCGACGGCGATCCGGATTGGATTTGGCGATCCGGATTGCGGAAGCACAAAAGACGGTTTCCAGAAAATTCAATGTTCGGGATCCGGATCGTAGTCCACGATCCGGATCATTCATATAGTTTTACCAAAACACAATGTTCGGGATCCGGATTGCAATTCATGATCCGGATCGTTCAAGCAAATAGGTAAAACTAATGTTCGGGATCCGGATCATGGAATGCTACGATCCGGATTGAACCAGTGTATGAATGAACACCCTTCGGGATCCGGATTGCAAGCCACGATCCGGATCCTGAACATGTCCCATGTCCAGTTTTTGATGATTAAGCAATTAAAACCTCTTCCAGGTGTTTCTACACTATAAGAAGTATTCGGATCATCAAAATTCTTTAGTTAAACGTACCTGATCCTTTTGAATTCTTCTTTCTTGAGATTGAGGTATACGATCCAAAGTTTCTTCATCTTCAATCTTCAAGACTTAATACAATCACGAAATACGCCAACTCAAATTCCGTAACATTCATCAAATCCATGAATGCGGCAGGGGCATTTGTCAACCCGAAAGGCATCACAGTAAACTCATAATGCCCGTACCGCGATCTGAAAGCCATCTTGGTGATGTCCTCGGCCCTCACCCTCAGCTGGTGGTAACCGGACTGCAGATCAATCTTCGAGAACACCGACGTTCCCTGCAACTGATCAAACAAATCATCTATCCGGGGGAGGGGATACTTGTTCTGGATGGTCACTTTGTTCAACTCCCTATAATCCACACATAATCGAAGTGACCCATCCTTCTTCTTCACAAATAATACAGGCGCTCCCCACGGAGATACACTGGGTCTGATGAAGCCCCTGTCCAAAAGATCCTGAAGCTGGGCTTTCAACTCCCTCAACTCGGCTGGCGCCATCCTATAGGGTGCCTTTGAGATTGGTGCAGTCCCAGGGACCACATCAATCACAAACTCAATCTCCCTCTCCGGCGGCATCGTCGTCAACTCTGGGGGAAACACATCTGGGAACTCTCGGACGATAGGGATATCCTCGAGTCCCAGTGCCGCCGTAGGCACCTCCACCACAGTGGCCAAAAAGGCAGTGCAACCTCTGCTCATCATCCTCCTAGCCCTCGCTGAAGAAATCGTCACCGCGAACAAGGAACTCTGACAGCCTCGGTAAACAAACTCCTCCTGTCCCGGCTCCCGGAGGGTCACCGTCCTCTCTCTGCAGTCTATGGTAGCATAGTATCTCGACAACCAATCCATACCAAGTACAACATCGAAATCCTGGAGCTGCCGCAAGACAAGCAAATCTGCCGGCAAAATCCAGGATCCCAACTGCACAGGGCAATCCCTACAATACTCCTCGACATGCAAGACATGATCTGGTATCTGAACCTCTAATGCATGCGATAAAGAAACTACCTCTATACCATGTAGGGATGCAAATGCTCTACTGATAAATGAATGTGATGCACCGGTATCAAAGAGAGCACGAGTACGAACTGCAGAAATCAGAATAATACCTGCGACGACCTGCTCTGCTGCTGTCGCATCCTCCACCTGAGCGGCATAGACTCGACCGCTCGGCGCCGGGGGACGTCGCTCTGGCTGCCGCGAAGATGACGAAGCAAAATCCGGCCTGCTATAGGCCGCGGAAGGTCCAGCTGGATGGGGAGGAACTGATGGTGCCGAAGCTGAAGAAGGAGCGGAATGACTGGCTCTGGGACATGCACTCGCAAAGTGGCCGGTCTGCCCGCAGCGGAAACATCGGCCCTGCCTCTGTGGGCACAGAGTCGGCAGGTGTGGGCCTCCACAGATAATACACCGATCAGGGCGCTGCTGCCGAGAAGTCTGCTGTGAAGACTGCTGCTGTCGCGGGGGTCGACGCTGCTGCTGTTGCTGTGTCTGGCGAGACCCCCCCGATCTCTGGCGTCCCTGGTACCCCCGGCCCTGAGGATGGAAACGCGGAGGTCTCGGGGGTCCCTGCCTACTCGACTGCCCCTCCTCCAAAGATGCTGGGCGCTTCGCCCCAGAAGTCGCTACGGGGGCTGGAGCCACCTCCGCCATAACTACCTCTCCACCCTCCACATAAAGTGCCTGCTCCATCGAGGCCTCCAGAGTCTGTAATCTGCGGGAGCAGACGAACTGGTAGATGTCCCGACGCAACCCTCTCTCAAACAAGTAGATCCGATGGGTCTCATCTCTGGCTACGTGGGGCATACAAGCTAATAGCCGATTGAAATCAGCTATATACATGTGTACAGGCCTATCTCCCTGGCGGAGATTCCTCAGCTGCTCCTCCAAACCTTGTCGAACACTCTCAGGAAAGAATGCGCCAAGAAGCATACTACGAAACTCTGTCCACGAGAGAAGCTGCGTCCCAAGTGGACCAGCTGGTCGCACACGCCACCACCACGCCTCGGCGTTGCTCTCCAGAAAGTGAGTGGCCAGGATAACTCGAAACCTCTCATCAATAAATAGGCTCTCGAAGTGGCGCTCCATGGCGGTGATCCAAGACTCGGCCGCCCACGGCTCAGTACTCATACCCGAAAAGCGGGGCGGATCAAACTGGCGAAACCTCATCAACAGATCCACCACCTCACGCTCCTCAGCTGAAGTCAACGATCCCAACGCCCCAGCCGGTGGCCTACTCGAAACCGGCTCAACAGGAATCGCCGGTGCAGGCTGCACCACAGGGGGTGCCACAACAGGGGAAGAAGGCACCGGCGAAGTCTCAGGGGGTGCCACTGCCGGCTGTGCTCTCTGCTCCATCATGAGCATCAGCCGCGCCACTGCATCCTCCTGCCGTCGAGTCGCCTCAGCCATCTGTGCCATCTGGGCACGGAGCTCCTGAATCTCAGCCTGAGGTCCTCGCCCCGAGTCCTCCTGCTCGGGCTCAGAGGACGAGGGCTGCGAGCGCGTCACCATCGAGCATCGAGGAGGCATCCCCACCTGAGGGACAAAACAAACAATCAGAACCCAAATCAACACTCGACCCAATCTAGCGAAAGTCAAAAGGCATGTCTCCCTTCCCGAAGTACTATGTTGTCTGCAGCCAACATAGTTGCCACCGAAGGAAGACATGTCGATCACTCATCCCAAACCGCTCGGGAGAGTTAGAAACCCAATCAGGACTCTCGCTAAAATCACGACTCTCACGTGGGTCATCCTAGGGTTCAACCACAAGCCTAGGGTTCCTAAGTCCTCCAAGACCTACATCCTAAGCTCTGATACCACTCTAATCTGTCACGCCCCGGGGTCGAAACTGCGCCCCGGGCTCGCCAACAGATCCGCCGCCCCTACAGGAAGCCCCATAGAGACGAAGCGACTAACCTGCAAAGAAGCACCTATACTAGCAGATATCAGAGCTGAAATAGTAAAAGCTGAAGTAAAAGACATAAAATAAAACTACCTCTCAAGTATAAATACAAACCATCCTCACAACAAAATACAAGAGTCTCTCAACAGGAAAAGAAAGTACAACTCGATATCTCACTACATAAAACTCTCAACATGACACACTCCAAAATAGAGCAGGGGTTACGTCTAAACACACACGCTGAAGAAGACGGGGAGGGATCTATCTCGCGACTCCTTTACGTCGGTCTGAAGGAGCTGGATCAGCAACAGGAACAGCAGGAACTGGAGCAGAAGTCCCTGGGGAAAAGACACCACGACGGGTGTGAGAACTACATCCCACAGTAGTTCTCAGTGGGTGCCGCCAACAAGCCCGACGGTCTGCCCACTAAGTCTACTAGATGCATAAAGTAACAAATGTAATGCTGTAATGAAAAGCTGGGAAGGTAAAGTCTATAGCTACTATGCCTCTATCTAAATGCTCAAGGAGTGGAACAAGGAGAACAGTATGCCACAACTAACTCTCACTGAGATCACCCAATCTAAACTGACTGCCACATCGGGTCCAGTCAAACCTGCGCCTACCTACAGCTGTAGGTATGTCCGTAGCTGCCAAAACTGGCTCAGCCAGAGGGACATAAGCATCGACAAGTCGCGATAGAGAGCTCAATCTCACGCCGGTACTCCAACCCGGTCTCTAGCTCAGTCTCAACGCCGGTACTACAACCCGGTCTCGCCTTCTCCGGAGTGGCACTCGAGGGGAGCGACCCACACGAGTCAAATATCCGCGCATCTCTGTCGAGCACAAATGTGGCTCATGCAGGCTATGATCCAAATCCTCGATCAACAAGATCGGCAATAACCAACCATCACTGTCCCACTCACTGACCAGAATCCACACAACTGATACTCACTGCCACTCTGACAGCTCCCAAGAAGCCCAGATCTACCATCACTACCACTCTCCCAAAGAAAGCTGATCTACAGACTGCTATCAACTCCACTCGGTCCCCAGACACGAGTCCAAATGCATCCCACAACCACCCGACCACCCAGCCCAAAACCCGGGCGAGAACAACTAAGTCCAGGAATGATAAGTATAATAAGTGATGTGGGAATGTCCAAAGCAATAAATAAACCTAGCCCAAATTGAAGTTTTCTACAGTCTGGCTGAACATGATACATATGACAGGGGTGCTAGGTCAAGTTCCAAGATTTAATTAATTGCATGCAATAGGAATCACATGGAGATCACAAAATTCGACATCTAGCATACAAGAGTACAACATACAGTTTACACATGCTTTTAACATAATTTGCTAGTATGCATGCTCCTACTAATATAGAATTAGTGTGCAGTCCAAAGATTTTGCAAGCAAGGTCACCCACCTGAACGCGCTAACTGTCTGAGGTTATACAGCTAAGAGGGTCCAAAGACAGCCCAAACACAGTGTCCACCAAGCTAGCTACACAATAGAAGTGCTCTCAATGTCCTGGGTACAACATAATCCAAAATTACACTTAATTTCCATACAATTTCCAAGTCCCAAAATCTGCATGAACAGTCCCAAGAAATCCGAAAATTTCACCTGAAAATCAATTTCCATAAATTCTGATAAAAATATGATGGCGATCCTCGCGAAGAGTAGATGTCGATAGAGTCCTGAAACATCGAAAACCGAGTTCTGTAGGTCAAGATATAAATTCGGCAAGGTGAACACTCAAACAGAAATCTGTGCTAAAAACTGAACACTGTTCACAGAGAAAAACAGGGATTTCACCTCGAAACACAACTCTGGAAAATCCGAGAAAAATACGAGCGCGTTCCTTGCGATCCGTAGATGAAAAAGTTGTCAAGCACGTTTCCGTCTGACGCTCGTGCGCGGAGATATGGCCAAAATACTCAGCCGCTGTCACAAGAATCCACACAGAAAAAAGGGTCACTGTGTTGCCTCGGGATCCGTGCCAAAACCTCGAAACGGGAAAGCGCGATCAAAACAAAAGATGAAGCCCTACCTCTTAGGAGTCTGTCGGCGCAAGAATCACAGAAAAAGGATCTTGGGGTAGACCAGGGGAGCTAAAACACTGCTGCTGCGCCGAAGAAGAACACAGGAACCACAACGTCGCGCCGCGCCGTAAAATAGAGAACCTCGGGATTCGAGCCTCCAAAAACTCTGAAACTCCTAGGAAGATCAAGGATTAAGAGAGGAAAAATTCATCAATCGGAAGCTCGGGGAGATCTTGCACAGACTGAGAGAAAAAGGGCTGCAAAGAGGGCTCGGGCTGCCTATTTATAGGCTGAAGAAATTTTTTTGAAAAATTCCGGATTTGTCCGGTTTTTCGGGCGCCCGAAAATATTCGGGCGCGCACAGTGCGGCCCGGCCCACCACTTTCGGGCGCGCACAGTGCGGCCCAGCCCAAAATGCGCGGTCGGACGGGATCCAGGCTTCGTCCGACCCGCCCCGGCGCCCGCCACGTGTCCCCCAAACACGCTGCAGCCGTGCAAGCCGCCGCGGGGAGCGCCACGTGTCCCTGCCCGCGTCAACGCGGTAGGTGGCGCCCGCGAATCAGCGGGCGCCACGTGGCGCTGCCCACGTCGCCCCCCACCTGCCCGCGGTACGGTACCTGCCCCGCGGTACGGCGCCTGCCCCCGACACCTGCCCCGTGCGCTGCGTGGACCGCGCGCGCATGCGCCCACCAACCGGGTGCTGCCACGTGGCGCGCCCCCGGTCCACGCCTCCCCGCGCACTCCTGCAGACCGAGCGCACCAGAGCCGCCCAATCAGGCGCTGCCACGTGGACACCCGCCGGTCCACGCGCCCCGCGGTGCACCCCGGCCCATTCCCCTGCGCTCCGTGGACCCAGCCGTGTGCGCCGGCCAATCAGGGCCTGCCACGTGGCACCCCCGCCGGTCCACGGCTCCCCCATGCACCAGAAATCCAATAAATTTTCCGGGAGTCCGTTTTTGGGCATCCGGACTCAGAATTTAGCAAACAAAAAGCCATTTTCAAGCATTTTTCCGCGCTGAATCCAAATCCACCCTCCGTTTGGCCTAAATCCTTTTCTAAAATTCGGCAAAAGCAGCCGAAGGCCAATACAGCTAACCAAAGCTCACAGGGTCCATCTGTGGCACCCCTTTGATGCACTATGGGCCAGATACACCATCAACAGGTGTTTGCACAGTGGATTCACGGGAAAAAGCTGCATGGGGTTCAGGGGTCCTACACCTATAAAACAAAGCTAGTGGCGAAAGGCTATAGTCAACGCAAAGGCATTGACTATCATAAGACCTTTTCGCCTGTGGCCATGCTTAAGTCCATTCGAACACTACTTGCCATTGTAGCATACCATGATTATGAGATCTGGCAGATGGATGTGAAAACTGCCTTCCTAAATGGATTTCTTGAGGAAGATATTTATATGGAGCAGCCTTTGGGTTTCACTTCCAGTGACGAAAGTCACAAAGTATGCAAGCTGCAAAGGTCCATATATGGGCTTAAGCAAGCATCTCGAATTTGGAATACTCATTTTGTGAAGACCCGGACCTTCGTGGTCATTACGGTGTGATCGACAGCCTGCGGAGGCCTATTTCTGTGGATAGTGTAGATTGCGCGCAAATCGGACCCCGGAAACGGACTCAGTGTGAGAAATGGATCAAGAATGGTTAATTGGGAATTTCGTCGAAAAATAGAGATGGTTTCACGCAAAACGGACACCGTATTTGGATTCAGCACGGAAAAACAATCAAAACGGCTATTTGGTTGCTTTATTTGGAATTTTGGACTCCGGAATTGGACTCAGCGCGCGAAAATAGCAAAAAGGGGCATTTTTGGAGCTTTTTGGACCATTTTCAGGCTGCCGGTCCACGGGGTGCGCGTGCACCAGGCACAGCGAAGGTTGGCACGCCACGCGTCGGCGCTGGACGGGCGGGCGCGGGCCACGCGGCGCACGTGCGTTCGGCAGCGTGCGCCCACGTGCGCCGCGGGCGCGGTGCGCGTCCCCGCGTAGGGGACACGCGGCGCCTCGCCATTGGCGGGCGCCGCGCCTGGCGTGGCGCCATCCGGGCCATCCGCCCGAAGGCGGGGCGCCCGGATGGGCGCCACGTGGCCCCGCCTGCGAGCGGGCTGGGCTGCGGGCGGGCTTGGCCCAGTACTGTGCACCGCACAGTACTTTACTCTCTCTCTCTCTCTTGCCTTGTTTCTTCTTCTTCCTCCTCTATTTTTGAGCTTCCTCCTCCTCCTTCTCCCTCTTTTGATGCTACCAACCTTGGGGACTTCTACAGAGGAATCATATGCAACCCCCCTTCATTTTCATCAGCAAAGAGATGGGTTTTAGAGGCTTCATCACCACCATCTTCTCCATGAGGCAAGCATCACCATTGTTGTTGTTGGTGGACCTTCCCGTCGCGTTTCAGTACGAAAATTTCTCAGGACTCATTTCTTGGAATTTCGAGCTCATTTTTGGTTCTATGTTTTCACAAGAGATAAGGCTACAATCTTTGTATTCAACTCTCCCCTCAGATCTCATGTTTTTACAGAGTTTTAAGGCCATCTTTGGGACCCTTCATTTCAGTCTGGAATCCTGAACAGTCCTCCGTGTTTTGGCTTTTCTGAATTGGAGGAGTGGAATTTTTGGATGATGTTCGCGGGGAAATTTCCAGGACTCGAAGATCTACAATATTGGTATGCATCATTTTCCCCAGATCTGAGTTTTTATTAGGGTTTATTCATGATCTTTGGAGCACCTTGCTGCAGTCCTGTACAGATGGAACTTGGTGATAGTTCAAAGTGTTTATGGGTTTTCTCCTTCATCCGAGCACGAAAATTAGAGTTCTTTAGCTCGATTTGTATCTACTCTCGACAAGGAATCCAATGGTACCTCTCTTACAGGATTTGGAGCACGTTTGATTAGGTAACTTTAATGATCTTTTTAAGTGTTGTTATATGGTTTACTGCAGTCCCTGTTTTAGTTTTGATTTGAGCAAGGCACCTTGGAATGCAGATAACTTTGTGGATATAAGGTCTTTTTCAGAGATTCAAGTTGGGACTTCTTCTTAACTTCAAGGTGAGCAAATTCTCTTTTGTGATCTGTGGATGAATCCCTTTGGAAAAGCCTCTAATTAAGCTTGGAAATGCTAGCAAGTTTATGTTAGCAAATTTGGACAGCATTGTGATTTTTGTTGTATTTGAATGTCAAAGGAAAATTAATGGTGGATTTTTGAGGACTTGAAGAGGTTTGTATGAAAGAGGATATCTTTGTTTTACTGTTGGAGACTTCATTTTGAGGTATTTGAGGTTGCACATACTTTTTATTTAACCTTGTTGCACTTGCTGAAATTCTGGAATTTGAGTGCGCAGTGTGCATTGTTTCAGTGATTGCGCCCAATCCGTGAGGCGAATTTGGATGATTTTTGCGGCATCGGACTCCTGGGAGGATAAGGATTACTCACGCCAAAATTCAGCCAGATCGGGCATCGGATTGTCAAGTTTCAGGTGAGTGGTTGTGCTTTGCCGAAAACAACAATTTACCCACTCGGGCTATTGGTTTCCCTCATGGCATGGTTGATTGTTGTTCTCTTCTCCTTGGTATAATATGCTTGGATATCCATGTTTAGATTAAGTTATTTGATCCTTAGCTTATGCATGAGGACACTTGCATGCTTGTATGGACATCTAGATAGGCCACCTTTTTCTGCTACACTTTCATATTGGAATCTGACTTAGGAGAAACCATGTTTAGCTGTTCTCCTTTTTATTCAGATGCATGTTGCTCGTGTTAGAGCAAGGGTTCGGGATAGTGTAGTTGAGGCCATTGAGTCTGGGACAGGTTAGACTCGATTATGGATTGTGGGGCATTGTGGTAACCGCGGACATTAGGCGGTTAGCCAGATGTTGATTACTTTATCAGATTCTGGACTGGTGGGATGTTGCGGCAACCGCGGACTGTGGGCGGTTGACCGGATTATTATTATTATTATTATTGCATCAGATTGGAGGTAAGGGATCGGGCTTCTTTAGTGGATGGTCTTACCCACTTACTTAGAGTCTTGATCCAGTCCTGCTACATCAGATACTTATGGTTACATACTTTACTCGTGTGGGTCGCTCCCCTCGAGTGCCACTCCGGAGTAGGCTTAGGGCCGAGCCGTGTGCCGGTCGATTTGATACTTTGGGATCGTGCCGTGTGCCGATCAGATACTGGGTTCTTGAGTTGACAGCAGAGCAGGCAGTACCAGTGTTTACTGGTGTACAGATTGGGTTTATTCAGACAGGCATTTATATTCTGATGCATACATTTAGCTATTCTTTTAGCTTGGTATTTTAGAGGCATAGTAGAGGTAGTGTCCTATTTTTCCAGCAGTCTCTTTTGCTTACCAGTCTTCCTTTCCTTTTGCCTCTGGTAGACCTTGTGGGTACGTCAGGGTTTGAGGCTTTACCCACAGGGGGAGGCTACTGGTTTTACTAGTGGTTCTCACCCCCATTGTTATTTTTTCTCCTTTTCCTCCTTTGTTTTGCAGTGACTGCTGCGGGAGTTGCGGATCTTTCGGTTGACGGATCGAGGGCGAGGGAGTCGCGAGATGATCTCTACCAGAGTTGATTTCTACAGTGGGATAGATGTACCAACCCGGATTGTGGGTTTCACTTGTGATGATCCGGACTCCCGCAGGAACTGTGCAACATTAAACAGTGACTGTAGGGAGCTTGTACGGTGAATCGGAGCTTGTAGAATTGAAATTGGACATTTAATATAGACTCTGCGCGAAAATCGGAGCAAATGGAATTTTCGGGAGCTTTCGGCAAAATTTCGGATGAGAATTTGGCGAAACGGACGTCGTATTTGGACTCAGCGCGCGAAAACGGTCGAAATGGTATATTCGCTTTATTTTTTCGGCACTTGGTACTGTTCACCGGAAACTGTTCCGGCCGGCCGGAATTACTGTTCCGGCCGGCGGCGGCCGCCGGCGAGCGGCGGCGGGCGGCGGCGCACGGCGGCGGGCAGCGGCGCAGCGGCGGCGCAGCGGCAGAGCGCGGAGGCGCGCGGCGCGGGCAGCGCGGGCAGGCGCGGGCAGCGCGGGCAGGGGGCGCTGGTGCGCGGTCCACGGCTGGCGTGCACCGGGTGCACCGACAGTTCCAGCTGCCACGTGGCAGCTTCTCATTGGTGGGCCGGCTTCTAGAAGCCCGTGGGGCGGTGACACGTGGCGTGCTCCTATAGGCCGACAAACTTCCGGAAGACCCGGAGCACGGGGCAAACACACGCCCCACGTGGACACGTGGCGCTTTCTCATTGGCCCTGCACAGGCTGTTTCCTGTTTGGGAGACACGTGGCGCTTCCTGGTTGGCCAGTTTCGGTGTTTCGTGTTTGGATCAGGATCCCGTGTGGGAATATTCCCTTTGGCCCATTATAAATAGAGGTTCCCTCCCCCTCTCATTTGCACCTCGTTTTGCGGGCCTTAGAGAGAGAAACAGAAAAAGTGTTCTATACAAAAGTTGTTCCTCTCTCTCTCTTCTTTCTCTCTCTAGAATCTCAGGAATTTAGGAGTTACAGATAGTGAGATATCTGCGACGCGGCGCACTGCGACGATTTTCTTTTTAGGCCCATTTCCCGTCGCAGTTCCGTCGAAAATTCACTGCGGGCTAACCAGGTGGAATTTTTGGACGATTTTTGCGACAGCGCGACCGTAAGAGGTAGGGCTTCGATTTCCGTGTTGATCATTTTGCTCCGTTTCGTACTTTTGGCACAGTTTTTAGGTCCTCTTTGACCCCCCTTTTTACTGTGATGGTTTTTGGACAGCACCGACTTCTCCGATTTTTATCTTGGCGTAGGAGCGTCAGATCGAGGCGTTTAAAGAGTCGATTTTGATCTACTCTTCGCGAGGAACGCAACCGTGATTTTTCTGGGATTTTAGGAGCTCATTTTAGAGGTGAAAAATTCCTCTTTTTCCGTGCTGTCTGAAAAACAGCAAATATTGTGCTTTTTGGGATTTGTATTTATACCGGGAGCGTTGATTTGCAGGATTTGAGGACTGTGGACAACCAGGAGACTACCTGGGGTGTTGTTTGAGCTGCTTGAGGTGGGCGGTTGTTGCTTACCTCATTTTTGACAAGCTCACTGGGATTACTAGAAATCCCCTAAAATATGACAATTAATGAGAACCATTGGGACAAACTAACAGGACTACTAACAGGACTACTAACAGGACAACTAACAGGACAATTGATGAGAACTATTGGGACAAACTAATATGACAATTGATGAGAACTATTGGGACAAACTAATATGACAATTGATGAGAACTATTGGGACAAACTAATATGACAATTGATGAGAATTACTGGGATAAACCAATATGACGAACTAATGTGACAATTGATGGGACGAACTCTCCTAAAAATTTATATAACCCCACAGATGATATGATGACTTATATTGGGACACTGTGATTGAGACAAAGGCTATAATCTCGCATGCAAATGACTTTTATTCAGTAAATCAATCTTTTTAAATCTTTGACTTATTTTACAACTTGCATGCATGACTGGACATCTAGTGAGGCCACTATTTATTGCTACACTATCATATTGGGATTTGAACATGTTTCATTGTTGTCCTTTGCATCCAGATGCTTGTTGCTCAAGTATGAGCAGGGGTTTGGGATAGTGTAGTCGAGATTGCATTAGATTGTGGATTTGTGGGGTATTGCGGTGACCGCGGACAGTAGGCGGTCGACCAGATGTTATCCTTGCATCAGATTGGGGTTGAGTCTGGTTTATTTTGCATCAGCTGGGGATGGGGTTTCTGTAGTGGACGGAGTTTCCCACTTTGATCATAGTCATGATCCAGTCCTGCTATATTGTGATACTTGTGCTACAGAGATACTTGTGATACTGATGACAGAGATATTTTACTCGTGTGGGTCGCTCCCCTCGAGTGCCACTCCGGAGTGTGTTGCAGACATACTTAGAGTCTTTGAGACTCCTATCCCCTATCGGTATTATGCATACCCGATTTGGTAACTATCCCCTATCGGTGTTATGCAATGTCCAGCATACCCGATCTGGAAAAGCATAGCAGGCGGTATCAGTTATTGTTACATACAGTCATTTCGTGCTACATGGCATTTAGAGGCATAGTGGTGGTAGTTTCCTTTTTATCAGCAGTCTTTATAGCTTACAACTGTTCTTTCCTGTTGCCTCTAGTAGTCCTAGTGGGTGCGTCAGAGTTGAGGTTTTACCCACTAGGGGAGGCTACTGGTTTATCTGGTAGTTCTCACCCCCATTGTTATTTTTCTGTCCCTTTCTCCTCCTTCTTTTGCAGAGTCATCTGTGGGAGCTGCTAGGGCCATCAGCGGCAGATCGAGGTAAGGGGATAGCGGACTAGCTAGATCGTCTGCCCCGACCATGAGAGTAGCTGGACTTATATTGTACCCCCTTTTTATCTCAGACTGTAGCACTTTTATTTTGGATCTGGCTCTGGCCAGCTGGGTGTATTATTTTGGTGAGCTGGGAGATTATTGTACATATTACAGCTGTACTTGTGGTTCCAGTCTGAGATACTATGTAGTTCTTCTATTTCAGCTCTGTATTATGCTCTTTTATTGTTATATTATATCTGAGCAGGTTACCAGCGCTTCGTGTACGCGGAAAATTCCGTGTGCACGGCGGATCTGTAGACGAGCCCGGGGTCCGGGGCGTGACAGATTAAGTTGGTATCAGAGCTTAGGGATAGGTCAGTTGGGACTTAGGAAACCCTAGGCTTTTGACAGACTCTAGGATGATAGGGCGTGAGAGACGTGACATTTTGCGAAAGTCGTCGATATATTTGTTTGACTCTTCCAGTAAGTGAAGGGAGACCGACATACCCAATTTCTGGTGAACAGTTATGTTGGCTGCAGACAACATAAAAGTCACAGAAATAGGGGGATGTCTTTGACTTTCGCTAGATTGGGTCGTGTGGGGTTTTGTTTTGCTAATTTGTGGCTTTTGGTGACAGTATGTCGCCCCGTCATCGTTCTTTCGCCGGGGGTATTTCCACCCCTTCTGAGGAGCCCGAGCAGGCGGTATCTGCCGAGCTGGGGGAACTGCGGGCCTTGATGACCCAGTTGGTGGCGAGGAGCTTTCGACAGGACCAGCGCTTGGAGCAGCTGTTGGCGCAGAGGACTGATCCGGCAGTCGAGAAGAGGGCTAGGGCTCCTAAACGACATTTTAAGAGAAAATGCCCAGCCCCGGATGTTGATGGACAGACCAGTTCTTGGAAACGGCCACGACCTCGCGGCGAGTGTATTTTCTGCAAAGGACGGCATCCAGAAGATACCTGTGACTTGAGGCATGGGCGATGTTTTCGTTGTGGGCAGCCGGGCCACATCCGAGCTACATGCCCCCTTCCGACCTTTGTAGCACCTTCTTTAGCGTTGGCCTCTACCGCATCCCAGCAGAAGTCTCAGCAACAGTCTCGAAGGCGGAGTCAGCAGGCGAGGCAGCCCCAGGCTACGATCAGGTGCATTTTCTGCCGGGGACAGCATACTTCTGATACCTGCAATCTGAGGTTTGGCCGCTGTTATCGGTGCGGACAGTCTGGCCACGTCCGAGCTACTTGCCCCTATGCGCCATCGACAGCTCCTTCTTCAGCATCTGCTCCATCTTCTTCGCAGCAGCGGTCGAAGGATTATCGCCCTCCAGCTCCGATTGGGCGAGTGCATGCTGCGCAAGTAGAAAACCCTTCGGCAGCAGATCATGTGGAGGCAGGTATGATTTACTATTCTGGCATAAGGACTCATACCTCGTTTATATAGGGGCATCTCTTTTATTTGTAGAAAACGTGCATCGTTGCCTGGGTAAGGAATAAGACTATCACCTTGTGCACGGAAGGTGCAGATTTCTGATTGCACTCTGCACATGGAGGAGTGCTGATAGTCCCGCCCGATTGCCCAATTTAGATCGAGTCCTGGATTATGCCAGCAGACCTGTTGGTCTTGAGGCAGCTGAAGGACTTCGATGTGGTCCTCGGGATGGACTGGCTGGCTCGGTATTTTGCGACTATTGATTGTGCCGCAAGGACCGTCACTTTTCGAGAGCCAGGCCAGGAGATGTTAGTATACCGGGGAATGTCAGAGCGCTTTCTTTGCCTCTATAGTTTCGACTTCCCAAGAGGATCCTTTAAGTTTGTGTAGCCTTTTAGCTAGTGTTGAGGGGCCTACGGCGGCGCCGGGACTCGGGGATATCCCTATTGTCCGCGAGTTTCCGGATGTTTTTCCACCTGAGCTGACTAGCATGCCGCCAGATAGGGAAATTGAGTTCGTGATTGACGTGGTTCCAGGAACTGCGCCAATCTCTAAGGCTCCTTACCGGATGGCACCGGCTGAGCTGCGAGAGCTTAAGGCGCAACCCCAGGATTTCATGGATAAGGGTTTTATTAGACCAAGTGTGTCGCCTTGGGGAGCGCCGGTGCTATTCGTGAAGAAGAAGGATGGATCACTTCGATTGTGTGTGGACTATAGGAAATTGAATAAAGTGACCATCAAGAACAAGTACCCTTTGCCGCGCATCGATGATCTTTTTGATCAGCTGCAAGGGTCTTGTGTCTTTTCTAAGATAGATCTGCAATCCGGTTACCACCAGTTGAAGGTGAAGGCCGAGGATATTCCGAAAACGGCATTTAGGTCACGGTACGGGCATTATGAGTTACAGTTATGCCTTTTGGACTGACTAATGCCCCTGCCGCATTCATGGATTTAATGAACCGGATTTTCGACCATACTTAGATCGATTCGTGGTAGTGTTCATTGATGATATCCTGATCTACTCCCGAAGTGATGCGAGCATGAGGAGCACTTAAGGATTGTGCTGCAACTTCTGCGAGAGAAGAAGTTGTATGCCAAGCTGGCGAAGTGCGAGTTTTGGCTTCGGGAGGTAGTTTTGGGCCATGTGATTTCCGCCGCAGGTGTGGCGGTAGACCCGGCGAAGATTGAGGCAGTCCGGGATTGGCCCCGACCGACGACCGTTTCGGAGGTGCGTAGTTTTATGGGTTTAGCTGGGTATTATCGTCGGTTTGTGGAAGGCTTTGCGAAGCTTTCCACACCCCTCACTCGCTTGACGCGTAAAGGAGTGAAGTTTGTCTGGAGTGAGGATTGTCAGAGGAGTTTTGAGGAGCTTGATGACCGCCCCTATCCTTTCCCTCCCTGTTATGGGGAAAGGATATGTGATCTACAGCGACGCATCACACAGCGGACTTGGTTGTGTGTTGATGCAAGATGGGAGGGTAATTGCTTATGCATCAATGCAACTCAAAGATTATGAGAAGAATTACCCTACCCATGACTTAGAGCTTGCTGCTGTAGTATTTGCACTAAAGCTTTGGCGTCATTATCTGTATGAGGAACATTGTGAAATCTACACCGACCATAAGAGCCTAAAAGGAGCTAAATTTGAGTCAACGTAGGTGGTTAGAGCTATTAAAGGATTATGATGTAGATATTCTCTACCCAGGCAAGGCTAATGTGGTCGCTGACGCCTTGAGTAGGAGAGCGGTGCAAAGTTTGTCTATGATGATCACAGACCAGGCACCGCTATTAGAGGAGATGAGACGGCTCGAGATAGAGGTTGTGTCCCCTGGGGTCACTGCTAGACTGACATCTTTAGTCTTGCAGCCCACTCTGCTGGACAGGATCAGGGAGAAACAGAGTGAGGACCCCCCCCCACTTGACCAGGATTAAAAGTCAGATTCCGAGTGATCAGTCAAGGGACTTTACGGTAGATGCCTCGGGAGTACTGAGGTACAGGAACCGAGCATGTGTGCCAGTGGATGCGGAGATCAGAGAGCAGATTTGCGAGAGGCCCATTATACACCTTATACCCTACATCCTGGTGGGACTAAGATGTATAAGGACCTCAAGGCACACTGGCATGAAAAGGGATATCGGGAGATTTGTGGCTCAGTGTTTAACTTGTCAGCAAGTAAAAGCTGAGCATCGAGTGCCAGCTGGCAAGTTACAGAGTCTCCCAATCCTCGAGTGGAAATGGGACCACATTACGATGGATTTCGTGGTCGGACTACCGAGGGCACAGGAAGGAGCAGACGCTATCTGGGTAGTTGTGGATCGACTTACCAAGTCGGCGCACTTTCTGCTCATGCAGACTACGTGGCCACTTGAGCGACTAGCCCAGCTATCTAGATGAGATAGTGAGATTGCATGGAGTACCCGCCTCCATTGTTTCAGATAGAGACCCGAGGTTTGCTTTGCGATTCTGGAGGAATTTGCAGACAGCCTTGGGGACTCAGCTCAGAGTCAGTACAGCTTTTCATCCGCAGACTGATGGGCAGTCAGAGCGGACTGTACAGATCTTAGAGGACATGCTTAGGGCTTGCACTTATCTTTGGCTGAGTTCGCGTACAACAATAGCTTTCAAGCGAGCATTCAGATGGCTCCGTTTGAAGCATTGTATGGACGCAAGTGTCGATCACCGCTTTATTGGAGTGACGTGGGCGAAAGGCGGACCTTGGGACCAGATGTATTGTTGAGGCAGAAGAGAAGGTCCGAGTGATTCGACAGCATCTTCAGACCGCCCAAAGCCGACAGAGGAGTTATGCCGATGTTCGGCGACGAGACTTAGAATTTCAGGTTGGAGATCATGTATTCCTGAAAGTCTCGCCGTCCAAATCAGGAGATTCGGCATTCGTGGGAAGCTTAGCCCCCGATACATTGGACCCTTTGAGGTATTGGAGCGTATCGGGCCAGTTGCCTACCGACTTGCACTTCCTCCGAGGCTTGCTGGTGTCCATAATGTATTTCATGTCTCTACCTTGAGGAAGTATGTCTTCGACCCATCGCACGTCATCGACTTCACACCGCTGGAGATCAGCGAGGATTTGAGGTATGAGGAGCGCCCACTGCGAATTCTGGATCGAGAGGTAAGAGAATTGCGCAGTCGGCCATTCCCTATGTGAAAATCCAATGGAGCAATCATGACGAGCGCGAGGCTACATGGGAGCTCGAGTCGGAGATGAGGGACGCCCACCCCTACTTATTTGAGACATTGGACTAAGGATTGTGGTTGAGTCTCGTTTCGAGGACGAAACTCTTTTTAGTGGGGGAGGATGTGATGATCCGGACTCCCGCAGGAACTGTGCAACATTAAACAGTGACTGTAGGGAGCTTGTACGGTGAATCGGAGCTTGTAGAATTGAAATTGGACATTTAATATAGACTCTGCGCGAAAATCGGAGCAAATGGAATTTTCGGGAGCTTTCGGCAAAATTTCGGATGAGAATTTGGCGAAACGGACGTCGTATTTGGACTCAGCGCGCGAAAACGGTCGAAATGGTATATTCGCTTTATTTTTTCGGCACTTGGTACTGTTCACCGGAATTACTGTTCCGGCCGGCCGGAATTACTGTTCCGGCCGGCGGCGGCCGCCGGCGAGCGGGTGCGGGCGGCGGCGCACGGCGGTGGGCAGCGGCGCAGCGGCGGCGCAGCGGCAGAGCGCGGAGGCGCGCGGCGCGGGCAGCGCGGGCAGGCGCGGGCAGCGCGGGCAGGGGGCGCTGGTGCGCGGTCCACGGCTGGCGTGCACCGGGTGCACCGACAGTTCCAGCTGCCACGTGGCAGCTTCTCATTGGTGGGCCGGCTTCTAGAAGCCCGTGGGGCGGTGACACGTGGCGTGCTCCTGTAGGCCGACAAACTTCCGGAAGACCCGGAGCACGGGGCAAACACACGCCCCACGTGGACACGTGGCGCTTTGTCATTGGCCCTGCACAGGCTGTTTCCTGTTTGGGAGACACGTGGCGCTTCCTGGTTGGCCAGTTTCGGTGTTTCGTGTTTGGATCAGGATCCCGTGTGGGAATATTCCCTTTGGCCCATTATAAATAGAGGTTCCCTCCCCCTCTCTTTGCACCTCGTTTTGCGGGCCTTAGAGAGAGAAACAGAAAAAGTGTTCTATACAAAAGTTGTTCCTCTCTCTCTCTTCTTTCTCTCTCTAGAATCTCAGGAATTTAGGAGTTACAGATAGTGAGATATCTGCGACGCGGCGCACTGCGACGATTTTCTTTTTAGGCCCATTTCCCGTCGCAGTTCCGTCGAAAATTCACTGCGGGCTAACCAGGTGGAATTTTTGGACGATTTTTGCGACAGCGCGACCGTAAGAGGTAGGGCTTCGATTTCCGTGTTGATCATTTTGCTCCGTTTCGTACTTTTGGCACAGTTTTTAGGTCCTCTTTGACCCCCCTTTTTACTGTGATGGTTTTTGGACAGCACCGACTTCTCCGATTTTTATCTTGGCGTAGGAGCGTCAGATCGAGGCGTTTAAAGAGTCGATTTTGATCTACTCTTCGCGAGGAACGCAACCGTGATTTTTCTGGGATTTTAGGAGCTCATTTTAGAGGTGAAAAATTCCTCTTTTTCCGTGCTGTCTGAAAAACAGCAAATATTGTGCTTTTTGGGATTTGTATTTATACCGGGAGCGTTGATTTGCAGGATTTGAGGACTGTGGACAACCAGGAGACTACCTGGGGTGTTGTTTGAGCTGCTTGAGGTGGGCGGTTGTTGCTTACCTCATTTTTGACAAGCTCACTGGGATTACTAGAAATCCCCTAAAATATGACAATTAATGAGAACCATTGGGACAAACTAACAGTACTACTAACAGGACTACTAACAGGACAACTAACAGGACAATTGATGAGAACTATTGGGACAAACTAATATGACAATTGATGAGAACTATTGGGACAAACTAATATGACAATTGATGAGAACTATTGGGACAAACTAATATGACAATTGATGAGAAATTGGGATAAATGCAATTGGGACGAACTAATGTGACCTGGGACGAACCCCCTAAAAATTATATAACCCCACAGATGATATGATGACTTATATTGGGACACTGTGATTGAGACAAAGGCTATAATCTCGCATGCAAATGACTTTTATTCAGTAAATCAATCTTTTTAAATCTTTGACACTTATTTTACAACTTGCATGCATGACTGGACATCTAGGTAAGGCCACTATTATTGCTACACTATCATATTGGGATTTGAACATGTTTCATTGTTGTCCTTTGCATCCAGATGTTGTTGCTCAAGTATGAGCAGGGGTTTGGGATAGTGTAGTCGAGATTGCATAGATTGTGGACTTGTGGGGTATTGCGGTGACCGCGGACAGTAGGCGGTCGACCAGATGTTTATCCTTGCATCAGATTGGGGTTGAGTCTGGTTTATTTTGCATCAGCTGGGGATTGGGTTTTCTGTAGTGGATGGAGTTTCCCACTTTGATCATAGTCATGATCCAGTCCTGCTATATTGTGATACTTGTGCTACAGAGATACTTGTGATACTGATGACAGAGATATTTTACTCGTGTGGGTCGCTCCCCTCGAGTGCCACTCCGGAGTGTGTTGCAGACATACTTAGAGTCTTTGAGACTCCTATCCCCTATCGGTATTATGCATACCCGATTTGGTAACTATCCCCTATCGGTGTTATGCAATGTCCAGCATACCCGATCTGGAAAAGCATAGCAGGCGGTATCAGTTTTGTTACATACAGTCATTTCGTGCTACATGGCATTTAGAGGCATAGTGGTGGTAGTTTCCTTTTTTCAGCAGTCTTTATAGCTTACCACTGTTCTTTCCTGTTGCCTCTAGTAGTCCTAGTGGGTGCGTCAGAGTTGAGGTTTTACCCACTAGGGGAGGCTACTGGTTTATCTGGTAGTTCTCACCCCCATTGTTATTTTTCTGTCCCTTTCTCCTCCTTCTTTTGCAGAGTCATCTGCGGGAGCTGCTAGGCCATCAGCAGCAGATCGAGGTAAGGGGATCGCGGAATAGATAGATCTCCTGCCCCGACTGAGAGCTAGCTAGACTTATATTGTACCCCCTTCACTCAGACTGTAGCACTTTTATTTTGGGTCTGGCTCTGGCCAGCTGGGTGTACTATTTTGGTGAGCTGGGAGATTATTGTACATATTACAGCTGTATTTGTAGTTCCAGTCTGAGATACTATGTGGTTCTTCTATTTCAGCTCTGTATTATGCTCTTTTATTGTTATATTATATCTGAGCAGGTTACCAGCGCTTCGTGTACGCGGAAAATTCCGTGTGCACGGCGGATCTGTAGACGAGCCCGGGGTCCGGGGCGTGACACACTGTACTTAGTTGTATTTTATTATTTCGGTTTATCTCCCTTTTTTGGATTTATAGATGTTGTATAGGTGGCTTTTACTTGTTTTCAGTTTGTCGGTGGATCAGATTATTGTATCTTTATTTTTGGGGAGATGGATATTGTACCTTTATTTTTTTCAGTTGTACAGTGATTCAGATTTTTTTTTTTATAGCAGCTTTTCTTCAGCTCTGATATCTGTTTAGTCATTGGATGATGCTTTGCAGGTTGGACGCTTCGCCTATGTGGGGTTTCGCATAGGTGGCGGATCTGTTAGCGAGCCCGGGTCGCAGTTTCGACCCCCGGGGCGTGACAGATTAGAGTGGTATCAGAGCCTAGGATGTAGGTCATTATGGACTTAGAAACCCTAGGCTTGTGGTTGGACCTTAGGATGACTACGTGAGAGTCGTGACTTACAGCGAGAGTCCTGATTGAGTTTTATACCTCTCCCAAGGGACGGGACGAGTGATTGGCATGTTTATTCTCCTAAGCGATTATGTTGGCTGCAGACAACATAATGTTATGGAATGGGTGACATGTCTTAGACTTTCGCTGGATTGGGTCGAGAGCTTGTTGTGTGTTCTGTTGTGCGGTTTGTCGCAGTGAGCGGTGTTTCCCTAACGCAGAGTTCTGACCCGTGTGCTCCATATTGTAGCTTGTGGGCCAGGATAGGCAGTTTTGGGTCGGATACCCAGATTGAGGTCAGAGAGCTCTGGACCCATATGACAGGATTGGCAGTGGCATATCAGCGGCAGAGTGAGCAGTTGAATAGGATGATACAGTTGCAGGAGCAGTGGACACCTCCGATAGTGCTTCCCGTTGAGACCAACCCCTTTGTAGATCCCTGGTGGCAACAATCTCAGTGGTGCCGGTTGAGCGCGCAGCCCCCTCGGTGTCTACTTTTAGTGCGGAGGCACCGAGGCGGGGTGGATAGTGGATAGCAGATGAGCAGTGGGACATCATTGATTGACTGGGTCAGCTTTGGCTGTTTGACCTATCCTGACTCGTAGGATTGAGTTTGGAGCCTTGGGAGGCAGAGTCATGGTTGGTGGTGCTGGACGAACTATTTGAGAGCCTTTTATGCCTGAGGGTTTACGCAGTTGATGAACTGCACGCTCCACGTTATGAGGGACGAGGCGCAGGGGATGTGTGTGGGGCTAGGATTGCGCTAGGATATCTTTTTGGCTCATTCGGTCCCTCTGACTTCAGATTTGGATGCCCCGATGGAGCATAGCGTTGTAGTTCCTTTGGACAGACGGAGGCACTCGGTGCCAGTTGATAGAGAGCAGACTAGTAGGCAGAGGCCTTCTCGATTCCTTTTCAGAGTCGTGGACTTCTGAGGTGCCAGAGGTTGGGTGGACCCCGACGGCAGCATCAGCATCAGTATCAGAGTGGCACAGCGGAAGCGTGATGGGCTCCAGTCACTGCCGCAGTATGAGTGGAGGCAGAGATGGTGCTCTCTTTGGAGATAGTCAGGATATTCTCAGGCCGATTGAGCGACGACCACTAACACTGGCAGTTGAGTCTGTGCAACCTGGTTGGAGGGCGCCCCATCAGTGGGATGTGTGGTCGCAGGTATGATTTCCTTTACAGCTATCTGAGCTAGAACGAGGTGCATTCCTGCACGGACTAAAGGTAGAGTTGCTACCACGTGCACTTGAGGTATAGATCCTTGATTAGGATGTGCACGTGGAGGAGGTTTGTGGAATATGTCCAGTGCAGTTAGGCTGTGGGTTACACCCGTTGACTAGCTAGTCTTGTGGCAGCCCAGGATTTTCGACTCGATGTATTGGATTAATCGGGGTGACATCTTGCAATTTTGATTGTGGTGAGGACTGTGAACTTCTGCGAGTTGGACAGGAGGAGTTGGTTTACAGGTGTTGGTAGATTGCACTAGTTGCAGCGATAATGTGCCAACAAGAGTCAGGCAGATGATGAGCCAAGGATGCATTGCCCAGTTATTGACTGTGATAAAGGTGCCTACGGCGGCCCCGAGACTCAAGGGTGTCCTTGGTGCCCGCGAGTTCTCGAATATGAGTCCACCTGAGTGGATGACGATGCCGCCGGGCGAGGAGATTGAGATTGTGATTGACGTGGTTCTGGGAACCGCGTCAATATTGAAGGCACCTTATTGGATGGCACCTGTACAGCTGAGAGCTGATAGTATAATTATTGGTTATGATGGATGAAAAGGGTTGTTAAACTCGGTGTCTTACTTGATGGAGGAGACGTTGGATCTTTCGTCCTGTCAGCAGTAATTGAGTTGTAGTGATGCCCCCAAGGTAGTCTGGGTTGTGTGGTGGCGTTTCGGGCTGGAGTACAATGCTGGGCTTGAGCAAGGCTTGCGCAGTAAGCGCCATTATTGGAATGGATGGGATGATTAGGACCAGGGATCGTGCCCCAGAGTGATCCGTTCCAGATTTTGATTTCAGTCGAGCAACCCACACTGATGGATGAGATCAAAGAGTGTTGAATTAAGGGTCCCCAGTTGATGTGAAGCAAGGACAGAATAACTACCACAGTAGGGACAACTTCAACTCTTCGTTGTTTTTCGGTGATTCTCCAACTCAGAGTTGTAGTTGTTGATGTTTCTGATATTGGACTCCCTTTTTATATGGATGACTGTGAGGGTGTACTTCAGGTTTCTTGAATGAGTTGGTTTTGAGGAGGAGATTTTGGGGGTGTTGTGGATCAGTGGTTACCTGTTGTTTCTTCTTTTCCCCGTGACATGTTGGAATCCTTGATGTTTTCCATGGCTAAGCTTAGAGGCAATATGTTCGGATTTTCCGCCATTGTTTGACTCGCTCCACTTGAGACCTGTGAGTGTCTGGAGCACGTGAGACGCCGTTGCGGATTCTGGCTCGAGAATGGAGGAACGGCGCAACTAGGCCATGCCGTACAGGTGGTTAATGTTGTTGTGGATTGATCACGGGAAGCGGGTGACGCTTTGAGAGCCAGTGACGAGGATGTTGGATATTTGCCCTTCTGATGTGAGACTCCTTTTGGGCTATGTTAGTTTCGAGGATGAAACTTTCTTTTAGTGGGGGAGGATGTGAAGACCCGAACCTTCGTGGTCATTACGGTGTGATCGACAGCCTGCGGAGGCCTATTTCTGTGGATAGTGTTGATTGCACGCAAATCGGACCACGGAAACGGACTCAGTGTGAGAAATGGATCAAGAATGGTTAATTGGGAATTTCGTCGAAAAATAGAGATGGTTTCGCGCAAAACGGACACCGTATTTGGATTCAGTGCGGAAAAACGATCAAAACGACTATTCGGTTGCTTTATTTGGAATTTTGGACTCCGGAATTGGACTCAGCGCGCGAAAATAGCAAAAAGGGGCATTTTTGGAGCTTTTTGGACCATTTTCAGGCTGCCGGTCCACGGGGTGCGCGTGCACCAGGCGCAGCGAAGGTTGGCACGCCACGCGTCGGCGCTGGACGAGCGGGCGCGGGCCACGCGGCGCACGCGCGTTCGGCAGCGTGCGCCCACGTGCGCCGCGGGCGCTGTGCGCGTCCCCGCGTAGGGGACACGCGGCGCCTCGCCATTGGCGGGCGCCGCGCCTGGCGTGGCGCCATCCGGGCCATCCGCCCGAAGGCGGGGCGCCCGGATGGGCGCCACGTGGCCCCGCCTGCGGGCGGGCTGGGCTGCGGGCGGGCTTGGCCCAGTACTGTGCACCGCACAGTACTTTACTCTCTCTCTCTCTTGCCTTGTTTCTTCTTCTTCCTCCTCTATTTTTGAGCTTCCTCCTCCTCCTTCTCCCTCTTTTGATGCTACCAACCTTGTGGACTTCTACAGAGGAATCATATGCAACCCCCCTTCATTTTCATCAGCAAAGAGATGGGTTTTAGAGGCTTCATCACCACCATCTTCTCCATGAGGCAAGCATCACCATTGTTGTTGTTGGTGGACCTTCCCGTCGCGTTTCAGTTAGAAAATTCCTCAGGACTCATTTCTTGGAATTTCGATCTCATTTTTGGTTCTATGTTTTCACAAGAGATAAGGCTACAATCTTTGTATTCAACTCTCCCCTCAGATCTCATGTTTTTACAGAGTTTTAAGGCCATCTTTGGGACCCTTCATTTCAGTCTGGAATCCTGAACAGTCCTCAGTGTTTTGGCTTTTCTGAATTGGAGGAGTGGAATTTTTGGATGATTTTTGCGGGGAAATTTCCAGGACTCTAATATCTACAATATTGGTATGCATCATTTTCCCCAGATCTGAGTTTTTATTAGGGTTTATTCATGATCTTTGGAGCACCTTGCTGCAGTCCTGTACAGATGGAACTTGGTGATAGTTCAAAGTGTTTATGGGTTTTCTCCTTCATCCGAGCACGAAAATTGGAGTTCTTTAGCTTTATTTGTATCTACTCTCGACAAGGAATCCAATGGTACCTCTCTTGCAGGATTTGGAGCACGTTTGATTAGGTAACTTTAATGATCTTTTTAAGTGTTGTTATATGGTTTACTGCAGTCCCTGTTTTAGTTTTGATTTGAGCAAGGCACCTTGGAATGCAGATAACTTTGTGGATATAAGGTCTTTTTCAGAGATTCAAGTTGGGACTTCTTCTTAACTTCAAGGTGAGCAAATTCTCTTTTGTGATCTGTGGATGAATCCCTTTGGAAAAGCCTCTAATTAAGCTTGGAAATGCTAGCAAGTTTATGTTAGCAACTTTGGACAGCATTGTGATTTTTGTTGTATTTGAATGTCAAAGGAAAATTAATGGTGGATTTTTGAGGACTTGAAGAGGTTTGTATGAAAGAGGATATCTTTGTTTTACTGTTGGAGACTTTATTTTGAGGTATTTGAGGTTGCACATACTTTTTATTTAACCTTGTTGCACTTGCTGAAATTCTGGAATTTGAGTGCGCAGTGTGCATTGTTTCAGTGATTGCGCCCAATCCGTGAGGCGGATTTGGATGATTTTCGCGGCATCGGACTCCTGGGAGGATAAGGATTACTCACGCCAAAATTCAGCCAGATCGGGCATCGGATCGTCAAGTTTCAGGTGGGTGGTTGTGCTTTGCCGAAAACGACGATTTACCCACTCGGGCTATTGGTTTCCCTCATGGCATAGTTGATTGTTGTTCTCTTCTCCTTGGTATAATATGCTTGGATATCCATGTTTAGATTAAGTTATTTGATCCTTAGCTTATGCATGAGTAATTGACTAGTTGGTTGAAATTATATTATCTCATATGAAGTTGATATTAAGTGATCATCCTTAAACCTATTATATGTGAGGGTAATTAGGAAACTAATCTTCTACCCACACCTTATGATGAATGGTTAACATGATTATGTGAGAATGATGGTGATAGTTATATGTGAATGGTTCATTGATTTATGTGAGGACTTGATGGGGTTATGTGAGAAGTGCTTGGTTGCTTATGTGAGAAGGACTTGGTTGATTTATTTGAGAATGGCTTTTATGAGAGTAGTTGGTTTTGTTGATCCTTAACCTATAATGTGTGATGTTGGGCATAGATGTTGATTCATAACCTATCTATGTGAGAATAATGAGTTGATTGATCTTTGATCTAGTTTATGTGAAAATGGGTGTTGATGTTGGTTATTGATCTAGTCGATGTGAGAATGACCTATGCTTTTGATTCCTAGTTCATTCATGAAAAGATGGTCATAATTGTGAGTTGAGGACTATTTCTTATGAGACTAAGCTTTGTTCATGACTCCTAATTCCTCCAAATGAGATTGGATGTTGTTGGTAGATCCTATATTCATCCTGTGTGAGATCAATGAAAGTTGTTGAACCTTAGTCTATTCATTGGTGTTACTTGATTGAATGTCCATGTTTAAGTGAAGTTAAATGATCTTTAGCATATCCATGTGAGAATGTAAGATTTGTTAAGTGTTGTACTCCTTTAGGTGATGTTAATGATTAATGATGTCCTTTACCTATATTCTGTGTGAGTTATTCCTTATGAGAGTATATACTATTCATGAGCTAATTTGTGTATGAACACTGTTAAATGCCTTTCTTTCATTCTACATGAGGACACTTGCATGCTTGTATGGACATCTAGATAGGTCACCTTTTTCTGCTACACTTTCATATTGGAATCTGACTTAGGAGAAACCATGTTTAGCTGTTCTCCTTTTTATTCAGATGCATGTTGCTCGTGTTAGAGCAGGGGTTCGGGATAGTGTAGTTGAGGCCATTGAGTCTGGGACAGGTTAGACTCGATTATGGATTGTGGGGCATTGTGGTAACCGCGGACATTAGGCGGTTAGCCAGATGTTGATTACTTTATCAGATTCTGGACTGGTGGGGTGTTGCGGCAACCGCGGACTGTGGGCGGTTGACCGGATTATTATTATTATTATTATTGCATCAGATTGGAGGTAAGGGATCGGGCTTCTTTAGTGGATGGTCTTACCCACTTACTTAGAGTCTTGATCCAGTCCTGCTACATCAGATACTTATGGTTACATACTTTACTCGTGTGGGTCGCTCCCCTCGAGTGCCACTCCGGAGTAGGCTTAGGGCCGAGCCGTGTGCCGGTCGATTTGATACTTTGGGATCGTGCCGTGTGCCGATCAGATATTGGGTTCTTGAGTTGACAGCAGAGCAGGCAGTACCAGTGTTTACTGGTGTACAGATTGGGTTTATTCAGACAGGCATTTATATTCTGATGCATACATTTAGCTATTCTTTTAGCTTGGTATTTTAGAGGCATAGTAGAGGTAGTGTCCTATTTTTCCAGCAGTCTCTTTTGCTTACCAGTCTTCCTTTCCTTTTGCCTCTGGTAGACCTTGTGGGCACGTTAGGGTTTGAGGCTTTACCCACAGGGGGAGGCTACTGGTTTTACTAGTGGTTCTCACCCCCATTGTTGTTTTTTCTCCTTTTCCTCCCTTTGTTTTGCAGTGACTGCTGCGGGAGTTGCGGATCTTTCGGTTGACGGATCGAGGCGAGGGAGTCGCGAGATAGATCTCTACCAGAGTTGATTTCTACAGTGGGATAGATGTACCAACCCGGATTGTGGGTTTCACTGTACTTAGTTGTATTTTATTATTTCGGTTTATCTCCCTTTTTGGATTTATAGATGTTGTATAGGTGGCTTTTACTTGTTTTCAGTTTGTCGGTGGATCAGATTATTGTATCTTTATTTTTGGGGAGATGGATATTGTACCTTTATTTTTTTTCAGTTGTACAGTGATTCAGATTTTTTTTTTTATAGCAGCTTTTCTTCAGCTCTGATATCTGTTTAGTCATTAGATGATGCTTTGCAGGTTGGACGCTTCGCCTATGTGGGGTTTCGCATAGGTGGCGGATCTGTTAGCGAGCCCGGGTCGCAGTTTCGACCCCCGGGGCGTGACACGTTTTAATGATGTAATCAAATCGTTTGATTTCCTTAAGAATGAGGAGGAACCATGTGTTTATAAGAAAGTTAGTGGGAGTGCTGTTACATTCCTCATATTGTCCGTGGACGACATTCTCCTAATTGGAAATGACATTCCAATGCTGACTTCGGTTAAGATGTGGTTATCTAAGAAATTCTCTATGAAAGACCTAGGGGAAGCATCCTATATTTTGGGGATTAAAGTCTATAGAGATAGACCTAAGAGGATGCTAGGCCTCTCACAGAAAATGTACATAGAGGAGGTGCTGAAGAAGTTCAGCATGGAAAACTCTAAGAGGGGACTTCTACCCCTTAGGCATGGAATTTATCTCTCCAAGAAAATGTGCCCCAATACATCTGAAGAGATTCAACGAATGAGCCAAATCCCTTATGCTTCAGCTATAGGGAGCCTCATGTATGCCATGCTATATACACGACCTGATATCGCACTTGCTGTGAGTGTCACAAGCAGATACCAGTCCAATCCAGGTGAGGAGCACTGGACTGTTGTGAAAAACATACTTAAGTACTTAAGAAGGACTAAAGATATGTTTTTGGTCTTTGGAGGAGGAGAGATGAAAGTACAATGATACACTAATTCAGACTTCATGTCTGATGTTGACGATAGAAAGTCTACGTCGGGATACGTGTTCTTGTGTAATGGTGGTTCGGTGTTTTGGAAGAGTTCCAAACAACCAATCATCGCTGAATCTACTATGGAAGTAGAGTATATCGCCGCATCTGAGGCTGCAAAGGAAGCCTTTTGGTTAAAGAAATTTGTTGCAGAACTAGGTGTGATGCCATCAGATGCCATTCCACTTTACTACGACAACAATGGCGCCATAGCCCTAGCTAAGGAGCCAAGGTCTCATCAAAGGTCCAAGCATATAGAGCGACGGTTTCATATTATACGCGAATATCTCGAGAAGAAATTTATCGAGGTGCAGAGAGTAGACTCCGCGGATAACATGGCAGACCCACTGACTAAGCAACTAAGCCAGCAGAAGACTGAAGCCCACCTTGAGAAGATCGGGCTTAGCTATATGGCTAATTGGCTTTAGTGCAAGAGGGAGATTGTTAGATGTATGCCCTAAAAGCCAACCTGGCCGACACATGTATTCTTTCTATGATATAAATTTGTATTTGACATTTTACATTATGAATGTTATTGGATTTTTTTTTCCATTCATGTTGTGTATATGTCCATGAATTGTCCAAGGAATTAATAAGATGATGATACGTATTCTCAAGAGTTGAGAATTTGAGACATGTATCATTAAAGATTAATTCATAAATGCTCTCGATCGATGGATCATCACGGGGACAGTGATTGATCCGTTGAGATTGGTGCATAGGTCACTTCCCTTTTAGGGTAGACGAGTCTCGAGTCAACAGTGTGGGGACACTCGAGCGAATGTGCAGATGGTTGTTGGAGAACAAGGGTATCGAGCGTGACCATCACGAGAAGTCACTTGGATGTCTACTCACTCGTTAGTGACTTACTCGATGTTGTAGTAGTGTGGCTGGTCCTTTGATCTGTGGTGTCTCGGCTATTCACAATGGGGTTACTGTAGTTTGACTGTACATACACTAGGTCCCTAGCCATTTGGGTCCTTGCAGTGCATGTTGGCTACAGTAGGTTCGTTGTAGGAATAGGGTGTACACCTATATGGAATCTATCGCCCTTAGTAGATAAGGGAGTTAGTTCTATGTGATTTATAAGACCGAGTTTAGAAAACCTTGGTCAAGGCGTAGTAAATAACGGAAAGGGTTTTCTATATTAGAAACTCGAGTCGAATAAATTTGACATATGACAGACGGTAGGGTTTGACGAGCCATTCCACGACTTCGTCTAGTCGGGACTCCTGATAGAAGGATTGTATCACACGTCAACTGCACCTAGAGGTTCAGTATTCCATTCTACTGGAATGCCACTACATGCTGCTAGGCGTCACTGGTGAATTGTGGGACTTACGAGAATTATCTAGATGATCGATAATTCTTATTGGGCTGAGTTTGAATTGTTCTAACCCACTGAAAAAGTTTTAGTGATATTGTTGATGGTAATCACAATATATCTCACTACTAGATAGAATAGAACCTATGGGGTCACACACATAAGAGGTTATAACTGATCAGATAGTTGATTGCGATTTTTGAATCGCCTGAGAACTTAATTATCAATATGTTGATAATTGGACTAATTTGTTATTGTTACAAATTAGGGATATTAAAGTGCAAATGTTGCAAGAGAGGACTTACTAATAGTTAGTGAGTTGTGAGAGGACTTAAGTGTAAATGTTGCATTAATGATTTGATTTGATCAAATTAGGATTGAGTTCAAATCGATTTAAATTAGGATTTAATCGATTGAACTGATTAGGAATAAGATAAACTTAAATCTAATTTTAAGTTTATCTTAATATTTATCTTAATGTTTATAAAAGGAAATATATCCTTCTTTATACGTACGAATTTTTTTAATAGAAAAAAAAAGAAAAGAGAAAACCCTAGTCGTCATCTCTTTCCTCGTTTTCCTCTTCTCTAAATATCCACATTCAACAAAAGACGTTCTCTGCAAGGGAGCTAGCACCCGGTGAGAATTTCGACCAGATCGACAACATCGTGTGGATACCCGTAGAGGTCGGATGCGTGTGCGCCTTCAAGAGAACCAAATTCCACGATCATCATATTGCGGTGTAGATCTCCCCGCACAAAGGTGAAGATTAGATCTTCCTCTTCCTTTTTAACCTTAAATACATGAGGGATCCTATTTTGCGTCGTTCTTGAGATCGGATCTCAAGTTTTTCAAATATTTGTTTATTTGATTTCTTTTTCCGCTGCGTTTATTTTGCGCAAAATCCTAACAGGAAATGATCTCCCGTTCGGGAGGCATCCTCAGAAGCTCGGCAGAAAACACATCAGGAAATTCCTACGCCACATGAATATCCTCAATTCTCAGCGCCTCTAAACGGGTGTCGACAGCCATGGTGAGATACGCCACACAGTCGTTTTGATCCGCTGAACAAGGGATACTAAGCACATCCCCAAATATATCGAGGGCTCAAACCCTGAATGGACCAACTCCGCCTCACCTGGCGATGCAAGTGTCAACCTCCGAAAGGCGCAATCGATCATAGCTTTATACTTTGTCAGCCAATTCATTCCCAGAATAATATCATACTGACGCAACTTGAGGACCAACAAGGAAATGGGGAATACCCTCCCGTGCAGACGAACTGGACAATAACGGTACTCCTCGTCGTTCAAGACATTGTGACCAGGTATCTCCACCTAGAATCTACATCTAGTTGGCTGAATAGTGAAGCCGTGGGTGGTAATAAAGTGGATAGATATGAAGGAGTGTGAAGCTGTGGGTGGTAATAAAGTGGATAGATATGAAGGAGTGTGAAGCTTCTGTGTCAAACAATATCTTAACTTGTCTACCATAAGCAGTAGTCGTACCTGCCATATTCTTCTCTAGAGTCATGCTGAGTCAAGGAGTAGACTCGACCGTCGAAAGTCTAGCACGCTCCCTCGGACTGGCAAGGGAGAGGGGGACGCCCAGAAGAGGCAATATAGAAATAATACTAAATCAAATATAACGATCCGACTCACTAGCAATAATAACTCGTTGGGCCTAAACCACCGACCCAAAATGCTTAAGCCTAGTTATTATTACTAGTGTCCATTGTCTCTTATATACCCAATCGCAATTCCATTCCCATCCGATGTGTGACTATTTGGGTGTCACAGACTCCTCCCGTTTAGGCCTGACGTCCTTATCAGCCCAATCACACGCACAATCCAAGATCATCAGGCGATGCGAGACTTGTCTCGCTAGCCCTATCATCTAGACCAAGGCTCAGCCGAGACTCATCACACACTTCCGGCTGGTGATTGGCTCTGTAACCAAATTTAACAACCCGGCCCACCAGCAATAATAACTTGTTTGACCCAAACCATCGCCCCAAAAAGCTTAAGCCCAGTTATTATTACTAATGTCCATTATCTCTTATATAGCCAATCACAATTTTATTTCCATTAGATCTTGGACCATTGGGTGTCAGAGATGAAAAGATATATTTTGAATAACCTGAAGGGTTGTTTTATATAGAGATTAAAAAAAAAAAAAAAAAGTTTGCAAATTACTTAAGTCATTATATGGTTTGAAGCAAGGCCAAAAAAGTGGCATGAAAATTTTGATTTTAGGGTATTACCCTCCGACTTCAAATATAATAATCTCGATATATGCATTTATTGTATGTTCACAGAAGAATATGATGTGATAATACATCTGTATCCTAACAATACTTATAATTGGAAGAAACCTAAAAATTGTGAATTAGATCAGAAATATCGAATTTTTATATTCAAAATAAAAGATTTATATAAAATAAATACTATATTAGAAATAGAAGGGAAGAAACATAGTGAGAGTTAGGCTTAGAAAGAAGCTAAAAGAAAATTGTTATGTCATCAATGACTTGCATTCTACAGCAGAACTACATGGGCACTTTGACCAATAACTAGCTTCTCCATTTAAAATTGGCTAAATTACAGAAAACCACCCTCTAATATCCCGTTTTTCTACTTTACCCCCCTGTCTTTTAAAAGTCGACAACCTGCCCCCTCGTAATTACCGAAATATGCGTTTACCCCCCTGCCAGATATGAAAGTTCATCCATGAGCCTCTAATGAATGCATTTATCCTTTCCCCCCTGCCAGATATGAATTGATTTCTTACCAATTTGTTACAAGCAATTGGCTCATTAGAGGCTCATGGATGGACTTTCATATCTGGTAGGGGGGTAAATGCATATTTCGGTAATTACGAGGGGGCAGGTTGTCGACTTTTAAAAGACAGGAGGGTAAAATGAAAAGCGAGATATTAGAGGGAGGTTTTCTGTAATTTAGCCTTTAAAATTCTTATGCCCCTACTCATCATCACTTGACCAATATCTAGCTTCTGCATCTAAAACTCCTATGTCTCTCCCCATCAAAATTTGAAGAGGCAATTTCAAACCTACAAACTAAATCAACTCTTCATAATTAAGTAATTTCTATATTTCTTATAAAAGTATTTATAATCTAAGATTTTATATATATATATAGAGAGAGAGAGAGAGAGAGAGAGAGAGAGAGAGAGAGAGAGAGAGAGAGAGAGTTGAGCTGGAATACTATCAGTAACAAACAGATTTCGTTACCATCTATTTATTTTCGATGATGAACTTCCAAATCGATGATCAGCACTATTCTATATAAACTAGCTATCTGAAAATTAAATTTCATATTTTTTTTGAATTTTTTTTTATCATAAAATGAACACAAAAATAAACGGCTAAAAATAAATTTCTTTCAAAAAATGATGATAGGAGTCTTCTAATCAAGATCAAGAATATAGATCTTATTTTAAATAGTTTAAAAAATTTTCTAACCAAAATTTAATTAATTTAAATTTTTTTACACCGTTAAACGAGCAAATGTATCATCTCTACTATTAAGATTATAAATTTTGCATTTTTTTTATCATTTGGTCGACAATGATGCCCCGAATAATATGAAATTTAGTTTCTTAATACTTTCAGTAACATAAATCAGATTCAATAATACCGATCGTCGATTTGAAAGTTTGATCATCGAAAATGAATTAGTGGCAACAAAGTCCGTTTGCTACTAATAGACTTACAACTCAAGTCTATATATATATATATATATATATATATATATATATATATATATATATATATATATAGGGTAAACTTTAATAGTCCCGATTAGCTTAGTGAAATTTTCTTTTGTTAGTCTGTAGTTCGAAGATTATTACTTTACTGCCTTCTAATTTTATTTTTATTTTATCATAATAATTTATCGTTAAACATAATAATAAATTAATATATTTTACAAATTATAAAATAATTATTAATTATAAAAATATAAAAATATCCTGCTTAAATTTTTGACAAATAAATTAAAGTTTTATATTCAAAGCTTTTGCCATAAACTATCATTTGTTTTCAAATCAAACTAGCTAGCATTAATTTAAATCTAATCACCCACCAACCAAGTCATTGTTTCAAAAGTCGCTAATGCACTTTGCAGCCAATGAATAGATAATAATTAATATAATATTTATAATAGGATAAAAACCAATTCGGCTAGCTCAAGAACAGGGATCTTTTGGTACACTCATTTTTTAATATATGATATATATTTTATTTATTTTAAAATGAGATATAATTTGTTAGATACTTCGAAGTGATTAATAAAATTTATTCTATTCTAAAAAAAATGAGGTGTACATCATATATCAAATTTGAAATTTACAAAAAGCATTTTTCGGTCAAAAATGTATGGAGATCCACTCGAAACAAGCTATTTTGAAATAGGTCCTTAAAAGTATTTAAACTTTTATCTTTCCAGTTGATATTTCTTTCCACGTCATTTAACTTAATTTAATTTGAGATATTTAGTTTTGTGTTTGAGAAAGGTATAGATTTCATTAATTAATAATTTGTAAAAACTCTCAATTCAATTCAATTGAGGGAAATAACTCAATGTAAAATAACTAAAAGCCAGAAATTTAAATTCAAAAAAGAAAGAGAAAGTTGGAAGATCTATTTTGTAATAGTCTCTGTATATTTTATCCGTCTAGTTTTTTTCTCAAAATAAACAACAGTAAAATATAAATATTAAAAGTATCGTTATCATGCAGCTTAAATTTTTAGAAATGAGCTATTATCTTATATAACTTAAATTCTAAATTTGTAAATCTCAAGTCTAGAGATGAGAAAAAATTTTAAATATACATATTAAAAATAAAGTTATCTAATAGTTTAAGCTTCAGAAAATAATAATTATTTTATATAATTTAACTCTTCTGACAATAATTTTATCTTGATATTCAAAAAGATCTACACTTAATCCCTCAACATTTGTGTGATTTGTCACTTTATTCTTTCCTAGTGTGTCTTAAAACAAACAGAAAGTAAGAGTTTTATATCTGAATAGTGCTGGTTGGTATGATGCTGTTGCTTCTTCTTGAAAGAAAAGTCTAAATACATCTCTATCTCTCTATCTTTCTCTCTCTCTCTCTCTCTCACCAAATTCAATCTCCTTTACTCAGGTAGGATATCTTAGTCATGTAGATGCATCTTCATGTAATAAGAAATACTTTTAGATACCTTTGGTTCGAAAGAGAAATCGAAATAACAATAGAAATGAAAATAGATCAGAATATATTAAAACCGAAATGATAAAAATTATAAGTTGTTTGGTTCGTAAGAGAAATGGGAATCAAAATCATAGCCAAATTAAAATTTTAAAAAATTAAATTTTTATTTAAATTAAAATTTACTATTCAAATTTGTAATTAAAATTTATTGAACTTTAAATTTAAATTTATAATTCAAATTCTGGATCAAGTCAAAGTTTAAATTTAGATCTATTAAATTAAAATTTATATTTCAAATTCAAATTTAAAATTATGATATAATCTAATAAATTATATTATTTATATTTAAATTCAAATAATTATTAGTGAAAAAAAAAAATTTCAATCACTCCAAAATCAAAATTAACTTTCACCATTATGATGTGAGTCATTTTTGAAAGATTTGTATTCCGGAATAAAAATCACAATATCAATTTCTTAATTCCAATACTAACAATAAAAATAATTTATTCTGATTCTCATTTGAAATCTCAATTACTTCAAACCAAACATGCTTTTAAACTCTTCACTATTAAACTATTCTGATCATATTTGGATGCTAAATTAAGTTACTTAGTGATAACATATGCACTATAAAAAAAAAAAAAAATTGTACTTAGATTAAAGTTACCATCTTAGCCACTACATGGCACAGATAAATTTTGAATACTATACTAAAATTTTATAAATCAAAAAACTTTTTCTGTTGTGACCACTTAATGACTAGGTTTTTTAAATATTTAATTTTTTGTACATAATTTTTAAATATAACTTTTATTTACTTAATTAACTTTTAACTCGTTGAACATCTAAATTTAGATATAGTGCATAAAGTGTGTGTGTGTGTGTGTGTGTGTATATATATATATATATATAGACCAGAGCTTATAAAGTTTCAAAAGCACAAGCAAAATTATGCTTGTGAATTTTTTATCATTGAATTTGTATTGAGATTTGTGCTATTTATTTTTTTTTTCTCTCTTTAGTTAACTTTACAAAAGCACAAATCCCAATGAAAATCTAATGGTAAAAAATTCACAAGCATGAATTTGCTTGTGCTTTTGAAAATATATAAGCTCTACTATATATATATATAGTCCGGCTACTGTGCTTGTACAAGCACCAAGCAATTCGTGCTTGTAAGTTTTCTACCGTTAGATCTAATCCCTTGATTAATTCTATCCCTTAGATCATACTATTCCACCAACCACCCACTAAACCCAAGGAGCCCACCATCATCCTAACCGTACATTCCTACATCTAAAGACAAAAAACTCATAAGCACAATAACTTGGTACTTTTACAAACATATGAGCTCAATTCTATATATATTTAGAGAGAGAGAGAAAGAGAGATAAGAGAGTAGGACTTATATACTTTCAAAACCACAAGCTAAACTATACTTATGATTATTTTACTATTAGATGTTGTACTTTTTCTTTCTAGACTAATGCACCAAATTAAGGATGTAAAAGGAATTTTTTTTGGCTTTTAATTATCTCAAATATATATATATATATATATATATATATATATATATATATATATATATATATATATATATATATATATACAAATGATCTAAGTAAATTTTTATTTACATAAATGGACATTTTCTTGTCACACGAGCGTCACATTAGCGTCACATTAGCGTTTTTAAGGTTAAACACTATAATTCAATCACCGTATTTAAATGTAGTTATTGAATTACTGTGTTTATATTCACACTTTAGTTTTTGTTTGTTAACTTAAGAGCAATAAAAAAATACAAAAATAAATACAGTAATTTAATTATCCTGTTTAAATATCAAGAAGAGAATTATTTATACAAATATAAATTTATTAGGATCATTTGTAATAAAAAAAAAAAAAAAAAAAATGTAAGTGGGCTAAATATGAATAAAAAAATGTATTATAAAAAGATGGCAATGCAAATTTTATCTGACGGAAAAGCAATTTTTAATAAAAAAGAATTGAATTGAATTGGTTAAAAGAAAGGTAAAAAAAAAAAAAAAAAAGTTGGAGTGAATTGTTATTTTATTTTATTTTTTTACGGCGTTAATTTTTTATTTTTTTTAGAGTTACAAAATTAGTTATTTTATCTGGATCAAAATTTATAAATTTGATAGAAATTTTATTACTATATATCCAAACATAATCTAAAAGAGCAATGCTAGGTGTACACCCCAAATGGGGTGTATATCCTATACCCACTTTATTCTGGGTGGATATTCATTCACTCGTATATCGATGTGACGAGTGAAATTCACCCCATCTCAGAATGAGGTGGGTGTAAGATATACACCCCATTTAGAGTGTATATCTAGAGTGTATATCTAGCATTTTCCAATCTGAGCAATGCTAGGTGTACATCTCAAATAGGGTGTACATTCTACACCCACCTTATTCTGTGATGGATATTCATTCATTCTTCATATCGATGTGACGAATGACATTCATCCTATCTCAGAATGGAGTGGGTGTAACATGTACATTATATTTAGAGTGTATATCTAGTATTTTCCAACCTAAAAGGGGGGCTCAATTAAAACTTGAAAAAGACGTTAAGAACCTAATTTATTGCTATAATTGGAAACTTCGGTACTCAATTAAAACTTGTAATTTTCTCGTTCTCTTCTGCACAGACTGCATTTGACCTTTTCCGTGCCGTTCCGTTGGCATCTTTCAGCGCTGTCCGCCTGCTCGCTCGCCCGCCGAAGGAGAAGAGAAAGCAGACAGACACGGAGAGAGATTCGCCAGCAGTTGCAGTTGGGGGTGTCTCCTCTCAAAAACTCCACCAACCGCAACAACAAACTGAGAAAAAAAAAAAAAAAGCAACTTAATTCAACTTTTGCTGACTCTTTTGTCTCATTCTCCCTTCATCTATCAAACAATTAATACCGGCAAATAAATATCTCCATCCTTCTCTCTCTCTTTCTTTCTTTCTTTCTTCCCCCTTTTCTTTGTCTGTCTGTCTGCTCTTCTGCAACTCCAGAATTCCTGCTGCAGGATTTCAGGTCTGTCAGCAGCTCTTTTATTCCATCTTGTCTCCATTTCATCCCCTTTTTCTAATCTTGGCTTCTTCTTTTTATGTTTTTCCCTTTTCAAATTTGCAGAGGAGAAAGAGCTGTGTTCTGAAGCCATTGAATCTCTCTCAGGTGGAGTTTTTTTCCTTTTTTTAAAAAAAATTTCTGGTTAGAGGATTCTTTTCTTATATTTGTTTAATTTGACCCATAATTCTTGTTTGCACCTTAGATTAGGACTTTTGCAGCAGTGGTTATATAGTTATATCTATATCATTTCTTATAGAGAATTCAGAGTTTACCAAATATCAAGACCTTGGACATGAATTATTACCTGAAAAGAATGATTTGGTATGTGATAGGAGTTTGAATTTGTGTAGAACTTAGAGACTGAAAAATGTTGAAGGGTGCAGATGGACACTTTCGAGCCTGTCGAATCGAGCATGATCAATTCAGGCAATGTTCAAGCTGGCTTAGAAATTGTTTCGAGCCTATAATTGTGTTCCGGCTCTGAGCTCGAATCAAACCTCGAAAGCTTTGTTCGGTTGCCAACTCTTAGAGACTTAGATGGAGATAGTTTGGGATCTCAATCAACTTCATTTTGTAGTCGAAGAAGAATTTCCTATATGGAAATATTCTAATTTGTGTTGGACTTTGAGAGTCAATCCTTGAGGTGTGCTCATAGTTAAGGTAGTCTCTTGTTTAGCTGTTTGTGGGACTCTAGAAGTTATAATGGTAGACGATTTCTTGGGGGAATATGGTACTCGCCCTGATACCAGATTTTGAGAATTCGTAATCTGCTCAAATGCCGACTGTTGTTGACTCGGTATTCTCTCCTGTACCGGTTGTCGGGATTTCACAACGAAAGCGTCAAATCGGGTTTTTACCATAAACTCGTCTCTTCAACAAAAACTAATACAACCATAAAAGAAAGAAAAATCAAACAAAAAATACGGGTAAAATAAGATTCATTAATTAAAAGGGGAATTACTCCTGACTCCTCTTCTACATAGTGTAGCTTCAAGCCGAACCCTCTTTCTGAATCTCTCACCCCTCCCTCGTCATCTATAAAGACAGAAGATTCTCTCTCATCTTGTGCACCCGTGCACAAGTTATACCAATGACCCACGGCCAGTAAAGCCGTACACGTCCTCTTGAACCCATGCAGTAGGTGTTGGGTTTTATTTGGATTTGGTGATTTTAAACTTGTGTTTTGGCCTTTGGATCTTTTTCTTAGCCAACCTTGGGAAGTGGCATCTTGGGCTACCCAAGAGCCTTCCTTGGGAAGGAGCTTGTGGGCTGCCCAAGAGAGACTTTGTCCCCTGGTGAGTTAATGTGCTCTCTCACTTTGGACTCTTTATATAGAGAGCAAGAGAGCTTGGTTAAGGATAAGCTACAATTCTCTTCTCTTAATTTACAGAGCTACAATACACTGTGATTTACATTTTCGATTTTCCTCTTTGAGCTTCTATTTTTGCTGGATCTCTGAAAGACGTTACGTTCGCTACGCACCATCCCGGAGTCGTTAATTAAAAGGGGAATTACTCCTGACTCCTCTTCTACATAGTGTAGCTTCAAGCCGAACCCTCTTTCTGAATCTCTCACCCCTCCCTCGTCTTCTATAAAGACAGAAGATTCTCTCTCATCTTGTGCACCCGTGCACAAGTTATACCAATGACCCACGGCCAGTAAAGCCGTACACGTCCTCTTGAACCCTGCAGTAGGTGTTGGGTTTTATTTGGATTTGGTGATTTTAAACTTGTGTTTTGGCCTTTGGATCTTTTTCTTAGCCAACCTTGGGAAGTGGCATCTTGGGCTACCCAAGAGCCTTCCTTGGGAAGGAGCTTGTGGGCTGCCCAAGAGAGACTTTGTCCCCTGGTGAGTTAATGTGCTCTCTCACTTTGGACTCTTTATATAGAGAGCAAGAGAGCTTGGTTAAGGATAAGCTACAATTCTCTTCTCTTAATTTACAGAGCTACAATACACTGTGATTTACATTTTCGATTTTCCTCTTTGAGCTTCTATTTTTGCTGGATCTCTGAAAGACGTTACGTTCGCTACGCACCATCCCGGAGTCGTTGCCGACGGGGTGGACAGTGGTCGTTGTATCGCTAGGGGTGATTGCCGGAGCCTCGCACGTGGAGGGGCAATCTTGCTTCTAGGACAGTGCTCACGCACGCCTCGACATTCACAGGCTTCATCTAAACTTTGTTCTATAATATTTTGAGTTTAAATTAAGTTTAAATTATTTAAAAGAATTAATTTGAAAAGATAAATTTTTCTAACAATCTAGAAGCAAGATTTAATTTATCTTTTCTTTTCTTCTAGTTTAAATATTAACGTACTGTGAGTTAGTTGATTATTTAGTTTGTATGCTCTGATTTAGTACAGATAGTATATTAGTATCCGTACTTAGCACTAATAGTATAATAGTGTCCATACTGTTATATATTATAATTGTTATTGCACTGTGATTTACATAAATTTGTTAATTAAATAATATTGTGTTATTATAATTATTTACACTGCTATATATATAATACTGTTAGTATTTATATAAATAGTGTTAAGTACGTTATTTGTTTAAACCGTACTGTGATTTATATAATTATTTAATTAGTTTGCTTTGTTAGTACTCTCAACTATACAACTCTGTTAATTGGTCTGTATTGTGGTGTTAATATAGTGGCTAATATAACATAGTGATAAACTGCTACACTGTTTCACTATTAATTAAAATACAGCTTTTACATAGTTGTGATAGTATAATTAATTCTTCTAACACTGTTAATTAAAACATAGTTTAACTGTTATTTAAAATTTAGTATAATTTTAACCCATCAACTTAGATTAACTGTTTTAAATTTAGAATAATTTTGTGACATTATTTTAGATTTTTTATTAAACAGATTCAGATTAATGGAGGATTCGTATTCGGCGAAACCTTTTACTTTTGATGGTCGTAATTTTAGAAGGTGGCATAATCAAATGTGATTCTGGCTCACCACGCTGGGACTTGTTTCTGCCATCTCAGATCCTGTTGAGAATGGCAATGAAACTGCACCTGATGGTGCTATTCAGTCTGTGGCAAATCGCCCTCAGACTCGCAACCAGTCTCAGAGTGCTCCTACTCCTCCTGGTGTTGCACCTGCACCTATACCTGTGCCTCCTACTGATCCTACTATGATTAATTATCATTGTCTGAACCGGATCCTTAGCACCCTATCTGATAAGCTTTATGATATTTACTGTAGTAGTCAGACTGCTAGGGAATTCTGGATTTCCTTAGAACAAAAGTATGGCCAGATTGATCCTACTAAGAAGAGATACCAAGCTTCATATTTGCTCAAGTTTAAATTGGTAGATAGTAAACCAATGTCTGACCAACTACAGGATTTTGAGTACATTATTGAGCAGCTTAGATCTAGTGGTATAGATCTAGATGAGAGTTTTCTAGTTGCCACTTTAATAGATAAGTTGCCTCCTTCCTGGTCTAGCCATGCCAATGATCTGAACCACAATCAAAGAGAACTTTCCCTGAATTTTGTCCTAAGATCTCTTAGGATAGAAGAAACCAACCGAGCTAGAGATAAGAAGCCTAGCGAGCCTTCTACCCAAGCCAACCTAGTAGAGAACCCGAAACCTAAGGGTAGAAATTTCCAACCCTTTAGGAACTTTAAGAAGAAGCCTTTCCAACATAGAAAGTTCAACCCAAACTTTAAGAAGCCTGCACCTAAAGGGAGTGGAGTGAATTCTGGATGCTTTGTGTGCGGGAAGACGAACCACTTTGCGAATGACTGCTATTATCGCAAGACTCGACCTTCCGCGCCAAAGAAGAAGGGAGCTCCTCCTGAGCGTCAGCTGAACATGTTGACTGATGTTCCCAACCCTTCTGACTCCACTATCAGGTTAGGAACTAGCTTACCCGAGGTTAACCTTGCTCTTAGTTCTTCTGATTGGTGGATTGACACTGGAGCAAATGTACATGCTTGCTCTGACCGTTCTTGGTTTTCCACTTATCAGGACTCAAGTGGAGGATCGGTGAACATGGGAAATGCAGCATCTTCGCGCGTGCTTGGGACTGGTCGAGTGGACCTGAAGTTGACCTCTGGGAAGACTCTTTCCTTGCACGGCGTGCATCATGTTCCTGATCTTAGGAAGAACTTGATTAGTGCTTCTCTTTTAGTTCAGCAAGGTTTTAAGTTTGTTTTTGAATGTAATAGGGTAGTAATTACTAAAGGAGTGAACTTTATTGGGAAAGGATTTTTGAGTGATGGTTTATTTAAACTTTCTGTGATGATTTCTACTATTAATGAAAGTATGATTTTGAATGTTGTTTCATCTGATGTTTGGCATGGAAGATTGGGACATGTGAATTTTAATACTATTAAGAGATTGATGAATTATGATTTAATTCCTAAGTCTGTTTCAAATGATTATAGATGTGAAATATGTGTGCAATCTAAGGAACCTAGAAGACCATTTAGATCTGTAGATAGAGATTCTGACCTGCTAGAACTTATACACAGTGATGTTTGTGATGGATGTAGACCTAGTAGGGGTGGAAGCAAATATTTTGTAACATTCATTGATGATCATTCGAAGTATTGTTATATTTATCTGATTAAGAATAAAGATGAAGTTTTGAATAAATTTAAGATTTATAAAGCTGAGGTTCAAAATCAATTGGATAAGAAAATTAAGATTTTAAGATCTGATCGAGGAGGTGAATATACATCAAATGAGATGACTGTTTTCTGTCAAGAATTTGAAATTGTACATCAAGTGACTGCACCTTATGCACCTCAATCTAATGGAGTAGCTGAAAGGAAAAATAGAACTTTGATGGATATGGTAAATTCGATGATTATTAGTTCTGGTGCACCCGAGAACTTGTGGGGTGAAGCTTTGATGACTGCTTGTGTAATTCTTAATAGGATTCCCCACAAGAGTTCTTCTGTATCTCCTTATGAAATTTGGAAGGGTAGGAAACCTAATCTGAATTATTTTAAAGTGTGGGGTTGCCTAGCTAAAGTAAAGATTCCTGAAAATAAGAAAAGAAAGATTGGTCCTAAAACTGTGGATACTGTTTTCTTAGGCTATGCAGATGGTAGTAATGCTAATAGATTCTTGGTGGTAAATTCTGAGATTAATGAGATTTCTAACAATACAATTATTGAAGCTAGAGATGCAGTATACTTTGAGGATATCTTTCCTTTTAGAACTAGAGTAGATAGACCTGTTCCTGTTGAGACTATAGGTGGATCTAGTAGACCCAGCACTAGTGAACCTATAGAAGAGTCTGAACCTAGGAGAAGTAAGCGTCCTAGGATTGAGAAGACTTTTGGTGATGATTTTTGTGTCCTTCTTGTAGAAGATACCCCTTCTACCTTTGACCAAGCTATGACTTCTGTAGATGCATCATTTTGGAAAGAAGCTGTTAAGTTGGAGATGCAATCTATTCTACAGAATCATACTTGGGAGTTATCTGATTTACCTGTAGGTTGTAAGCCTGTAGGATGTAGATGGATCTTTAAGAAGAAATTGAAACCAGATGGGTCTGTAGATAAGTATAAGGCTAGACTTGTAGCTCAGGGTTTTTCCCAGAAGCCTGGTGTAGATTATTTTGATGTCTATGCTCCTGTAGCTAGGATTACTTCTATTAGGATTCTGCTAGCTTTAGCCTCTGTCCATAAGTTGATTATTCATCAGATGGATGTTAAGACTGCTTTTCTAAATGGTGATTTAGAGGAAGAGATTTATATGAAGCAACCTGAGGGATTTATTGTTGCTGGACATGAAAACAAAGTTTGCAAGTTGACAAAATCTTTATATGGACTTAAACAAGCTCCTAAGCAATGGCATTTGAAATTTGACTCTTTAGTTGTGAAAGCTGGTTTTCATGTGAACATGTCTGATGAATGTGTGTACTCTAAGGAATACAATGGACAGATAGTAATCCTATGTTTGTATGTTGATGATATTTTGATCTTTGGAACAAATATGGATGTGATAATGGATGTTAAGAAATTACTTAATAATAACTTTGATATGAAGGATCTTGGGCAAGCTGATGTGATTCTGAATATGAAGATCATAAGAAAATAAATGAAATTATTATGAGCCAATCTCACTACAGTGAACAAGTGTTAAAGAAATTTGGATATTTTGATTCTAAGATTGTTGTAACACCTTATGATCCTAGTGTACATCTTAAGAAAAATAAAGGTGATCCTATAGGACAGAATAGGTATGCTCAGATTATAGGATCTCTAGGTTATCTTGTAGATTACACTAGTCCTGATTTAGCCTATGCTGTGAACAGATTGAGAAGATATACACATAACCCAAATAGAGAACATTGGAATGCTTTAGAAAGAGTTTTGAGATATCTGAAAGGCACTGTATCTTATGGATTGCATTTTTGTGGATTCCCTGCTGTATTAGAAGGATTTAGTGATGCTAACTGGATAAGTGATACAGCTGATGTGAAGTCAACCACTGGATTTGTTTTTCTCCTTGGTGGAGCAGCTGTTTCTTGGAAGTCATCAAAACAATCATTGATAGCTAGAAGTACATCTGAACTGATAGTCTTAGATACCACTGTAGCAGAGGCTAAGTGGATTAGAGAATTTCTGTATGACTTGCCACTGATGGAGCGACCTTTGGCACCAGTGTGTATACATTGTGATTGCAAATCTGCTATTGACAAGTGTGCTCAAGAAAATATGGAAACAAAGATGAATAGATTTATGAAAGTAAGACAAAAGTATATTCGGCAGAATATTAAGGAAAATATAATTGCATTGGAATTTGTGAGATCTGCGAAGAACTTAGCTGATCAGCTTACTAAAGGTTTGTCTAGGACAGTGATCCTAGAATCGTCGAGGGGGATGGGGCTTAGCCCACAATAAAAACTACCGGCGACGGCAACCCAACCTCTTGGAGGTTCAATGGGTAGAAACAAGTCGAATTGGTAGTTATGCGGAGCACTGCTTTTATATACTCATCCCTATGGCGACAGTGCTCATTAATGCAAGTGGTTAGTAAGGGTTCTTACCCTGAATGGTTCCGAGACCCTTGAGGCAGGGTGTGACCTTGCAGGCACCCTTATCAGGACCTACTATATGTGTGTAGTCGTGAGGCCGCGACTGTGGGAAGAGGGCGGTTCCCTAAAAACACACATGAATCGATATGAGCGCATGGCCATAAAAGCGCTAACCCGCATAGAATCTAAACGGCTGTACCATGTGTATTGTTTGTGGAAATCTGATTCACCGGCCTTGGTTCAAGGCGAAGTTCACCATTGTGCCATCGGATGTACATAGACCTGTACTAAGTGAAGGTTCAAACCCGAAAGGTACCTTCGCTGAATACGTGGTATAAGGGATCCAGCATCTGTTTTAGTTTTGTATTTCTTTTACTTTATTTTGTATTTCGTTTTTACAAGTTTTAAATCATGTGGGGATTGTTGGGTTTTATTTGGATTTGGTGATTTTAAACTTGTGTTTTGGCCTTTGGATCTTTTTCTTAGCCAACCTTGGGAAGTGGCATCTTGGGCTACCCAAGAGCCTTCCTTGGGAAGGAGCTTGTGGGCTGCCCAAGAGAGACTTTGTCCCCTGGTGAGTTAATGTGCTCTCTCACTTTGGACTCTTTATATAGAGAGCAAGAGAGCTTGGTTAAGGATAAGCTACAATTCTCTTCTCTTAATTTACAGAGCTACAATACACTGTGATTTACATTTTCGATTTTCCTCTTTGAGCTTCTATTTTTGCTGGATCTCTGAAAGACGTTGGGTTTGCTACGCACCATCCCGGAGTCGTTGCCGACGGGGTGGACAGTGGTCGTTGTATCGCTAGGGGTGATTGCCGGAGCCTCGCACGTGGAGGGGCAATCTTGCTTCTAGGACAGTGCTCACGCACGCCTCGATATTCACAGGCTTCATCTAAACTTTGTTCTATAATATTTTGAGTTTAAATTAAATTTAAATTATTTAAAAGAATTAATTTGAAAAGATAAATTTTTCTAACAGTAGGTGCATCCAAAATCATAGACATCTTGGCCATGCCATATGGTGTGGCTAAGCCGTACCACGACTACTAGAAAACAATAGCACCTATGCTATATTTATAGCTTACATCAAAAGCTACCCAAATTCTAGTACAATTAGATTTCTACTCTAATTGATATTTAAATCTTAATTAATTTATTTTGAACAAATTTAAATATTTATCCTAATCCAACTGCGATTCAACTACAAATCTAGCCAAATCCTAACACTTACGACAGTTGAATAGTGAATACTTACCAAAGTCAATTTATTTTCCTCACGTTTTCTTATATATCTCAGATTTATCTGGCACGTACGCTCGTGCATCTGTCTCTTAAGTTTGGTTCAGTCGATTGCAGGGTTTCAAATACATGATATTTTTTTAAACTATGATCTCCATATCTTTTCGAGCTTGAAATGGTATCTTTATATTATAATTGCATATTTGTTGGTATTCTTTCATCAATTCTTTAGATGCTTTTGCTCTTTTTTCCTTCAGCAACTATTCTTAATTTACGCTAATAGTAGAAGTTTATATAACAGCTATCGTCCTCCTAATTGGTTTTGTCATTTGAACTTTTGCGACCTTCTAGTAGGCGACAATGCCGGATATGCAGTTGGGTAGTCTCACGATAAAATCACATGGAGCCAGAGTAGTCAGAATTCACTTGTATGACTGGATCATACTTGTACTTCTTGCTGTAACAGATGGAGTATTAAATACAATAGAGCCTTTTCACCGTTTTGTTGGAAAAGACATGATGACCGACCTGAGATACCCGTTGAAGAGCAACACAGTGCCATTTTGGGCTGTTCCGGTGTGTGTTTTCGCCTCTCTTTCATGTAATCTACTAATGAGAAAAGAAGTTTCTTTTTTGGTTTATGCATGTTTTGTGTACTTTGATTGCAATATGTTTGTGTTTTTGCAGATCATTGCAATTGTGTTACCTGTTGTTATTATTGTTGCAATTTACTTCAAGAAGAGGAATGTGTATGATTTGCATCACGGCATACTCGGTATTTTGTATATGCTTCTTCTTTTTGTGGCCGCTTTTTTTAAAAAATAAATTGAATGATGTGTGTTAGTTGATGATTTACTCTTATATGTGAACCACAGGCCTTCTGTTTTCTGTTCTTATAACCGCGGTCATAACAGACGCAATCAAGGATGGTGTTGGTCGTCCACGACCAGATTTCTTCTGGCGATGTTTCCCTGACGGAAACGCTGTGAGCACTCTCTTCTATGAACTTGGATCATTACTAATTTTTTCTATTCACTAATTACTTTTCAATGAATCGAAATATGGCGATTATGTTCAGGTGTATGACAATGTCACCACCAGTGTTATATGTCATGGAGAGAAGAGTGTTATGAGGGAAGGTCACAAGAGTTTTCCCAGTGGACATTCTTCATGTACGCAACAAAATACCCATTCGCTTAGTATCAAATTTGACCTGTTAGTTTTGATGCACTTTTGTTCCTACAAATTGTTAAGAAATTACCTCAGTATAGTGTGCGCTACTACCACTTGGTCCTAAATATGCTTGTGTTGTATCAGATCATTCTTTTTTTCCTTATACTTATAGCATCTTGTGGTTTGAAGCTTCTCTAAATGCTAAATGCGGATTTATTATATACAAGTTGCTATATATTTCAGGCTCTACTACATTGATAGCATAATTTTATGTGCTAAATATACCTACAAAATGCTTTTATTTTAGGTAGCAAAGATCTACCTATTGACCAGTTCTCTGGTGCAATTTTTTTTTTGTGCTTTGCAATGATGCAGAGTTGATACAAAAGCCAACCTGGTCGAAAATTATCAACTTCTTTATTTTCTCTGTGCGCATTCATGTTGGCAGCTGAGTCTTGAGAACATGCTATTGCTATAGCATGCTTCTTGAAGCTTTTATTAGCACCACATTCTATTTTTTGTTGTTGTGGCGTCATAGATATGTAATTTGCATTTCATTTGCTGTCTGTTGCAGGGTCATTTGCTGGTCTAGGCTTCCTTTCATGGTACCTAGCAGGGAAAATCATGGCCTTTGATCGAAAAGGGCATATCGCAAAACTTTGTATTGTGTTTCTACCTCTACTTGCCGCATCTCTTATCGCGGTTTCTCGAGTCGACGACTACTGGCACCATTGGCAGGATGTGTGTGTTGGAGGTCTTCTAGGTTTGTTCTTAAGATTGATCTTATCAATGTTATCGAATTTTTATCTCTTTTTTATTTACTGACTTCTTTTTTTTTTGAAAATGGTTTTAAGTCTTTATTTCTTAATTGCTGCAGGGCTTGTAGTTGCTTCATTCTGTTATCTGCAGTTCTTCCCAGCTCCTTTTGTTGTTGATAGTACGTTAATTACTTCAGTTACTTTCTCGCTGTTTAATATGACTTGAAAATGCTTTATGAAATGTGTAGTCCTTCCAAAACAGACCATTTACTTGCACGGCGAAATCGTATGATCTGAAATATTCTTCAGAAGCGTAATAAGCGAAATTGTGTTTATAGGAAGAGTATACAAGAGTACTAGTTCCCACAGTATTTAAGCTCATTAATCTTGTCCTATCAAACTACCCTTAGCCCTTATTTCGATTACTGCTGCTCTATAATCAACATGCTAAATTTGTGGACAATAACTTCGAACAGTTTTCAGCTTAATTATATGATTTTGTTAGAACACACTGAAGATATTCGAATAATGCACGATGCTTTGTAAAGGAAAAGCACTAAAACAATACAAGATGTTACGATAGATACCATTATCTAGTTTACGTGCTATGAGTGAACTAACAGATCGGAAAGGAGAGATGTTGTTGTAGAGATAAAGATATAAGTACACCGGGAAAACTCGAATTCTGAGAAAATACAGTAAATCTTATGATAGAACTTTTCGAAGCTGTCGCCATTTGTTCTTTATGTTGACAATGGGGAAACATGAGCTATATCTAGCATTGCAGTGTTACATGGATTTCTCAATCTTTTTGTGCTTATGAAGAGAGTGAGAAGCTTGCTGACGAAGAAAAAACGTGCATTCTTGCAGGTTTCTGGCCTCATGCCTATTTTCAGCAACTTGCAGAGACTCGTCACGACAACGAGCTCTCCACTATTACAAACCCCAACAATAGGAGGCGTTCAGAGTTCGAAGTTGTTCACGATTCGCCTGAACCTCACATCGGGATCGCCGTGAGAGACACGAACCCGATTCTAGACGCTAGCGAAGCCGACAGGAGACAATGACCACATGCTGCAAATGAAGTCTGCACTAGTAAACCAACATGAGCTTCCCGGATACAAATACCAGCTTTGCGCTTCTCAGTTATTGTACTCGATTTGCACGGTTTCTTGCTATGGAATTTTTGTAAATTTCATTTGTAATATTTTTTGTAGTAGTGGTTGGTTCGCGATATCTGGGCCTTCAATAGTTAGGACAACAATTGTTGCTGTTGTTGTTGTTGTTGTAGTTGCTGAGATGGTGAAGTGGATAAAGATTGTGGATATTTGTTGTGTTCATAGCAAAGAGTTTGGGTTTTTTGTGGTTTTGTTGGGTATGTTGCATTTAGTTGTGCTTTAATTGATTCCATTTCTCTGATATATATTGTGCTTCTATAAAGAAATTTACCATAACACACTGCTCGTTTCATTTATTCGGTGAAAAAATTAGCTATAAAAATTAAGGCATCGAGGCCTTGGAAAAGTTAAGGGCGATGAAGAAAGAAAAATACAAAAATTCAAAACAATGAGATTACAATTCAAATTTAAAATCGGTAATTTGGTGTTGCAAAATTTAACCTATTATATTAATTTTTAAAAAGTTATGAGGTTTGGTTAATTATTAATCACTATAAAATAATTATCATGTCGGGGCAATTTTAGTCCTCACCGAATATATAAAATGCTGCTTTGGTGGGAAATATTGTGGCCACCAAATATTACAATTGCCACCAAAGGTGACATTTGAATTAAAGTAAATGAATTAAAATCTTGAGTAAATGAATTTTGAATTTAAAGTAAATGGATATAGATTAAATTTAAATTAAAGTAAATGAATTTTGAATTCAAATTTTGATTTGATTTTTGAATTCAAATTTTAATTTATAATATAAATTTTGATTTCAATTACACGGAAAACCAAGTTTTTAGATCTACCCCTTTTACCACTTCCACCCCTTAAATCATACTATCTATAATTTAATAGGTATTCACCCTGTTTTTATAATTTTTTGAGTAAAAAGAACTAGTGGCTTTTTATTTATTGATTAAAATAGGTATAACTTTTTAACCTCACGATAATAAGCTTAAGAACTAATAAGTTGAGTTGGATCAGTTTAATAAATTGAGTAAGAGTGCAGTCTACAATAAATCTAACAGTAAGAGTTCCAACAATAAATCTAATATCCAAATGAGTTAAGTTAAATTGAGGCTTGTGAGCGTTATAATTGAGCCTTTAAGTGCGATGGATGCACATTACTATTTATCTCTTATCGTCCCGTTTAATAGAGTTTTTATTAGTTATAGAGTGGGAAGATAAGTTGGAAAAATTGCATGAACGTGAGATTTTATGTACGTGGGTTTCTCTCTTCTCGTGAGTAGGGGTGGCAATCCAGCTCGTTGTTCGCGAGCCCGTTCGTATTCGGCTCGAAATGAGCTCGAGATCAAATCGCTCGTTTAGTAAACGAGCCGAACACGAACCGAATTTTTCAGTTCGTTTAATAAATGGGCCGAATACGAGCTCGGGTCAGCTTGATCGTGTTCAGTTCGATAACAGCTCGAATATATATATATATATATATATATATATATATATATATATATATATATATATATATATATATATATATTACAATTATATATATAATATAAATTTTTATCATTTAATTTTTATCCCAACTTAAATATAAAATCTAACTCCATTATAAATAGACCAAATTATAAAAAAACTCATTTATTTATGCTGAGCTAAAATATTTTTAAAAATTTTAAAAAAATTAATCATTGAAATTGACTTTTTGGTCATTGGATCAAAAGTCAATAATAATAATTATTTGTGAACCATTGTGTATGATCCAAAAAACTATTCGAATTAATTCAACGGTTAAAAATATTATAGTGCCAATATTTTAGTACTTTCAAAAGCATATTGGCCGAACTATATATATATAATTAGACTGGAATACTATCGATAGCATCAAGTCATTGGTACTACTAATTTTTTAGCCCTTGGATTAAGAGATGTGTGGTTAGGATGATAGTGGTCTCCTAGGGTTTAGTGAGTGTTTGGTTGAATAGTAAAAATTTTAGTAGATCACTATAATCCCAACCGCACATCCTTTCATCTAAGGGCTGAAAACTTGATAGCACTAATTGCTTGGTGCTATCGATAGTATTCCAGCCGAACTATATATATATATATATATATATATATATATATATATATATATATATATATATATATATATATATATATATAAGAAATACTCCTGTAAACTTTCTATTTAGATTTTAGACCATCAACCTTTTATGAATTTTAATTATTAAATTAAGATTTTAATTTTTTATTTTTTTTTTCAACTTTATACCTAATAGTGGGAATGAAAATTTAACTTGTTGCTCGCGAGCCCGCTCGTATTCTGCTCGTTTATTAAACGAGCCGAACACGAGCCGACTCTAGCTCGCTTGTGTTCAGCTCGTTGACACTCCTACTCGTGACTCGTGAGTAGAAGAGAGATTTTTTTTTTTTATTTGTCGGCCCCACTGTCACACCCTAATAGTTCCACATCGAATAGAAATGAAATTGTGATTGGGTATATAAAATACCATAGACACTAATAATAATAACTGTACTTAAGCATTTTAGATTTTGGTTTGGACCCTACGAGTTATTATTGCTAGTGGCTCGAGTCGTTACATTTGGTATCAGATTGTTGAGTCAATCACCAGCCGGAAGTGTGTGACGAGTCTCGGCTGAACCAGAGTCTAAATGACGAGGCTAGCGAGATAAGTCTCACATTGCCTGGTAATCTTGGACTGTGTGTTTGGAAAATAGAATTGTGATTGGATATATAAGGTTAAGTATTTTGGAGGGTTTTTTTTGAAATTGGCCCCCTAAAAATTTTTATTTTCAAAAATAGCCCCATAAATTTTATAATTGCAGAATTGGCTCTATTGGTGCCACTGGGCGCCACGTGTGCGCGCCAGGCAGGCGCTGAGGTGGATAAGTTGAACACGCGCTTCTCAGAGCGCGTGTTTAAACAGCGGCCCACCCCTACCAGCAAAAGGCCGCAGCTTAGTGCTCCTGCTTTGAGGTACATGGTGCTCCCAAAATTAATTCTTGCTAATGACTGTTATTGCGAAGTTATCAACTTGATCATGCTTGATTTATAGATATGATTCCATCAGAACCAGCCTACCAGAAAGAACAACTAGATGCTGAAAAGTTGAGCAGATATAGCTTTTATTCATATTCTTTATTCCTCCAAGCTTTCCGAGAAAGCAAGAGTGAGATAGCTGAATAGATTTACAGTTGATGGTGTGCTTGTGGGCACAATTCATGAATTTTAACTGAGTTGACTCACTTGCATTGAAAGATGAAACTCTGAGCCATCAAAGTTGTTCTGCGAGAACAGGCCTATATATATATATATATGCTGGACACTAGTGATTCTTCATATTGAAACAGGTAAATACAAAAAAAGAATGAGATAATGAAGATGTAGTTTCTACCCCTTTACTTCTGGTTTCTTCAGCTTCTTCCTCCCTTTTTTTTCCCATTTTCTTACTATCTTTTAGATTATTCTTCCTTCAATTTTGTAGAGTTCTGCCAACAGTACAAAAAATCTGTACAGTTTTATTAAACTTCTACCAGTCTACAAGAAAATCAGTTCAATGAAGTCTAAGTTGCTTACAGCATGTAGTGAGACCAATTATAGTGAGCTACAAGAAAAATATCAATACCTATAAGAAAAAGAAGAGAAAAAAGGGTTGCACCTGGTAGGTATATTTATTTTTAATATGTGGTGCTAGGAATATCATCTTTTTACAGTCTTAAAAAAAAAAAGAAGTAAAATCATCTTTGAGTGAGAAGTACTTGAAGTTAGTATCGATACACTTTGACTTGGCTCGTAAGCAAATTATTTGAACAAATCAACTAAAGCATCTGTGGTGAGATAAATAAACTCTGTTTTGTAACTCATAGCAAACTCCTAGCATCATGAAATAGTGCAAGAATTGTACAGATTCCACCTTCAATTCAGTCAAATAAAATAAATCTGAGCCAATGGAACACTGACTATAAAATTCAATTTTAATGAACTTGAATTTATTTGAACAGGGGGACATTACATATTTAACATATTGATCTTTTTATCTGAAAAGCTTGAATAACTTGGTAGCGACCAATAGGCAAACTGGAGGGAACTGCAATTGAAATATCTAGAGATTACATTTTTACTGTATAGTTTGACTATTCTTGAAATTGAATTTTGTGGTTCACATAAAGAGTCTCATTGAAAGAAAGGATAAAAATTTGTAAGGTTTGGTCAAAAATGTTTTATTTTCTTGATTCAGCAAAGTACATGAAGGCTTCACACAAGCCACGAGGTCATTAATAATCAGCAACTATGAGAATGATGGAAACCAAAACTCAGACAAACATCTACCTTGAGTATTGGCAAGAAAAAAATAATGCTTCTCAGGACAAGGATACTCATCTGTAGCTGCTCCTTGTCAAAAGGCCCAATACAACAATCGGTCATCACATCACACAACACAACACAATACAACACATCGCATCAAACAAAACAACAACACAACAACCGATCATCACATCGCACAACACAACACAACACATCACATCACATCACATTACATCACATCAAACAATACAACAACACAACAACACAACAAAACACAACAGAATACAGCACGACATCACATTACAATAAAAAAATATAAATATAACAATACATAACGACAATATAGACTAATCAAATGGCTCTATACTGTCCAATTGATCCAGACGTGAGATGACCGTGCCCTCTGGCTGTGAAGGAGCTGAAGATGAGGGCTGAACGGTATGAGAGGGCTGTCGGTGCCGTGTTCGCCTAAAAAAAATAAGATCAGGTCCTCGTTGACGACGACCAAGTGGTACATACCCCGATGGTGGCGTAATATCTGATGGTGATGGTGCATGCCCCAACGTCGATGCTCCACCATGATCTGCTGGCTGTGTCCCCGATGTCGAAGCTCCACCATGATCTGCTGGGCGTGGAGGTGTAGTATGTGGTAATGTCTGTACAGTGAGTAAACCATCCTCCATCTGAGCAGCAGCACGTGTCAGAACGTCGAAAGGTGCTCCAGTAGGTGAAAGCTGGGGTAGTACACTTCTGACCATATATTCTGTTCTCTGAATGAGATCGACCTGAAATGAAAACAGTATCACAATAATTACATTGACTTTCGTTTGAATATTAAATTAATTATTATATCATACCAAAAATCTCTCGTGATGTCCATGGGACTGATATGCAAGGGGGGGACGCTGGACTGGAGTAGATATCCACCTCCTGGTGATACTCCAATACCACTGCATGTACATAGAAGCGGCGCGTATATAATCGGGATCTACATGGGGGTCCACCTCTACTATATACTGAAGTCGATCGTCCCAACGCTGAATATGTATGGCATGAAATGCCGCCCAGTTCTCACCCGCTCTACCTCGTGAAGTGATGCGAGGTAGAGCAACTACTGCGTCGGGTATATGCTGTCGAAATCCAAAATGACGAAGCACCCGATCCGGAAGATGTAGCTCAATAATATGAAAACATACTAGGGTCGTCCGTGATCGCCATACTGGCGACCCCACTAGACAAAAGAGTGGAAGTGACCCTAGTATATCATCTGTATATGGGCTCCATATAATCTATTGTAAAAAGTATATGATAAGTAACTTGTATTAAAATGAAAGTTATGTGAATGAAAACTTATGATAATTAACTCATGTACCTGGGACTCAAACTGGCAATCAAGTTGATCACGATAAAACTCAATGTCAGCCGTCCTGACATTGTCCCGAAAAGCCAAACTATTATTCCACCTGTTTCATTTATATCATATTTAGTAATGATAATATAAAATACTGAAAACTTAACATTTAATACATACCTGCAACCTAGGGCACATCAATAAGATCAGCCTGTGGTCCGACTATCTCTGGTCGACCGATATGAAGATGGTCTCATGCCCAAATCTACATAAAAAGCTACTTAGAAATAATAAATAAATTTCATGAATAAAATTAGTAGTAAAGGAATGTACCTGAAGTAATGTCGCAAAACAACAACACCACGCTTTCCCCCTCATGCAAGCACTGGCTAATGCTCGATAGAGATGAGCTAGCGTGGCAGCTCCCCATGCCAACTCACCGCAAGCATCAAAATCCTCTACTAGAGGCAACCACTTTAAATGCACTCTAGTTCTGCTTGGGTTTGGCATTAGATTTGGGTCGTCCTTTCTTTCTTCTCTGATGTGGTGGAAGTATAGGTCTGTCATTTAACTCAACCCAATATCGACGATCGGGGACCGGATGAAACTGTGATTCGTATGTATCTCGAAAGAATTCAGTAGTATACCAACGGGAGCAAAGACTATAATAATCTATGTTCATGTGTAAGGAACTACAACAAGATAATATATGTGAACAAGGTAATCCCGTTAGATACAAACACAAACATGAACATGACGAATTTATTCCATTGATAATCACTTGGTATTGCAAATCCCTTCCAGTTAGAACTTCAAATTCTTGATATCCATATCGCCTAACTGTATGTGCTCTAGCCACTGACATTCGGCTATTGATAGTTTTATCCACATCCGATACAAATTGAGTAAACATTGCTGCTGCCTCTTGACGATGTTTTAGAAAGAACTCAACCACTCGATGTAATGTTGCCATTACAAAAGCGGTAATTGGTAAGCCACGAACTCCCCTCAAGACTCCATTTAAACTTTCCGAACGGTTCGTAGTCATAATGCCGAATCGTCGACCACCATCGAAAGCCTTAGCCCAATATGTCCTATCGGCATGAAGTCTGTCAACCCATTGCCAAGCATCCTCATCCATTGCTCTCAATTCTTCCTTTAACATGTTATATTCTCGTTCTTCTGAGGCATTCCCGATGGCATAAAATTTTTTAAGTAGGTGTTTTGCTTTGAAATGAATATTCATATTAGCTTTCATGTGTCGCAAACACCATCGATGAGCATGACCTTCTGATTGTGGGAATACAAGTGCAACAAGGTTCGCAAGTCCTTTAAAGCGATCAGAAATTAATGTAATAACTCGACCTCGTGTTATGTAGCTCCTTAGACAATTTAGAAACCACTCCCAACTCGAGCCATTCTCCCCCTCGCATATTGCGAATGCTAGCGGGTACAAACCACCATTGCCATCAACACCTGTGGCAATTAATGCATGGCCTCCATATTTTTCATACAAGTGCGTGGCATCGATACTAAGTATTGGCCGGCAAAACGACCAACCATGAATCGAGGGTCCAAAAGCCCAAAAGGCGCGTGCAAACATTCTTGAAGTACTCGTCACTCTTGTAGTTTCAATCTTGGTAATAGTTCCGGGATTTGTTGTTTCTAACATTGAGAAATATCGAGGAAGGTCACAATATGATTGCTCCCAACTACCGTATATAATTTGCAAGGCTTTATTCCGTGCCCGCCAAGCCTTGCTATATGAAATGGTGACATGAAACTCACTCCGAACTCTGGTTTGAACTTCTGTAGGACTCATAGCAAGCCTTGCCTTCATTGTGGGTAGTATATGTTGACATATAAAAGAAGATGTACAATTCCTATGCATTGTATTCAAAATATGAATCATGCATGTATGTGGTCCCGCATAAGTCTTTACTTTAAAATGTGATGAACCTTTGGGTCGAGAGGCATGTAATCTCCATGGGCAAGAATTGACCAAACATCTCACAGTATATCTAGTTGTGTTTGATTTAACAACTCTAAGTTGCACATTATGTTCAATGTGCCATCGATCCAAAGCATTTACCAAGGACGTCTTGTCAGAAAATACCCGATCTTTCCATTGATCATCACTCGGAGGACCTTGATAAATGTTTTGTTTAACAACGGTTTGGTGAATTAATTCATTGCCCAGTAAAAAACGATGTCGGTGATCTTCAAATTCTTCAAATTCTACCGGATCCTCGACATCATCGTTGTTTGCAAATGAATTTTCAATCCATTCAATCCCTTCATCTTGAATGGCGCATGTGAGAGAATTCAAACCGCCATCATGACCAAAATCAATAGATTGTGGGATACCATCACTATCATCATCTGTAGAGTCCATATCAGTTTCACTTACATGCTCATCGTCACTGCTATTTATTTGCTCATTATCACTTTCTATTACTTCCTCAGTTTCATTTATATTTCTCAACTCTAGATCAGTGCATTCTCGATTGCTAGATGATGGACCCTCATATAGATTATGATGGATAGTTGACCTGCAATGATATTTATGATTAACTATTCGAATCTATTCAGATTTTATGTTATTAAATCATATAATCACTTACCGCTCATCAACTCCACCGAATTGATATGGATCCACAGTAGTATATGGTAATGATGTACTCACTGGCACACATGGGACTTCAGACACTCTGTAATACTTATAAAGTATCAATTATTCATTTTCCGCATCTATACTAATAAAGGACAAAGATTGAAATTCATAATTTAGTTGAATAAATTTTCATACCTTGATGCACGAAATCGTTCAAGATCGACAGAATCTCTTTGATAAGCACTATTGCGCATTCTCGTGGAGTAAACTGAGGTTGGACGATCACGTGTAGTCAACACTTGCTTCTCTACGTATACTTTTATGCAACCATGAAATGGGAAAAAACTCATCACGCCTATAATCCCATGATCACTTGATATGTCAAGTAATTCCCATTCATTAGGTCCCATTGGACATCGAACTGTTATGCGAAGACGGAACTCCGCTCGATCATAATTAGTGACCTTGTATATTTCTGCTTCGAAATCCCGAAATGTGATGTCGCGGCGAATTCCGATCAATTCTTTATATCCACCAATATATTGTGGTATATTATTGTTCACGAGTAAATTTCCGTCCCAATGAATATAAAACGGAACACATTCACCAGACATACTGACGTACTAAAATTAGCAATAAACAATATAATTAGTCAGCCATGCAAAGGTTAAAATATCACAAATTAGCATTTTATATACAATGTATGAGATGAGTTTATCCTACACTGCCGACCCAAGGAGCATGCAGGAATTGTTTTTATTCATATGAAGATGAACTAATGCTCGAAGGAGCAGCATTTTGTGTCTTCGTTCATTTTACAATTGAGCATGCTAATTGTGATCCTTTACAGATACAGTCTAGCTTTTCTGATCCTTTACAGTCTAGCTTCTCTGATCCTTTAGGCAATGTTTGGTTGGGGGATAAAGGGGGAATAACCCCTTTTATCCCCCAATTCTTGCCAAACAGTGTCAGAAAATGACATGGGATAAATTTTTTTTTTATCCCTGGCTTAACGGGTTATTCTGGAATAACCCGTTAAGCCTTATTCCTCTCCCCCCATGGAATAGGGTTTTATCCCTGGGGGTAGTGAATGGGCAAAGTTGTAATTTATTATTTATAATTAAATTATAATATAAAATATAAATTATAAATTATAATATAAATATAAATTATAATATAAATTATAATATAAATTATAAATTATAAATTATAATATAAAATATAAATTATAATATAAATTATAATATAAAATATAAATTATAATATAAATATAAATTATAATATAAATTATAATAGAAATTATAAATTATAATATAAAATATAATATAAATTATAATATAAAATATAAATTATAATATAAATTATAATATAAAATATAAAAAAAAATATAATAAAATATAATTTATTATTTATATTCTTAAATATATATAAAATAAAAAATATTATTTTTTAACATAATTTATTATTTATAATTAAATTGCTTCAAATTTAATATAATAATTAAATTAATTTTTCTATAAAAAAAAGCTAAGGGCAAAGTTGGTATTTTTATAAAAATTCTATCTTCTTTTTCCACTATTCTCTACTATTCCATAATTTTAACCAAACACAATTTTAACTATTCCAGAGAATACCAACTTTTCAACCAAACGCAATTTAACTTTTATACTTCATTATCCCGGAATAGCAAGCTATCCCAGGTATAAAAAATTTTATACCTCTTAAATTTATCCCTGAACCAAACATTGCCTTACAGTCTAGAATTAGAATCAATATTCCACACCTTTAGAGTTGATTTAGGATATCTAAAGTTACTGAAAAACAAAAGTTATGGTCCTCAAAATAATTTTAATAGTGCATCAAATGCACACCAAATGGACCATGTAGTTGAATATCCTGATTAAAGTAGATAATAGCATTCCACATTTGATGCTCAGACTTATTGGTATTCATATACAGAGCAAAAAATATAACAAAAATTCAGCACAGTAGCAATTGAAATTGTCAATTTCAACACAATTTGTTATTTTAATATATGATATGCAAAATACTGATTTTGGATGCAAAAAAGTTCAAATACAGTACAACAGATCTAACCGTAGAGATCGTCAATTGGAATGCCCTAGCAGAATTTGAGAGGAAGTATTAAGGGCCTATGATGCTTTATTAGTTCAGATATATGCAGCCTGGCTAGATGCCATAATTAAAATGCCAAGTTTAGGCACAGATTACCATCACAAATGACAAATCATAGTTCAATTTTTTGGTTCTATGTAAGGGATCGCAATTTTGATTTTGCATACGCATCCAACCAGGTGGTCATGAACTCTATATGATAAGTACAACCATAACTTCGGAACTTAATTGGATCAATCAACATATAAAGTGGATCAGGCAAGTTCACAATCAGAAATCAGTTGATTAAAATGTGAATAAGAATTAAGATTGAGCACTGACATTGCACCAAATACATCAAAGTGGGGGATACGCAACTGCTGCATATAGTAAGGCGTTAGGAAAACTGAAGAGCTATATCGGTTCTAATAGTTGCCTATCCAAGAAGAAAGCAACATCCAAAATAATATGCAACTAAAAGAACAATAATTCTGTTAATTAAAATGCCAAGTTTGATATCATGGTTAACAGAACTACTAGTCCTAAGCCCCTCAATTCCAAAAGTTTGCGAGTCCAATTCTCTGCATCGACCATTAAATGAATCCGGTATCTCTTCTGTCAGTGCAGATGAGTATGAGCTGTAATAACTGTCTATCTAAGAAGAGAGTAACATTCAATAGTACGCAACCAAAAGAACAACAATTCCGTTAAGACTAACATTGTATCAGAACTAGTCCTATGCCGCTAAATTTCAAGAGGTCACGGGTTCAAACCTCCGCATCCACCATTTAATGGGTCCACGTGAACATGGTACTAAGACTATCTCTGAACCGTTTTCTATCAGATCAATCAATTTGAGAACAAATTCTACACACTCCCAAGAGAAGAATCAGCAAGACACCAATCCAAGAAATAAACCCTTAAAAAATTTATAATTTGTCAAATAACCCTATCAAAATAGTATTATTGCATAACTCACAGATGAACAATTGGAGGTTGAATAATTTGTTTTATCTTCAAAGAGGCGACGACGGCGGATGCTCGAAGAGGCGACGACGGCGGCGGCTGAGCGGGTGCTGTTGCGGCAAACGAGAGAGAGAGAGCAGAGAAGAGAAGAGGCGACGACGGCGGTTCCTTCTTCTCCTCCGACGACGGCGGCTCCTTCTCCTCCGACGACGGCGCCGGATGTTGCGGCGAACGAGAGAGAGAGAGAGAGGGAGAGAGCGAGAGATAGAGCAGAGAAGAGAAGAGGCGGCGGGGTCGGGTCGGGTCGGGGGTTTAGGTTAACCGAGCGCGTGTCTAGACACACGCTCGCATTCGACTTGCCACACCAGCAGCCCCCGCTCACGTGGCGTGTACAGATGGCACCTAGTTAGCATCATAGAGTTATTTTTACAAATTTTAATTTTGTAGGGTTATTTTTAAAAATAAAATTTTTCATAGGGTCAATTTCAAAAAAAATTCTATTTTGGATTATGTTTTGGGCCAATAAATTATTATTGCTAGTGGGTTGGATTGTTATACCCATTCAAAGAGAGGAATTTGTTTTTTTTTTTTTTTTTTTAACACTAAATAGGTGTTCGCCTTTTAAAAAATGATTTGGATCTAAAAGTAATTTTTGGCTTGGTGTTTGGAAATTTGTTTTCAAAATCTCATTAATTTTTAAAATTAATTTTCTAATTTTTGAGGCTCAAAATCAGAAATAGTTAAAATCTGCTCCTTGAAATTAGATTCTCATTTTGGACTCAAATTTTAAAATTTTATTTTGATTTTAAATTTAAATTTAAAATTTTATATTTAAATTTTTAAATTTCAGATTTTAACTTTTAAATTTTAGATTTCAAATTTTAAAATTTAAAATTTAGATATTAAATTTCAAATTTCAAATTTTAAATCATAAATTTTAAATTTTAAATTTTAAAATTTAAAATTTAAATTTAGAATTAAAATTCAAATTTTAAATATTAAAATTTCAAAATTTTAATTTATATTATAAATTAAAATATTAAATTTGAAATTTTCGTGCAAATTTAAGATTTAAGATTTAAAATTTAAATTCAAAATTAAAATTATTTTAAAGTACAATTTAGTAAAAAATTTATTATTTGCAAACAAAAAAAACTTTGGTAAACAGCTTTACAAATTCCTTCAGAAAAATTGCTTCTTATCTAAATTTTAACCAAACTCTATATAGCTTTTAACCAAAATTAATTATCCAAACTAAAATTAATTATTTAAAAATTATTTTTTCATAATCTAGGCCAAACAGGCAAAAACAGTAAGGAACATGATTAACTAATTTTTTGGGAGGTGCTACATAAGAAAAAAGAATATAAATTTTGTAAATGAGAATGCGAAAAATAATTTGATAATTACATCTTTTTCCATACCGTTATATATAATATACATGTAATTTGTAAAATATTAATATTTTTTTTTGTCAAATGCTTAACAGAATATAACACATCAAAAAATTGTTGAACTTTGCTAGGGCTCTAAATATGATACAAGCAAACTCGTAGATGAAACTTTTCTTGATACTATGGATATTGAGCATAAGGCTTAGATTTGGAATGTACACTATGATTATTTTATGATGTGAAATATATGAATTTGGCTACAATGAGTATTTAAGTAGGGGTCAATCAAAGAAGATAGAAATTTTGACCGTTGAAGAAATGCCGGAGGAAATGGATCACCTAAAATGCAATACTATCAAATGAATATTTTAATTATGGCTAAATTAAAAAAAAAAAATTCTGTAATATTTCGCTATTTTACTTTACCCTCCTGTCTTTTAAAAGCCTACATTTTGCTCGCTCGTAATTACCGAAATATGCATTTACCCTCCGCCGTCACCATTCCGTGAGTGAACCGTCAATTTTTTAAAAACATATTATTAGATATACCTAAAATATTCTTCAAAAATGGCGAAAAATAAGCTAAAACTCATTTTCTCTAATATAAGGTAAGGACATTTTCATCAATTTACCTTCTCCGTTAACGCCGTTGCCCTCTAAAAACAATTCGGTAATTACGAGGGGACAAAATGTAGGCTTTTAAAAGACAGAGGGGCAAAGCGAAAAAGCAGAATATTACAGAAAAGTTTTCTGTAATTTAGCCTTTAATTATTAATTTAATAGCAAGTTATTACTAATAATATATTTGAATATTGTTATATTTTAGTATAGTTAATAATTATTATATTGTTTGATACTTTTTAAAGTTTTGAAACACAGTATTAATCCAACAAACCATCAATTATTATATACAAGTCATGTGCTTATAAATGAAGGAAATCATCCAGCTATTTAAATTTTTATAAATTATTAAAAAAATTAAAATTTTTTTTATTTAGTGTGTTGCTACTATTGATTAAATAGATATTGAATAAGATTGTATTTTGGATCGCATGTTAAAGAATTGGTTTGCTTTTTGTTCAGAATTGTTTACTTTTTGTACTGTTAGCGTATCTTTGTGATTAAATGTTAAATTACCTTCTTTTTTTTTTTTTTTCTTTTTGGTGAGAAATATAATATTTAATTTGTGTTATTATTTAAGATAATATGACTATCAATAAAATTTTTTATTTTCTGCCTATAAACATAGTTAATTTGAATTTGGCAAAAATTCGATACGAATATAATACGAATTAAATTTGTATCATAAATTTTAAATTTATTAAAAAAATGGTTAAACAATAAATTCGTCAATTATTCAAATACGTGATTGATATAAAAATTATACGCTCACCAACAAAACAAAAATTCGGGATAAAAAATTTGGCTACTAAATAAATATTTTTTTTCTAGATTTATACTATTAGCATAAACAGTTATAATCTTTAAAAATATAAAAATAAATAAATATAAAATAAAATAGATTAATTTAAAAAAAGTAATAGCCAATTATATTACACACCACAATATATAAACAATCAAGTAAAAACTTAAGCTAATCCATACATACTAGTCCATACATAAACATATAACATACAAGATTCACATACTAACATAAAAATTAAATATAAGAAAAAGTTCACACCCTACATAGTGCATACTAATATATCCAACCAGTAAACAAATAAAAGATATATAAAGTTCACAAAACCACATACAACCATACATAAAAGTTTAAATAAATATAAAACATACAAGTACAAAAAGTTCAAATAATTATAATCAACGAAATTCGGCTCCTAATTTAACCACAAAAGGTCAAGATTAGTTAATGGATTTTCTTCAATTTCTTCATTGTCGTCTCTATCTCCATCTTTTCCATGATCCACATATTCTGGAAGTTCATGAAGTTTTTCTAAATTAATAGGCTCCAAATCTTGTGATTCCAAAGTTGACCACTTTTTCATTGCTAATGCATTCATTCTAGTATAAACAAATTTATCTAACATTTCCGGAGATAATCTGTTTGTTTTCTTTGTTTGTGCGGCTTCATAGGCACTCCAATTTCTCTCACAAGATGAAGAACTACATGGTTGGCTTAAAATACGAACTGCATATTTTCTTAGGACTGGAAGGAGATCACCACAATAATCCCACCAAACTCCTGCAATGAAGAAATTAAAATTAGCTAATAATATTTAAAGAAAAATTATACCAAAGTTTAAAAAGAACATAACTTACGAGGATGTGAGGTTTTTAACATCATCAAGGCCGTAGAATTGAAAATTGAAGTTGATTTAGAACGATAAAGTTGTACTTGTTTCAAAAAATCTTCCTTCTCCTCTAAAAGAATTAAATTCTCAAACATGAAAGCTATGCCATCTTTCATCTCCCGACTTTCTCTAAACCCTTTATGAAACATATAAGCTGGATTCAAAAGAGCGGCAGCTGCATGTATAGGATGCATAATATTTTCATTTCTTCTTTCATCAAATAACTCCAATAAGCGCATGAATTTTTTTTGATTATTATCCAAACGACATTTAATTGCTTCTCTGGCTTTCTCCATAGCATCATATAAATACCCCGAAGTAGATCCCTCACTATCAACTAAACATAGAACTCGAATAATAGGCTCTAAAGCTTGTACAACCTCCTTCGCTCTATTCCAAAAATCATTATTTTGGACAAGCTCGGCAGCTTTCTTCGCTTGCCGACTCTTATTTAAATTACTTCCTCTCCATTCGGCAGAAGCAACAAAAAGTTTTAGTTCATCCTCAACATCTACAAGTGATTGCAACACAAAAAAATTTGAAGCAAATCTTCTAACACAAGAATGCTTTAGTTCTTTTTGAGTAGCTTCTCGCATCAATGCCAAGAGAACGGTGTGCTTGTACATATGATTTTCAATCAGCCTCGCCTCGTCAATTACAATTCGCACCCATTCAACATCCTTATATATATCTTTTAAGAGCAATTGTAAGCCATGTGCTGCACATCGAGTCTTGTACATTCTTGGATACTTTTCCACAAGCATGTCACCTGCTGTTAGAAAATTACTACCGTTGTCGGTGATGAGTTGGACAACATTATCTGGCCCAATATCTTCAATTACAGATGATAAAATATCTTTAAGATACATAGCAGTTTTCCTCTCTCTTGACGATTCAAAAGAGTTAACGAAAATCGCACCTCCAGGTGAATAGGCAATGACATTAGTAAATGCTCTTCCTTTCAAGTCAGTCCAACCATCTGACAAAATGGTGCAACCACTCAAATGCCATGAGGATTTTACTCTTTCAACATATATCTCGGCTTCCTTTTTTTCATTTGGAATCAATTTTGTTCGGAGTGTTGAATAGGATGGTATTATGTAACCAGGGCCATAGTTCGCAACATCTCTCATAAGATCAATGAATGACTCTGAATGAACAACATTAAAAGAAATGTTATTCATTATAAAAAACTTAGCAAGGGACTGATCAACTTCATCTTTGTTCTTCTTCTTATAAACTTTCTGCATTGTCATTTGATTAGTTCCAACAAATGATCTAGAACCGAAAACTCCAAAACTCTCACCAGACTCTTCGACATTCGTACTTCCTATACTCTTAGCTCTTTTGTTAGAATCTCCACCAATAGATGTGAATGCTTCTATTTGCACATCTGGTGATACTTTATCACATATTTCAACACCACGCCCTGAAATTTGAGATAGGTGGGATTTGAGTCTTGAAACACCACCCGAGTACACTCTACAACAATACTTGCACTTAAATTTTCCACTCAATTCTTCCGCGTGAACCCAAAATCTATCTTTCGTTCGAACCATTTCTCTGCACAAGACAAGTTAGAATTACAATTGTCTTCCCACGACGAGTCTAATGGAAAATAATTGCGAAACACCGTTAATGTAGTGTATCAATTTATCAGATCAAAACAGTGCATGCTGCAAATTGGGCATTCAAATTTGATGCAACATTTGGTTCACATCACAGTCTACCATCTACTAACAAGTAACAAATAGCATTCATTTTACCAGACAAAGATATAAAGCATATCCTTCTTGTACTCTAGCTTTATCAGTAGATAGTTGGCTTTATATGCTTTCACAGGTTCTTCTTTTATTTGGCAGCAACAAAAATATTTTTAGTGGGAAACAAGCCACAGAGCATTATGTAGAGCAGTAGAGGGAGGATAATTTAATCAACCTACTTTAGAAATTAAAAAAAAAAAAAACACACATACACACACAATTTTAAGAGACTCTTTGCAAAGAACAAAAAAAATTGGCCAATGGTTGAAAGATTAGAAAGAAACTAGTTGGTAGATAAAAGAGAAAAATTAGATTAATTGAGAGCAAATATTAATTTCACTCACAAGTCACCAAAACTATGAATTAATACATAAATTTACAAAATCACAACTCACAAACTGGTGGTGGCGAGGAAGATGACGAGCGGCGATTTGGCTACCGCACGCGGCCGGTCCGGGGTCGGAGGAGGCGGGCGTGACAACAGAGAAGAGAAGGTGGGGTGGGAGTGTGAGAGAAGTTTGTTCTTTTTCTTTTCTTTTTTTTTTTTTTTTTTTTTTTTTTGAAAGAGGAAAGTATTTTTCTTTAGGGCAAGGGCAGAGGAGGAGGGGCTGAGAACTTGTACTTTTGATTTTGGAATCCAAAGGACCAAAAGGTAAGCGCCAAATTGTTTGGTAAAAAAAATAGAAATTTACAAATTATATTTTTTTGACTCAAAAACTTATAAATTATTTTAAATTTTTAAAAAATACCGTATACGGCACACATTTAATTCAATTTTTTAATGATGGCGAATTATATATATAAGGTATATCCCTTTATCATGCAGCTTTCATTTACTTGTTTAAATGGATACTAAAACATGTGAAAACCATTAAATGTAGAAGCTATTGAAATATTAAAAATACTATTTTCTAAAAGGCTTAATTTTTGAAGTACAACAGTTATTTTATATATTTTATATAATTTTATATGGTATCAGTGCAGTAAATTTTGAGTTCGAATCATGTCAAAAAATTTTTAAAATTTTTGAAGTACTACGATTGTTTTATATTATTTTACATTTTGAATATTTCAATAGAAACAATATTGGCAGGTCATGGACATAGATCCCTCAACAATATCTGGGGATAAAAGAAAAACATAGAAATTAGTATTTCTTCAAAAAGAAAAAAAAAATCTTAAAATAAGAAAAAAAGAATAAGTACGTGGCATAGATATCGCAAATAAAATATAATATTATTAACATAATAATATATATTTATTTTATTAAAATATTATTATATTTCTTATATTAATAAAAGTTAATAAATTTTTATTGATAGTCCATATATTTTAATACAAAAATTTTTTACCATACATAATTTATTTATATCGTCTAAAACAATTATTAATGTATTTATAAAAAAAAATTAAAATATTTATCATCTTATATTATATATACATAAAAAAAATAAAAATATATATTTTTTAAAAAATGTGTGTTAACAACATCTCTGCATTTGACACGAATGTGACACGGACTAAAAAATGTGTGTTAACAACATCTCTGCATTAGACACGAATGTGACACGGACGTATATGTATCCAACACGGATACACGAACGTGTGTGTATTAGGCACTTCTCTAGTTTATTTCTAACATGTACCTCTATCCATCCTTTCAAAATTTTAATTTTAGTATAATTTAAATCATTTAATGACTCTCCTAATACAAAATTTAAGCTTATTGCTTTAATAAATTTAGAGTTACACGAAGTGCATAAATTATATTAATTAAACTCGTAAAAATAATGATGCATTCAAATTTTAAAGTTAAAAATTTATTAATTGATTCAAATCAACTAAATTAAAAGCTTAAAAGGTTAGACAATAAAAATCAAAATTTTTAATGATTAGGTAATCAAATCAAAATCAACAGCAGTTGAGGCAAGTTGTATACATTTTTACCTTTCTAAAAGCATTTACAATTTCTAGTAAGAAAACACCATTGAGATTTGGAATATTTGATCAAGAAATAAGTATGAAAATTCTATCTCTAGAGATCTTGATGCAGATGTAGAACTAAATAGAGGCACATTCAAAAGGAAAGAACTTCAAAATGGCCACCAAAAGAATTTTTTTTTTGATATAATCTTCTAAATTTTTGAAATTTGCAAACTAATCCTGTGAAAAAAAAAAAAATTGTAAACTGCTTTTGCCACGGGGGCGCCATGGGAGTAAAACCGACTAAAGACGATGAATCATTCACCGTCTTCACAAAACACTGTGAAGGCGCTGAACGATTCAGCGCCTTTAAAGGCGCTGAATCGTTCAGTACCTTATACATTATACCACGGACCTGCGGACTTGGTCAAATTTTGTAAAAATTGATCAAGTTCTCAGTGTACACGGTGAAGGCGGTGAATGATTCAGTGTCTTTAGTGTAAATACTAAACGCGCTAAATGATTCAGTGCCTTTAGTGTTTAAACACTAAAGGCGCTGAATCATTCACCGCCTTCACAGCGTTTTGTGAAGACGGTGAATCATGATTCACCGCCTTCAGCCGGTTTCTCCCCCGTGGCGCCTGCGTGGCAAAAATAGGATTAGTTTTATAAAAAAAAAATTTCAAAGGATTAATTTGCAAATTTCAAGAAAGTTTAGGGTTATTTCAAAAAAAAAAAAGTCCCCACCAAAATATTGTGGAAAACTTCCTCCTCACAGCTACTGTATACAGAAGTGTAAAAGAAATAAATTCGGCAGTTCCGAAAACATCTACTTAACTCCCAGATGACTATGTAGCATGTACAAGTTACAATTATCCAAAAACTCAGCATGAAAGGAAAAAATTAACTCTTATTGATGATGGTTCAAGAGAGCAGGTCATCCACAAATGGGATGTTGAATGGGAGCCTTAGAACCCCAAATGCAACTAAGAGGAGCAAAATCCACACTGGTAAGATCTTCAGACAAACTATCATGAGAATTCGCTGCCCTGTACAAAGAATTTATGAAAAAGTAATTAACTCAAGAGCTTCGTATTTAGTATCTCACTAACTAATAACCAAAAAGATGTGAATCCTTGAATAAAAACACACAAATAGTACTAGATGGAGACAGGTACTAAGTTTTGTTCGATTTAAACGTCGCCGAATCATTAGTAGAGTATTCAAGCTATTTAGGAATGCACCGCGCAATTGTAATAAAGAGTCAAAAAATGCTTAAGCCTGCTCAGATGATAGAAGATTGAAGAAGCATCCCCCAGTTGCAAGTAGTTCTTATCCTTTTCTTCTTCTTTTTTAATCTTTTTGGAGGTATTATTGAGGTTGGTGACTTGTTTTTAAGACTTATTCTGATTCTCAAAATGTTAACTTTGTTCAACATGACATTGAACTGTAACATAGTACTGAAACAGTAACAGCAAGCTGGATGATGCGTGCGGAAAATAAACATTTCCTTTTACAGCTTAAACTTGCAAAAATAAATTTTAAAAAATCTCCTTGCCAAATGCTGTCAAAATTTAAATTGATTTCAATTCTAAGCAGAGCACCAGATCAATTGTACATTTGTTGATCTGAAGTAAACAGAGTGAAGAGGATAGATGCACTACATGACCATTTGTACAATTGGGCTCTTTAGTTTTACTGAAATATAGATGGAGTGTTTATGGTACACACACACACACACACACACACACACACACACACAAAAAAAGGCGAAGGAAAAAAAAAGAAAAAAAGATAATAACAAACAAGTTATAGGCAATCTAGAACTCAATATGGCATGTCAGATGAACCAGACAATGTTGGCAATAACAAACATTCTTGTTCTTCTTATGTTGAGACTCTATGGTGGTCAGACAGACGCTCAGAAAGGTCGCAGCATTGATGATATGGAACATTCTGCGTATGGTTTACACTGTAAAGCAAGTGTTACCCTCCCCTTAAATGAGCTTTAAAAATAGAAATGTAAACTAAGAAAACCATGCCCACTAGTCTTAGAAGCTTAAGGAAATCAGTTATGATCAATTTTTCAAATGAAAACTACATTAAATTGTATCCACCAAATACAGTGTTCTCCGTGACCTTGAACTGTAACAAGCGATAATGAAACAGAGCGAGGAAAAAAATTTCTGTTTATAGCTTGAACAACAAATATAACTTACAAATACTTCTTGCATAGTGCTGTTAAAATTTAAATTGAGTTCTGTTTTAAGCAAAGCACCAAATTGCCCATATATTTGTCAAGTACTCAAGTGAATATGTTGATCGACAATATACATACCATCAAACAAGGACAATTAAGTTTTTTTATAGAAAGGAAAAAAAAAAGGACAATAAGATGAGCCAAGATCAACCAGGAGAATCTAGGTGGCCAAGTTTGATTTGGATCATCAAGACATCAACATCGTTCGAACGGCATATCTTCCACATACAGACTCCGATCGAGCCGACTGTTAATTCTACTTGTGTGGATCGAGAAGAACTACTGGGGCTCCGGCAATGGAACTTAGTATGCATTACTACTAAGTTCTGTACTGGTTTCTATTTATAAAAAGCTTGACTGTGAATATCTCCTTATCAGTAAAGAATTAGTATTTCATCTTATAGTCAAATTTGATGTTGTCGATATACTCTTTCCAGATATAATATTGTTGGACTGACTTTCCATAAAAAAAAAGAGATTCCTGCTGGAAAATCTTTTCAAATTAATTCTTTTAGTCAAATAATATTTAAATAATTTAAAACTGAAACTATCATGCAAATTTCTATTATACTCTTAATAATAAAATAACAAAGATTAGATGAGACCTTTGAATGTCGAGGCGTGCGTTAGCACTGTCCTAGAATCAAGATTGCCTCTCCACGTGCGAGGCTCTGGCAATCACCCCTAGCGATACAACGACCATGGTCCACCCCGTCGGCACGAGTCCCGGATGGTGCGTAGCGAACCCAACAGCTTTCAAAGATCCAGCAAAAGGAGAAACTCGAAATAAAAAGACTGTAAATCACAGTGTAAGAGCACTCTGTAAAATAGTATAGGAGAATAGGTATTGTAGCTCGTTATTTTAACCAAGCTCTCTTGCTCTATAAATATAGAGCCCAAAGTGAGAGCCCATTAACTCACCAGGGGACAAGGTCCAACGGTAAGCTTTCTTGGGGAGCCCACAAGCCACTCCCCAAGGAAAGCTCTTGGATAGCCCAAGATGGAACTTCCCAAGGTTGGTTAATGCAAGCAAAAAGAACCGGGTCAAGATCGCGCGCGCCGCCGCCTGCCCGACTCGGCTCTGCTCGTGCTCGTGCCATGCGCGCGCGTGTGTGTTTAGGAGAAGCCTTGCTCTCACTTTCTCCTAACGAACACATGCCAAAGTGAAGGAGTATATAAACCCCTTCTACATGTGATGAGTTCCCGATGTGGGACTAAACATCACATGTAGAGGGGAATGGGTTTGGGCTCCTAAGCAAAGCCCATGGATATTGGGCCGCCCAAAAAAACCCAAAGGCCAAAATAAGTTTGAAATCACTTTAAAACCAAATAAAATCCAACAATCCCCACATGATTTAAAAATTGTAAAAACAAAATACAAAATAAAATAAAAAAAATACAAAAACTAAAACAGATGTTGGATCCCTTATATTACGTATTCGGCGAAGGTACCTTTTCGGTTTGAACCTTCACTTAGTACAGGTCTATGTATATCCGAGGGCACAATGGTGGACTTCGCCTTGAACCAAGGCCGGTGAATCGGATTTTCACAAACAGTACACATAGTACAGTCGTTTAGGTTCTATGCGGATTAGCGCTTTTATGACCATGCGCTCATATCGATTCATGTATGTTTTTAGGGAACTGCCCTCTTCCCACAGTCGCGGCCTCACGACTACACACATATAGTAGGTCCTGATAAGGACGTTTGCAAGGTCACACCGCGCCTCAAGGGTCTCGGAACCATTCAGGGTAAAAACCCTTACTATCCACTTGCATAAATGAGCACTGTCGCTATAGGAATGAGTATATAAAAGCAGTGCTCCGCACAACTACCAATTCAACTTGTTTCTACCCATTGAACCTCCAAGAGGTTGGGTTGCCGTCGCCGGTAGTTTCTATTGTAGGCTAAGCCCCATCCCCCTCGACGATTCTAGGATTACTGTCCTAGACAAACCTTTAGTAAGCTGATCAGCTAAGTTTTTCACAGATATTACAAATTCCAATGCAATTACATTCTCCTTAATATTCTGTCGAATAAACTTTTGTCTTACTTTCATAAATCTATTCATCTTTGTTTCCACATTTTCCTGAGCACATTTGTCAATAGCAGATCTACAATCACAATATATACATACTGGTGCCAAAGGTCGCTCCATCAGTGGCAAGTCATACAAAAATTCACTAATCCACTTAGCCTCTGTTATAGTGGTATTTAAAGCTATCAGTTCAGATTCCGTTGTACTTCAAGCTATCAATGATTGTTTCGATGACTTTCAAGAAACAGCTGCTCCAACAAGGAGAAAAACAAATCCAATAGTTGACTTCACATCAGCTGTATCACTTATCCAGTTAGCATCACTAAATCCTTCTAACGGAGCAGGGAATCCACAAAAATGCAATCCATAAGATATAGTGCCTTTCAGATATCTCAAAACTCTTTTTCTAAGGCATTCCAATGTTCTCTATTTGGGTTATGGGTATATCTTCTCAAAAGGTTCACAGCATAGGCTAAATCAGGTCTAGTGTAATCTACAAAATAACCTAGAGATTCTATAATCTGAGCATACCTATTCTGTCCTATAGGATCACCTTTATTCTTCTTCAGATGTACACTAGGATCATAAGATATAACAACAATCTTAGAATCAAAATATCCATACTTCTTTAACAATTGTTCACTATAGTGAGATTGGTTCATAATAAATTCATTTGATTTTCTTATGATATTCATGTTCAAAATCACATCAGCTTGCCCAAGATCCTTCATATCAAAGTTATCATTAAGTAATTTCTTAACATCCATTATCACATCCATTATCACATCCATATTGGTTCCAAAGATCAAAATATCATCAACATACGAACATAGTATTACTATCTATCCATTGTATTTCTTAGAGTACACGCATTTATCAACCATGTTCACATGACAACCACTTTTCACTACCAAAGAGTCAAATTTCAAATGCCATTGCTTGGAAGCTTGTTTAAGTTCATATAATGATTTTGTTAACTTGCAAACTTTGTTTTCATGTCCAGCAACAATAAATCCCTCAGGTTGCTTCATATAAATCTCTTCCTCTAAATCACCATTTAGAAAAGTAGTCTTAACATCCATCTGATGAACATTCAAATTATGGACAGAGGCTAAAGCAATCAAAATTCTAATAGAAGTAATCCTAGCTACAGGAGCATAAACATCAAAATAATCTACACCAGGCTTCTGAGAAAAACCTTGAGCCACAAGTCTAGCCTTATACTTATCTATTGAACCATCCGGTCTCAACTTCTTCTTAAAGATCCATCTACATCCTACAGACTTACAACCTACAAGTAAATCAGATAATTCCCAAGTATGATTATGTAGAATTGATTGCATCTCCAACTTAACAACTTCTTTCCAAAATGATGCATCTACAGAAGTCATAGCTTGGTCAAAGGTAGATGAGGTATCTTCTACAAGTAGGACACAGAAATCATCACCAAAAATCTTCTCAATCCTAGGGCGCTGACTTCTCCTAGGTTCAGACTCTTCTATAGGTTCACTAGTGCTAGGTATACTAGAGCTACCTATAGATCCAACGGAAACAGGTCTATCTAGTCTAGTTTTAAAAGGAAAGTAATCTTCAAAGTATACTGCATCTCTAGCTTCAATAATTACTAGCGAAGTACTCGCGCTTCGCTGCGAATAAGCAAAGAACATGTACAAAAGAAATAGAGCAAAAAATAATTTAAAGGATCAGAAATTTAAAGGTAGAATATAATAATATATAATTGAACGTAGTTCATAGAAAAATATAAAGTGGGTAAACATACAATTCGAGATAGTTTCAACCAAGGATTTAAGTGTCGTGGCACGAGGTCGTGCCGAAAACTTGCCGGCACGGTACGGCACGGTGCGTGCCGAGCCGTGCCGATGAGTGTCGGTCATAAAAAATACATGCGTGCCGACACATAATGGCATGAAATATTTAATTTCTTTAGCAACAAAATTTTTTAATTGCTTATTATGTATCTTTATCAAATATTTTAAACTTTATTAAGAAAATTACTTAGTAATTTTAAGAAAAAAGGGTTTTGAACTGTGTCATCGGCGCGGGAGCTGTATCGTGCCGGTATCTTGTTGGCACGGTACGGCACGGTAGATACGGTCCGTACCGATGGATACTTAAAATCTTGGTTTCAGCAAACGCACGAATTAATTTACACGAAATTATCCGAGATAGTTTCAGCAAACGCACGAATTAATTTACACAAAATTCAGATAAAACAAATATAAAATAAAAAAATAAATTGTTCCATAGATAGTAATTATTCACTAGATAGTTTCGTCATCTGAGGTAGAAATTCACACAAAGCATATATAAAATATAAATAAAATATATAAATTGGTCCATAGTTCACACTTGCTGCCCAGCCCGCACTGCGCGATGCCACGCCGCGCGCCTGCGCGCCCTGCCTCAGCCAGCGTCGCGTGCCTGTCAGCCCTAGTCAGCGTCGCGTGCGGCCCAAGCCCTCGCTTGCGCGTGCCGCCCGCCTGTTGCCGCGCGTGCCTCCTGCCAGCGCCCAGCCGCCGCTCACCCTGTGCGTTTGCGCGCTGTTGCTGTCAGCACCGGCGCGCGCCTGCTGCACACTGCCGTGTGCGCTACCTATGCGCAACCACACTGCCGCCCTCTGCCCTACTGCTGCGCGCCGCTGGCGGGATAGGCGCCACCCGCATGCTTGCGCCCGCGTGGGAGTCGTGCCCTGCCACAGCGCCTCGTGCAGCCTATGCTGCACACTGGCGCGCGCGCCTCTGCTGCACGCTACTTGTGCGCAACCACACCGCCGCCCTCTGCCCTACTGTTGCGCGCCGCTGGCGGGATCGGCGCCACCCGCATGCTTGCGCGCGCGTGGGAGTCGTGCCCTGCCACAACGCCTCGCGCAGCCTGCATAAGAGAAAGAGAGAGAGAGCGTGGAAAGGGAAGGGGGAGTGAAAAAGAGATAGAGAAAAAGAGATCGAGAGAGAGAGAGAGGGGGAGGGGAGAATTTTATAGATATTTTATTTTGAGGGGGAGATATTTTGTGTTGGGAGGGGTGTTTTTCCGAAATGAGAGAAAACGTGAGGATGTTATGGAAAGAAACTTAAAAGAACCAGAAATTAAAAGGGTTCATGCTTCCCGGGTATCCGCAGGTACCCGGTTAATTACACCGTCCTTGTTACATTCTGGGCACCTCCGATTAAGCTGATTGTGATCAAAATACAATACTCCAAATATATATATATATATATATATATATATATATATATATATATATATATATGCTGGATATTATGGATTTCGTGGACTTATGTATATACATAAATATATATGACTCAGTCAAATCTTTAATTTTTAATATTCATCATCATTATCATTATAAAAAAAAATAAAAAAATAAAATATATATATATATATATATATATATATATATATATATATATATATATATATATATATATATAGAATTAGGCTAGAATACTATCGATAGCACCAAGCCATTGGTGCTATCAAGTTTTTAGCCGTTGGATGAAAAAATATGCGGTTGAGATTATAGTGGTCCCCTAGGGTTTACTAGGTGGTTGGTTGAATAGTAAAAATCTTAGGGGATCACTATAATCCCAACCGCATATCTTTTCATCCAACGGCTGAAAACTTGATAGCACCAATTGTTTGGTGCTATCGATAGTATTCTAGCCGGACTCTCTCTCTCTCTCTCTCTCTCTCTCTCTCTCTCTCTATATATATATATATATATATATATATATAAGTCCGCGAAGTCCATAATGTTCAGCACAATTGTCATATTGTCTCTACGATTAAGCGCAATCTCTTCTCTGTTAAGATTATATATATATTTTTTAACTTTAAAGTCAGTATTTATTTTATCTAACAGTAATTATGTCAGCTTAATATTTTATTTTAAAAAAAATAGATAATATGATCTTAAATTTTAAGCATAATTATATATATATATATATATATATATATATATATATATATATATATATATATATATATATATATATATATATATATATATAGACACACACACACACACACACACACATGTGCTGTGTACACCAAACAACTAAGCTCTTTTTTATCTTCTTTTTTTTTTAAGTAAAATTAATAATAATTTTATTAATAAATATATATTATAGGCTATATCATATAAGCATAATAAAGTGAGACTCCACTTTTTTGAATTTTTTTTTTTTGGTTCCTACTCACGAAGCAGAGGAAGGAGGCGATCGGCTTCGGCGGCGACGCGAGCGGCGGGGAAGCGGACAATGACGGGGATGGCGGTGGCTTCGGCGGCCTCGGCTACGACGCTACTGATGGCCAAGGCGGCATCTTCGACGGGGGGTGCGGCGATGGCGACGGGGCGGCGCGGCGCTGTGATGACGACTGGGTGACACGGCGACGAGGGGCGCAGCGCGGCGACGTGGGGCGCGGCGCGGCGACGGCTTGTGGCTTGCGAGGCGAAGGCGGCGGCGCGAGCGGCGGGGATAGCGGCTTGTGGCTTGCCGATCCTACTCCCCCAAATCCCCTTCTTCTTCCTATGCTAATAGTGAATGGAGTTTTTTTTTTTTTTTTTTTTGTCTGCACAGAGCTCCCTCTCCCCCCTTGCTCTCTAGTGTGAGTGTCATTTTATAGGCTCCAATAGCCAAATCCACTTGAGACGATTGCAAATCGAACAAAATATTTTGCAAATTCTGCAAACAATTATGCTAAGGATACGAATCTTCACGAATATGTTGGGATGATATTATATATATATATATATATATATATATATATATATATATATATATATATATATATATATATATATATTAAATTTTAGCTTATTATCCCGCCACCTGGGGGAGGAGAACCGGGGGTGGGGGGTCAGAGAGTTGAGGAGGGCACGACACGTCAACCCTCCTCAACTCTCAAATTATATATGTATAGATATAGATATTGTTAGAAATCTCATTAATTTCAGAATTTATCACCAAAAATTTGTTAGCATTACTACCTTCAGCATAGCCTATGAAAACAGTATCTACAGTCTTAGGACCAATCTTTCTTTTCTTATTTTCAGAAATCTTTACTTTAGATAGGTACCCCCACACTTTAAAATAATTCAGATTAGGTTTTCTTCCCTTCCAAAGTTCATAAGGAGATACAGAATAACTCTTGTGGGAAATCCTATTAAGAATTACACATGCAGTTATCAAAGCTTCCCCCCACAAGAATTACACATGGGTGTACACTGTACATTAAATTTACTTTTTTTTTTAATCACATGTTTTTTTTTTTTTTTAAATCACATGGTTGTATAGTAAATTTACTATTTAATCGTACAACTATTTTATTTTTTTTCTCTTTCCACGTTATGTTGTATAGTAAATTTACTATTTAACCGTACACTATTTTTTTTTTTTTTAAATCACATGGTTGTACAGTAAATTTTTATTCTCTATGAGGTATAGTTGTACTTTATATATAAAAAAAATTATCAGTATGTTAATTGGTGAGTATAGTAAGCTATACATAGCCAATATTCATAATTTTTTGACTAAATATTTCAAAACAATATTATAAAAGCTTATTGGGAACACAAAAAAAAAATCGTGCCAAAGCGTGCCACTGGGAGGTCATGCGTATCCATCGGCACGCAAGCATGCCCAGTGTCGGTATGGAAGCGTGCCCGTATCGTACCGTGCCGAGCGGAGAGCGACACACCCCCATGCCACGGCACTTAATTTCTTGAGCAGAAGCGACATAGCAAGATTGCCGATCTTAGATATCCGTCAACTGGGCCACAGGGAGCACATTGGTGGACGGTGCAGGGCCGCTCCATTCTGGTGGTGGCTCCTCACTGGCGCAGAGTCATGGACCCTTGCCGTTGTCGTGTGGTGGCAAGGTCGGTGATCGGCAGTGTGTTGTTACCACATATAGCTTGTTACCACATAAAGCTCATATTTAATTTATATAGTTTATTAGTTTCCATATTCATTATATTTCTTTAATTAGATTGTACGGCTGTAAAAGGAAAAAGATGATTATCTCTTCTTTTCTTCTTATTCAATTTATAGGTATATATACAATGCTCATCTCTTTTCTTTTACAGCCGTGCAATCCAATTAAAGAAATATAATGAATATGGAAATATACAATTACAATGAATATGGAAACTAATAAACTATACAAATTAAATATGAGCTTTATGTGGTAACAAACTATACATTTAGCAATAAATATATAGCTTGTTACCACATAAAGCTCATATTTAATTTGTATAGTTTATTAGTTTCCATATTCATTGTAATTGTATATTTTCATATTCATTATATTTCTTTAATTAGATTGCACGGCTGTAAAAGAAAAGAGATGAGCATTGTATATGTACCTATAAATTGAATAAGAAAAAAAGAAGAGATGATCATCTTTTTCAATCAATATTTTATCATGGTATCAGAGCCCTGGTTTTAGAAGTTTTTTTGTTTTGTTTGGATTGTTCTGCTACTCTCTTTGGATCAGAGATTCTGAAACAAATAGTGAGCCGCAGCGAAGTTGTGGCAGATCTGTGCACGAGTGCAGTACCTTTACGTTTTGGAATTTGGCGTGGAAAGGTAGCTCACGATTTCGGTAAAATTTTAGCTTTCTTTGGTGATTTTTTTTCTTGGTGCGAACTATTCTTATTTCTTTGCAATGGCGAGTAGCACTTCTGAATTTTGTGTTAAGTTTACCGAAAAAAATTATACCGCATAGGAGTTTCAATTTCAATTGTTTGTCACTGGAAAGGAGTTATGGGGATATATTGATGGCACTGTTCCAGCTCCTACGGATGCCACACAATTGTCTCAATGGAAAGTCAAAGATGCTAGGGTGATGTCTTGGATTATTGGGTCATGTGATTCTCAAATTATTCTTAATTTACGTCCATATAAAACTGCTAAAGATATGTGGGCATATTTAAAAAGAGTTTACAATCAAACACATTCTGCAAGAAGGTTTCAATTGGAGTGTGAGATTGCAAATTACACTCAGGGAGGATTATCTATTCAAGATTATTTTTCCGATTTTCAATAATTATGGACTAAATTTTCTAATATTGTTTGTGTTACCGTGTCAAAAGATTCTCTCCATGATGTAATGGCTGTTTATGAGGTTAGCAAGCGCGATCAATTTTTGATGAAATTGCGATCAGATTTTGAGAACGTTCGTTCTAATCTGATGAGTCGTCATCCTCCTCCTTCATTGGATATATGTTTTGGTGAATTACTTCGTGAAGAACAACGTCTTTTTACCCAAGCCACTCTGGAACAAGAAAGGTTGACTACAACACCTATGGCATTTGTGGCTCAAGGAAAAGGCAAAGGCAGGGATATGAGTAAAGTTCAGTGTTTTAGTTGCAAGAATTATGGTCACATTGCTGCAAATTGTGCTAAGAAATTTTGCAATTACTGCAAAAAGCCTGGACATATCATCAAAGAATGTTCAATTCGGCCCCAAAATCGTCAGACTGCATTTCAAGCTTCTACTACTAATCCTTTTACAGGTCAAATTCCAGCTGGAACCTCAACAGCAGTCAATCACAATGCTGAGCAAACAGTCCTCACTCCTGAAATGATGCAACAAATGATTATTTCGGCATTTTCAGCTCTAGGACTTCACGGTAATGATAATTCTCCATCTAAATCTTGGCTTATTGATTCTGCCGCATCAAATCATATGACTGGCTCGGTGGCTTTGCTTAAAAATGTCCGCGCATATCGTGGTTCAGATAATGTCCAGGTTGCTAATGGACACACCTTACCTATTACTGTTGTAGGAGATATTACTCCAACTCTCAACAATGCTTTTGTATCACCTGGACTCTCTAATAATCTTCTATCAGTTGGACAATTAGTAGAAAATAACTATGATGTACATTTTTCTCGTGGTGGTTGTTATGTGCAGGATCTGGTGTTGGGGACGGTGATTGCGAAGGGGCCTAAAGTAGGACGACTGTTTCCACTCCAACTTTCCATTCCTAATCATGTTGCTTTGACTTCTTCTACAATTATCAATAAAAGTGAAAGGTGGCATAAACATTTGGGACACCCCAATTCTGATATTTTGTCTTATTTATTGACTTCTGGTTTATTGGGCAATAAAGATAAATTTTGTTCTTCTCATGCTTCCTTTGATTGTTCTACTTGTAAGTTAGGAAAAAGTAAACTGCTTCCATTTCCTATTGCTGGTAGTCATGCGAAAAATTATTTTGATATTATTCATACTGATGTGTGGGGAATTGCACCTGTTATTTCTCATGGTCAGTATAAATATTTTGTAACATTTATTGATGACTATAGTCGGTTTACTTGGATTTATTTTCTCCGTTCTAAATCTGAAGTTTTTTTAACTTTTAAATCCTTCCTAGTGTATGTCGAAACTCAATTTTCTACTCCTGTTAAGATTCTTCGATCTGATTCTGGTGGAGAATACATGACTAATGCATTTCATGATTTTCTGAATCAAAAAGGCATTTTGTCACAGCGTTCATGTCCATATACGCCTCAACAAAACGGTGTGGCCGAACGAAAGAACCGTCATCTCTTAGAGGTGGCTCGGACATTGTTACTCGAATCTTCTGTTCCGCCTATTTTTTGGGTAGAAGCATTATCTACAGCAGTTTATCTTATTAATCGACTACCTTCTCGAACTCTTGATCTTGACTCTCCTTATTTTCGTCTTCATCATCAACATCCTCCCTATCGACATTTGCATACTTTTGGTTGTGTGTGTTTTGTTCATTTGCCTCCTCATGAACGCCATAAGCTTTCTGCTCAATCTGTGAAATGTGCTTTTTTGGATATAGTACTAATCATAAGAGGTTTGTTTGCTATGATCCTTCTTTAAAGAGGCTTCGTGTTTCTCGAAATGTTGTTTTCTTTGAAAGTCAACATTTCTTTCCAACTCATGTTAGCTCATCCCCTGAAGTCGCTATTCTTCCTACTTTTGATGACACGTCTTCTTCTATTGACCGGTTCAAACCTGGAGTTGTCTACACTCGACATCGTGCACTGCAGCCCCTTCTTGAGCCAGATCCGCCATCTGCTCCTGCCCCACCTTTACCGAGGCGATCTACCTGAGTTTCTCGTCCTCCTTCTCGGTATGACTCTTTTCATATGAAGGATCTTGGTCATCTTATATATTTCTTAGGTTTGGAAGTTCAAACTGATTCTTCGGGCATATTCTTACATCAACATAAATATATTCAGGATTTGATTGCTTTGACTGGTCTTCAAGATTCTTCCTCTGTTGATACACCTCTAGAAATGAATGTTAAGTATTATGCTGATGAGGGAGAGCTACTTTCTGATCCTTTGTTGTATCGCCAATTAGTGGGTAGCCTCAACTACCTGACTATTACTCGGCCTGATATCTCCTTTGCTGTACAGCAAGTTAGTCAATTTATGCACTCTCCACGGCATCTACACTTGGCAGCTGTTCGTCGCATCATTCGATATCTCCATGGCTCTCCTTGTCGAGGTTTATTTTTTCCTGCTAAATCTCCTGTGCATCTTATTGCTTTTAGTGATGCTGATTGGGCGGGATGTCCCAATACACGTCGCTCTGTCACTGGTTGGTGCATGTTTCTTGGGGACTCTTTGATCTCATGGAAGAGTAAGAAACAAGACCGTGTGTCTAAATCTTCTACGGAGTCTGAATATCGCGCTATGTCTGCTGCATGCTCTGAGATTACTTGGCTTCGAGGTTTGTTGACTGAGCTTGGGTTTCCACATCATGATCCTACTCCACTTCTATGCCGATAACACAAGTGCTATTCAAATTGCCACTAATCCAGTATACCATGAGCGCACTAAGCATATTGAAATAGACTGTCATTATATTCGAGAAGCTGTGGATACTCGTGTCATTTCTCTTCCACATGTTTCCACATCCTTACAATTAGCCGATGTGTTTACCAAGTCTCTCAGTCGCCAGCGCCATCAATTTCTCATTGGCAAATTGATGCTTCTTGATCACCCAGCATCAATTTGAGGGGGGATGTTACCACATATAGCTTGTTACCACATAAAGCTTATATTTAATTTGTATAGTTTATTAGTTTCCATATTCATTGTAATTGTATATTTCCATATTCATTATATTTTTTTAATTAGATTGCACGGCTGTAAAAGGAAAGAGATGAGCATTGTATATGTACCTATAAATTGAATAAGAAGAAAAGAAGAGATGATCATCTTTTTCAATCAATATTCTATCATATGTGTCTACTGCTTGTCTGGGCGTGCAATCCAAAGAGGAACGGTCGGGCGCGGTGGGGACAAGGGGCGGCGTGAAACACAACGACGCCGGGGCCGGGTTTCGAGGATCGGCGCGGAGCGTTGCAAGGATAGGGTCGGTGCTGCGTATCGGGGTGGATTCGGCGGGTCAAAGACCATCCTTGCACTATTCAGGCATTTGCACCCTGCGGAACAAGAGCTTATACCGACTCCATTTCCATATATAAAGAAAATATGGTAGTTGGATTACCTTTTGCTATGGACTTGTGTAGTGTTTTAGGTGGGCACAAGAATTGAGGTAGTAGAAGGGGTTGAATTGTGTCACGTGGTGTGTGGAGGTAGTGAGGCTATAATTGTGGTTGGTGGTCTTGGGAAATTGGGCCTGACTTGGCTAGAATTTAATGCCTAGGGAGTGCTTTTGGAGAAAGGTAGTAATTGGTGCGTTTTGGAGTAGAGCTTAAGTCCTTTGGTGGACTCGGGTTGGTGATTTCAGGTTGGAAGTACAGTGGGTGATGTGGAGTGTGGCTCGAGCAGGTTCGAAGGTCGCAACGACACAGTCAGGATGTTGTAACCAAATGGGAGCTGCGCTAATCTAGGACGATGGGCGCCTCAGTAGTGGAGTTGATAGGCATGGGGGGACGTGCAACGCTAAAAAGGACGAGAATGGAGGGGAGGACACGGTACTGGATACTGGATACTGGATCAGAAATGGGGGGTATGGTGGACAGCGAGCTATCCATTCGCTGCAGCCTTCGCCTAGCAAATGGAGATACAACACCAGTCTTACACAAGGCGATCGCTAGGAAAGCGCGCCTGCAGGATACTGGGAGGAGCAAGGGGGGTCGCGTGCTTTCTATAACAGAAAAAAGATCCAGGGAAGAAACAGAAAGTGCGGAGTTCGGCTAAGTGATGTCGAGGCGAATTCCTTCAAGGAATTCATGTCTCACAAGTTATAGATGTGTTATGCTTAGAGGTGGGTGGGGATACTAGTAGGGTTTTTTTGGGGTTTTGATGGTTTAGAGGGCCGTGCTGGTTTGTGCGGGTCGGGGTGTAGAAACCTTGTGGGCCTTCCCGGGGCCTTTCTTGGGGGTGTGGTTTCCTGTCGGCTGTCCGACAGAAGCTGGGTGTGTCTTGGTTTAGGATGATTAGAGTCTGTAGTTGAAATGTTAGAGGGCTCAACAGTCTCTCGAAGCGTACTGTTGTTCGGTCTGTTGTTTCTAAGTTACGCAATGTTGTGGTCTGTCTTCAAGAAACTAAGCTTCATCATGTTTCTTGGTTCTTTCTTAAAAGTTTTGTGGGTTCCTATCTGGATAAACGACAGATTATTGAGGCAAACGGGGCTTCAGGAGGTTTGATCACGTGTTGGAGCTCCAAGGTCTTTGAGTGTAGTGATGTTGTCATACGTAATTTTTCTATCAGAGTTCGTCTATGCCATCGATCCAGTGGAGCGGTCTTCTTTGTCACGAACGTCTATGGCCCATCAACGTGGGACGAGAAAGAATTGTTCTTCTGGGAGTTAGCACAACTCAAGAATTTGTGTAGGAGTAATTGGGTAATGTGTGAGGATTTCAACCTCACCAGATCACAGAAGAAACGTAATGATAAAAGGGGGGACGATAGAGCGACCTGCATGTTCAACGATCTTATTTTCGAACTAGCATTCATCAATTTGCCTATGAAGAACCTTCAATACACCTGGTCGAGTATGCAGCGCTCTCCTTCTCTAGCGAAACTTGATCGCTTCCTCGTATTGACGGAATGGGACACGACCTTCTCGCTAATTGAAGTGGAGGCCCTATCTAGAATAACGTCTGACCACTGTCCTATTTTGTTGACTATGGGCGGCAAGAGAAAGAGTGGTGGGAAAGTCTTCAGATTCGAAGATGTCTAGCTTAAGTGTGAGGACTTCACTTCGAGTGTACCTACCTGGTGGAAGGAGGTCGAGGACAGAAACTCGGGGTTCTAACTTTCACGGCTAAGTTAAAGCACCGTCGAAGTAGGATTAAAAGTTGGGGCGCTGCAAATTTCTATAGCATTAGGGAGACGAAGTAGAGGCTTACGTTGGAAATTCAGGAGCTTGATGATCGAGAGGAACGATAGGACCTCGCATCGGAGATGTTTGATAAATGAGAGAATCTGAGAATTAAGCTTAACAAGGTGTTGGTCGACGAGGAAATCCTATGGAAATCTCGAGCTTAACAAAAGATAGTTGAAGGGAGGAGATGAGAACAATAAATTCTTTCACGCCTATGCAAACGATAGAAAGCAGGCTAACGAGATAGGCATGGTCGAGGACAACAGAAGAAGCTACAATTCACCACAGGATAAGAAGTTGTACTTCTATCAAAAGTTTAAGGAGCTGTTTTCCCCTAGGGACACCGAGCCGACGTCCTTCGGGGACTAGAGTGCACTTTTTCAAACACGATAGGTATCCGATGCAGACCGTGAGAATTTGATCGCACCTTTCAGCATGGAAGAGATCAGGAAAGCGACTTTCCAGCTCAGAAGGAACAAAGCTCCGGGGCAAGATGGATTCCCACTTAGCTTCTACCAAACATTTTGGGACACGTTCAAAGATGATTTGGGTAAAATCTTTTAAGAATTGCATGCTGGTACAATCTGTACGAGCCCTATAGATTACTCCTATATTTGCCTTATTCCTAAAAAGGAAGGACCCTTGAAGGCTAGCGACTTTCGACCGATTAGCCTATTGAATGGGGTACAGAAGATCATCTCAAAGGCATTGGCGAACAGATTAGCATCGGTCTTACAAAACTTGATTTCACAGTCTCAATCTGCATTCCTGAATGGGAGGAATATTTCAGACGCCTTCATGACGGCATCTGAACTTATTGGTTCAGGAAGCAGGTCAAAATTTAAGGAGGTCGGAGCAAAAGTGGACTTCGAAAAGGTGTACGATAAACTCAACTGGGCCTTCTTACGCAGAATAATAGAGTGGTGGGGCTTCGACGAGAGATGGTGTGGGTAGATACAACAATGTATCGAGCACGCCAAAGTGACGGTGTTTGTTAACGGTGAAGTAACTAAGTGGATCGAAAGTAAAAGAAGGTTGAGGCAAAGGGACCCTCTATCTCCCTATCTGTTTCTCTTGGTGGCTGAGGGCTTAACTCGGATATCGAATAAGGCGGTCAGAAACAAGCTTTTTAGGGTAGTTGGCCCGTCGGAGGAATGTCGAATTACTTTAATTCAGTTCGCGGATGATACTCTCATTTTTTGTGAAGCTAGAAGAAGTATCTAAGGAATTTAAGATTCATGTGGTACCTATTTGAGTAGGCCTATGGACTTACAATAAACAAGGAGAAGACGGAACTATTCTATACTTGTAGACACGAGGACAATGCGGCTACACTTGCGAAGGTTTTGGACTATAAAGTAGGAGCCCTTCCGTCGAAATATCTTGGACTGCCGCTGTCCAATAGGAATCTGCGAAAGGAGGACCGAAGAGGGCTCATCAATAGATTATAGAGAAGGATTGACGGGTGGCAGGCTAAACTACTCTAAAGAGGCTGAAAGCTTACGTTGGTCAACGTTGTCCTAACTAATCTACCTCTTTATTTCTTCTCTATCTTCAAGGCACCGAAATAGATAATTAAGAGGATCGAGGCTCTTAGAATGGACTTTTTTTTGTCAGGCACATTGCGTCTGCATGGATGGGGGCGGCTAGTAGCCTGAAAAAATGTGTATAAGGATAAAAAAGAAGGCAGTCTAGGAATCCTTGATTTTAATGCGATGAATGACGCCCTTCTAAGCAAGTGGTGGTGGAGGTTCTTCACAACGACAGATCTTCAGTGGAATAATCTTATTAGAGTCATGTACTACTCGAAGAGAAGACCTCTGTGGGAGGGGAGTTCGTTTAGGCCAGCCTCACAATAGTAAAAGAATGTCATCACTCTCAGAGAGGTTTTCAAGAGAGGGTTATCCTACCGACTCGAAAACGGTAGACTTTATCAACTTCTGTACTGACAAATGGTGTGGTGAGGTGGCCTTGCAATCCCGTTTTCCTGAGTTGTTTAGCAGAGTGGATAGGAAGGCGATTAGGATCTGTGACTGTGTCAACCGCAATAGGTGGAGATGGCGGAAAATCTTAAAAGATGTAGTATCGGGGGGCAGTTGGGCAAAGAATACGTACCCCAACTTAAGGACTTTTTGGGAGGCATCATGCTAGGGATTGGGACCGAAGGCATGGTCTAGAGATGGCACGAAAAGGATGTTTTTACTCTACTTACACGGTTTTGAGCGACGGGGGATTATGGGACTTCATTGCCTTTTCCATCTAGAGACTTCGTATACCGGCTAAACTTAAGATCTTTGTTTGGCTCGCCCTTAGAAAACAATTCCTAACGGCGGATAACCTTGTCAAAAGAGACTGGACGGGGAACAATCTATGCGTGTTATGCGGTATTGAGGAGGAAACTGTAGATCATTTGTTCACGAAATGTATCTACTCACGCTTCGTGATTAGGACGGGTGCGGGGCCGTTTGGTTCGAGGACTTACGTGCTGATGTTCGGGGCGTATGGGAAAAACGGATGTTAGGTAAGGGACCTTCGGCGGGGAGCAAGATTCTAACTTACTTATCAACAAATTGGTGGGTGATCTGGGTAATTAGAAATAAAGTTATCTTCCAACGTGTAAACACCGACCTAGGGGTGTAAAACAGGCTGGGCGGTCCGTGGGCCTCCCAGCCCTGCACGATTTCGGGCGTGCTGTGGCCCGGCATGACTACTGTAGCTTCCGTGCCGGGCCAGCTCGGTCCGGCTCCTCGGGCTGTGCTGGGCCGCCTCTTTGGCGCCCACCAGCACGGCCCGGCACAGCCCGTGGCGAACTTGGGCCGTTCTGGGCCGAAGAGCGAGCCCAACACGGCCCAAATAAAATAAGGCCCTAGAGAATGGAGAGTTTGTAATTGTAGCCTTGTAGACTAATATAGCCTATAGGCCTGGCTCTTGCCAGCCAGGCCTATATAAACCTTTCCCAAGGGTGGCAGACCCCTGGGCCTTGGAAAAAAGCTTAACCCAACGGCTCCGAATTAACTATATTTGAATTATAAAAAAAAATTAAAAAGATAGTTTAAATGACTAGAATACCCTCACTAACATTCAAATTTTTGGCTATTAGAGAGGATATTTTGGTAAAAAAAAATTAAAATATTTTTATATTTAAAAAAAAAAAAATTTTGTTTATAAATACTTCTACAAATCTTCAAATTCATCACAACAACCAATTTTTCATTCATTTTCTTCAACAAACACTAATTCTTTCTTCTTTCAAACTTCCTATATAAATTTTCTGTCTCTCAAATTTACTTTACAATTTTTTTAAATTTTTTCAACAATTTTTTTTTACAAAATCTCTCTACAATCTCACCATACAAAATATCAATTTCAAAACAATATTTATTTTTTTATGGTTTAATTTTCTATTTTTTTTTCAAATATTTTTTATTTAATTATTTTGTCTTTTTATGTTTATTTTTTATAACAATGTCAGGTGAATTTTCTCATAATAATTTTTCTTATACCGATTATACTCCTGAATACTATATTAGTAATCAAACAGAAACTGCAGCAGGTAGAGGCTCTACACAAGGTGGTGACAGCTCGCAAGCTCAACAAAATTTATACGCAAGTTCTAAAAAAAGCGTCTAAAGGAAGAACAAGCGAAGTATGGACATATTTCGATATCAAAGAAATTGAAGGACAAAGTTTGCGAACTGTTTATATAGTATGTGAAGCTCATTATTCTTGTGATAGTTCTGGTGGCACGAGTCATCTTAATCGACATATGAATAAATATCTTGCAAAATAAGGTAAAGAAACAAAACAATCGCAACTTGCTTTTACTTCTAGTGGAGTTAATACATTCCAATATTCTTATGAATGCAATAGAAGAAAACTTGCTTTATATATTGTGGGAGCAGAGCAACCATATACATTCGCCGAATGTCCATATTTTGAATATTATATGAAAACAGATTTAAATTTCGCATATAAAAAAAACTTCTCGAAATACTAGTTGTAAAGACTCAGTAAAAGCATTTCTTGAATATAGACAAAATATAATTAATATTTTAAAAAATTTGAATTCAAAATTTTCACTTACTTCTGATATTTGGACATCTCGAAATGACCATAGTTTTTTATATGTTACTGCACATTGGATTGATTCTACCTGGATATTACAAAAATGAATTATTAGTTTTCAAGAACTTGAGTTTCCACACACTGGTACTCATATTGCTCAAGCGATTGAAAATATTTTACAAATTTAATTTTAATTTTACCTATGAGTTGTCATTTTGTTGAATATAGAAATTCTCATGTTTTATCTCAAATTATTTTTTTCATGGAATCCAAATTTAAAGAATATTGGAAAGAAATTCCTATTGTACCTCTTTTGGCCTGTGTAATGGATCCTAGAATTAAATTAAATGAAGTAGAAATTGCTCTTACAAAATATAATGAATTTTTGAAAATTAATTCAACAAATTATTCAAGTGAGAAAAATATTTTTCAAATAGTATATAATTCTTTATATCAAATATATAGTATTTATGCAACTACTTCGGGTAGTAAGCGACTATATTCTTCACAATTACAAAGCAGTAATACTAATAGTGGTAAAACTAATAAAAACATACTTTTATCTTTGGTGAGGAAACAAAAACAAACTGATTTTAACAATGCAACTTCTTTTAACGAACTTCAGTTTTACTTGCAAACTGATTTTTCAAATATTTTCAACGAAGATGAATTAGATAAGATATTTTAGCCTAAGGGAAAACACATGAAAGTACATATCATGTGCTTTCTGCCATGGCGCGTGATTTACTAACTGTGCAGGTTCCAACGGTGGCATCGGAGTTTGCTTTTAGTGCAGGTGGAAGAATACTGAATGATTACAGAATTCGGCTTAAGGAGGATGTGGTCGAGATTTTAGTTTACTTAAAAGATTGGCGAGCTGCAGAATTAAGAATGCAAGATAAGGAGGTCATGAGTCTACATCTTCAGATGAAACAGAATCAACTGCCTAAAAATAATCTACCACCTGTGGCAAGCTAGAGTGCAACTTTTCCGACTCCTCATTGTCGGTTATTACTCGTTGTGCCTCACTTTTTTTATTTGGTACATCTCTTTATTAGGTGCCTTTTTTAAAAAAAAAAAAAACAAAAAATAATGTACTGAAGAGAAAATAATGTTGATTTTTTTTTCTATTGTTTACTAGTTGGCTTTATAAATCATACTATTTTATTCAAATATATTTTTAACTTTTTACATTTTTTTTACTTTTCTTTAATGTAATTATGTAATATGATTAATTCAAAATTTATATATTTTTTATAATTATTATTTGTTTAGAATATTAATTTCTCTTCAAATAGTAAAAATTATGAAAAAATGTAATATTAATTTTATATTAAAGTTGGTTATTGGTCAAAGAAATATAAGTTAAAAAATTAATATAAAAAATTTATATAATTAAAAATTAAAATTATTTATCTCTAAAGTTTTAAATTTTATATAATATTAAAAATTAATAATATTAAAAAATTAAATTTATTGTTGGCATTTTAGTTTTTTTAAATTTATAAAATTTTTAAAATAGTTTTAAGGAGTTGGATATAATTGTATAAAGTAAAAATTATGAATCAAAAATTATAATTTAACAACAAGTTGTTTTTATTTTTAAAAAATACACTTTTTTAGAAAAAAAAAAACAAAAAAATACATGAAAACAAATGGAGTAAAAAATTGGACTGGCACGAAGCCTGGTTCGGCCCGGCCCGTACTGGGTGGGCCAAGGGGCCGGGCCGGGCCTCCTTTGAAAAAACGGTCGAAGTCCGGCCCGGCACAGCTCGGATTTGTAGCCGGGCCGGGCTGAATTATGACCCGAATCGGCCTGGTTAATGTAGGCCATGCCAGCCCGGTATGGCCATATTACATCCCTAAACCGACCTTCATTTGCCGTTAACTGGGTTAGGAGAGAGGCGAAGCACTGGGAGGAGTTAGGAGAAGCTCGATAGTTGGAAGGAGTTTTTGTTAGATAGTATTTTTTTATTTTCTTTTATTTTTGTTTTCGAGGATTCTGTTGTATCACTTTTGTAGAGTAGTTCAATTTTTTTTTTTTTTTTTTTTTTTTTTTTGAATGAAACGGGTCGACCACTATCTTTTTCTCAAAAAAAAAAAAAACAAAACAAAAAAACAAAAAAAAAAAAGGAAAAACAAAAAACATATGCAATACCAACTTCATCTTTTTCCTAGGAGGAGCTGTGACTCTTGGGAATCCACCAAACAAATCTTAATAGCTAGGAATGCAATGGAATATGAAGAGATTGGTTTAGACACAATTGTTTTAGAAGCGAAATGTTAATACTCGAAAGCCTACTTCAACCAAAAATTCACCTAAACCACAGTGAGCAAATAGAAGCTTTCCCTTCTCTTAAATCTATAAACCAGCATCTGAGCTAGAGAGTAAGAAAAAAAAAAAAAAAAGAAAAAAAAAAAAAGAAAGCTTGCATACCATTGCTAGCGCGCGCCTCAGTGCGGTCGACGACCCACTCGGCGACCTCACGGAGCTTCCGCTCAGCGGGGCTCTCGGCCTGCCCGATCGGCGTCGACGCCAAGAACTCCATGAACGGCTGCGAAGACGACGACGACGAAGAAGAAGAAGAAGAAGAGATCGGATCAGTGGCGACGCCGATGGCCCTCTCGATCTCCGCAATTGAGGGCTTCTGCTGCTGCTGCTGCTGCTGCTGCTTCTGCTTCCGCTTCTTGGGTAGATTGAGAGGAGGAGGTCGCAAAGAGTGGGAGGAGGAAGAAGAGGAGGCAATTGTGGTGGGTTTGGAGTGGGGGTTGGGAGGGATAGGGAGCGGAGAAGCTGCTGCTTTTACTGCAACTGCAGAAGCCATTTCTGCTGCTGCCAGAAAGTTGGGGGAATTCCTTCTCAGAGTAAGCGGCTGGCGCGGACGAACGGCTTTAATATGCTCTCATTGGATAAGGAGATTTTGGGTTTTTTTTTTTTTTTTTTTTTTTTAAAGAGAAAAAAATAACAAGCTAGCCACTTTATTATTTATTTATAATAAAAATAATAAAAATAAACTAACAAATAAGAATAAGATATCATAATATTCAAAAAAAAAATAAAATAAAATAAAAAATGCTATCACCATGGTTGAATTCCGGAATCCTCTTATTTTGATTAGGGTGTTAACAAAGCAAACAAGAGCGAGTTGACTCGGTAAAATATTAAATTTAAAAAAAAAATTAATAATCTTATTAAGTTTTAAAATATACAAATTTTTAAAAAATAATCTTACTAAATTTTAAAATATATTTTTTTAAAAAAAATAATTTTATTAAATTTTAAAATTTTAAAAATAGTCTTCCATAAATTTTTTTTATAAATATAGTTTTAAGAATGCGTGAATTATTCACCGCTTTTAAAATAGTTCATAAAATATGAATGGGTAAATCACTCACTGCATTTAAAAAATTACTCTGTATTTAAAAATAGTAAATCATTCACCGCTATTAAATAGAATTATTTATAAAAAATATAGTTAGAATAAAAAAATATTATAATCAACTTATCGTAATATATATTATAATGAAATGCGATATTACTTACGAAAATTTTAAAAAAAAAAAATATCTTACTTGCTTACGGCACACAATCTTAATAGCATTATATATGACTAATTAAAGACCCGCGCTTCGCGGCGGACGAATAAATTTACACTAAATTAATATTAATAATTAATAATTAATAAACAATAAATAATAGAATTTTTGCAATTCTGGCACGAAAGCTGTGGTCTGAGCAAATAAAGTAATATATGCTAGGACCAACAAGCAACAAAAGAGAGAGACTATCACATGTATGAACTTACTCTGCCACCTGTAATGTTTCGTTGAATTTAATAATTTTTATGGATGAGAGATACAGAGAACAGAAGAATTTACTTAGATACTCGGCATTTCATTTCTGCATCCCACTTACAGATCTCAGACCCAGAACCATTCAAGTTTGCTCTAGTAGTTTGACTTTAATAGACCCCTAAAGTAACTAATTTTTTTTTTTTTTTTTTTTTTTTTTTTTTTTTTGAGAGAAAGGTAGCATGCTACCGCTTTGTTTATTTTTTAAATAAACTTAGCTGGAAATATGAAGCAACTAGGCTTCGAACCCGGGTCTCGGGTATCAACCACCAAGCCCTTTGCCACTTGCACTAGGGACGGTTGATAAAGTAACTAAATTATTATGCTAATATTGGCTACCTCTTGATTGAATACATGAATACAAAATGTTATTCGTGTTAGTAGTTTCGCATAAAACACGAAAGAGAGAATCAGCTTTAACGAAGTAAAATCTAGCGGAAGTTCAAAAAATCAAACAACATGTAGAAATCTGCCGTAGGTTTTAATCAATATTAACTATTATGCTCCAAATTTTGCAGCGCATTGCTGGTAAAAGAGTGAAAGCCAAACCTAATGATGAACAGAAAAGGAAAAAGTTGGGAATAATGCAGTGAAGGAAAATACAATCTCCTATTTGAAGCACTATTATTTCATACAGAAATGAAAGAAAACTAACCTGATAGAGCACCTCATCAGCAATCCAATTACCAATACCAACCATAAAACTCTACATGATAAAATTGATGTATCAGTAAATAACAAGTTATAATTCAGGGCAAATATGTCTTTGGCAAGATAAAGCAAGTAGCAAACTCATCTAAACAACTGGGGGTGTCAAAGATTTTCAAGTTCCTATGGCAGCACATACGATCTCCAAATTTTAGGAAAGTTAAAAAAAAAAAAAAAAAAAAAAAAAAAAAAAAAAAAAAAAAAAAAAACTTAAATTATAACTTATTCCCACATTGCCTCCAAATGGTTTTACGAAGAAAGTATGCAGTTTTGCAATGCTAAGTATGTAGAGAAACAATCTCTACACAAAACAATGTGTTAAGATGTTCACATTCGTAACCTGATCGAGTAACAAAGCCTTTATTGCCGCCTTCTTTTTGCTTAGGGCATTTGCAAACTCATCGGCCGGCGTAAGCTCAAACAGGGCATCCGGACCCAGCTCAGAAATTGGAGGCACAGATTTCGGCTGTAAATGAAAAGAAAGTATTGAAAAAATATATAAAATTGAATTAACAGCTGCAAAGAATTAGACAACACGAAGTATATACATCTTCAAGCAAGCGAACTTTTGCGAAGCGCCTCTTATCGGTGAACGAAAACTCGACACCATCATCCAGCTGAACAAACACGCGAAAGGATTAAAATCGAAATGATGATATATATTCAACTAACACTGAAGTGAGAAAGTCACTGATTTGAATCGATCACGAAGGATGCAAATGCATGAATAAAGAAAGAGGCATACTTCAACAAACAATTTGGAGAATTTAGATGGCCATTCCTCCTCCGTCGGGCTCACCACCGACCTACAACAACCAACAATCCGATCCCCCAATGTCACGCCCCGAGTCCGTCAATTAGTACGGTTCGGGCACGCCAACAGACCCGCCAATCGGATAAGACCTTTCACTACCCGAAAGGAACGGTAACATCCATAATCATACAACAAGTATATGCGGAAGCTCAGTATCAGAGTACTAAAAATCACTACAAATTTAAATTTTTGCAATAACTAATGCGGTAATGGAAGCATACAAGAGTGAACCATAACTTAAATTTATTACACTTTACATTTCTGAACTTGCAAATACAATTATTACAATTCTTTTTACATAAATTCCTCACCATACAAGGTTCACTCAAGAAATATATAAATGGAATACCTCGGCTAGACCCTCTAGGTCTCTATGCTGCTGGGCCCTTGCCCCTGTCGTATGCCTCGCTGTCTGCATCTGATCCGTCTCGACCGCTGCATCCATTCCCGAACCTGTGGGGGGAGTCACCCAAGGGGTGTGAGAACTTCATCTGAGTTCCCAGTGGGTTCAACCACCGAGAAAAAATGTTCTACACCATTTGGTCCAATGGAAGCAATAATAATAGTGCTAGGAAACTAAATCCTCAATATCAAAATGCAGCTATGCAATATAACATATCACTACACTATCTGTGTATAACCATCTACCCAGCACTACTCTATCTAGCCACACTAGGCTGCTAAGCACCAACTCGGCCACTATGCCGCTGAATACAGGGTCCAACTAACCCGGCCACCTTGGCCACTCTATTTTTCTTAATTCTTTAGATTCTGGTGCTTTAGTTCAAGTTAACCCTCGCAAAATTCTTATCCAACGGGCCCGAGCCCGGTAGTCTTGCTACCATAAGATAAGATTTCTAAGGTTGCCGATAACACCCGCAAGTGTTACCCCGCCCAACGGGGAACTTGTCATACGGGTCACTGCCCGGGAGAGGGACACTGCCCATGGCTCCGACAAGATCTACGTTTCACCCCCGAAGGTACGCCCATTTTATCTTTTTATATTTTCTTTCTTTTCTTTTTACTTTAGTTCTTAGCCTCTTTGCCTTTGAACACTTGCTTTCCTTTCTTATTCGAGCTTATAGCTCCCTTTTTGCCACTGGCAAATCACTTTCTCTTTTCTTCGAGCATTTAGCTCCTTGCTTTCACTTTTAGCCCTTCGAAAGTACCTCGTCCGACGGGTCACTGCCCAGGGAGTCCTGCTCCACTTGACGAGTCTCAAATTCGAAGGCGCCAATTACATTTTCTTTATGCTTTTAGCCACTTTTAGCTTGCTTTTAATCTTTGCCTTTTAGCAACAATTTTTCCTCTTATCCTAGGTCTTGCCATAAGGATAACTAGAGAGTCTCCTGGACTCTTAAACATTTCTCTTTTATTTCTTTAACTCAAATTGAAGTTAAAGTTATTATCCATTTGCCCTGACACCCTATGACCTTCTAGGGTTATATTTGATCAACTCTTTAAACTGGGGATCTCATCCCACATTTCTGATTCCTCACTGAATCCTAGAGTTAACTAAACTCTGTTTTCCTGCTTCACCATTAACTTAGAGTTACACTGACTCTAATTCCATGCTCCACTGTTATCTTAGAATTACATTGACTCTGCTTTTCTGTTTTCCCTTTCATATCTCCACACTTGATCCACCTTTTCCATCCTCCTGATTCCTTACTGAATCCTAGAGTCAACTTGACTCTATTTTTCTGTCTGTGAGTTTAAACTCTTCTAGCTCAACTTAGGTTCCCTTTATCTAAGTCCCATGTCATACTTGTCCTAGAGTTCCATGACTCTATGCTGACCTCTAGTTCACCTTAGGTTTCCTTTACCTAAGTTCCATGTCATACTCATCCTAGAGTTCCTTGACTCTATGTTGAACACTAGTTCTCCTTAGGTTCTCTTTACCTAAGTTCCATGTCATATACACCCTAGAGTTTTCTGACTCTATGTTGATCACTCTATCCAGTGTCCTTAGGTTATCACCTAAGACCATGCCACTCATCCTTCCTAGGATAACTCCTAAGTTGATGTCACTCGTCAAACCCCTAAACTAGGTTTTCTCCTAGTCTTACTACCAACAAGTTCTGTTCCCTTATATCACATGATTCCTAGGGTTGTACCCTAACATGATCACAGTCATCAAGTAATTACTCATTTCTACGCATGCAATTATTTTCATATCCATCATAAAAATAATATTTATCCTCTAAGTCCTTTTTGCACATCAAAATGAATTATCTCCTTTTGGCAACTGACAGTTGCATTTATCATCTGTGTCCATCTACACATACAAATTTATCCCCTATTGTGGATAAATCATAAATATCACTTTTCCTCTAAATTTCTCTACACATGCACATATATCATCTGTTATTGGCAACCAACAGTTGCTCTTTTCATCTGTGTTTCTCTAAACATGCAATCTTATTCATAATTACCTAACGCCTCTAACAGGCTACTATCATGCTTCGAATCGAAAAGCAAAGGAGCAAGGGGAGAGGTCACCCAATTTCGGCAGAATTTCCCACCTTGTAGTGTACCCAATTGCTTGTAGACACTTGCAATTGGTCTCCGCGCGATTCCACTTGTTTCCTCGAGCTTGCATGCAAAACGGTGCGCATCCCTCGAGTCTGCACGCAAAATGGTGCACGTCCTCTAAACCTGCACGCAAAACGGTGCGCGTCAGTAAAACCCATACGCAAAACGGTGCGCGCAATTTCAGTCTGCACGCAAAACCATGCGCGTCAACTCAACCTGCACGCAAAACGGTGCACGTACCTCGAATCTGCACGCAAAACGGTGCACGACTCACCGTAGGGTTGCACGCAAAACGGTGCACATTTTTCTGACCCTATATGCAAAACAGTGCATAACATTAGCGACAGCACGCAAAACGGTGCGCGACAACACGAACTGCACGCGAAACGGTGCACGTACCTCGAAACTGCACGCAAAACGGTGTACATCTGACTGTAGGGTTGCACGCAAAACGGTGCATATTTTTTCTAGCCCTGTACGAAAAACGATGCAACCATTAGAATCGACACGCAAAACGATGCGTAATGGTCCAACCCGCACGCAAAACGGAGCACTTACCCCGTATTGGCACGCAAAACGGTGCACATCTGACTGTAAAGTTGCACGCAAAACGGTGCACATTTTTCTATCCCTGCACGAAAAATGATGTATAATATTAGAAACTGCACGCAAAACGGTGCGCGACAAAATGATCTGCACGCAAAACGGTACAAGCTTAACTGTAAAGTTGCACGCAAATCGGTGCATATTTTTCTATCCCTGCACGAAAAACGATGTATAATATTATAAACTGCACGCAAAACTGTGCGCGATAAAATTATCTGCACGCAAAACGGTGCATGCTTAACTGTAAGATTGCACGCAAAACGGTGCATATTTTTCTATCCCTGTACGAAAAACGATGTATAATATTATAAACTACACGCAAAACTGTGCGCGATAATATAAGTTGCACGCGAAACGGAGCACATACCTCGATTTGGCACGCAAAACGGTGCACTTTTCTTTTTCAACGTTGCACGCAAAACGGTGCACGTTTTTCGAGTTTGCGCCCAAAACTGTGCATTTTTGCCGAATCCGCACGCAAAACGGTGCATTTTTTTTACAACTTGCACGCAAAACGAGACGCGCCAAAAATATCTGCGACAGTCCGGGCAGCAACGGCACAGTTGAAGTCGGTCCCTAACACGCAAAACGGTACGGGGGGTCAAATCTAATATCCAAAAGGAGGCTCAAAAATTGTGCCAAAAATACCATAAAAAAATGACGAACGGCCTACCTCGACAGCATCGCGTAGTCCATCTGGCTTTTTGGAGCACTTTGCGCGCTCTACGAGGTCGTCGACGCGCCAAAAATTTTCATAAAAATTCCCTCTTCCTCTCTCCCTTGCGCTCTGTTGGAGAAGAAGAAGAAACAGGAGAAGTGAAATGCTGCGGGGGAGAAAGGAAGAAGAAGAGAGGAAGGAGAAGGGAAAAAAAAAAATGAATGGTCTATTGGACCGGGTGCACGGGGGCACCCAATAGGGAATCGCTTGGTGGCGGTCCACCACACAGGGGCGCGCGCACCAGGTCCAGCGCGCGCCCCAGCGCCACGTGGCGCTCGTCCCGCACCTGTGCGGCCTGACCCGCGCAGGAGCGCGCGCAGCTTGTGCAGCACGCAAGCGCGCCTCGAGCCGTACGCCAACGCCGCCTCGAGATTTGTTTTTAGTCCGTTTTCTGTCCATTTTTCGTCCGTTTCCGTCCAAATTTGACAGGCGGGTTCGTTTCAGCTAAATTTATCACAGAAAAATTTAAATTTTCACTTTGGGCCATTTTTGGGCCACCAAAAGCCTCGCTGTATCCAAAATCATTGGCGGACCCCGTTCTCGCAAACCGGGTATCCGATCCACGCGAAATTTTTACTGTCGCCTTAAAACATAATTACGAAGCTCCCATAATTTTCTCAGAATTTTTCGACACTGTTGGCGGAGCCCGTTCTCACTATCAGGCATCCGATCAACGCGAAACTTTTTCTGTGGTCTTAAAACATATTTACGGGGCTCCCGTAATTTTCTCGGAATTTTCTGACACTGTGAATTTTTCACTAAAAATCTGGGCCCCCTTTCTCCAATAAATTTTTAGATCTCTCCATTTTAACCCGAATTGGGCCCAACTCGCGTCCAAATGTTCCTTACTTCCCCAACTTTCATAACACTAGTATTTCATACCACCTTTATTTACATTTATTTATGTGCCGAAAATTCGGTACATTACATTCTACCCCCCTTAAAATAAGTTTCGTCCTCGAAACTTGAATCACATCTCGACTCCTACTGGATCGAGAGGGAGGAATCTTGTCCCACTACTGGGCTCACTGTATGTCGTTACTGGGCCTCAAACTGCCCGCTCGCCAGATCACACGAGCAACTCACTAATGAATCCCTATCTCAATCCAGGGACAAACTCAGACCCGGTGTCTGGCCACTTTCACCAAATAGGTGAAAGACACAGTTGAGCACTTGCTCTCTCGATTGCCACGAATGACTCAGTTTTTACTCGCGAAATTTTCACTTTAATTCCGCCATCATTCTTTTCACAACGAGGTTGCATCTGCAACTAATTACATTTACCGTATTTTCTTTCCGATCACTCAGCTGCCTAATGTGGAGGGCAAAAGCCAATCCACGAGTCCTCAACTATCTCACACGCTACTAGCGCTCTGAGTCCACGGGTATCAGCTAACCCGACATCTCGGACTACTAATAGGTTCACAAACCATGATCCAATAGGGGCCTATAGCCCAACTAATCCAACACTGCACCCTGGCTCTCACTAGCACACAGACCCAATCGTCATGCGGGTAGATCCCCTCTTAGGATTACTACCCCAATACTCCCACTAGGAGCTACAGTACCTCAATCACCACTAGCTCTACGGCCTGGTCATACCACACTCTCAGTGTACTAATAGCCTCAAGGCTCACACGTGGCATTCCACGTCCCCGGGTCATCGCTCGGACTACCGTCCCGACCAAATCTCTATCATGCCCCGCCATCAGGTCTCGGGCCGCTGTCTCTCACAGCTGACTGCGCCTGCCCACTAGGCTACAGGCCACAATCCACAAACATGGTCCAGGCACGGATCGTCCTAACGCGAACCCGCAAATCGTCGCCACGCGACCACTATGCTCCACTGAGCGAAAACTAACTAACTAGTCGTCAATCCACAATCCGAACTCTGTATCGACTCTGGCCACACTGGGCAAAGGCTAATACGCCACCTAATCAGCTCTCTCTGGCTAATCGATACTCGTGCTCCATGAGCACCCAAACAGTTGGGCGTCCTATGCCCCCACGCTAACTCGTAAAAATTCAGTGTCAAGCAACTTGCTTAAACACGCGTATGTCTCCTGTACACCTCTCCCAACTGGGTTGAGGCACCACAATAACTGTCCACCAACTCTGGTGACTAACACGCGAATCCTACGGTGGCAATCCTTGCCGTTACACCGATCCATCAAATCGGCGCCACCAAAACTCCCGCTCACTTGCGAGGTTTTCGAATCTCGAAACCTATCCCGGGTCTTACCAACCCCACAATGCGGTAATTTAGCCACAATTATAGGCCACACGTCACTACAGTCATCAGGGGCAAATTCCCGCCGCCTGGCCTGTAACCCTTTCTTGCCCTAACCCTTAGGGCACAGCAACTTGGCTCTCGCGACATAGCGATCACCATTCACCTCGCGAGTCGGTCTCTCTCTGGACCTTACTAACCATACTTTGCCAGCAATCCGGCTGACACAAGCGTAAAACACCCTATGCTGAAGGTGTTGGCTGCGCCGACAAAAGTTCAGCGGCCACTGCCATTACTTTACTGTCGCCCCTACAGGCGGCGACGCCGTATACTATGCGTCATTTATGCAGCCTCAACTTGCTGCGCTATCAGTCACTGGAGCCTATCTATCTGCTCCGACTGTCAAGCTGACGCCACTCTTAGGCGTCGGAATCTGTCTTCCTGTCGGCGGGGAATTTCCGCCGACGGCAAGAAGTCTGACCTGCTGTTGGACCACTCCAACAAGTGCGGTCACCTGCTATCGCAGCTCGTGTACCTCGTTTGACCCCGAGCCCTCTCGTGACTCGAGTCAAACAGGTGCGCCTATCTATGTGGTGTCATCGCTAATATGCACACCACAACGAAACAACCAGCCCAAACTTAGCCATTTGAGCAATGCGCAGTCTATATACCGACAAAAAGGCTCGTCGACCCAATCATGCGAAAGTATAAGAGGGTACTCCTTTTCATCTCCAACATTACGTTGTCGGCCGCCAACGTAATATCCGAAGAATGAAAGCTCGTTGCCCTCGATCAGTCCCAACATCCTTTTTGGGAACAACAATAACCAATCGAATACTTTCGCCCAACAATCCACGCACTCTCTCGTGCTAATCCCTAGGGTCTCCCTAAGGTTGCTAACCACCTAGGACTATTCCTAGGCTCTGATACCACTCTAATCTGTCACGCCCCGAGTCCGCCAATTTGTACGGTTCGGGCACGCCAACAGACCCGCCAATCGGGTAAGACCTTTTTCTACCCGAAAGGAACGGTAACATCCATAATAACACAACAAGTGTATGCGGAAGCTCAATATCAGAGTACTAAAAATCACTACAAATTTAAATTTTTCAATAACTAATGCGGAAATGAAAGCATACAAGAGTGAACCATAAATTAAACTTATTACACTTTACATTTCTGAACTTGCAAATAAAATTATTACAATTCTTTTACATAAATTCCTCACCATACAAGGTTCACTCAAGAAATATATAAATGGAATACCTCGGCTAGACCCTCTAGGTCTCTATGCTGCTGGGCCCTTGCCCCTGTCGTATGCCTCGCTGTCTGCATCTGATCCGTCTCGACCGCTGCATCCATTCCCGAACCTGTGGGGGGAGTCACCCAAGGGGTGTGAGAACTTCGATCTGAGTTCCCAGTGGGTTCAACCACCGAGAAAAAGTGTCCTACACCACTTGGTCCAATGGAAGCAATAATAATAGTGCTAGGAAACTAAAATCCTCAATATCAAAATGCAGCTATGCAATATAACATATCACTACACTATCTGTGTATAACCATCTACCCAGCACTACTCTGTCTAGCCACACTAGGCTGCTAAGCACCAACTCGGCCACTATGCCGCTGTATACAGGGTCCAACTAACCCGGCCACCTTGGCCACTCTATTTTTCTTTATTCTTTAGATTCTGGTGCTTTAGTTCAAGTTAACCCTCGGAAATTCTTATCCAACGGGCCCGAGCCCGGTAGTCTTGCTACCATAAGATAAGATTTCTAAGGTTGCCGATAACACCCGCAAGTGTTACCCCGCCCAACGGGGAACTTGTCATACGGGTCACTGCCCGGGAGAGGGACACTGCCCATGGCTCCGACAAGATCTACGTTTCACCCCCGAAGGTACGCCCATTTTATCTTTTTATATTTTCTTTCTTTTCTTTTTACTTTAGTTCTTAGCCTCTTTGCCTTTGAACACTTGCTTTCCTTTCTTATTCGAGCTTATAGCTCCCTTTTTGCCACTGGCAAATCACTTTCTCTTTTCTTCGAGCATTTAGCTCCTTGCTTTCACTTTTAGCCCTTCGAAAGTACCTCGTCCGACGGGTCACTGCCCAGGGAGTCCTGCTCCACTTGACGAGTCTCAAATTCGAAGGCGCCAATTACATTTTCTTTATGCTTTTAGCCACTTTTAGCTTGCTTTTAATCTTTGCCTTTTAGCAACAATTTTTCCTCTTATCCTAGGTCTTGCCATAAGGATAACTAGAGAGTCTCCTGGACTCTTAAACATTTCTCTTTTATTTCTTTAACTCAAATTGAAGTTAAAGTTATTATCCATTTGCCCAGACACCCTATGACCTTCTAGGGTTATATTTGATCAACTCTTTAAACTGGGGATCTCATCCCACATTTCTGATTCCTCACTGAATCCTAGAGTTAACTAAACTCTGTTTTCCTGCTTCACCATTAACTTAGAGTTACACTGACTCTAATTCCATGCTCCACTGTTATCTTAGAATTACATTGACTCTGCTTTTCTGTTTTCCCTTTCATATCTCCACACTTGATCCACCTTTTCCATCCTCCTGATTCCTTACTGAATCCTAGAGTCAACTTGACTCTATTTTCCTGTCTGTGAGTTTAAACTCTTCTAGCTCAACTTAGGTTCCCTTTACCTAAGTCCCATGTCATACTTGTCCTAGAGTTCCATGACTCTATGCTGACCTCTAGTTCACCTTAGGTTTCCTTTACCTAAGTTCCATGTCATACTCATCCTAGAGTTCCTTGACTCTATGTTGAACACTAGTTCTCCTTAGGTTCTCTTTACCTAAGTTCCATGTCATATACACCCTAGAGTTTTCTGACTCTATGTTGATCACTCTATCCAGTGTCCTTAGGTTATCACCTAAGACCATGCCACTCATCTTTCCTAGGATAACTCCTAAGTTGATGTCACTCGTCAAACCCCTAAACTAGGTTTTCTCCTAGTCTTACTACCAACAAGTTCTGTTCCCTTATATCACATGATTCCTAGGGTTGTACCCTAACATGATCACAGTCATCAAGTAATTACTCATTTCTACGCATGCAATTATTTTCATATCCATCATAAAAATAATATTTATCCTCTAAGTCCTTTTTGCACATCAAAATGAATTATCTCCTTTTGGCAACTGACAGTTGCATTTATCATCTGTGTCCATCTACACATACAAATTTATCCCATATTGTGGATAAATCATAAATATCACTTTTCCTCTAAATTTCTCTACACATGCACATATATCATCTGTTATTGGCAACCAACAGTTGCTCTTTTCATCTGTGTTTCTCTAAACATGCAATCTTATTCATAATTACCTAACGCCTCTAACAGGCTACTATCATGCTTCGAATCGAAAAGCAAAGGAGCAAGGGGAGAGGTCACCCAATTTCGGCAGAATTCCCCACCTTGTAGTGTACCCAATTGCTTGTAGACACTTGCAATTGGTCTCCGCGCGATTCCACTTGTTTCCTCGAGCTTGCACGCAAAACGGTGCGCATCCCTCGAGTCTGCACGCAAAATGGTGCACGCCCTCTAAACCTGCACGCAAAACGGTGCGCATCAGTAAAACCCATACGCAAAACGGTGTGCGCCATTTCAGTCTGCACGCAAAACCATGCACGTCAACTCAACCTGCACGCAAAACGGTGCACGTACCTCGAATCTGCACGCAAAACGGTGTACGACTCACCGTGGGGTTGCACGCAAAACGGTGCACATTTTTCTGACCCTATATGCAAAACAGTGCATAACATTGGCGACAGCACGCAAAACGGTGCGCGACAACACGAACTGCACACGAAACGGTGCACGTACCTCGAAACTGCACGCAAAACGGTGTACATCTGACTGTAGGGTTGCACGCAAAACGGTGCATATTTTTCCTAGCCCTGTACGAAAAACGATGCAACCATTAAAATCTACACGCAAAACGATGCGTATTGGTCCAACCCGCACGCAAAACAGAGCACTTACCCCGTATTGGCACGCAAAACGGTGCACATCTGACTGTAAAGTTGCACGCAAAACGGTGCACATTTTTCTATCCCTGCAGGAAAAATGATATATAATATTAGAAACTGCACGCAAAACGGTGCGCGACAAAATGATCTACACGCAAAACGGTGCAAGCTTAACTGTAAAGTTGCACGCAAATCGGTGCATATTTTTCTATCCCTGCACGAAAAACGATGTATAATATTATAAACTGCACGCAAAACTGTGCGCGATAAAATTATCTGCACGCAAAACGGTGCATGCTTAACTGTAAGATTGCACGCAAAACGGTGCATATTTTTCTATCCCTGTACGAAAAACGATGTATAATATTATAAACTACACGCAAAACTGTGCGCGATAATATAAGTTGCACGCGAAACGGAGCACATACCTCGATTTGGCACGCAAAACGGTGCACTTTTCTTTTTCAACGTTGCACGCAAAACGGTGCACGTTTTTCGAGTTTGCGCCCAAAACTGCGCATTTTTGCCGAATCCGCACGCAAAACGGTGCATTTTTTTTACAACTTGCACGCAAAACGAGACGCGCCAAAAATATCTGCGACAGTCCGGGCAGCAACGGCACAGTTGAAGTCGGTCCCTAACACGCAAAACGGTACGGGGGGTCAAATCTAATATCCAAAAGGAGGCTCAAAAATTGTGCCAAAAATACCACAAAAAAATGACGAACGGCCTACCTCGACAGCATCGCGTAGTCCATCTGGCTTTTTGGAGCACTTTGCGCGCTCTACGAGGTCGTCGACGCGCCAAAAATTTTCACAAAAATTCCCTCTCCCTCTCTCCCTTGCGCTCTGTTGGAGAAGAAGTAGAAACAGGAGAAGTGAAATGCTGCGGGGGAGAAAGGAAGAAGAAGAAGAGAGGAAGGGAAAAAAAAAGATGAATGGTCTATTGGACCGGGTGCACGGGGGCACCCAATAGGGAATCGCTAGGTGGCGGTCCACCACACAGGGGCGCGCGCATCAGGTCCAGCGCCCCAGCGCCACGTGGCGCTCGTCCCGCGCCTGTGCGGCCTGACCCGCGCAGGAGCGCGCAGCTTGTGCAGCACGCAAGCGCGCCTCGAGCCGTGCGCCAACGCCGCCTCGAGATTCGTTTTTGGTTCGTTTTCTGTCCATTTTTCGTCCGTTTCCGTCCAAATTTGACAGGCGGGTTCGTTTCAGCTAAATTTATCACAGAAAAATTTAAATTTTCACTTTGGGCCATTTTTGGGCCACCAAAAGCCTCACTGTATCCAAAATCATTGGCGGACCCCGTTCTCGCAAACCGGGTATCCGATCCACGCGAAATTTTTACTGTCGCCTTAAAACATAATTACGAAGCTCCCATAATTTTCTCAGAATTTTTCGACACTGTTGGCGGAGCCCGTTCTCACTATCAGGCATCCGATCAACGCGAAACTTTTTCTGTGGTCTTAAAACATATTTACGGGGCTCCCGTAATTTTCTCGGAATTTTCTGACACTGTGAATTTTTCACTAAAAATCTGGGCCCCCTTTCTCCAATAAATTTTTAGATCTCTCCATTTTAACCCGAATTGGGCCCAACTCGCGTCCAAATGTTCCTTACTTCCCCAACTTTCATAACACTAGTATTTCATACCACCTTTATTTACATTTATTTATGTGCCTAAAATTCGGTACATTACACCCAATTTCTCAAATTCTGTCGACAAAAATATACTCAAACAGTCTATGAAAGAGTACCTTTTGTAGTTGCTCATTTCCACACCTTTGATGTAGATCGCACCCGTCATCCCTGCAAAATCAAACCGAACCGAAATTAAAGAAAAAAAAAAAAAAAAGTATGCTCAGAGGCAGAGTTGGTGAGAGGGATGGGAGTCGCCATGCCGCGGCGGCAACTCCGCCAGACACCAACTCCGGTACAGGAGCAGGACGGGGCTCCGCGGCGGAGTTGGTGAGAAGGATGGGAGCCGCCATGCCGCGGCGGCAACTCCGCCGCCTGCAACACCAACTCAGCAACAGGACAGACCCTCGCGGCGGAGTCGGTGGGAGGTAGGTCAGAGAGAGAGAGAGATAGAGAGGAGCATCTCAGAGCAGAGAGAGAGAGAGAGAAGAGAAATGTAAGAAGCCCCACCCAAGGGAGAGAGAAGGGTATGGCGCAGAGAAGAATGAGCAGTATGGCGTGCCAGGGTAGGCACAGGGCACAAAATCGGTAGCACGACAGGGTTCCGCGGCAGAGTCAGTGGGAGTCGCCATGCCGCGGCGACAACTCCGCTACAGGACCAGGACAGGGCTTCGTGGCGGAGTCGGTGGGAGGTAGGTGAGAGAGAGAGAGAGAGAGAGAGAGAGAACCGTTTGAGAGCAGAGAGAGAGAGAGAAGAGAAAGGTACTCCATGAGAGGACCAGTCAAGCAAAATCGCGGAGAGAGAGAGAAAAATGTACGGGAAAAAGCAGAAAGTACTCCTTGAGGGAAACGGTCAAGCGAAATCGCGGAGAGGGCTTTGAAGCTTCCCCCTTTAATGTTTTAACTAGTTAAAGACCCGCGCTTCGCGGCGGACGAATAAATTTACAATAAATTAATATTAATAATTAATAATTAATAAATAATAAATTATTTATAAAGAGAAACTTTTGTAATGATAAAGTCTCAGATTGGTACTTCTCAACATTTAGATATTTATAAAGTTTAAATTTTAAATTCATGTAATGATAAAGTTCCAGAAGATTAAACTATGGGACAAATTGAAGCTTACCCACCTATTTTTTTGATGTACTCTATTCGGATTTGGGCCTACACACAATCATTTGGGCTGATTAATGGGTTTCATCAATCTTACTAATACAACTTATGAGACAACTTTTTTCTTATTCATATAGTAAATGAGCTACAAATTCAGATAACTGTATAATCAAATTCTGAGCAATAGTAAATGAGCTACAAATTCAGGTACTTAATTTTCTTTTGCTAGATGTATTATTTTTAGTAACCCAGGCAGTCCTCGTCTGGTTCCATATGGATTATTTTCTAGATGAAAATCCCACTAATGTACTAAACATATGCATTAGAATATTGCTAATTAATTAGGGATTTGCCTAATTAGAAATCAAATAGAAAAAGGAGAAAGAGAAGCATAGGCTTTGACCTCCTGAGAACTCAAGGAAGAAAAAAAAAGTTGCCACCCCTCAACAAATTAGTACTATCAAAGTAAGCTATGAAAAATCTCACACCTCAACATCCCTACTTATAAAATCACAGTTTATCCAAACAGAAAAAGAAAAATCTATTACACATAAACAAACTAAGTTTCTGAGCAGGATCAAACCAGAGAGTTGTTGTGATATGTTAAAAAAAAATTCATAAAATAATTCATAAAAGTCTTGTTGTGATATGTTAAACATGAATTTGCATCTATTGCTAAGATCAATTAGTAGTATCAGTTATTTATCTAATACAAAAGCAACTTGGACCTACCTTCGAGACAAATGCATTTTTAGTAACCCATATCAGAAGGAATATATGGAGGAAATATATGAGTATATATCAACGATCAGAAGTTAAAACATAGCAGGCAAGAAACCTGAGCAAGAATAGACGTTGGATGTTAATAACAAATAGAATAAAAAGGACATTTACATATGATGGAATCATAACAACGCTTTGCAATCATCAGCAGGCAAGGTGAACAGACAAATGTTTGAGAGAACATGTTACCTCAGATGCTCTCTTTCTACACATTGACTTATTTAATTCTGCTTCCACAGCAGCCAACTCTTCCCCTGTATCAGGAAAATTAGATTTTATACAGAAGATTTTTGAAACCAAATTGGAGGAATAAATAGAACTCAAAACTATTTCTGTCAATTATTTTGGCCATGCTGCAGAGAAGAAAGAGGGGAGTCGCCATGCCGTGGCCGCGGCGGCAACTCCGCCGTCTGCAACGTTTTTTAGGTATTAGACCTTGTACCTTGCCGTGGTCATGGGTATGGCGCAGAGAGTCATGGGTATGGCGCAGAGAAGAAAGAGGGGACTCGCCATGCCGCGGCCGCGAGTAGGACAGGGTCCGCGGCGGAGTTGGTGAGAACATGGCGCAGAGAGTCATGGGTATGGCGCAGAGAAGAAAGAGGGGAGTCGCCATGCCGCGGCCGCGAGCCGGACAGGGTCCGCGGCGGGGTTGGTGAGAACGCCATGCCGCGCCGGCACACCAACTCTCCGCGGTGAGCGGCGGAGTTGGTGAGAACGCCAAGCCGCGGCGGCAGCTCCGCAACAGATCAGTGACCAGTTCCAGGAGGGACGAGGAGCGAGGGACCAGCCCCAGTGTGAGACGTCCAGCATCGTCGAATTTTGGGATAGACGAGTGGATCGGAGTTGCCATGATTCCAGTCTCTGGATCATGGGACTCAGAGGAGACAGAGACCAGGAGGTTCTCGATATTGTAGGCACCAGCAGCAGTGCCAGGATGTGAGTGCCTTTTGCGTGGGCCGCCTTCATCGCCAGGATAGTGGATCGCATCTCACCAGGTGTGGTTTTCTTGTGGTCATCGGAGTTAGAGCAGATTGTGCTGACACTGCTTGTGCGTGTTTTAGTAAAGCAGGGGTAGCTTTGTGTGGGCCTGAGATAGGATGGTTGGCTTGTGCCCGTGAGGATCAGGTTCTAGATCACGTATAGCACATGGTTGAGTGTTGCCAACCCCACCCAGTGCAGTCAGGACATTGGAGTTGATCCATTGAGTTGTTAGGCCTACATCAGCTCGGAGATGTTGATATGAGGATGGATTGGGATTGATTATCCCAATGTTATGCTACCATGGATCATCGAGAAGGGACAATGACCCTCCGTGGACCTGGTCGAGAGGAGTGTGTTTATAGAGAAAGCTAGAGCACGACGAAGGTTAAATCGTGATCGTATCGCTTCGCGAGCGACCGTTGAGGAGGTGCTTACGGCGGCACCGGGATTAAGGAATATCTTTATCGCCTATGTGATCCCGGGTCTGAGTCTACCTGAGTTGGTTTTGAAGCCGCCGTCTAGTGAGATTGAGATCGAGATAGTGATTGGCGTGATTTTGGGAACTGCGCCAACTTCCATAGCACCTCTTGGAGTATCACCCGTGAGACAGTGAGCCGATAGCGCAGTTGCTGATTCTGATGGATCGAGGGGTCTGTGTGACCCAGTGCTACGTCGTGGGAATACGACACTGAGTGATCAGAACCCGGAAGGGGCATTTTGAGCTTACAGCGCGGCCAAGTGGATTGACTAAGGCCCTGCCGCCCTTAGAATTTTAGGAATGTTGTGTTTCAGCTGAGGATGATGCCAGCATTGTTGTGGATGATTGCCGGTGGTCAGAGATTTCCCGAGATATAGGATTGATCTTGTAGTTTTATCCCGGCGGGGACATTATGGGCAGGCACACCTTGATTAGGCAAGTAGTGCAATCTTGGAATGAGGTAACTGTTCAGTGGATGCCACTGTTGGAATTATGGAATATGGAGTGTTGGTTATAGCAGGAACAACTCCAATGCCCTCTCCCTTTTTCTATTTATGCCGAGGCTTGACGAACTGATCGACGATTTCGGAGGGCTACTCCAGAAATGGAAAAGGTGCCGGAGCCTGTTCTTGTTTGATTGGGGTAAAGGCACTCGCCATTCGGGATCTTCGAACTTTTCGCCGTTGCCGGCTGGTTTTCAAAATCGAGAGCTAGGGGTTGGGGAATGTTCCTGATGTTGGGTACCTTCTTATTGATGGATACGAGAGTGTACTTCCGAGTTCGAGCCGTAGGTGGCTGTATAGGTAGTGAAAGAGTTATCTTTATTCCGAGGAATGTTTGGATTTGATTCCCAGCATGTTTTTGGGTTCTGTTTCTTTGGAGTTGGACAAGGATTCGAGCTATCAGAAGCAACCGATGCAAATTCTTGCTCGGGAAGCTAAGGAATTATGCAGTTGAGTTATACCTTTGGTGAAGGATCAGTGGAATCATTGTGATGAGTGAGAAGGCCATTAGAGAGCCTGAAGTTGAATTGTGGATCTCCTATCCCATTTGATCCTCCTTCTGAGTTATGGATTTATTCTGGTTTCGAGGACGAAACCCTTTTTAAGGAGGGGAGAGTGTAGAATACCGGGAATTCGGATGGCGCACCGACCTCACAAGTTGGCGTGGTGTGGAGAAATCGTCTCGAGCGTGTTCCATATTGGATTACAGTTGAGTTCGGGTTCATTCGGATCAACGCGGAAGCCCAGGTCGATTCGGGGTTTTCCGGGCATTGTTCGCTGTTAGAGGACCGGTTTCGGAGAAGCCTCGACTTCACTGTGGAGGGCAGAAATATTGGGAACACTTAGAACAGGTGTACTTTATGATTACAGCGGGGTTCGGGAGGTTCCGGACTGACGCGGAGAACCCGAAGGCGAAAAGTGAGTTGGAACTGGCAGTTTTGGAGCCGATTTTTGGATTGAGCACCCCGACTCAACGGTTGAGCTGTTTGAGGAGAAAAAGCTGTGTGCATGTGTATTTTCAGTTTACAGCGGAGTTCGGTAGGTTTCGGATCCGTGCGGAGGCCCCGAAGGCAAAAAGTGACTTGGAGTTGGCTTAAATGGAATAATTAATTAGTTTAATTAAGTTTGAATTTTAGTCTGTGAAGAAGCCATGTAATGAAAGGAGGAAAGAGAGTGGAAATTAAGTGGATTTGTGATTATAAAAAGGGATTTAGTGGTCGAGATATTTTTTGGGTGTGCTTATTTAACTGCCAGCACCACCACCACCACCACACTTAATTAGCACCCTAATTAAGTAGTGCAAGCACCTTCGTCTTCTCCAAGCAAGCAACAGGGGTTTTAGTGAGAGAAACAGAGGATGGAAAAAGAGGATGAAGAGAGAGGATAAATTGATGGAAAATGAGAGGAATGGTTGAGGGTATTGTTGTGGGCTTCCTCCTTGAAGCCGAGCGGAGCAAGCGGAGCGCGCGCGCGTCGATCGCCAAGCAAGGTTAGTTCTGTAGCAGGTTTTGTGGAGCTTGGGTTTTGGTTTTTTTTGTGGTCTTTAAGGTGTTGGTGGAGCTGCTGTGAGGAGGTGGAGGCCGCGCGTGTGCGCAAAGGCGCGCGCGCGGCCGGCGCGTGCTGCTGCGCGGGCGCGCCCGGGCGACGCGCGCAGCAGGCGCTTGGCTGCTGCGCGCGCGCGGCATGGCGGGCGCGCAGCAGGGTGGGCGCCCAGGGCGCCGCGCGCACAGCGGGCCCCAGGCGCTGCGCGGGCGGCAGGGGCGCCGCGCGCAGCTGCGCCTGGGCGCTGCGCGGGCGCCATGGGCGCCGCGCAGCCGCTGTGGGCGCCGCGCAGCTGCTGCGGGCACCACGTTGCAGGGCTGGCCGCCGCACTGCAGGCCGGGCACCGCGCAGCAGGGGTGCCGCGCGGCAGGCCAGGCGCCGCGCGGCCAGCTTCAGCACCGTGTGTGGCGGTGCGGCTGCTGCGTGCTGTCGGCGAGCGAGCCGTGGCTGTGGGTTGCCAGGTGTCGCGGATGTTTTTTTTTTATGGGCCGAGTGTAACGTTTATTTCGCTTTTTCTCTCTTTCTCTCTCAGAGCAGCAGGTAGCAGCAGCGACGGCGCGTGCCGAGGTGCGGGGTGGAGCTCGCGCGCGGGTTTCTCCAGAGTGAGGCTGTGAGTGTGTGCCGTGGTTTTTGGGAGTTTTTATCAGACGAAAATGTGTGGGAATGTGTGTGAGCTATGCTTATAGGCAGATGTTTGTTGGTTATGTTTGAAGGTGCTAGACATAATTAATCTGATGTTTATGTGGGCAAGTATTTTAGAGATGCTGTGGGTATGTAGTGTGTATTGTGAGTGCTTGTGGGGTGTAATTGAATTATTTAATTTGTAATGTGAGCTATTGATGATGGACTCGTAGGAGGCTGGAGACCTTGGTGATGGTGTGTGATATGCTTGAGCCTTATTTTGTGCTGCTTGTTGGCTGTGGGTGAGCAGGAAGTGTGCTATGGACTTATGTATTTGATGTTTATGAGAGTGGGTGTTTTATTGTGTTCATGGGAGTATGTTGGGGGTAAGTGGATTTATGTGAATGTGTGGTGTGTGTTGTGGTAGCCTGTATGGTGTAGGTGGAAGTTTGGGATTTATGAGTGTGATACTAATGTTGAGGGTGCTGGACTTGGGTTTAAAGTAATTTATGTTAAGTGTGCATTCATTTATTAGTGTGCCGATATTACGGTGAACTTGAGGATATTTGCAATTGGAATCTTTAAGTGTGTTGTTGGATTGAGGTGGTTTTTGTAAGTGAATTAGAGGATGATTTAATTGTGTGCTGCTTGTGAGCAGGGTGTGTATTTTTTTGGGAGATTGGGTGTGTTGTGAGCTTAAAAATTTGTGTATGCTATGTTTTCTTTGGTAATGAAAGGGAGGAAGTAATTTTGTGCTTTGAAGTGGGCTGTGAGCCTATGTGCATGGTTTTGGTGGCTGGGTTGGCTGTGGAGCATGATGATGGTGTACTTTAGCCTTGGTTGCTTTGAGTTGGCCGTGGGACAAGCCGGAGTGTGCACGGATTTTTGTGTGAACTTGTGGTATTTTTCCGAGCTTCCGGGGATTCTTTCGAGATCGCGGCAGTGTGCGCACGCGAGGCACGATTTTCGAGGTTTCGTCAGTTCGAGGTTCCGGCACTTCACCGACTTCCTGCGGAAAGCGTTCCAGGTGGGTTGGAATTTCTCCGAAATGTATGGAATGCCCTCTAAAGCTTCTATAAGCATGTTGATCATGTTTAGTTTAAATGTTTTATGCTTAATAATCTGATAGTTGCCTAGAAAACTATAGAAATATTTTCCTGAGCCCCTGCTATTTTTATCATGATCTAGAGACCATTCGACACTAGACGGCATTTTTTCTTGAGAATCGGGACCTATCTGGACCTTCATAATAATTTTGTAACTGGTTTTAAGTGAAAATCATATTTTAAAAGGTTTTTAAATATTTAGAGTATTATGAATGGTCCAGGTAGTTCGAGGTGCATGTATACTCGTGCCGAGGGCCGAGTAGATTTTTAGAGCATTGTGAGATGACTTTCTAGTGTCATGAGAGAGTTTTAGCATTTTTCCAGTTCGGGGGCGGAAGCTATGGGCGGCTATGCCTGCAGCTTGTTCTTGTTTGATAGAGTTGTAGGTGGCAGTCGTTCAGAATTTCCAGGCCTCCCGTGTGAGAGATTGAGAATTTATTTCCCTGATGGGTTTGCTCTAGTTCATGGGTCGTGATCTGATTTAGGGGTGGAGATGGTTCTCCCACTTAGCTTTGAGAGTTTTGGGGGTTCTGGCAGATCGAGTCGTGGAGGTTTCCCGACTCAGCCACGGGTCGTGCATTATCAGATTGAGTCGTTGAGGGTTCTCCGACATAGCTGTGAGAGTGTTTGGGCTTTTCATATTTGAGTCGAGGTTCTTTTCCGACTGAGTTGTATTTACGAGCTTTGAGATACCGATCTATTTGATCGTGGATTGTAGCCTGCTGAGCCTGGCATTTTATGCCAGTTATGAGATACTTGAGATACTTGAGTTCGCGGGGTCGCTCCCCGCGAGCTACGTTCCGGATGCGATGATAATACCGAGCCTGACGAGGCTGCGATGTGATTACTGAGATAGTCCTTGAGGGACACCCTACGTAAGACCAAGTCCTGTTTGGGCGTAGTGGCAGTAGATGAGCGCAGGCTTGACTGGTCCAAAAAAGGGGACAGTCATTGCGATTGGGTGATTTGTGTGAGTGAGTTTCATTGCATGTTCATAGATGAGTTTTCCTTTGAGCATAGTACTTGGGGCATATTATTAGTAGTGAGAGTGTATGCATAGCAGGGTCTGAGTAGAGTTCCTTGAGCATGATGATACATGTTAGCTGTAGTTTCTTTCCTGCTTACCTCTTTTTCTATCTATCTGCATACCTATCTGTTTTGCCTCCAGTAGACTTAGTGGGCATACCGTGGATATTGGTGACGGTACCCACTGGGATCTACCTTCTGCAGTAGATCTCACACCCGCTGCGGTGACAGGTTTTTTGAGGCTGCTGTTCCGGCTTAGCTCGCACGGAGACAGCTGATCGAGGTGAGGACGTGGCCGAGTAGTTCCTTACCAGCATCTGAGTCAGAGGTAGATGTACCCTGTTAGTTTTTATGTTCCACTTTTGTACTGAGAGGGTGAGGCATGTATTTTATTTATTTTCTTTTGAGAGACCTGTATTGTGGATTTTTTTTGTATTATTGGAGATTTAATTATTCCAGTTTTCTGTGTAGCTTCTAGTTTTAGTTTCAGCTCTGATACATGTTTTTAGTTTTAGATTTGACTTGCAGGGTAGACGCTTCGTCTGTGCGGCAGTTTCCGTACAGATGGCAGATCTGTGGGCGAGGCCGGGTCGCAGTTTCGACCCCGGGGCGTGACATATAATATTTTCGTAATCCAAACAACGTAATGCAATACAAACAACTTAACTCAATCTCTCAGTAATCCTAAATAAATTTCAAACGAAATTCAAAATACTTCGTTAAAAGGATTTTTTTTATATATTTAACCCTCAAAAAAATTTTATTTTTAAAAATAATTCTACAAAAATTAAATTTACAAAAATAAATTTATACCTGTCACGCGGGCGCCACGTATGTGCCACATAGGCCGGTTGGGGAAGTTGAATACGGTGAATCCATATTCAAATTAATATCCCAGTCCGTCAACATAACGCTTGCATGACAAACACATGACATCTATAGAACTATTTTTATAACTTAAAATTTTATAAAATTATTTTAAAAAATAAAAAATTTAAAAAATTCATATTCAAAAAAAAAAAAAAAAAAAAAAAAAAAAAAAAAAAAAAAAAAACCCTATAATCTATCTTGTGCCGAAATAATGACTTTTGAGCTAAAAATCATTTTTTTCCAACTAAGCCAAACACCCCCAATTTCTTTGCCCAAATAACCAGATGATTGGATGAGCCGCGCGAATCGCCCAACCTGCTCATCTGCGCCGCCCACTTATGCTCGTATTCCACGAACTCGATAACAGTCTACCCACCACCACCAAAGCAGAAAAAAGGGAGAAAACTGGAAAAGCGAAAGTGATGCCGGCAATCTCAGCAGTTCTCTCGCGCCTCCCTTTCTCCTTCCCCTCGCTGGCCGGAAGAAACCCTAAACCAAGAACGATGCCGTCTGCCCGCCGACCCCTCGCCTCCTCCTCCGCCGCCGGCAGCGATGACGGGTCCCAGCCTAAGCCCTGGCTGTTCGTCGGCCTCGGCAACCCCGGCAAGTTGTACCACAGCACCCGCCACAACGTAAAATCATTTTTTTTTTCTCTTACTGCTTTTCTTGACCTCCACCTCTTGAATAATCTCGTATCGAATAATTAAGGTAAAAATGTGTAAAACTCACCTGAAGTATAAACTATTTTGATTCGACTACCTAACTTTTTTAATATTTTAATCGGTTCGATTTGAGTTGGCCAACGATAGAATTTGTAATTACGAGATTATATGAAGTATACTAACTAAATATGTAAAATAAGTAATATATTTAAATTTTAAAGTTAAAGTATCGTTGAATAACTCACATCAAACAAATTGAAAGGCTGTGCAAGGTAAAAATGTTTGAACTTTTTTAATATTTTAGTTTGTTCGAGTTGAGTCGGTCAACGATAGAATTTGTAGTTACGGGAAATACATGAAGTATACTACCTAAATTTGTAAAATAAACGACACATTCAAAATTTAAAGTTAAAGTGCTGTTGACTAACTCACATCAAACAAATTGAAAGGTTGTGTAAAGTAAAAATGTATTCTCACTTGAACTATAAATTATTTTGATTTGACTACCAAACTTTTTAATATTTTAATTTTAGCATATAATCTTTTATTTTGTTCGATTTGAGTAGGTCAACGATAGACTTCAAAATTTAAACTAATTATTTACTTTAATGAATTTGTAGTTGCGAGAATTGCACGAAGTATACTAACTAAACCTGTAAAGATAAACGACACATTCAAATTTTAAAGTTAAAAGTGCTGTTGATTGACTCACATCAAACAAATTGAAAGGTTGTGTAAGGTAAAAATGTATTCTCACCTGAGCTATAAATCATTTTAATTCGACTACCAAACTTTTTAATATTTTAATTTTAGCATATAATCTTTTAGTTTGTTTGATTTGAGTCGATCAACGATAGACTTCAAAATTTAAGCTAATTATTTACTTTAATGAATTTGTAGTTGCGAGAATTACGTGAATTATATCAACTAAAACTGTAAAGATAAGCGGCACATTCAAATTTTAAAGTTAAAGTGCTGCTGACAAACTCACATCAAACAAATTAAAAGGTTGTGTAAGGTAAAAATGTATAAAACTCACCTAAACTATAAACCATTTTAATTCAATTACCTAGCTTTTTAATATGTTTGTATATAATCTTTTAATTTGTTTGATTTGAGTCAGTCAACGATGACTTCAAAATTTAAGCTAATTATTTACTTTAATGAATTTATAGTTACGAGAATTGTACGAAGTATATTAACTAAACCTGTAAAGATAAGCGATACACTCAAATTTTAAAATTTAAGTGCTGTTGACCTACTCACATCAAATAAATTGAAAGATTGTGTAGTAAAATCAAAATCTTGAAAGTTTGGATAGGCAATTCAAAGTGGTTCATAGTTCAGGTAAATTTTGTACGCTTTTACCGATAATTAATAAAAGAGTAAATAATTAATATATATCAGTGGGCCTAAACTTAATAGTCTTAAGCTTTAAAGTTGGATAAGTTTCATTAGATATGCGACATCATGAAGCTAGAGCTTCCTGACATTCTTCATCCTCTTTTCAATTCTTATTGTCTTAAAGTGAATTTGGCTTAAAAGTTGATGCAGTCACCTAGGAAAAGTTGTGAATTAGTTGTGAATTTGCATGCGAATTAGTGCTTTTTCGCTCGACTGTAGTAATGTGATAAACAGAATTGTGGGTAGATGGAAGGGAAGTGGGTTTTAGCTAGTTTGTGAAGTTTGGAGAGGGAAAGAGAGGGATTTACAGCAAGATTGGTGTATGGAAGCACTTTCCCTAATGTTGAGAAGGAAGTGCGTATTAGGTACGCTGTGAATTTGGTTAGAGCACAAGCTCAAGTGCGAGAGAGAGAGAGAGAGAGAGAGAGAGAAAGAGAGAAAGAGAGAGAGAGAGAGAGGGATAATAGCTAGTCTGTGAATTTGATAATAGCTAGTCTGTGAATTTGATAAGAGCGAGAGAGAGAGATATTAGCTAGTCTGTGAATCAAGGTTCGAAGTGCCGTGGCACGGGGGCGTGCCGCTCGCCGCCTGGCACAGTACGGTATCGACACGCTTGCGTGCCGACACGTGGCACGCTTGCGTGCCGATGGATACGCATGACCTCCCAGTGGCACGCTCTGGTACGTTTTTTTTTTATTTTTTTTGTTCCCAATAAGCTCTTATAATATTGTTTTGAACTGTTTAGTCAAAAAATTATGAATATTGGCTATATATAGCTTACTACACTCACCAATTAACATACTGATAATTTGCGACCTCTCAGTTTGATGCCGGTGGCGGGTCTAGATCTGGCTCTGCGCCATCAGGTTTATCTCGAAGTGGTTCTGTTGGCCGCATGCTCGACAAATTAAAGAACATACCAAAACAAAAAAGTGGAAAAGGTCCAAATATTATCGATATAGACCCAATAGCATTTCCTGGTCCAGATGCTCAACAACAGCGCATTGATACAATGCACAAAAAAGATAAAAAAGGCAGAATTGGTCGAGCAATAGCAAAGTTTTTTCACTTTAGTCATATTCCTTCCTATGTAGCAAACAGTCCATATTATAGATCAATGATCACTGCCGTACAAAAGGAGGGTCCAGGAGTTGAACCCCCAACACCGTATGAGATCGCCGGCAAATACCTTGATGCGGAGGTCAATGATATCCATGCATGGATAAAAAACTTCAAACAACAGTGGGAGATGTATGGTGTTACCTTAATGTGTGATAGTTGGACATCACATACACATTTGAGCATCATAAATTTTTTATTTTATTGCAATGGCAAGGTGGTCTTCCACAAGTCAGCTGATGCGACCGATCGATTTGAAGATGTTGATTATATATATGCATTATTGGAGCAAGTTCTTGGTGAGATTGGTGAGAAAAATGTGGTACAGGTAGTGTCAGACAATGGTTCAAACTACAAGAAAGCTGGCAAACTACTGATGCAAAGGCATCCACACATATTTTGGACTCCTTGTGCGGCGCATTGTATCAACCTAATGATGTCTGACTTTGGTACGATAAATCGGATAAAAAAGATTATAGATACTGCACAACGTGTATATAAGTATTTGTATAATCATAATTAGGTCAATGCTTTAATGTCCAAATTCATTGGAGGAGAGATCTTACGTCCTAGTATCACACGATTTGCCACAAAGTTTATCGTTCTTAACAGTTTCTTTAAAAATAAAAATAGTTTAAAGTCTATGTTTGCATCAAATGAATGGCAAACATCTCGTTATGCCTCCAAGCCTGATGGAAAGAGTATTGAGCAAATAATTCAGTACACCAAATTTTGGGATTATGTGAAAGAGATTGTTGATATTGTGGAGCCTTTATATGTGGTCCTTCGATTGGTGGACCAGGAAAAAATACCTCAAATATGACACATCTATCATAAACTGAGGATGACTAAAGAGACTATCAAGAAAGTCAATCCATTGCGATGTCAATCTTATCTAAAAATTATCGACAAACGTTGGGAAGTTCAGATGGGTCGGGATCTGCACCTAGCAGGCAAGTACTGTAAATGCTTTGCTGATCCACCGTATTGTAGCCACCACTCAGCTGTCCAATTAAAAATTTAAATTATATCAAAATAAATTTATCGTCAGATATAAAATATGTAATTATTTAGTTACTTACTGGGATCGGTGTTGTGTCTCCCGTTAATTGCACCCGCATCGCCAAAAGTTCCAGTGGATTTACGAAATATTTTTTCCTATATTATTATAATACATTATAATAATGAGGAATTAGCATATTAACATATAATGAATTAATAATATATTAAAAAAACTATTGTACCTCATTTATGGCAAGAGCGGCATGCATTGGATCCATTTCCAATCTATTGATGGCATTTCGTAATGTCTTTAATAATTCATCATCATATCCAAGATTATAACGATGGTGGTACGACGGATTAAGATAATAACCTATCATTAAAAAAAAAATAACTCCATCAACAATGCAAGAATACAATTGAATAATCACTAACAAATAGTTTTGTTATAATTTATACTTGCCTGCTAGGTGCAGATCCCGACCCATCTGAACTTTCCAACGTTTGTCGATAATTTTTAGATAAGATTGACATCGCAATGGATTGACTTTCTTGATAGTCTCTTTAGTCATCCTCAGTTTATGATAGATGTGTCATATTTGAGGTATTTTTTCCTGGTCCACCAATCGAAGGACCACATATAAAGGCTCCACAATATCAACAATCTCTTTCACATAATCCCAAAATTTGATGTACTGAATTATTTGCTCAATACTCTTTCCATCAGGCTTGGAGGCATAACGAGATGTTTGCCATTCATTTGATGCAAACATAGACTTTAAACTATTTTTATTTTTAAAGAAACTGTTAAGAACGATAAACTTTGTGGCAAATCGTGTGATACTAGGACGTAAGATCTCTCCTCCAATGAATTTGGACATTAAAGCATTGACCTAATTATGATTATACAAATACTTATATACACGTTGTGCAGTATCTATAATCTTTTTTACCCGATTTATCGTACCAAAGTCAGACATCATTAGGTTGATACAATGCGCCGCACAAGGAGTCCAAAATATGTGTGGATGCCTTTGCATCAGTAGTTTGCCAGCTTTCTTGTAGTTTGAACCATTGTCTGACACTACCTGTACCACATTTTTCTCACCAATCTCACCAAGAACTTGCTCCAATAATGCATATATATAATCAACATCTTCAAATCGATCGGTCGCATCAGCTGACTTGTGGAAGACCACCTTGCCATTGCAATAAAATAAAAAATTTATGATGCTCAAATGTGTATGTGATGTCCAACTATCACACATTAAGGTAACACCATACATCTCCCACTGTTGTTTGAAGTTTTTTATCCATGCATGGATATCATTGACCTCCGCATCAAGGTATTTGCCGGCGATCTCATACGGTGTTGGGGGTTCAACTCCTGGACCCTCCTTTTGTACGGCAGTGATCATTGATCTATAATATGGACTGTTTGCTACATAGGAAGGAATATCACTAAAGTGAAAAAACTTTGCTATTGCTCGACCAATTCTGCCTTTTGTATCTTTTTTGTGCATTGTATCTATGCGCTGTTGTTGAGCATCTGGACCAGGAAATGCCATTAGGTCTATATCGATAATATTTGGACCTTTTCCACTTTTTTATTTTGGTATGTTCTTTAATTTGTCGAACATGCGGCCAACAGAACCACTTCGAGATAAACCTGATGGCGCAGAGCCAGATCTAGACCCGCCACCGGCATCAAACTGAGTGGTCGCAAATTATACTCTATGTCGTTGGACTTCATCTTGCTGCCATCTTTCCTGTAAAGATGCTTCCATGGTAGCTCTAGTATCAATATCAAATTCATCACCTGTACCTTCATATGGGTCAACAGAGGGATACTCGGCTGCTCGTTTATCTAGTTCATCTCGATCATCCCTCATTTTCTGTTTTGCTAATTTTGTAGATTCTAACTCAATTTTCATTGCATGTCTTATTTCCTGAGGAACTTTAGTGCATTTCGATACTTCAGAAAAACCTCCCGCGATATGTTTTTTTAAGCGGGTGACATCTCCGCCCATTCCGACCATATTACAGTAATTACACTTCCAATGAAATCTGTTTCCATCAATCATTCGTCCGTGTTGCCAACCATAATCTTCTATTTTCTTATGTGTCATTATGATCTGCACAATTTCTTTACATACAAATAACTATTCTAAAATTCATTCAAAATAATAAGAAAAAGATGGGAAAATTATATATATCAGTTTTAAAAATTATTTTGATTTTATCATTTTTTTTATTTTAAAAATTATAAAATATAAAATTAGAAAATATTATATTTTTTCTCAAAACTTTTCAAGATCCATTTATTGATCCATTTAATTTTGAACTATTTATAAATTATAAAGAAAGAGATCAATAAATGAATCCTGAAAATAGTTCAAAATTAAATAATTTAAAATTAAATAATTTATAAATAACTAATTTTAAATTTTTTTTTTAAAAAGAGCTTTATAATTATGAAATATTTAAAAATTCTAAATAAAAACTTAAATTATAATAATTTTTACTTACCTAATAAGTAGATCTTTAATTTTCACTTCCTGTGTCTTTTTTTTAGCGATGAAAAAAGAAAAAAAAAATTACGAATTGCGTGAGAAAGAAAGAAAAGGAAAGGAAGAAAAAGAGAGAGAGGATAAAAACTGCTGTCAAGAATTATGAGGGTGAGGGGAAGGGGAAGGGGGAAGGGGGAGGAGGGGGAGGAAAAGGAAAAAAATATTCCTTCCCTCCCCGTTCACGGGTGGGAAGAGAAAGAAAAATAATAATAATAATAATAATATCTAAAGGAAAAAAACAAAAAAACAAAAAAATATAATGTGCACATGTGATTTTTTTTTTTAAAAAAATAAAAAAGTTACTGTACATTAGTGTACACATGTGATTAAAAAAAAAAAAAAAAAAAAAAAACCCTGCCGTACCGCTCGGCACGGCACGCGATACCCTGTTGGGTATCGCCATGTCTCGAGCGATACCCAACGGTATCGCTCGAGACGGGGGGTGCGATACCCGCCCCCCCCCCCCCCCCGGTACCGTGCCCCCATTTGAGGGGCACGAAACCTTGCTGTGAATTTGATTAGAGCGAAAGAGTTAATTCAACTTTTCACAATTATCAAACCTCAGCATTTCTAGAGATGAAATTTTGTTATTATTTTGGTTGCGTCTGGATGGCCCGTCCCTTGGAGTGCTTATTAGCTACTCTATGAATTTGGTTAGAGTGAAAGAGTTTATTGATCTTTTCAAGTGTATCAGACTTCTTCAATTCTACAGGGTACAGATGAAATTTAAACATTTTTTCGGTTGCATCTTGATGGCCCATCCCTTGGAGTTCATTAGGCAAAATTTTAGGGTGATTATGCAGGCCAAGTATTGAGAGGATTCCACCAACCTCATAAGTGCCAGTGCCTACGCCAATGCAGTTGTTGCAACCTTTCTGATCACCAAAATAGGAGCTTGACGCCTAAGGATTACCAGGTTTTGCAGCTTTGAAAAGACAGGATATATTTACTATACATCTATAATAAAGAGTCGATGGTACAGGTACCAATGATCAAAAGACAGAAGAATCAAATTCTAGTGAAGACCAACAAAAGGAGGATGTCTTTCCTATAATGCTTAGCATCACTTGGGACATATCACAGATCAATCGCAAAAGTGCATGTCAGATTGGTTAGATCAGATTAAGAGCATATTGATTTTTTGAAAAGGTGGTGAAAGAAAAATATTGTTAGTGAGTTTTTGTGCTATATAACATTGTCCAACTGAAGGGGCAAAATGTGGCAGAAAATCAACCTTCAGTGTGATCATGCTATGTGATATTTAAAATATGCAACTACATATATGGGCTAAGAAACATAATATACGGAGCGCTAGCATTTATTTATTATAAAAATTGTTTGCAAATATCTCTTTCTTTATGGAAGTTTGTGAATAGTTTTCCTTGAAATTCCCTGACAGGTTGGGTTTGAGATGATTGATGTGATAGCAGAAGCTGAAGGGATATCTTTGAGTAGCATACAGTTCAAGGCAATGCTTGGAAAAGGTACTTTCTTTTTTCATATGATTAAACCTAGTTAACTTCGTAGATAGTAAGGCCGGAACATGTTAAGAGGAGATCTGGGTACTTTTATCTTTGGTGATACAATTACAATTTAATCATTGCATGACGTTGGTAGTTTTGTAGAAATATCGTTTTCTTGATCCTATCCTCCAATGGTGTAAAAGACGGTTAGCCATCAAACGGTTATGCTGTAAAACCTAATCTTTTGTCTTCTTTCCTGCCACATTCTGCTCTTCATTTTCATGTCTATGTAACTTCTCTTAGAGCTATTATGCTAATTTGGACTACTCTTAATGGCAAATGTGATTTTCCAGTACTAGTGCTACATAGGATATATATATGATATTACGATGTCATGACCACAACGAGTAGCTTAGAATGAACTTGTGTATTGAGGTTTAAGTTGGCACAGTGAACATTTGCTTTCCTAACTTACTGATTTTAGTCAGTTCATCAGCTATTTAGATGTTATTTATCTCCCAGGTTATTCCACCTACATTTCTTGATGTAGTAAAGATGCAATCCTTTTCATCCATACGGAATAAATTTGTAATTTTATTGGAGTATCTTCATGCTTGTATGCTCCTTTCTTTTTTGTTCTAATATTCGAGGAACAAAATACCAGATCATCTGTCTTTCGGAATTCATTTTACCATTGATTTGTTTTGGACCAAATAGAGAACATCAATATGTATTTGCTACTTAATTCATGTGTAGATAAGAGCCATTTTTTGTTTTATTATTTTTGTTGGATCCTGATAACGTGACTTGTTTGAGTACAGTTTTTTCAAGTTCCTCTCATTTGTGTATGTAAGGATTTGCCGACTAGCTTGGCCATTAGAAAAAAATGTCTCTTTGACTTTCTCTTGGTTTGTTAGTTAGTTCGTCTAGGTTACCTACATATATTACTTGTATTGTAATTATTGTGTCCATATATTCATGAATCTGTACATGTACATCGACACTGTTCTTTGAACGAGTCAAATGACTGATTCTTTTATCTGTAAGAATGTGTTTCGAACTTTTGTATTATATTAGTCCTTTGCCACCTGAGCCATCTTTTAAATCTAGCTTATGATAATCAATTATTTACTTACTTAACTCGTAGGTGTAAGCTAATGTCTGCAAACAAATATGCAAGTTTGTCTTTGTTTAAATGATTATTGGTGCTCATTTTATGCCGGAATCTGCAATTCTTGTTGGTAACTTAATACAGAGCATATATATTTGAATTTAGATAGATTTTAATTGGTTTATATTCAGGCCGTATTGGCGATTCACCCGTCATGCTTGCCAAACCTCAAACTTTTATGAACGCAAGTGGTGAGTCTGTAAGTAGATGCCTCTAACCCATCTAAATTAAGTACAACTATCTGAAGCAACTCTTATTGTAGTCCTATTCCAGTTTTATGATGCAAATTAGGGCTTCTTCATGTAGGTCGGTTCGCTGGTTTCATATTACAAGATACCACTGAATCAAGTACTTCTGGTATATATATCATATCGTCGTTATGCAACTGTTGATGTTTAGTTCTTACTATTATGTTTTGATCGGTTTTTAGTTTTGTTACTGTGCAGATGTATGATGACCTAGATTTACCTTTTGCAAAATTGCGCCTACTGCCAAAAGGTGGACACGGAGGTCATAATGGGTACTTATTTTTCTCTACTTTAATTTATTTCAGAACTGGCAATAGCGCATTTAAACTATTTACATAGCCGACTCCTTTCTAGTATGAGCAAATTTAAGTGAGAGTGTAGGTCTAGCTTTTTGTCTCAGCAGCACTATATTTTGTCGCCCTTGCTTTAATCAAGGTATCACCCAGTTCGTTTCCCTTGGCGTTAAGTTTGTCTCAGGAATAATTTTTTATCCATAATCCTGATAATTGTAGCAATACTTGCTAACACTCATGCCGTCTCTTTATCCATTGAATCTCAGGAATAATTTTTCATCCATAATCCTGATAATTGTAGCGATAGTTGCTAACACTCATGCTATCTCGTTATCCATTGAATTTGTTCATCCTCCTTGTTGGTTAGTGAAAAAGATGAGAGTTCTCGTATTCCTAATCGATCATCTTGTGATCATTTTCATGTTTGTATCTTGCTTAATGAACCTTACAGATAATGCTGGCATCTTTCTCGGAACTCTATGAACTTTAAATTCTGATGTTTCCTTGTGAAAACTTCAGATGCCATCTGTGCTTTAGCCAATTCCACTTTTCTACCCCATTATTCAGGTTATAATACCTTAACACCTCGAGGTCTGTGTTCTGACTGTAAACCAGGGCTTGTCATTAATTGCCTATAGAATGGACCACTTTACAGTCACAAGAATATTGCAAATGATATGGATAAGAATTCAGTTGCTTCAGATCATTTATCCTCTTTATAATGAGCTACTTGGCTGTCACATGTTCAATTTTAAAGGTATTTAACTGCAAGCAACTGTAACGGCGGCTACTTCAAGCGAATATACTTTTAGGGCATGTTTGGTTTGAAAGATTTGAGGCTTAGAATGAAAACTGGAATGATCCATTCCTATTATTAGTGTTTGGTTTGAGGGATTGACATTTCAATTCCCATTTCGGGGGTCGGGGGGGAATCGAATCACCTCAAAATAATTCCCACCGCAAAAGTGGGAATCAACTTTGATTCTAGAAGAGATTGAGAAAAGAACTCTTTTTTTTTTTCACTAACAATTATTTGAATTCAAATATTAATGTATATTCAATTAGAGAATAAATTATAATTTTAAATTTGAATTTGATCATGAATTTGGATGGTATATTTAAAATTTTAATTAAAATTAAAAAAAAATTTAAGTTAAATTTGAAAATGATTCCGATTCTGAATCCTCTTATGAACCAAACAAATTAAGAGTCTTCTTCATCATTCCGTTCTCGTTTCCAATCTATTTCCATTTCTATTCCGATTTCGATTCCTATTTTGAATCAAACGAGCCCTTACAGTCTGAACCACATGGTTTTAAATTGAATATGAGCTATACTAAATGGTCGTATAAAATTTTTCCTTTCAATTTTCTCTTGTTCATCCTTCAAATTGACAATCGGCAGCTCTTGATTAGTCAATATTCCTAGTTAAATCCCACAGATTTATTTATAGACAGCTCTCTTACTTGATCTAATCAGCTTTAGAATAGACAGTAAGGTGTAAATGAAAATGAATGCTTCCAGCTTTACTTCCCTATTACTTCATCTTTTCTACTCTGCTTTACTTGTTTATTCTATTTTCGCCTTCTCTTTGCTTTAGTTTTTCGCTATCATTAAACTGAGAATGAGAATCTGCGTAGACAATATTTTTGGTTTAGATCATGTGACACCTCAGTAGCTCCAATAGTCCCACATCGGATGGGAATGAAATTGTGATTGAATATATAAGAGAGTATGGACGCTAAGTAATAATAACTGGGATTAAGCATTTTGGGCCGGTTGTTTGGACCTAATGAGTTATTATTGCTAGTGGCCCGGATCGTTACAGATCAGTAGTACTAGCTGTTCCTATCCCTTGTTTAATTAGCTTTTATTATGAGAATATATTAGGAATGAGAGCTTCCCATTTTTCTTAGACCTTTTTAATTTATATGTAGGATGCGAAGCGTGATCAGCCACTTGAAAGGAAGCCGTGATTTTCCACGTCTGAGAATAGGTAATGAATTTCTTAATTTTACCTCACCGTCTTTTCTTCTTTTGGTGATTATTAACGTATTATCCTGTGAATATTTGCGAAAGGCATTGGACGGCCGCCAGGAAAGATGGATTCAGCCAACTTTGTTCTTCGACCCTTCAACAAGAAAGAGCGCGAAGAGGTTTCACCCCAATCTGCTTAATGCCTAAACATTTGGGTGGTGATGTGGTGATATTAACATAGTGGTCGAAAGTATTGAACCTGTTCCAGTCTACCATATGGACATTGACCAAGTTTGATGTGCCGACTGTTAATTAGTAATTCGAGCTGTATTATTAGCAAGATCCATCAGATGCAAGGATTGTCGTGCGCCGGGCATGCCGCTCGTGCCTGTAAACTCATGCGGATCATTCCGACGTATAAAAATAGAACTTTTCTGACGTTTTTGTTTGTCCTTCTTTTGGATGCAGCTGGACTTCACCTTTCATAGGGGATTGGAAGCAGTAAGGATTCTAGTACTCGAGGGATTCAACAAGAGTGCGACATTTGTAAACACTCGGCAGTCATCAGAACTGCTGAACAAGTGAAGCTGATCATCTCAATTCGCCAATGATCTCAACATGGAAACCGAGATGAGTTATTTTATTTGCTGCGTCTTCAAGTCCAGCGGCCTTAAAAATATGTAGCGTTTTCGTTAGGAAGGGAGCCTCAACAAGCGCAGCAATTCTCAATACCATCATGAGCTATTTGTTTTCGTAATTGATTAACTTGTAAATTGCATCTTTGAGCCAAGCTAAATTTTGATCCTTGAACATTTTAAGTTAGGGATCTAAACTTTTAAAAAGTGTTGGAGCAAATGTTATGGTCTGTATTGGGTGTACTCAATCCATCTGTGCATCACTGGTTCATTTATATTTCTATCTCATCTTATATTTTAATCTATACCATTCATTGTATTGCAGCTTTCTTTTTTTTTTTTTTTGTGCTTGGAAGTTAAATATTGAATTGATGCAACTGGGATTGCTAAGCACTAACACAAGTTTAAATGCCCAATTTCCAAATTTAAAAAGTTTGGCTCCTTGATATATTTATATTTCAAGAAGTCGGCTTGTGTTTAAGAGACAAACGAGCACACTACCCGTGTTCGGCTCGTTGATGGGCCCGCGGGTGACACGAGGTTCATCAATCACAATTTCATCGCATTATATATTATTAGTAGATTAGTAGATGGATTAATAATAAACTCGTGAATCTTGATCCCACCGCTACAGCCCCAAAACACTCTTTCGTACGCGCCACCACCCACATCCCCCTCCAATTTCCCCTCCTACTCCTCCTCCTCCTCCGCCGCCTCCATGGCCTCCGCCGCCTCCTCCTCTCTCTCCTCCCTCATCTCCCATCGCCCCCTCTCCCTCAAACCCTCCTCCTCCTCCTCTTATGCCCCAACTCCTCTCCCAAGAGTAGGAGCGCGAACCACACGCCTACGCATCTCCATCGTCGTCGCTTCATCCTCCTCGTCGTCGTCGTCGTCGTCCTCCTCCTCCTCTTCGCCGGCCGTTTCGAAGAACCGCCGCCCGGCCGACGAGAACATCCGCGAGGAGGCCGCCCGCCGCCGCGCCGCCGAGGAAGGCCTGAGCGGCGGCGACTGCCAGAACTTCTCCGCCTGGTACGCCCCCTTCGGCGCCTCGGCCGGCGGCGGTGGCGATGACGATTCGGAGCGGTACTCCCTGGACGAGATCGTGTACCGCAGCCGCTCCGGCGGGCTCCTGGACGTGCGGCACGACATGTGCGCCCTCGGACGCTTCCCGGGGTCCTACTGGCGCGAGCTCTTCGACTCGCGCGTGGGGCGCACCACGTGGCCGTACGGGTCGGGCGTGTGGTCGAAGAAGGAGTGGGTCCTCCCCGGGATCGACGACGAGCACATCGTGTCGCTCTTCGAGGGCAACTCCAACCTCTTCTGGGCCGAGCGGCTCGGGCGCGACCACCTGGGCGGCATGCCGGACCTCTGGGTGAAGCACTGCGGGATCTCCCACACCGGCTCGTTCAAGGACCTCGGCATGACCGTCCTCGTCAGCCAGGTCAACCGCCTGCGCCGACCCCCGCTCTCCCGCCCCATCGCCGGCGTCGGCTGCGCGTCCACCGGCGACACCTCGGCCGCCGTCTCGGCCTACTGTGCCGCCGCCGGCATCCCCGCCATCGTCTTCCTCCCCGCCGACCGGATCTCCCTCGCGCAGCTCGTGCAGCCGATCTCGAACGGCGCCACCGTGCTCTCCCTCGACACGGACTTCGACGGCTGCATGCGCCTCATCCGCGAGGTCACCGCCGAGCTGCCCATCTACCTCGCCAACTCCCTCAACTCGCTCCGCCTCGAGGGGCAGAAGACGGCCGCCATCGAGATCCTGCAGCAGTTCGACTGGGAGGTCCCCGACTGGGTCATCGTCCCCGGCGGCAACCTCGGCAACATCTACGCCTTCTACAAGGGCTTCGAGATGTGCCGCGCCCTCGGCCTCGTCGACCGCCTGCCCCGCCTCGTCTGCGCGCAGGCCGCCAACGCCAACCCCCTCTACCGCTACTACAAGTCCGGCTGGGCCGACTTCCAGCCGCTCACCGCCGCCCCCACCTTCGCCTCCGCCATCCAGATCGGCGACCCCGTCTCCGTCGACCGCGCCGTCTTCGCCCTGCGCGCCACCCGCGGCATCGTCGAGGAGGCCACCGAGGAGGAGCTCATGAACGCCATGTCCCTCGCCGACCGCACCGGCATGTTCGCCTGCCCCCACACCGGGGTCGCCCTCGCCGCCTTGTTCAAGCTCCGCGACCAGCGGGTCATCGGGGTCAACGACCGCACCGTCGTCGTCAGCACCGCCCACGGGCTCAAGTTCACGCAGTCCAAGATCGACTACCACGCCAATTCCATCCCCGACATGGCCTGCAGGTTCGCCAACCCCCCCGTCAGCGTCAAGGCCTCCTTCGGGGCCGTCATGGACGTCCTCCGGACAAAGCTCCACGACAAGCTGTAAGTTTCATCATCCCATTTAGCATTAGCACTAGCATTACCATTACCATTACCATTACCATTTGGTATCAATCTCCTTAGTTATCACAGCATTTTGGGAGAGAGAGAGAGAGAGAGAGAGAGAGAGAGAGAGAGAGAGAGATGAAGCCAGTGAACATCTTTAATATGGGGAGATAAGATCATCCCTACTTCTTTTGTAGTTCGCTTGGCACCATAGAATTTCATCTTTTTGTTTGTTTGTTTGTTTGTTATTTTGGGTGATTGCTTGTAGGTTTTAGCTGCGAAGAGTGGTTTCTCGTGCTTCTCGCAACAATTTTTAAGTTGTGATCTTATACTGGTTCGTCTATGTCTTTCTTATTGATGGTGATTGTTTGAGTATTTATATTTATCGCTATTTGTTTCTTACACTCCGTTTGGATGGAGAGAAACAGAGAATGCGAATCAATTAGATGATCATGCATGAAGATACGGATGTTTGCTATCTCACAAACATTATGCTTGCATTGTCGCTTGACAATGTTTAAACTTTAAATGATGCAAACTAGAGTTCTGGCGGACCTTTATATAACCTGTAATGCCGCTTAACTTTGAGTGAGAGATTTAATTTGACTTTAGTTGATTTGAATGTTATTTGGTCTAATTTTGGTTGGATTTGTACCTCTCTATTTTTTGGGGAACTTTTGTGTTATTTTATTATATCTTATGTGATCTCTAAATTGTCGATGGAAGGAAGTAAATCCGGCCAAATATGATTCGACAAAGATGTGAATATTTGATACAAGTTTATTTAAATCTGTCCTGGTCCTGTTTAGACCTACTATGGTTGTATCTAAATTTTCTTATGTCTTTCTCCACATTTGATATGGTTAAATGGCATGTTTGCGTACTAATCTTAAACTGCTTTGTTTGAAAGCTGCTTTTTAAAGGTTGTAAAATAACTATTAGAGAACGGTAAAACTTGATGAAATTCTGCATGTATCTTGTCTGCAAGCAGGCTTATGAAATGAATGAGTAGTTTCAAGTATCATGTCTTAAATACAAGAAAAGAACAATTTGTGGCCACATTTAAAATAATATTTTTTATTTGTCATTATCCAAGTGTTTCCTAAAAATATGAACTGAGCTAGAGCGCCAATGCCAGTTGAGACTTGAGAAGACTCCATGGAAGAAAAAATAAATTATTTCAACTTGCTACGTATTTAGATTAATCATGTAGTTATTGATTTGGAACTCATAAATAAAGAAAGTCTAAACGTAAGGACTTAACCATGAGTTTTATCAGCCTGCTCTTGGACAAATTTTCATGTTTACATTTGCTGTTACAGCTTATCCAAACAGCATTGATCCTCTAATAAGTTGTTTTAAAATGAAGGAGAAATTTTGCTTGATGTTGAGATTTATTCAGCTTGATGGCATAAATAAGATTAAATTTGGTGGAACGAATATTGGAAATCGTATGTATCTTGTCTAGATTTGTTGTCGAGGAGTTTCTTCTTTTTCAAAGAATGGAATGAACTATACTAGCACGTCCTTGTTTTTATTAATGGAGAACAAAAAATCACTCTATCTGCCTACTTTATGAAGGAAGGTCAGGTGTCGATAGGCATAGAAAGCGAAAGTTTTGATTGTAATATGCACTGTAGAGTATCAAACCACCTCGTGAAACGAGTGCTTATCGAGCGCTGTGTTTGTGTATTATACTTTCCAGGAGTCTTGGGCATAGTGCAATGTAGGCCGAAATGAGCATTACACATCAAGATATTTATGTTCTGATGGCTGGCTAGCCTACATTTGCACTTTATGCAGCAACTATACCCTTTTCATGATAAGGTATGATCTTTGGTGATAGCATGGTATAATATTATCACCCAGGCTCCCTCCTCTTTTACTTTCATAGTGAATTTCGTTAAATGATGAGTTTTTAGAATTCATGAACATTTTGATAAATTTCTTTTGAAGTAAGACCAATTAGGAAGAGTGTATCTGCAACAATACCCTTATTAAGATAAGGTTTGAGCTTTGGTGATAGCCTGGTATAATATTATCGCTCAGGCTCCTTTCTTTTTCACTTTCATGTTGAGTTTCGATAAATGATGAGTTTTTTTTGAATTCATGGACACTTTGATAAATTTCCTTTTAAGCAAGACCAATTAGGAACAGTGTATTTTCATAGTGGTTCATAGTGATTAGATCAATCATCTAGATACTTTTCGAACTGCTAACAAATGAAAGTGAAGTGAGGGACTTCCCGTGAATTTTGTAAGTTCACTTGGTGACTAGGATCTTTACCTTATGTTTGTTGCTTGTGCAATCTAGATCGACCTCATTTTTTTTTTAAAAAAAAAAAAAAATTAGAATGATGCTTGACGGTTGGTGCATTCATCTTGATGGCATGAGGAATACCCTAATTTAGAAAAATTGCATTAATCTTGCCTACATTTGATATTCCTTTTGCAACTTGAAAAGGAACTATACTGGATATTTCAGTGTTTGTGTGTGTCCACATGCACATACATATCTATGTATTAATGTTACAAAATATCAAGGATTTAAGTGCCGTGGCACAGGGTCATGCCGAAAACTTGCCTGTATGGTGTGTGCCGGGCTGTGCCGATGAGTGCTGGTCACAAAAAATACATTTGTGCCGACACATAATGGCATGAAATATTTATTTTCTTTAGCAACAAAATTTTCTAATAGCTTATTATATATTTTTATCAAATATTTTAAATATTATTGAGAAAATTACTTAGTAATTTAAAAGAAAAAGAATTTTGAGTTGTGCCATCGGCACGGGAGCTGTATCGTGCCGGTATCTTGTTGGCACGATACGACACAGTGGGTACTTAAATCGTTGCAAAATACTATAGATATCTTTGTATCTTAAGAAGTAAGAGTTAGGTGTCTACGCATATAAAAAGCAAGTGCTTAGGTGCCAAATACTTCTAAGAATGGGGAAGAAGTAAGAATTAGACTTCTATACATATGCCAAATATTTCTTGAACACACTGTTAGTGTATATAACTAACTATCTAGGTGCCATGGGTATGGTACTCTGCTATCGAAATGAGCAGTAAATATCATGATATATTTGTATCTTAAGAAGTACGAGTTAGACTTCTATACATATGGAAAGCAAGTTCTTAGGTGCCAATACATTCGGGAATGAGGAAGAACAGGTTTAGGTGCTGCTATGCACAAGTACTTCCTGAACACCCTGTTAGTGTATATAACTGCCATGGGTATAGTACTCGCTGTTGAAACGAGCAGTAAATATCATGATATATCTTTGTATCTTAAGAAGTAAGGGCTCGGTTTCTTTACACATAGGAAGCAAGTGCTTAGGTGTCGATACATTTAGGAACAACGAGGTAGAACGGGTTTAGATGCCACCGTACACAAGTACTTCTCGAACACCTTGTTAGTGGGGAATTTTTTAAAAATAACCCTATAATAATTGAAAATTTGAAAAATAACCCTCCCAAATTTAATTTTGCAAAAATAATCCTACTTTTGCCACCTCAGCGCCACGGAGGAGAGAGGAACTGAAGACGCTGAAGCGTTCAGCGCCTTCACAAAAAACCTGTGAAGGCGCTGAATGGATCAGCGCCTTCAATATGAAGGCGCTGATCCATTCAGCGCCTTCACAAAAAACTGTGAAGGCGCCGAATGAATCAGCGCCTTCATGCGTCTTTGCTGAAGGTGCTGTTTTATTCAGCGCCTTCCGCACACGCTACAAGTTGAGGACTTGGCCACGCTACAAGTCCTCACGCTACAAGTTGAGGACTTGGCCACGCTACAAGTTGAGGACTTGGTAAGTGGTTTCTCTGTAAAGGCGCTGAGTGGATCAGCGTCTTTAGTATAAAACACTAAAGACGCTGAATGGCTCAGCGCCTTTAACTATGTTAAAGACGCTGATTGGTTCAGCGCCTTTAACATAATGTTAAAGGCGCTGAACCATTCAGCGTCTTTAACTTAAATGTTAAAGGCGCTGATCCATTCAGCGCCTTCATAGGTTTTTTTTGAAGGCGCTGAACGCTTCAGCGTCTTCAGTTCCTCTCTCCTCCGTGGCGCTGAGGTGGCAAAAGTAGGGTTATTTTTGCAAAATTAAATTTGGGAAGGTTATTTTCCAAATTTTCAATTGTTATAGGGTTATTTTTAAAAAATCCCCGTATAACTATCTATCTATGTGACATGGGTATGGTGCTCTGTGATTGAAATAAGCAGTGAATATCATAATGTAACTTTTGTCTTAAGAAGGTTTGGTTTCTCTACATGTGGGAAATGAGGAATGAGGAAGATGTGGTTCAGGTGCCGTTCCGCACAAAGTTCTTCTTGAACACCCCTGTTAGCAGTAAATATCATGATATTTGTATGCGGCTGGCAAGCTAAGAAGGTAGCTCTTCATGTTGGCAACTCTATCCTTGTTCGGAAGAGGCAGCTTTCCTGGTAACCTGGCTTAATATTATCTCACCTAGGATCCCTTCTATTGGGATTTTAGTAAGTTAAACTTTATATAGGATTCATGAACATCACTAATGAATTACTTTTGCCTGAATATTTTGTCTTTGTAGCAGTTCAAAGTTTAGATCAGAGGGAAGGAGAATTTTTGCAATGAAATGTTCCTTTGTGAAGTACACTAGAAACACTTGACATTCTTATTTTCCTATCTCAAGTGTACTAACTATATATTGGATTGCTGGTTTGATTTTGGTAATGAGCAGTCTAATTGTTTTCCAGTGTGTTTGTATACAATTTGTATGATTTGTCTTGCCATTACTTTCATTTAATATTTGTTATTAGGTCTTCTAAAGAGAATTATATTTATCTTTAGAAATACGAATGAATTTAAGTGTTCCTCAGCACGGGCCATACCTGACGTCGACAAAGAATTTGCTAAAGATATATAATAAATAATTAAAATATGTTATTATCAAGAAAAATAAATATGTTATGCTATTATTTGTTGGCATGTATGTATTTTTTATGACCGATATATTTTGGTATAGAATAATGCGCATTGTATTGTACTGTACCAGCTAGTTTTCGATACGATTGATTTCGTGTGACGGCACATAAAATCATTCTTTGATAATGATGAAAATATAGGCTCTAGGAGCTCTTTGTGCCTTCTTGATTAGCTTTGGGCCTTTTCATTATAATTTTTTTCCTCTTCTATATGCTAGTGTGTAAATTTCAGTAAAACAAACCAAAAAAGCAGAATAACTGTGAGTTTCAAAAAAATTTTACTTTCTGTCAAATAAGAAACAGTAAAAAAAATATTTTATCTGAATTTTAGTTCAACTGTTCAACTGCAAGTTATTTGCAACTTAAAAATCATTTACAGGCAAAAAAAAAAAAAAATAATAAAAATAAAAAAATAGAGGCCCTAAAGTCTCCTTGTGATGATAGTTAGTTGTAAGTAGGATTGCAAGCTTAGCTTGCTGCTTGTGAGCCAGCTCCTCTTCGATTCAAAATAGGTTCGGAAAATGATTCATTAGCTCGTCTTCGATTCAAAATAGGTTCGAAAATGATTCGTTCAAAATTAATTTCAAATAGTAAACGAGTTAAATTTTTTTATTCGAAAATAATTTCAAGCCCAAGCCTCTGCTCATTCATATTAATTAAAAAATATAAAATATTAATATTATTAATAATATAAAATTATAAATATTTTTATTAAATAATTTAATTCAAATACGTTTTATATTTATGCATTCTCTATGAGCAAATATTCATAGATATTTTAGAATTCGTGTAATATTAGTAAATATCCAAAGACATTTTAAAATTTATAGTATAATATTAGTAAATGTACATAGACATTTTAAAATTGATTATGTAATATTCGCAAATATTAATAGACATTTTAAATTTGAAAAAAAAAACATAAAAGAAAAAAAAAAAAAAAAAAAAAAAAAAAAAAAAAAAAAACTCAGGCCATAAACGTGTTGTCTCGGAACAATTCTGAGTCAAATTCGTACATGACTTGAAATTAACTAAAAATATAGAAAAAAAAAAATCCTATTTTGAGCGATTCGAAATCAGTTCGAATTAGATTTCGAACCGAACTAGAACATGTGTTATTCTGGCTCGAAATTAATTCGAGTTGGTTCGAATTTGGTACAAATCTAATTTGAGCCGAATTCGTGGAAGGCTCAACCTCATTTGCACCCTTAGTTGTAAGTGAAATCAAGCGGCAAGAGTGAGTCCATTTCATGCATTTGAATGTTTTATGAGATTCCCATATTTGGCCTGATTTTAGGTTTAATAATGTTTGATTTGGTGCTGATTCTGATATTAGTTATTAAGGAAAGCCGCCATCTAAGTCAACAACATCCAACTTGAAAGAAGGTGTGAGTAGGAATGAAAACCATCCAATACAGTTGAATATTTAATATAATTATATTTTACATTCATATTATATTTAATATATTAAATAAATATTTAGTTTCATAATTTTATTTGATCAATTCAAAATGGAGAAGAATAAGGATATGAATCAAACTTACTCAATTTTGGAAATAGTTACAACAAGGAATCAATAGGGATATTTGTAAATTTATTATAAGAAACTTTATACGGGCATAAATTCTTAATTAATTAACCAAAAGCATATTTAAAAAAAAAATAAAAAATAATTTTTTTATACATGAAATATTTTTTTTTAAATTATATTACGAAAAATTAATAGGTGTTCGGTCGTTTATTTCGAAAAATAGTTTCTACACTATCGGGCAAAAAATGCATAGAAAATTAATCACTAGAACCTTGTGAAGAAAAACAAGATGAATAATATGAGACCCAAAGTGTTATGGACTTCAATAGTTTTAAAATTACATAAAAATTTATTATTAAGTTATTAAATAAAATTAAATTAGTGTAAATTTTAGAAGTCAAAATAATTCTTTTTTAAAAAAAAAATATTGCCTTGTGGGTCACTAAATGTAAATTTAATTAACTTCAACATACTGTAATACTTGATTTGCAAATTATATTAGATCTTAATATTTAATTTTTTAATATATCATAATACTTAACTTGCAAATTATATTACATCTTAATACTTGATTTTGTTGACATAATTTTTTATAGATCTTTTGATCATTTTTATGTTAATGGTTAAGATAATTATACTCTATTTTTTTTAAAGAAAAATATATTAAAAACTCAAAAATTAATGAACAAAAAATTATTTATATATAATTTTTTTATTAATATTTTTTAAAAATTAATATATTTTATATAATATATTTTTGATCCCTTTAAAATTAAAATTCTAGATTCCTCCCTCGGGTGAGTAATCTTAGACTATATATATATATATATATATATATATATATATATATATATATATATATATATATATATATGATTGGGGACTGAGGGGTTAGGCCTATATATGATTAAAATTTAATATCAGAATCTAAACAAAGCGACGTCACTCTCCCAATAGTTTCACATAGAAACTATTTGATAATACGAGAAAGAGTGTGAGAGTTATATATAGGATGAAAATAATAAAACTAATAATTGAGCTTAAATATATTAGACTGTTAGTTAAAGCCAAATGAATTTTCAGTGTTGTTAAGCTGAGCCATTATAATTATTTTCAATCTCTTGGCATTAAAATCTTAGAAAATAAAAGATACAATGCCCTAAGTAGCCTCATTGAAAAAAAACATTCTCAATCTAACATTCTTTTTAAAAAAAATTTCAATCTAAACTCATTTCTATAGATTAGAGAAAAAATAATAATTAAGAATATTTATACGTTACTTAAGAAAAAAAATATTATTTTTTTCTCTCCTTCACCCACTTTTTTTTTTCTCTCTCTCCTCTCCACACACACTTTTCTCTCTCTCTCTCTCTCTCTCTCTCTCTCTCTCCCGCACCCTCCCCCTCCCCCTCCCCCTCCCTCTCCCCACTCTCTCCCTCTCTCTCTCTCTCTCTCTCTCTCTCTCTCTCTCTCTCTCCATCCGTGCCCTCTCTCTCTCTTCTACCTACCAATAATATAAAAATAATAATTAACTTTTTATAACAATAATATTTAATATTTAATAATAAAATTATTAAATTATTATTATTATTAGTATTTAATTTTACTATATAAAATCAAATAATTATAGATAATAATTAATAAAAATAATATTATTAATTTAAATTATTTATTATTATTATTATTATTATTATTATTAATTTAACTAAATAATTAATATTGTTAAATATATAATAGAACTGCACACTCAAAAAATAATAATAATTTTAGTTAACAATTAATAATAATAATAATAATAATTAATCACATATCACATTATCACTAATGATTTTTCCAAACAAATTAAAATAACATAAATATATATTAAAAATAATAAAGATAAGCACACAAAAAACTAAATATTCAGTAGACATTGAAAATAAATAATTCAGACATACAAAAATATTAATTGTTCATACATAAAATAACATTACAATTACTTAATTTAAATCATTCTTAATTCTTCCAACTTGATGCCTTAATTCTTCGTGCTCGATGTTTATGATCTTCTATACCATATCTCGTTCCCGATGAAAAAGCATATCATATTATAGTAAAGTACCTATATTAAAAAAAAAATATTATGAACTATATTTTCAAACAATATATAAAGTAATATGGTAATATTTGATATCACCTGATTGATCTCGGTTGGGGTATTTTCGCCTATTATGTCCTTTCTGTTTGCAGATTCCACATATATAATCTATTTTTTTCTCTCATATGTCCATATCATTACGAATGCGCATTGATTTTGGACGACCCTTCTTTGACCTCCGCATAGACTCATCTAGAATCAAAATAGAACCAGAATATGGTTGCCAATAATCCTTATCTGGTATGGGATTAAATCTAGGGTGCCAAGTCATGGTCAGTGCCTCAACAGAATAATATTTATCAACAAAGGATTGGTAGTCTATTGCACGTGCAGAACAAGCTGCCAAAATATGAGAATAAGGATAATGATAAATTTGTAACTTCTGGCATGAACAACTCCGATTCCCTAAGTCTATAATTTGAGTCTTTCCTCCTTTTCGACGCCCGCATATGTAAACAGTTTTGGTTTGAATTTGATATACTCCAGCTCTATGATGGAACATTGTTGGTATATGGCCATTCGCTTTTTCTCACTTTTCATCAAGAATATTTTGAATTTTTGGACTCCACTTTTGCCCTTCTCTAGTAAGTCTTTCTGCAACTTTTCGTTTTTCGATAAAATAGTTATTCACACGATAGAAAGTGAGTTCAACGATTGCTGTTATTGGTAAACTACGAACTCCTTTAAGAACATTATTAAAAATTTCAGATAAGTTTGTGGTCATCATACCATACCGACGACCTCCATCATATGCAAGCGCCCATTTGTCACGAGGTTGTCTAATAATCCACTCTTCAGTATCTGGTCTTACTTGTATCAGCTCCTTTAGAGACTTCTCAAATTTTCGGATCTGTCTTTGTGTAGCGATTGATTTAAGTTTGTTCATCAATGATTTGTCACGAAAATAGCTAAAAAAATTAGTGGCAAAGTGTCTCATACATAAACGGTGATAAGCAAATGGCTTTACCCAACCGCAGTATTGATTGTTCATTGTTTTTAGTATACCTGCATGACGATCAGAAATAACACATAATTCATGACGATCGGTAATGTACTCTCTAATACAAGCCATAAACCATTCCCAACTGCTATTATTTTCACCCTCAACAACTGCAAAAGCAATGGAAATAATTGGTCGTTAGCGTCAGGAGCAACAGCAATAAGCATTGTACCTTTATATTTTCTATATAAAAATGTGCCGTCTATACTAATCACCGGTCTACAATACTTAAAACCTTCAATTGATGCACCAAATGCCCAAAAAACACGTTTAAATACTTCCTTCCCTGGCTCGGTGCTTGGTTCTGTAACCCACTTAACAACTGTTCCTGGATTAGATTCTTGCAATGCCGCCATAAATAGTGTTAGTGTAGTGTATGATTCTTTCCACCCTCCAAAAAGTAGTTCAATTGCTTTTCTTTTTGCAAGCCATCCCTTCTTGTAAGATATCTCATAATTATAAGAAGATTTTATATTCTCAATAATTGCGTCTGGACTCAAGTTAAGCTGCTTTCTTACCATTCCTACTATATGATGTGCGACTATTGAATCTAATTGTCTATGGTCACGATCAATTAAGGCATTTACACAAGTATGAGGGTCTGTTAAGATTTTAATCTTAAAGTAGTCTTTGTTTTTAGGAAGACTCCATTTGCATTCTGGGGCAAACTTGCACTTCACTGATAATAGCTAAGTGCTAGAATGATCAACTATAATCTCCCTGTGTTGTTGTAAGGAGAATATTTTCACAGTATGTTGTAATGAGTGTTTATCAGAAAATTGTTGGCCTTTATACAACTCATAGTTACCCGTTCCTGATGTAGATTGTGTTGCAAAATTTTCTACTACTGCATTATCAATCCACTGAATATCCTCAAACTCAGTTGCTATAGCTGCTCAAGGTGCTATAGTATAGGACTACCTGGCTCTTCTAATCTATCAATATCGAGTTCTTCGTCGTTATCATTAGTTAACTCATTATTTACACAAGCACCGTCATAAAGTTGATTTCTATCCTCATTTGCTATTATATCATACATTAGGCCTATATTAGTATTTCCTAACAATTCGGTAGCCTTGTAATGTTCATTATCATTATTCTCATGATTTGACGTAGCAATTTCAGAATATGGGAATGATAATGGTTGAGATGGTCCTTCGCCAATATTTTGTGAACTAAATGGATCTACAACAACATTCGTCTTGCTAATTTTCTCAAGATATAATTGGACAGCACCCCAGCACGCATGTTCTGTTTGGAATATTTCAATAAAAGCATGCAAAGAAGAGTCGTCGATAATAGGAACGAGCATGAAATAAAGTCTATTTCTCCCACCGACTTGATATCTCCCATTAATTTTTATATCAAAATAATCTCGGTCCATTCGGTTTGCATATAAATTTCATATTTTAATGCATTAAAACTTATAATACGAGAAACCCAAATAGTTTTTGGATCAGAACCATTATAATCAACTCCTTCGGGACCATGAACAATATTTCCATCAAAATATAAGAAGATTGGAATTAGTTGATGCGCCATATGAAAATTCCCTATTTTGAAATAAATCGATATAAGATAAATTATACTTTAAAATTAAATAATTTATTGAGAAATAAATTCTGAAATAAAAAATATATCGACAAAATAAAACCAAATGTGTAGAAAAGATCTGCGTAGAAAATTCCAAAAGAGCACAAATGGGCTTCACGAATCCGATTCAAAGCAATTGGTGCAAATGTGTAGAAAAGATCTGCGTAGAAAATTCCAGAGGAGCACAAATGGGCTTCACGAATCTGATTCAAAGCAATTGGTGCTTCTATAATTCCTTTAGATTATATAAGTAAGATATGCATTAAAAATAGAAAAGTAGAATAGAAATGAGTGTATTCTAAAGTGTATAAAGAAAGGAGGAATGAGAGTGAGGTTCAAATTAACAGATGTTCAACTATTTATAGAGGAATTTTTTTTTTTATATATATATTAAAATCAAATTGTATTAGATATAGGTGTATAGGATATAGTGAGAACATCTCCAGAGTTTTGTATAGCTAGTGTATAGTCCTATCAGTTGTATAATCATATCAATTGTGTTGTCAAGTCGGATTTTATATTAAGTGTAGTCAACTTTATGTCAAATGTATAGTCAACTCGAACTTTATATCAAGTATAGTCAACTTTATGTCAAATGTGTAGTCAAGTCGAACTTTATATCAAGTATAGTCAACTTTATATCATATCTAATGTGTAGTTAAATGTATATGGTTACATTATTTTTAATTATATCAACTATTATATTCAGTGTGTAGTCAACTGTTATAAGTATTTTTATTTATTTTTAATATACAATTATATTATTTTATATTATATTTATTTTTTAGTATATAGTTCAATTAGATATTTAATAATATAAATTACTTAGTTAAATTAATAATAATAATATTATTAAATAATAATTTAAATTAAAAATATAATTTTTATTAGTTATTATTAATTATTATCAATAATTATTTGATAACGTTGATTTGTTTGATCAATTAAATACTTATAATAGCAATAATAATAAGAATAAAAATAATAATAAATAAATAAATAATAATTTAAATTAATAAGTATAATTTTATTAGTTATTATTAAATATTATCTATAATTATTTGATTTTATATAGTAAAATTAAATACTACTAATAATAATAATTTAATAATTTTATTATTAAATATTAAATATTATTATTATAAAAAATTAATTATTATTTTTATATTATTGATAAGCAGGAGAGAGAGAGGGCACGGATGGGGAGAGAGAGAGAGAGTTGGGGGAGGGGGCGGGGGGAGAGAGAGAGAAAGTGTGTGTGCAGAGGATAGAGAGAAAAAGAGAGAAAGTGGGTCGGTAGGTAGAAGAGAGACAGAGATGGGGCACGGATGGAGAGAGAGGGAGAGAGAGAGAGTTGGGGGAGGGGGAGGGGGAGGGGGAGGAGGAGGGGGAGGGGGAGAGAGAAGAGAGAGAGAGAGAGAGAGAGAGAGAGAGAGAGAGAGAAAGTATGTGTGCAGAGGAGAGAGAGAAAAAAAGAGAAAGTGGGTGAAGAAAAGAGAAAAAAATAATATTTTTTTCTTAAATAAAGTATAAATACTTTTAATTATTATTTTTTTTCTAATTTATAGAGATATGCTATATTGGAAATTTTTATAAAAAGTAGACTAGATTGAGAATATTTTTCTTCAATGAGGCTACTTGGTGCTATTTCAAATTGAGAGTTTTTCTTTTGCAAATAACTTTTGTTGTTCCTTTATAAAATAATTAGAATGGTTTAGTTTTTGTGACTTATTCTGTAACTCTTCAATTTCTTAATTTTGCAAACTTGAAATTTATTACATTACATTATACTTTCACAATTTTTTCCCATTAATTTTTTTCTCTCCTGTGAAAAAAAAAAGAAAATATAAGAATATCTGTATGTTTTATATTTATAAGAATATTTTTGCCCATGTGGACAAAAGGATTGTTGGAAATTTGCTACAGAAATTGAAAAATTCTTCTTAAATTTTTTGTATCAAAACCCAAGCAAGTCATAATACTATACATTAAAAAAAAAAAGAAAAGAAAAGAAAAGAAAAGAAAAAAAAGACAACAGTGAAATAAAAAATAAGGACTTTTTCTTTTACAATTGATCTCTAATTTTTTTTTTTTTTTTTTAACAAATAGCTTTCTAAAATTTATATTTGTAAAATTGGTCTTATTTCTGTCACTTAAGTGCCGCACAAGAGCCACGTAGGCGGAGATGTGTAAGTTGAACACGGTTATTAGTTTAGACATGATAAACACGAAAAATTATTTACCGTATTCAACTTAAAACTCGTTTTCTGACACTTACGTGCATGCGTATAAATGAGTTAATATACGGAACACGGTGAATTATTTATCGTGTTTGGATACGGAAATTCATTCATCATGTTCAAACACAATGAATAGTTTATCGTGTTCAATTAACTTGAACATGCACCTCACTGGCCCTGTTGCTTGCGTGGCACTCACGTAGCACACGCGTGGCAGGTATATATGACTATTTTTACAATTTCAAATTTTACGAGACTATTTACAAAAATAAATAAATAAATAAATAAATAAATAAATAATGAGAAGGCTATATGCCAAAAAAAAAAAAAAAATGTATAAGAAGAGATTTTGCTGCAGCATGTGTACAAAATATATATAGGGATGAGGTGTAATGTTTTTAGAATTATTTTAGTCTTTTTATTTCTAACTTTTCACCTTCTATCAACTTCTTTGATCATGGGTAGTATTTGGATTAATACTATTTTCTAGGAGAACACTAAATCCTTGCAGATTAATTTTGATGTATATTTTGTTAATTTGAAATTTATTTTAATTTAATTATTTAAGTCTTTTACTTGTTGGGTCTAATTGTTGTTCAATTTGAGTAGATTTGAGTTAAGATACATGAATTCTTGGCTCAATTAGTATTTTATTTTATTTATTTTATTTAATAATTTTATTACTATTAGGGTGCATATTTTGTTGGCCTTTATATACATTATAGTATTTGAGTAATTATGGCTAATAATTCAGGTTGGAAACTTGAAAGATTTTATTCCGAAAAGAATAGAATTTTTAAAATATGTATTTTTTTATGATCCATACATATTAGCGCAGTACAATGCGTAATGTATTGTACTGTGTTAGTAAATTAATTTTCAGTATAATTTCGTACCATAATTTTAAATTTCTAATTAAAAATATTGAAAATATGTGTTAGCTTAGCGGTCCTTATTTACAATTAAATTTTGATGATAACCCTATAAATAAATTTGATCTTGGAGTTAATAATTTATCTCTCTCAATTGGAGGAACTCAAGAAAACCAAATGCAAAAGAAAAGAGTTTCAACTTTGTAGAAGCTATTAATACTTGTAAGATCAGAAGGACCATTATTTGATCCATTTTAGAGCTTAAATTTAAATATGATTCATTTATGTTTAAGTTTGAGAAAATTGAGCTAAATTGTAAATCTTGATCATCTAAATGCACACATAAACCAAAATAATATGTGACCTAAATATATGTTAAAAAGCCTCTTCATCAAAATCCAAAAGGCATCAAAATTCTTCAAAATTAAATTTCAGTCCAAAACAGTGATTCAGATGAAAAAATCTGAATAGTTTTTAGAATTTCCAAACTATCCTCAATTTTATTTTGAATCATATTTTTAGATTTATAATTTTTTATATTCAAAATTTAATTTAAAATTCACATTTTGAATTTAAAATTAAATTTTGAATATAAAAAATTCTAAATCTAAAAATATGAATTTAAATTCAAGTTTAGATTTTGAATTTATATTTTAATTTTAGATTCAAAATTTAAATTTAAAATTTAAAATTAACCAATAAATTAACCATATTGAGCTCTTTGGCTTGAAAACACTTTCGGATGCCTAAAATTATTTTTAAGCTTATGAAACCTCATTAGAAGTGACAGCTCGACTATTTCAAGCGTCGAAGACTAGGGGTCGCAATCCAGCTCGCTGTTCGTGAGCCAGCTCGTGTTCAGCTCGAAATGAGCTCGAGATCGAACGCTCGTTTAGTAAACGAGCTGAACACGAGCCGAATTTTTCAGCTCGTTTAATAAACGAGCCGGACATGAGCTGGGGTCTGCTCGCTCGTGTTTGGCTCGATAACAGCTCGAATATATATATATATATATATATATATATATATATATATATATATATATATATATATATATATATATATATATATATATAGTTCGGCTACTATACTATTTATAGTACCAAATTATTAGTGTTATCAAGTTTTTTACCCTTAGATCACCCCTTTGATCATTTCATCCGTTAGATTTTACTATTTTCCAACCACCTATTAAACCCAAGGGGCTCACTATCATCTCAATCACATATTTTTTAATCCAAGGGTTAAAAAGTTGATAGTACCAATAACTTGATACTATTAATAGTATTCCAGCATATATATATATATATATATATATATATATATATATATATATATATATATATATATATATAAACTTTACTATTTAGATTTTAGGTTATCAATTTTTTGTGAATTTTATTTATTAGTTTAAATTTTAATTTTTTTAATTTTTCTTTTAATTTTATACCTAATAGTAGGAATGAAATTAAACTAGTTGTTCGCGAGCCAGCTCTCGTTCGTCTTGTTAATAAACGCGCCGAACACGAGCCGAATTTTTCAGCTCGATATTTAAACGAGTCAGCTCGTGTTCGGCTCGTTTATTAAACGAGTCAAACACAAGTCGACCCCAGCTCGCTCATGTTCGGCTCGTTGACACCCCTACCCAAAACCACTTTTGGGCATCCAAAATTATATTGGTAAGGCACTTGTTCACCGCGCTTTCCACTCGATTGATCTTATCCGCACACATCCAGGCATCCACAAGAATTTCTGGACGCTTGCAATCTTGCGTGAACAGTGACCTGAGTGAGCTCCTAAATGGCATTCAAAAATTCGCTCGAAACTTTCGGATGTCCACAATACCATCAAGACCATCCAAAAATAACCGCCAACTCAGCACAACACTTTTGGACAACCGTAACCCACTTTCAGACGTCTAAAAGTGTTTTAAAACTTCAGTTTCAACTGAAATTATTTTTTAATTCCATTTTCGCATCCGTTTCATGCCCGAACCGATCTAACTCAACCCAATACCCTCCAAAAAATTCTAACAAATATTAATCACCATCTCATACTACAATCTTGTCATTTTGAGAAAGTCCAGTTAATTGGAAATAACTAGATTTGATCAAAATATTTTATTTTAGTCAAAAAAAAAAAGTATTTAATATTTTTAAATTAAAAAGTAAAATAATTTATCCTAAGTTATTATGAAATAGTTTGTCACGCCTCGGGGTCGAAACTGCGACCCGGATCCGCCAACAGATCCGCCATCTATACAAAATCCCGCATAGGCGAAGCGTTATACCTGCAAGAAAAGGGACTACAGCTAAACAGATATCAGAGCTATAAAATAAAAGTGCTGAAAAACTAAAATCAATCATCTGTACCACTGGAAATAATGATACCATATCCATCTCCCATAAACGATAATCATACAATATCCTCAAATACAATAAATTAGAACTCAGAAGGGAGGTAACCTGAAATAATACATCAGTGTACAGGCTCTCAGTACAAGTCAGATCCTCACAATACAATGATCTCTCAAAAATGAAAATAAAAGAATAATCTACTGACTGTACTCAGGATCTCCAATGTAGGGGTACCGCTACTCTCCACAGACGGGTAGGGATCTAGCTCGCAACTCCCTCGCCTCGAATAACAACCGCAGAATCAGCGACACCCACTAAAACTCTGCAAAACAAAGAATAGAAAAGAAAAAGGAGGGGGAAAACCCCCAATGGGTGTGAGAACTACACCAAAAAGGGAGTTCTCAGTGGGTACCACCGCCAGGCCCGACGATCTGCCCACTAAGTCTACCAGAGGCATAAGATAACCATGCAGTAAAAACTGAACAAGAAGGCTGGAGATACTCAACAGCTACCATGCCTCTATCTAAATGCTCAAAAGGGGAAAAACAATGAAAGATATGCAACCACTCGCACATGAAGTGCACAATCGACCCAATCGAGCTGACTGCCACATCTGGTCCAGTCAAGCCTGCGCCCACCTACAACCACCTCCCACTGCCTGGCAGGAATTACGTAGGGTGTCCATACGGACTAACTCGCTATCGAATAGTGGCGCATGCAGGCTATAGTCGAAATCCACGTTTTCTCTCAGAACGAATGGACTCAAGGTCCTCAACATCTCACACAATGGTCAAGTACTCTCAACGACACGGGACCACCGTCAAACCAAACGGCTCCCAACAACACTAGCACTGGTCTAAACTCAGCTACCAGACTCCACTCAGTCCCTAAGCACGAGTGCAACAATAAAAGTATCTGACCGAATAAACCCAATCAAATGAACCGGTATAAAACCCGGTACGTCCTGCTCTGTCATCAATCTCACGAACTCCGTATCTCCACTGTCCAACTGACCGGCACCCGTCACGGTCTAAAGCCTACTCCGGAGTGGCACTCGAGGGGAGCGACCCACACGAGTAAAGTATCACTGTAACAAGTATCATCAGTATCATACTATAGCAGGACTGGATCACGACTCTGATCAAAGCGGGAAAACCCATCCACTAAAGGGAACCTGTTCCCCAATCTGAAACAACAGTAAACAATAAGTGGGAAACTCCATCCACTAAAGGGAAACCTGATACCGAATCTGATGCACAAGTACATATCCGGTCAACCGCCCAATATCCGCGGTCGCCGCAAAACCCCACAAGTCCACAAACTAATCCAACCTATCCCAGACACACAGTCTCGACTACACTATCCCAAACCCATGCTCGAACCCGAGCAACATGAATCTAAAATCTAGAAGGAAAGGAGAAAGAACAAACATGGTTTCTCCTAAGTCGGATTCCAACATGATAGTGTAGCAGTAAAAGATGGCCTATCTAGATGTCCATACAAGCATGTATTTGTCCTCAAGAAAAAGAAAGGGAGTAAATCACATAATAGCTCCACAAGGGTATAAACAACATGCCAAAATCCCTAATGAACTACACCTGTCCATAATCCAAGATCTACAATAACTCCTCGGAGTAATATCCGCACATAGATACATAAACCTGCTCCATCTAGTAATCATAGCATAAAAGACTATGTGCAACATGGCATGCTAAAAGATCACTACTATAGTATGTCAATCTACATGATCTAGGCCATTCCTCAAGCTTCCATCTCGATGTTAGATATTGTACAATTAAACATGCATGCTGACAATCACATAGGGTAAATTCTCTTAGGTAAGCTTTTACTATTCATTATCATGAATATCCAAATCTTGCAAGTCCTCAATAATATTTAACATGAATATTAATCTTGCAATTCCCTTATACAATCATCCTTACTAGCTTACCTCTCAACAACATACAATGTACCATAAACATGCATGCATTCTAACATAAAGAATTAGAGAACCGTCCACCGGTTATAGAGATGAAGCAACCCACCTGAAACGCTTTCCGCAGGCAAAGCCGAAGTCGGTGAAGTGCGTAGTCACACGCTATCCAAAATTCGCTGAAACCGCACTCTCGGTACTCAGTCGCGCAAGCCTCAGCTCCGACCAACATCACAATCACAACACAATAATCAATACCCCACAACACCCAAACAGCACATGTTGTTTTCACAAACCAGCAGAGAAGAGGGGGATTTTCATCTGCGTACAGTCCTCCAACAATCCCAGAAAAATCACGGTTACGATCCTTGCGACGAGTAGATCCAAATCGAGTATATATATACCCCGTTCTGACACCTATAGGCCAAGATATAAATATAACAACGCGGGTATATCGAAGTATCCACAAACAAAAACTGTAGGAAACCAGTCCGAAAGAAGCGTAATTATCACCTTCGAAGAGTACTCCAAAAATTCCGATAAAAATACAGGTGCATTCCTCTCGAAGCGTAGATATCAATCGAGTCCTTAAACGCCTCATTCCGATGCTCGTAGACCGAAAAAATCCAACAATACTCCACCGCTGTCCCGTACCTCGCAGCAGTACAAAGGGTCACAGAAAAGCCTCGGGAACCGTACCAAAAACTCAAAATAAGACAAAGTGATCAATAAGGAAATAGAAGGCGTACCTCTCATGAACGCTCTGCCGTGAAAATCAGCTCAAAAGTCCATCGGGGTAGTCCAGGGGGTCTCTCGGACTGAAAAGCGACGTTAAAAGCGGAAGTCCAAGGAGCGTCGATGTGCGCCGCGTCGCAGAAAATGCCGATACCGAGGCCTCCAAAAATCTCGAGAATCCATCAAAGAGTGGAGAAGAGGGAAGGGAGGAACTTCACTGAAGAAATCGCGCAGAGAAAAGCCTCGAAAAATCTAGAAAACGGAGGAACGGAGGGGAGGAAGGCCTATTTATAGTCTCAGCCGAACAAATGAAGAAATGCCCAATGTATCCCTGGTTTCGGGCGCCCGAATCTTTCGGGCGCCGAAAATCGGGTCGCACAGAGTCCGTCCGACCGCGCCCGAAACCGCCAGGAAGTGCCACGTCACCGCCGAACAGGCAACAGCCAAGACAGCCAACCGCCAAGCGCCGCGTGGCCCGCGCGGAGGCTGACGCGTGGCGCGCCCATGCGCGGGAACCCGCGGTTAGCGGCTCGGTCGCCGCGCCCACGCGCGCCTGTGCCCGCCGCCTGCCACCCTGACCGGCACGCAGCCCGAGGCGCCTTCCCGCCTGCTCCGTGGACCGCGCCTGTCACGCCCCGGAGTCGAAACTGCGATCCGGGCTCGCCAACAGATCCGCCGCCCATACGGGAAGCCCCATATAGATGTAGCGACTAACCTGCAAAAGATCATCTACACTATACAGATATCAGAGCTGAAAAGTAACTGCTGAAAGTAAAATAAATACAACTCCACAGATATACAACCCAAGTCCTCACAAATACATGTCTCTCAACTGAAAAAGAAATATACAAAATAAGTCCCAAAAGGAAACGCTAACAATACTAATACATCACCAAAATAGGAAACGCTAACAATACTAATACATCACCTCTACTCTCTCTCAGGCAGACGACTGGTAGGGATCTAGCTCGCGACTCTCTTACCTCGATCAGTAGAAGCAGCAGCTGGAGCAGCAGGAACAGGAGTAGAAGTCCCTGGGGAAAAAGACACCACAGCGGGTGTGAGAACTACATCCCACGGTAGTTCTCAGTGGGTACCGCCAACAAGCCCGACGGTCTGCCCACTAAGTCTACTAGAGGCATAAAGTAACAAATGCAGTGCTGGAAGGAAAAGCTGGAAAAATAAACTCTACAGCTACTATGCCTCTATCTAGATGCTCAAGGAGTGGAACAAAAGGAAACATGGTGCATCTACTATCCCTCAACGCAGATCACCCAATCTACACTGACTGTGTCACGCCCCGAGTTCAAAAATCCGCGTCTAAATTTTTTTTTTTTAAAAATCAGAGTTTGAAAACCAGCCAGGGCGCAACAGACCGCCACATATATAGAAGAGTCCCAATCCCACTGGGGATTGAGCCTTTTCTATATATGCACGGCTAGCTTGGCAATCAATCAGAGTACCAACTACGTACTACTAATATAACACAGATATTAAATTACACAATTACAACAACTTATTACATTTTCCTTGTTACATCAAAAACTAAATGCTTGGCTATCGGCTGTCCAGGGTCAATCACCTATCTCGATACCTCACCAGACCGTCCCAATATCTCAGCACCCGCTTGACCTGAAAAACAGTCACCCGAGGGTGTGAGACACACCGGAGTGTATCCCAGTGGGCACGACGAGCCGAGAAATAGCAGATTGTACCTACTGGTATACAATACTAGAGGATAGTAAAGATCATGGGTTAGGGTAAAGCAGATATATAACTGGTGCTGTAAAGAAAGCAAAACTCATAATCTGGATACAAGCATAGGAGATAATTTTAACAGAATTTAAAACAGGACAAACATGTATCAGGATAATCAACGCATCAAGGAGTTAGGACAATCAGCAAGATAACAGGGAAACTATAATCAAAGGCATCATATAAAGGTAAATAACTAGAAGCCAGATCAAAGAATCAAAGAAGCATGCTAAAGCAACACATGCATCAAATAGATGAAACCACAAAGACACAATCACAAGCTACCATATTGGTCCCACAAGACCTCAAGCAAGGCTGCCCACCTGGCACCACCTGGTTGACATTCCCTCCACTGAGGGTCACGGGTTGCAACTGCTAACCACTTTACCGGTAAAGTACACCGCTACGGGTGATCGGCCCGCTAGTGTACGTGAAGAACAACGGTGCGGGCGAATCATATGCAAATGCTCAAACTGGCGGTCCACTGACCGGGTAATCGGCTACAAGCCGGGGAATCCCCACTGGGATGCAATGACAAGATCAACTGAATCTCAACTCTCATGCAAGCTCAAGGCAAATCTCAACTCATATGCAAGCTCAAGGCAAATCTCAACTCAATCGTACCAACCAATCAAATGATACAAAACTTAAACACATATTTTTAAGAAAACTGTTTTGAAAAGTCCAAACCCCGAAGAGCATTGCCCTCGTCCTATCAAACAAGAACAGACTCAGGCGACACCACGAAGCTTGGGTTTTAGGTCCAAACCTCGCAGAGCAATTGCCTTTGTCCTATCAAACAAGAACAGACTCCGACGACCCTACGAAGCTCGGTAAAAATATCAGTTAAATAAATCTATGTGCTCAGCAGTGTATCATTTGATCAGCAGAACAAGCAAGCTCACCAATCCAACATGGAAATGTTCCAAGATAAGATATAAATGCCAGACTAACCCCTTATGCAACTAAACACATGTTTTTAAGAAAACCTTTGAAAACAATAAATTTTTGGGTCCCAAACCTCGTAGAGCGCTGCCCTACAGGGCTTAGTAAAAACATTTATTTTAGAAGATCATGTATTTAGCAGCATAACAGGCGAACAACAAAAAAGCAGGCTCAACTATTAGATGACCAAGGAAAACATGGCAATGTATAGAGTAATAGAATGACCACTGGGAGCAATTTAAATATCACGTAAGATAAGGATCACTAAAGCAACCATAAGCAGTCATAAAGCAGGTATGAAGTAGTAAACTACTGAATCAAAGGAACGGCAGGCTCAAGCATTAATAGATCAATATAATAATCAAGCATAGGAGTGCAACTAATGACCAATCAGTCAAAGCAATATATATATATCAAAGGCAGATAGGCTCTAATATAACTTAGATTGACAAAAACAGGAGTCCAACCAATACCGTACACCGAGGGCTGAAATGATAAAGCCCGGACCGAAGATAACCCACCTGTCAATGCGCAGGCGAACCCTCGACTCCAACTGGACGCTCGAAAACTCTGCCAACCTGAATCAAGACTATGATCAGGGAACAACTCAAACACACCTATCCCGACATTATTTTTAGCGTCATTTGAGCGCTGTTTTCGCTCGTTCTTTCAAACCAGAAGTCCGATGACAGCACCGTAAGTTTCAGCGTGTCCGTTATGACATGACGAAGCCCGTGCTCTCCATTTGGGAGCAGCACGAGACCCGAGGAAAACTTCGGCCCATAACATTCCTCTCTAACATAGCCAAAATGAATTTTTGTTTCTCCGGGAATTCAAACACCAAATCTAACGCGAGCATCGCATCCAGTGACCCCAAATTAGCTAGGAATACACTGTCGCGGCTTCGCTAAATGCCCGGAACCTAGTTCTGTTCCAATATTACTGTAAAAGGTCGATTCCTTTATAAGTTTTAATCCGATCGTCAAACAGACGAACTTTGTATATGAAAGTGTCTCTAAACATTACAAGGATCACAGGGCTCACCATTGGGAAGCCCAAAACTTGCTGGATAAGAAGATCCATCCTACAAGCTCTCTAACACTTCGATAACACACCACAATACATCCACTCAGTCAAAATTAGAACTGAAGTGAGCATGGAGCTCAGGGGATGTTCTAAAACAACTTTCATATTCTGCTCGAACCCTAATTCCAAACCAAATCTCATTGGGGCATTACATCGAACACTTGGTGGGCATTAGATATAAAAACATAAGCTAGGTTTAATTCTGAGTTTGTTCTCGGCAAGAAAGCAGACCTGGGGTGTCTAAGATGGAAAGGAACATTACTAGGGCTGATCTGGGTTGCTGGCCGGCGTCCCGAAGCGTCGGCGGCGGCCGGAGGGAAACCTCGGCCATGACAAATGTGCAAAATGGTGCAACTCTGGTGCGGGAAAGACCTACGTTAGACTCCACATGCAAAAGCTTAGGAAGCTTCTTAGAGGTCAAGGAAACTCACCTGCGCTGTCATCCCATTTGACGGAGCTCCGGCGATCGCCGGAGATCGATTTTCTCCAAAACTTGGTGAAGATGACCACCATTAATGGCGGATTTCGGCCGGCGACTCCCGGGCCAGCGAAAGATGGACCAACTTGCTCCTCTTGGTCCCCCAGTGCTTGCTGGGTGGTTGGCCGGCGGCCTGGGTGCACGTCGGCGCCGGGCGGAGGAGATCGTCCGAAGAAGCTTAAAGCTCGGTTCTAGGGCAAGCTCGGGAGGCGGGGATCCTTAGCCGATCAACTCCAGACTTCATGGAGAGCTCACAGTCGTCAAGAAGAAGAGGTTCAACGGTCCTGATCTTCGTCTCGACGGTTGGATGAAGCCCGCGGTGAATCTCGGCCGATTATTGTTTTCCGGCAACACTTTGTTCCCGCCGGCGGCCGGGGCAACGGGGGCGGCTCGGGCTTCACAGGAAGGATGTACTTGAGGTAAGGAACACTCTCCTAGGGTCCATGGGCCAAAATAAAACAAAACTTTCCAAGGTCTCACCTGTTAGATAGATGATATAGATGATATGGTTGTTCATGTTTATCTTTGTAATCTGTTTCATAACAACCTGTTGAGCTGGCCAAGGATAACTAATATTAGTTAGCTAAGATTAAGTTAATTAGTTGTTTCTATCCTTGGTCGTCAAGCTGTCACGGTTGTTACATAATGTAAATTCTGATATGTTTAGTTATATATATACACACAGGCAGCCATGGCTGATTGTGACTGCTTCACCTTAATCTTCCGCTCCTCTGATTTCTTACATGGTATCGGAGCCTTTAGGAATAGATCCAACTATCGAACATGGCCGGCAGCTCCTCCTCCACATCTGGACTTACCTCCATGATCACCCATCCTGTTTCAGAGAAGCTCGCCAAGGCAAATCATGCAACATGGAAAGCCCAAGTCGTCGCCACGATGCGTGGTGCTCGTCTCGAAGGCTACCTCACCGGCAAGGCTGCAATGCCTGCCGCTGAGATCGAAGGCAAGGAAGGAGACGAAGTCATCAAGATCCCCAATCCTGCCTATGAAGATTGGGTTGCTGCGGACCAACAGGTCCTAAGCTTCCTGCTTGCCTCCGTCTCAAAGGAGGTCCTGATCCAGATCTCCTCCAAGAAAACTGCTACGGAGGCATGGCGTGCGATTGAGACTATGTTCTCGTCGCAAACAAGAGCCCGCGCGGTAAACACGCGGCTGGCTCTATCCACTACTCGGAAAGAAAGCAGTTCGGTGGCTGAGTACGTCGGGAAGATGAAGTCTCTCGGCGATGAAATGGCTGCAGCAGGACGGCCTCTTGAAGATGATGAACTGGTGGAATACATCCTCACCGGTCTTGATGAAGATTACGACTCCGTGGTATCCTCAGCGCTTGTCCGAGCAGAACCAATTTCTGTAAGTGAGCTATATTCACAGATGCTTGCTTTTGAAACCCGGATGAATCTGCGCAACAATGGGAACTCGTCTGGATCCTCGGCCAATGCTGGATCCTCGGCCAATGCTGTAAATCGCCGTGGGCGTGGCGGTCCAGGGCGCTTTGGTCGCAGCTTTGGTCGCAGCGGAGGACGTGGTGGAAGGAACCCTAATCCTCCTGCACACCATGGTGGTCGTGGCAACGGCAACAACTACAACCCACGACAAGCAAATCAAGGACCCCGAAACAACACTGGCTTGTCAGATCCGTGCCAGGTATGTTTAAAAAAGGGCCACACCGCCGACAGATGCTGGTACAGGTACGATGAGAATTTTGTTCCTGATCCAAGGCATGTTGCTGCTGCCGCCACAACCTCTTACACCATGGATACAAACTGGTACACGGATACGGGGGCTACTGATCATATAACAGGAGAACTCGACAAGCTGGCCTTCAGGGAGAAGTACAACGGCGGTGATCAAGTGCACACAGCCAATGGAGCAGGTATGAACATTAATCACACTGGTAAAGCTATTATTCATACCCAGACTCGTAATCTCAATCTAAACCATGTCTTACATGTCCCACAAGCCACCAAAAATCTCGTATCTGTTCATCGTCTTACTACAGATAATGATGTCCTTCTTGAGTTTCATCCTAACTATTTCTTGATAAAGGATCGGGGAACGAAGAGCACACTCCATAAAGGGCGATGCCACAAGGGTCTGTACCCCCTGCCACCAGCATCGGCGAAGCTAGCGTTTGGAGTCACCAAACCATCTTTTGAAAGGTGGCATAGCCGCCTCGGCCACCCAGCAGCACCCATAGTTCAAAAGGTCATTAGTAACTTTCATCTTCCATGTCAAGTCGAGTCCAATAAAGAGTCTGTTTGTGGAGCTTGTCAACAAGCTAAAAGTCACCAGTTACCCTACCCTAAGTCGTCGAGTGTCTCAAGTTATCCCTTAGAGCTTGTGTTTTCAGATGTATGGGGGCCTGCACCTGAGTCTGCTAGCAGATACAAATATTATGTGAGTTTCATTGATGATTTCAGTAAATTTACATGGATTTACTTGCTTAAATATAAATCTGAGGTGTTTCAAAAATTTCATGAATTCCAAAGTCTTGTTGAAAGGCTCTTTGATCAAAAAATCATCACCATGCAAACCGACTGGGGAGGTGAATATGAGAAACTCCACCCCTTCTTCACTAAAATAGGCATATCTCACCATGTCTCTTGCCCACATGCTCACCAGCAAAATGGATCCGCAGAGAGAAAACACCGGCATATCGTGGAAGTTGGGCTATCTCTCCTTGCCCAAGCTTCCATGCCTCTTAAATTCTGGGATGAGGCCTTTCTTGCCGCTACTTTTCTCATTAACCGCACTCCTAGCAGAGTTATCTCTTATCAAACACCTCTAGAACGTCTGTTTCATATCAATCCCGAATACTCATCTCTACGAATCTTCGGTTGTGCCTGTTGGCCCAACCTCCGACCATACAATCAACATAAGCTCCAGTTTCGTTCCAAAGAATGTGTCTTTCTTGGGTATAGCAATTTGCACAAAGGTTTTAAGTGCCTTGATGCTGCCACTGGGCGCGTTTACATTTCCCGTGATGTTGTGTTCGATGAAGAAGTCTTTCCTTTCACTAAGCTACATTCCAATGCTGGTGCCAGGCTCCGAGCTGAAATTCTTCTATTACCGCCCTCTCTCATTCCTTCTGGATCATCGACATCTGGGGATGAATGCATAGTTGAACCAGTGATTAATGATTCTGCCACTAACGATTTTTCTGCAGCAACTAATCTTCCACAGGATCCTACCGGCGCAACTAATCCAGGCGTGGGATCCGGGGCTGATCTCCTGACGCAATCTACCCCGGGATCGGAATCTTCCAGTACGGCGCCAGACGCCATTCCTGCGCAGCCGTCCCATCTGCGCGACGTCGCGCAAGTGGACGACGCGGCGAATGCGGACGCACTCGGACCTGCACCTGCAGAAACGTCCTCGGAGGTGCCTGGAACGGGATCCTCTACGCCACCACCACAGCGCCCAAACACCAGACTCCAGGCTGGAATCAGAAAACCCAAGGTATATCGCGATGGTACTGTTCGCTATGGTTTTCTTGTTGCGTCTGGTGAACCACGGTCTTTAGAAGATGCATTAGGAGATAAAAACTGGAAGGCTGCAATGGATGCTGAGTTTGATGCTTTGGTCAAAAACAAAACATGGTATTTAGTTCCACCTCAAAAAGACAGAAATATAATAGATTGTAAGTGGGTCTATAAAATCAAGCACAAGGCAGATGGGAGCCTAGATAGATATAAAGCTAGACTGGTTGCAAAAGGTTTCAAACAGCGTTATGGCATAGACTATGAAGAAACATTTAGCCCAGTGGTAAAGTCAGCTACTATCAGAATAGTGCTCTCATTAGCTGTCTCTAGAGGATGGAGTCTTCGGCAGCTAGATGTTCAAAATGCCTTCCTACATGGTTATTTAGAAGAGGAAGTATACATGAAACAACCACCTGGTTATGAGGACAAAACCAAATTCAATTATGTGTGTAAATTGGACAAAGCACTGTATGGCTTGAAACAAGCTCCACGAGCTTGGTACTCTCGGCTAAGTATCAAGTTGCAGAGTCTTGGGTTTAATCCCTCAAAGGCAGATACATCTTTATTTTACTTCAATAAGGGAGATGTGATTACATTTGTTCTAATATATGTGGATGACATAATAGTTGCTAGCTCGACACATGACGCCGTAACATTCTTACTACGTCAACTCAGTCAAGAGTTTGCACTCAAGGATCTGGGCAAGTTGAATTATTTCTTGGGGATTGAAGTGAGTCATGTGCACAATGGCATAATCCTGACACAGGAAAAATATGCTTCTGATCTGTTAAAGAGAGTAGGTATGATGAACTGCAAAGCTGCGACAACACCTTTAGCAGTCAGTGAGAAGCTCTCGGCATCTGAAGGTACTCCCTTAGGTCCGAATGATTCAACTCAGTACCGAAGTATTGTGGGTGCTCTTCAGTACTTGACCCTTACCAGACCTGATCTTGCTTTTCCTGTAAACAAAGTGTGCCAGTTTCTACATTGTCCTACAACAGATCACTGGACAGCTGTAAAGAGGATTCTAAGATATCTAAAACAATCAATCAAGACTGGACTCAAGATTGAAAGATCTAGCTCTTGTTTAATCAGTGGATTCTCAGATGCAGATTGGGCAGGCTGTCTTGATGATAGAAGGTCTACTGGCGGGTTTGCTGTGTTCCTAGGATCTAATTTAGTTTCATGGAGTGCGCGCAAGCAACCCACCGTATCAAGGTCAAGTACAGAAGCAGAGTATAAAGCAGTAGCTAATACTACAGCTGAGATCATGTGGATTCAAACTCTTCTACAAGAACTGGGTATTCAAACTCCACGAGCAGCTAAGCTCTGGTGCGACAATATTGGGGCTAAGTATCTCTCGGCAAATCCTATGTTTCATGCACGGACCAAACACATTGAAGTCGATTATCATTTTGTAAGAGAACGTGTTGCACGGAAATTATTGGAGATTGATTTTGTTTCTTCAAAAGATCAAGTTGCAGATGGTTTTACCAAGGCACTTCCTACAAGGCAGTTAGAGAACTTCAAGCACAATCTCAACCTCGCACGGTTGTGATCGAGACGGGATGTTAGATAGATGATATAGATGATATGGTTGTTCATGTTTATCTTTGTAATCTGTTTCATAACAACCTGTTTAGCTGGCCAAGGATAACTAATATTAGTTAGCTAAGATTAAGTTAATTAGTTGTTTCTATCCTTGGTCGTCAAGCTGTCACGGTTGTTACATAATGTAAATTCTGATATGTTTAGTTATATATATACACACAGGCAGCCATGGCTGATTGTGACTGCTTCACCTTAATCTTCCGCTCCTCTGATTTCTTACATCACCTTCACCGGAGAGAGGAAGAAGAGAGGGTGGCTCCGGAGGCGCGCGGCGACGGCCGGGGTCGGGGATGCCCAGACTCAGACGCGGCCACCTCTAAGTCCCTCCAGAAGACGTTTTGTCCGATCAAATCTTCCAAAACATCTTCCCTAACATCAACCCGAGAGCATCATCATTATCTTCTTGGTTTTTCTCTGGTTGCTCCGGCGACGGGACGGCGGCGGAGCACCTTGCGACGGTTGGGAGGAATGGAGGGAAGGTGTCGGTTACAGAGGAAGGTAAAGGGGTGGCTTCGGTTGAGGGGAAACCAAGAGGCAACCCCGAATGCATATATATACATGCATTTGCAACAAGTGCTAAAACACCCTCTACTTCCACCATCTGATCTTTAGTCCTATACAAAAAAAGTGTTCATATTACACTTAGGTCCCTGCCCAGAGAGTGGCACAATTTCCGAGGCAGAATTTATAGGGTTTATGTGCAAAATACACTATTTTTCGCTGTATTTCACGCATTTCGAGGAGTTCCGGTCGTCAGATCGAAAAACGGATTTCGCCGTTGCGTCCGGTACGTCGAAATCTTCAAGACAGTGATTTTTGTTTTTCGACGCGACGTCCAGATTAATTTTCGTTCTATAAAAACTGTCCTATTTTACAGTTTTCACGCTTTTCGACATTCCAGAGTCGTCAAACATAATTTTCGACTGCGCCATTGCGTTCAGAACGTCGAAAATAGTTAGGTTTGACTACTTATTCCGCTAAATTAGGGGTCCGGATGGTAAATCGGCCAACGTTGATCAAGGGATAATTTAAAATCCAAGGCTACTGTTCATCACTTAAGTCACACTGTGCACTGTGCGCTTAGGCACTGTTCCATTGGTCGCGGCTAATTGCCTTTTTCTTTTTTGAATTCTGGAAGATCCGACCATCAGATCGAAAAGTGCTGAATATGAAACTTGCTTAGTTCGACGAGACGATCGCAACGGTCAACTCGGATTTCCAAGATCATGCCCGGATTGGAAATTAGCCTTTTTGCCTCGAAATTCGTGCAACTTGCACCCCGACAATTGATCAATTAGATCAATTTAGATCTTTAGAATCTAACTCCGGCTAAAAAATTTCACTTTTATTTTATTTATTAAAAATAAAATATCCGGATTACTACAGACTGCCACATAGGGTCCAGTCAAACCTGCGCCTACCTACTGCCGTTACATCCGAAAAGGGACCGGACTTACGTAGGGCGTCCGTGACTGCCAAAACTGGCCCAGCCAGAGGGACTGCATCGACAAGTCGCGATAGCAAATATCAAGCCCAGCTCCGGAGTGGCACTCGAGGGGCGCTACCCCACCGAGGAAAATATGCGTGCATCTCTGTCGAGCTCAAATGTGGCTCATGCAGGCCATAATCCAAATCCTCGATCAACAAGATCGACAGTAACCAACAAAACACTCTCTCACTCACAGGCTGGAAAACTACACAGCCGAGACCCACTGTCACTCAGACGGCTCCCAAAATGAAACACTGATCTACAGACTGCTATCAGACTCCACTCGGTCCCCAGACACGAGTGTAATATGCATCCCACAACAACCCGACCTCTCGGCCCACTACCCGGGCGAGGAAACTCTAAGTCCAGGATGAAACAGTAAATGACAGTGTGGGAATGTCTAAAGCAATAATATCCTAGGCCAAGTTGGAGTTTTCTACTAGTCTGGTTGAACATGCTGCATATGGTGGGGGTGCTAGGTCAAGTTCCAAGATAATAATTTAACAGCTTGTAGAAAGCAGAAGGATCACATGATCATCAATATAACAGTAGAAAATGTCAACTCTCACATTCTAGCATGCTACCTAGTACATTCACAAACATGCATGTTCCTACATAGATAGAATTAATGTACAATCCACAGATCTTGAAGACGAGGCAACCCACCTGAAGTGCTAAACTGTCCAAAGTCCCACAGCTGAAAATACAAAGGAACAAATATCTCCAATTTCGTTCACATGCTATCCCAACTTGACACTGAGCCTCACTGACCCGTGGCTCCCGCATACCCTAAAGATTCTAGTTCAAACTCATGGCTTTGATATGCTTGAGGGTTCACATAATGTGACTTTGCTATGGTCACAAGATTGTTAAACACAACTTTATACCCACCTGTGAAACACCAGTCTAGGTATGAATCTGTGTATTACCAATCTTCGTTTTATGCCAAGCCACTTGTGCCCAAGGTTATCAATGTGTCTGAGGTTGAGTTCCCTGATGAATGGATTCTCAACTAGTTGACCTGTCTTCCTGCTCCAAGGTCCTCGACTTGCGGTCAAAGGTCGATATTGAAAGAAGACAGCAGGGTTAGACTTTCCTTTTGAAGTAAGTCTTTATCTCGGAATACTCACACCCCTATCAACTATTGCACTAAACCATATATATCTATGATGTTGATTAAGGGTCGAGGTAAGGACCCTATGCTTTCTAACCTTTCATTTCAGGATCCAGCAAGACCATGCACAGGTGAAAGGAAGAAAAGCCATAGGACTTCTATTCTAAAGTATCCAAAGTCTCCAGCGCCATCCCACGCACATATCATCAGGAGACAGCCGAGATAGACAACACAAGATCCTTCTCGGCCCATTCTGGTTCGGGAGGCTTATTCCAGGTAAAGCCTGCCAGATCAGAAAGGTTTTCCCGGAGGAGCAAGGGATCCGCTCCTTCCATGTGGCGAGGAAACAAACAACACGGGGCAGCCTCGTCAAAAATTGGTTGCTGTTCTCTTCTCCATCACTACCACGATAAGTAAGAAAGGCAACGAAATCTCTGGCTGTTCGAGGAAATAACAGTTTACAGTGAATGCGCAGCGAACCCAGTTCATGCTTCAACCGAGGGCAAGGCAGCTGCCCTACATAAACAACTTAACAGGGGCAACCTCACACTTCATTATCTCTGTACTATTATTTCCTCGACGACCTTCAAAAGTTTCTGAGACGACAACAAGCTTCATAGGTATCCATTCAAGGTGGTCTCAGAGATATCCAAAGATCTCAAGCACTCTTAGCAAGCATTAAAAGGCTGCTCGGAGCAGATTGAGATCCCCCAGTACGCAGGAGGATTGTTAGATCTGAGCGATGAAGAGGAGCAATCCTCTGACGTCGTTCTGCATCACCAAGACTTTGCGTTGCCTACCATACCTGGAGTAGGTACTTCACCCGGAGCAGCTACTTCTGTACCTCAACGCTTCACACCATTCGGTAGCAACCCTGGCAGAGTTGGTGGAAACTTTGGAGGAAGGCTCTTTGCTTTCCAAGGAGGTTTCCTAAGCGGAGGATTCAGCAATTCCTTCGTTGGTCAAGCTTCTTCATTACCACCATGGAAGAAGACTTTCCAGAATGATGACCTAAGCCATATGGTCATCGCTGGGCGGTCTGTCTTTTCAGATCTACATCGGCACGAAAAGGAAAGCGAGTTGCAATGCAAAGGCAGAGATCCTTTGGAGACCTGTCTTCATCTCTCGCTCACTCGAGCGACGACGAAGAATCCTATCTGGAGGAAGACGAGGCTCGAGGGCTCTACTTTCTCCGTCTATCCTTATTATACTCTAGATTAAGAGTTAACTTGATCTCTCAGCCAAAGTTCAACAGTGAGGGTGACTCGATTACAACACTATGGGAGTGCAAGGAAACCTATGGGGACCTAGACCATGCAAGACTAAATGCAAGAAAAACTACCATGCAAGAAGGGCGTAAGGGAGCGTGCAGGTGCTCCGTGCAAGTGTGGAACAGAATGAAAACGGATTTAGCTGAAAATCTCCCACTTGTATTCTCTATACAAAATAACTATCCAAGAGTATGTTATGTATGTGTGCCCGATCTTCCGTCTAGTCCTGGTCTAGGAATGACTCAGGTGGAACCAACTCAGTTCAGTATGGGAAGAAGCCCTTCTAAAGGATGCAACTTCTATTACTTGTTCTTTTTCTTTAGTATGACTGACACTTGTGTGCAGATTTTGAGAGACCATTAGTTGAGTGTTACTCGCTGTTTATGGTTTGACGAAATGCTCCAGATTGGAGAACAAATATGGGAAACTCTTTGGTTGCTGTTTTTGCCCTAATGTGTGAAGTGAGGTGTGAGGCCTCACTATAATGCTTCTCAATTATTCAGTGCGAGATTGGTCCTTGATCTTTTCTTTCTATGTCTCCGTTCTCTCTGTTTTCCTTAGGTTGTTTGCTCTTTCTTACTGATTTCATTTTTTGATTGCATTATTTCTGAGCAGTTCCTCCATTCCTCGCTAACTCCCAACATGATTTGGATTTGAAACGGAAAGATGCACCAGCTTTAGTACGGTATAGATTTTGCTCATGCGATTTGGCACTGCAAATCCGGCAGATTTTTTCTGCTATTGAAATACGTTTTCCTTTGAGACCTTTATCACTTGTTTGTTGTTTAAATCCTACATCATCCTGTAGAAGCCTGTCGAATGCTGATGCTTCAATTGTTTCAAAGTCGTATCTTTGAAATAAATTTGCAAACAGATTTGCTCGATTTGTTGGAATTCAATTAGGAGTTGCACAAATTTTCCTCCTGGAGAATTCAATCCATTACTGTTGAATCCTGCTGCAATTTGTTGGGCAACTCTATTGTTGTCTGGTGCAAATATATTCATTCTTTGATAAAGGTTAGTTTTCATGGGAATCCCAACTTTAGGGCGAAAAAATATGAATATTTTTATTACAATAAATGTATATTGCATCTAGTTGCTGTAATGCATTTTCGATAGCAGCGCTACTATCAATGCAATGCAATTTTCTTGCATTCCTTTGTAGCACGATTATTTGGATTGTCCACAGGCAACCAAACAATATGTTTTCTTTTGCATCATTGCATTATGTTAGCTTCTTGTTCTTGCATGCTTGTTGCGTCATTAATTCATTTAGCACCTATTATTGCATAGTATCATGTGTGAGTTAACCTCTAGCTTTTCTATGTCGTCCCTCTCTCTAAGCTAAAGAAAAGAGATCCAAAATGATGACCTATACTTCGCTATTTCCTGTGGATCTCGCGTTACTTCTCTGTGATTGTGATTTCCCATGTGCCTTACTATACCGCTCAGGAAAAGATAAAATAACCAGGACCCTTTCTTAATCAACCTTTCCTTGCGCTTACCACTTGCGAGCGAGTGTCGATCGCTCCTTTGCCTGGGAAAGATCTGACGACTCCTGCCCAAGGCGGGTTACGAATTCTGATTCGCTACTGCCAAATAGGCCAGGAACGAGCTTCCGCTTTATCTAAAGTCAAGAAAAGAAAAAAAAAAACTTTCTTTCTCTATTCCTGATCAACGGATTCAGAGTGAGAAGGTGAAGTCCCCTTCTCGTTGGATGACCGGCCCCTTCTTATGGTGAACTCCTGTCGCGATGAATGAAACTCCGTTCCGTGCCCCGTGTCAATCACATAGGAAAGTCGTTGGGTCGCCGGAGACCTATTTCAATGAAAGAATTATACCAAAAAGCCCCACTTATAGGAGCTCATACCTTCCAAGTACTGTACTTAACTGTACTGTTGCGCTACTGTTACTTTCAAAGAAAAAAGACAACTCCACTAAAGTACGTATACTATAAAAAGCCAGCCATCAAGCAGGATACTGTAACTTGAACGGGCTTTGGAACGAAAGTCGCTTTTCCCGTAATAAGATATGCGAGACCTTTCCCATAAACTAACCGAGAGACCTAGGCACTGGCATTCGAACTAGAATCGGGCATTCCCTACTGGCTTAAGAAAAGAGAGCTTTCAATGCGTAACAAACCCAATAAGTAATTGGGTGTACTATAGGGTCCTGGCGTGTGTGACAGTGACACTTCTACTTCCCCTTACTTTCGAAAGGCTAGTCGGGAAGATAGTGCCCATTGATGTAGCTGCTTTCACGTCCCTACCTATATTTAAGTTAAAGATAAGCAATATGGGATAGGCTGTCAACTGGAAAGCGGACGTGCATCCTAATCCTAACCAGGGTAAAGGCTTGACTTTCGGGCATATCAAGAAGACAGGTTCGGAGATGTGAGTAGAGGCAAAGCTTACGGGACTATCGCAAAAGGCACTTTCACTTTCCAAGGGGCTCATCATCAAGGGCGTACTCTCGCTCGGGAACAGGCAAAGGGAACGTAAGGTAAGTTATTACATCCAGTGGTTTCTGGATTTCCACGTTCAATGGAAGCGGTAATGGTAATAAGAACAGGGCGAATGGCGACTCCAATAAACCTGGGCCTGGTTCATATACCTTTTCTAAAAAACCAAGTCCCAACCCAAAGCCTAAAAACTTGCAGGGAACATACTGGAAAAAGAGGCAAGTCCAATAATATCTGGCTGGCATCAACTCTATCTCGTGTTGACTGGACCCCAACTCCCTATTTTTCAGACTCTTATTCGTGGAGTTGTTTTCTTCTGTCATCTTCCCTTCCAAGAGGTTTCTTTTCCACACTTGAACTTGAAAAAGACGAACTTGATTCACGAATGAAGGGTCGTCTCTATCTTTCTATTTTGTAAATGATTACTCGATTCGGATTTCTCCAATTAACTTTCAGAGTCTCAGAATTCACTTTCAGAGTCTCAGTCAGTCTATGCCCGAGATGGAAATGAAGCGTATTATGTCTTCTTCTTTATTACTAGTTGCTTAAGATTTGGGATGCGGCGGATGGAGAGAATAGGAATTCATTAGTTCTAGAAAGGGGGCTAGTTTCAGTGGATCGATCAAAGGGGGAATCGTCTTAATCATTTTTATGTGACATCGGCCAGGTTATGAAATAGAAGGACCTAAGGTAGAGGGAGAAGGGATTTCCCATTTCTAAGGGTAGCACTGCTTCTCCTCCAAACACTAAAGAATATGGAGTCATCTGTGTTGGAGTTCGCACTGAGGTACGATAAGCCCATAGTGTAGAGTACCAGAACCTTGTAGAGTGCTCCGACCTCACCGGATGGTGTGGTGCGGGGGGAAATCGCTGGAGCGGGTTCCATTTGGATTTACAAATGAGTTCGGATCGATTCGGATCGACGTGGAAGCTTTTGGAATGATAGTGTGTTAGCGGCATCGAAACTTGGAAGCCCAGCTTGAATCAGTGATTTCAGGGCTTTGTGTACTTGTAGAGTACTTATTGGGTATTGGATTGGATAGAGAACCGACTCCGTGGATGTGCTTAGAATTTGGAAAGTGTTTGGACACGTGTATTTTCAGGTTACAGCGGAGTTCGGGTTGACTCGGACTGATGCGGAGGCCCCGAAGACAAAAAGTGAGTTGGACTTGGCAAGTGAGGATTTTCTTGCGAGAGCACCGGATTGTTGGATTGAGCACGCCGACTCCTCAGTTGTGCTTTTGAGTGACAAAAGCTTTGGACATGTGTATTTTATATTTACAGTGAGGTTCGGGTGGTTTCAGACTGTGGCGAAAGCTTTCGGGGCGAAAAGTGAGTCGGCGGCGCGAGTTGCAGGCTTGCTGCAGAGTTCTGGTGAGGTTTGGGTCATTGAGTTCCGGAAAAGGATGCTGTGTGCCTGGTGTTCCGGAACTGGCCTATTGGTTCCGGAACACAGGCAACAGGGGGCTGTTTTTTTATGCAGACTTGGATATTTTGAGGGTATTTTGGTCTTTTCTCCTCCCAAGCTCTTCACCCTCTATAAGAAGCTCTCCAACCTGCTTCTTCTCCACGTTAGAATGAGAGAGGGAGAGAGAAAGTAAGGAAGTGGAGAAGGTGCTAGACTTGAGGATTCCTGCTGCTTGGAGCCCGGTGGAGCCGCGCGCGCGTCGAGCAACGTACAAGGTAAGTTGACAGATTTTCTAATTGGGCTTTTGGGAATTTATTTTATGGAGTTAAAGTGATTTATTGAGATTGGATTTGGTTTCTTTCTTCTCTCTTTCCCTGCAAATTGTTGAAAGCAGCTTGTGCTGCTTGGCTATTTGGACGGTTTACTGCGCGGGGCTGAGCGTGCTTGCATACATGCACGGGCGCATGTGGGTTTTGGCTGAGAGGGAGCCGAGGTGCGCAGGGGACTTGTAGAGGATTCGAGGTTGCTGGTTGAGCTCCCGGGGATTTTCCGAGGATCGCGGCAGTTTGCGCGCGCGCGCGGCGCGGTTTTGGAGTTTTTTCCGGCAGAATTCGTCAGAATGCAAGTTGGCGCTTCACCGACTTCAGCGTTTGCCTGCGGAAAGCATTCCAGGTGGGTTGGAATTTCTTCAAGATTTATGGGATGCCCCCTAAAGCTTCTGTATGCATGTTGAGCATGTATAGTTTACTGTTTTTATATCTGTTAAATCTGATAGTTGCCTAGAAAATTGTAGGAAGACATTTATGAGCCCCTAATATTTTTAGCATGATCTAGGCATGATTTGACACTAGATTGCATGGTTAGTTAGCATTAGATGGGCATCTGAGCCGTTTTAAAAATCGTCGGACTGGTTTTAATGAGAAAACTGAGTTTTAAAAATGGTTTTAAATTATTGTGAGCACCCTGAGGGGTTGAGTCGGTTCAGATTGCATGTACGCTCGTGCCAGAGGGCCGAGCGAATTTTTAGTGCATTGTGTGTTGAGTTTCTAGTGTCTTGAGATTCGCACTTCCTTGATGGGTTTATTCTAGATCATGGGTCGTGTCCTGATTTAGTGGTGGAGATGGTTCTCCCACTTAGCTTTGAGAGTTTTGGGGGTTCTGGCAGATCGAGTCGTGGAGGTTTCCCGACTCAGCCATGGTCGTGCATTATCAGATTGAGTCGTTGAGGGTTCCCGACATAGCTGTGAGAGTGTTTGGGCTATTCCTGATTGAGTCGAGGTTCTTTTTCGACTGAGTTGTGCTTTGAGCTTTGAGATACCGATCTGTTTGATCGTGAATTATAGCCTGCATGTGCCGCTTATGAGACAGTGAGACAGTTGTGATACTTGAGTTCGGTGGGGTCGCTCCCCTCGAGCTACGCCCCGGGTGCGTGTGATGATGCGACTAGTTGATACACTAGAGTTCGCTTGAGATTGAGATAGTCCGTGTGGGACGCCCTACGTAAGTCCCGTCCCAGTGTGGATGAGGTGGCAGTAGGTTTGGCGCAGGCTTGACTGGACCCTATGAGGCAGTCATTGAGATTGGGTGATATGAGAGAGTGATGGCATAGCATGTTCATAGATGAGCTTTCCTTTGAGCATGGTACTTGAGGCATATTATTAGTAGTGGGAGTGTATGCATAGCAGGGCCAAAGTAGAGTTTTCTTGAGCATGATGTTGGTACATATTAGCTGTAGTTCCTTTCCTGCTTTCCTATTATCTATTTGCATACCTATCTGTTGTGCCTCCAGTGGACTTAGTGGGCATACCGTGGATATTGATGACGGTACCCACTGAGATCTATCTTTTGCAGTAGATCTCACACCCGCTGCGGTGACGGATTTTCTGAGGCTGCTGTTCCGGCTTAGCTCGGACGGGGACAGCTGATCGAGGTGAGAACGTGGCCGAGTAGTTCCTTACCAGCATTTTGAGTCCGAGGTAGATGTACCCTGTTAGTTTTATGCTTCCACTTTTGTACTGAGAGATTTGGATATTTGTACTAAGAGGGTGAGGCTTGTATTTTATTATTCTTTTGAGAGACCTGTGTATTATTGGAGATTTATCTATTGCAGATGTTCAGTGTTGATTTCTTAGCTTTTGGTTTTAGTCTCAGCTCTGATACATGTTTTTAGTTTTAGATCTGACTTGCAGGGTAGACGCTTCGTCTGTGCGGCAGTTTCCGTACAGATGACGGATCTGTTGGCGAGCCCGGGTGGCAGTTTCGACCCCGGGGCGTGACAGATTAGGGTGGAATCAGAGCCTAGGAATATAGGTCGTTGAGGACTTAGAAACCCTAGGCTATTGGTTGGACAGTAGGATGACCGTCGTGAGAGACGTGATTTTAGCGAGAGTCCTGATTGAGTTTGTACCTTCCCCAGAGGATTGGGGCGAGTGATCTTACATGTTATTTCTCTAAAGATGATTATGTTGGCTGCAGACAACATAATGCTTTAGAAAGGTTAACATGTTAGACTTTCACTTGATTGGGTCCGGGAGTTATGGTGTCACGCCCCGGGTGTAAACCAGAACCCGGGCCCGTCTACAGATCCGCCGTGCACACGAAATTTTCCGCGTACACGAAGCGCTGGTAACCTGCTCAGATATAATATAACAATAAAAGAGCATAATACAGAGCTGAAATAGGGAGTTCTCAGTGGGTACCACCGCCAGGCCCGACGATCTGCCCACTAAGTCTACCAGAGGCATAAGATAACCATGCAGTAAAAACTGAACAAGAAGGCTGGAGATACTCAACAGCTACCATGCCTCTATCTAAATGCTCAAAAGGAGAAAAACAATGAAAGGTATGCAACCACTCGCACATGAAGTGCACAATCGACCCAATCGAGCTGACTGCCACATCTGGTCCAGTCAAGCCTGCGCCCACCTACAACCACCTCCCACTGCCTGGCAGGAATTACGTAGGGTGTCCATACGGACTAACTCGCTATCGAATAGTGGCGCATGCAGGCTATAGTCGAAATCCACGCTCTCTCTCAGAACGAATGGACTCAAGGTCCTCAACATCTCACACAATGGTCAAGTACTCTCAACGACACGAGACCACCGTCAAACCAAACGGCTCCCAACAACACTAGCACTGGTCTAAACTCAGCTACCAGACTCCACTCAGTCCCTAGGCACGAGTGCAACAATAAAAGTATCTGACCGAATAAACCCAATCAAATGAACCGGTATAAAACCCGGTACGTCCTGCTCTGTCATCAATCTCACGAACTCCGTATCTCCACTGTCCAACTGACCGGCACCCGTCACGGTCTAAAGCCTACTCCGGAGTGGCACTCGAGGGGAGCGACCCACACGAGTAAAGTATCACTGTAACAAGTATCATCAGTATCATACTATAGCAGGACTGGATCACGACTCTGATCAAAGCGGGAAAACCCATCCACTAAAGGGAACCTGTTCCCCAATCTGATACAACAGTAAACAATAAGTGGGAAACACCATCCACTAAAGGGAAACCTGATACCGAATCTGATGCACAAGTACATATCCGGTCAACCGCCCAATATCCGCGGTCGCCGCAAAACCCCACAAGTCCACAAACTAATCCAACCTATCCCAGACACACAGTCCCGACTACACTATCCCAAACCCATGCTCGAACCCGAGCAACATGAATCTAAAATCTAGAAGGAAAGGAGAAAGAACAAACATGGTTTCTCCTAAGTCGGATTCCAACATGATAGTGTAGCAGTAAAAGATGGCCTATCTAGATGTCCATACAAGCATGTATTTGTCCTCAAGAAAAAGAAAGGGAGTAAATCACATAATAGCTCCACAAGGGTATAAACAACATGCCAAAATCCCTAATGAACTACACCTGTCCATAATCCAAGATCTACAATAACTCCTCGGAGTAATATCCGCACATAGATACATAAACCTGCTCCATCTAGTAATCATAGCATAAAAGACTATGTGCAACATGGCATGCTAAAAGATCACTACTATAGTATGTCAATCTACATGATCTAGGCCATTCCTCAAGCTTCCATCTCGATGTTAGATATTGTACAATTAAACATGCATGCTGACAATCACATAGGGTAAATTCTCTTAGGTAAGCTTTTACTATTCATTATCATGAATATCCAAATCTTGCAAGTCCTCAATAATATTTAACATGAATATTAATCTTGCAATTCCCTTATACAATCATCCTTACTAGCTTACCTCTCAACAACATACAATGTACCATAAACATGCATGCATTCTAACATAAAGAATTAGAGAACCGTCCACCGGTTCTAGAGATGAAGCAACCCACCTGAAACGCTTTCCGCAGGCAAAGCCGAAGTCGGTGAAGTGCGTAGTCACACGCTATCCAAAATTCGCTGAAACCGCACTCTCGGTACTCAGTCGCGCAAGCCTCAGCTCCGACCAACATCACAATCACAACACAATAATCAATACCCCACAACACCCAAACAGCACATGTTGTTTTCACAAACCAGCAGAGAAGAGGGGGATTTTCATCTGCGTACAGTCCTCCAACAATCCCAGAAAAATCACGGTTACGATCCTTGCGACGAGTAGATCCAAATCGAGTATATATATACCCCGTTCTGACACCTATAGGCCAAGATATAAATATAACAACGCGGGTATATCGAAGTATCCACAAACAAAAACTGTAGGAAACCAGTCCGAAAGAAGCGTAATTATCACCTTCGAAGAGTACTCCAAAAATTCCGATAAAAATACAGGTGCATTCCTCTCGAAGCGTAGATATCAATCGAGTCCTTAAATGCCTCATTCCGATGCTCGTAGACCGAGAAAATCCAACAATACTCCACCGCTGTCCCGTACCTCGCAGCACTACAAAGGGTCATAGAAAAGCCTCGGGAACCATACCAAAAACTCAAAATGAGACAAAGTGATCAATAAGGAAATCGAAGGCGTACCTCTCGTGAACGCTCTGCCGTGAAAATCAGCTCAAAAGTCCATCGGGTTAGTCCAGGGGGTCTCTCGGACTGAAAAGCGACGGTAAAAGCGGAAGTCCAAGGAGCGTCGATGTGCGCCGCGTCGCAGAAAATGCCGATACCGAGGCCTCCAAAAATCTCGAGAATCCATCAAAGAGTGGAGAAGAGGGAGGGGAGGAACTTCACTGAAGAAATCGCGCAGAGAAAAGCCTCGAAAAATCTAGAAAACGGAGGAACGGAGGGGAGGAAGGCCTATTTATAGGCTCAGCCGAACAAATGAAGAAATGCCCAATGTATCCCTGGTTTCGGGCGCCCGAATCTTTCGGGCGCCGAAAATCGGGTCGCACAGAGTCCGTCCGACCGCGCCCGAAACCGCCAGGAAGCGCCACGTCACCGCCGAACAGGCAACAGCCAAGACAGCCAACCACCAAGCGCCGCGTGGCCCGCGCGGAGGCTGACGCGTGGCGCGCCCATGCGCGGGAACCCGCGGTTAGCGGCTCGGTCGCCGCGCCCACGCGCGCCTGTGCCCGCCGCCTGCCGCCCTGACCGGCACGCAGCCCGAGGCGCCTCCCCGCCTGCTCCGTGGACCGCGCCTGTCATGCCCCGGAGTCGAAACTGCGATCCGGGCTCGCCAACAGATCCGCCGCCCATATGGGAAGCCCCATATAGACGTAGCGACTAACCTGCAAAAGATCATCTACACTATACAGATATCAGAGCTGAAAAGTAACTGCTGAAAGTAAAATAAATACAACTCCACAGATATACAACCCAAGTCCTCACAAATACATAAGTCTCTCAACTGAAAAAGAAATATACAAAATAAGTCCCAAAAGGAAACGCTAACAATACTAATACATCACCAAAATAGGAAACGCTAACAATACTAATACATCACCTCTACTCTCTCTCAGGCAGACGACTGGTAGGGATCTAGCTCGCGACTCCCTTACCTCGATCAGTAGAAGCAGCAGCTGGAGCAGCAGGAACAGGAGTAGAAGTCCCTGGGGAAAAAGACACCACAGCGGGTGTGAGAACTACATCCCACAGTAGTTCTCAGTGGGTACCGCCAACAAGCCCGACGGTCTGCCCACTAAGTCTACTAGAGGCATAAAGTAACAAATGCAGTGCTGGAAGGAAAAGCTGAAAAAATAAACTCTACAGCTACTATGCCTCTATCTAGATGCTCAAGGAGTGGAACAAAAGGAAACATGGTGCATCTACTATCCCTCAACACAGATCACCCAATCTACACTAACTGCCACATAGGGTCCAGTCAAACCTGCGCCTACCTACTGCCGTCACATCCGAAATGGGACCGGACTTACATAGGGCGTCCGTGACTGCCAAAACTGGCCCAGCCAGAGGGACTGCGTCGACAAGTTGCGATAGCAAATATCAAGCCCAGCTCCGGAGTGGCACTCGAGGGGCGCTACCCCACCGAGGAAAATATGCGCGCATCTCTGTCGAGCTCAAATGTGGCTCATGCAGGCCATAATCCAAATCCTCGATCAACAAGATCGACAGTAACCAACAAAACACTCTCTCACTCACAGGCTGGAAAACTACACAGTCGAGACCCACTGTCACTCAGACGGCTCCCAAAATGAAACACTGATCTACAGACTGCTATCAGACTCCACTCGGTCCCCAGACACGAGTGTAATATGCATCCCACAACAACCCGACCTCTCGGCCCACTACCCGGGCGAGGAAACTCTAAGTCCAGGATGAAACAGTAAATGACAGTGTGGGAATGTCTAAAGTAATAATATCCTAGGCCAAGTTGGAGTTTTCTACTAGTCTGGTTGAACATGCTGCATATGGCGGGGGTGCTAGGTCAAGTTCCAAGATAATAATTTAACAGCTTGTAGAAAGCAGAAGGATCACATGATCATCAATATAACAGTAGGAAATGTCAACTCTCACATTCTAGCATGCTACCTAGTACATTCACAAACATGCATGTTCCTACATAGATAGAATTAATGTACAGTCCACAGATCTTGAAGACGAGGCAACCCACCTGAAGTGCTAAACCGTCCAAAGTCCCACAGCTGAAAATACAAAGGAACAAATATCTCCAATTTTCTCCAGATCCAACGGGTACAACAATACCCGCAAACCCTCCTGGGTACAACAAAAGGTCCACAGTTACACTTTATTCCAAAAAATATCCAAAAGTACATACAATCTGCGGTAACAGTCCCAAAGATGCGAATTTTACACCTACAGAAAGGACTCCGAAAAATCCGATAAAAATACTGCTTCGATCGTCGCGTTGAGCCCTTCGAAACGAGTATCTGCACGTCCCAATCCGAGCCCCGTAGGCCGAGTTACAAATTCCACAACACAGAGAGTGCGAAACCCCACAACATCACAATTGTAACACCATGCATAGAAAAAGGGGAAAAAATATACCTTCGGGCAAGCCTCAGAAAAATCCCAGAAAAATACGGCGATAATCCTCGCGATGCGTAGATGCAAAAAGAGTCAGGCACGCCTCAATCCGATGCTTGAACGCGGAGAAAACCACGATACAACGTGTGCTGTCCCAGAAATCCTCACAGAAAAAGGGGTCCCAGTAAGCTCGGAAAAACTCCAAGAAAAACTCGAAACGAGGGAAAGATGAAAATACCAAGATCGTAGCCCTACCTGTCGTGGATCCAACGGCGCAAGAATCGCTCGAAAAGGTGGTTGGAGTAGGCCGGGGGAGCTTGCGCACCGAAACGCGACGGAAGGGATCACCGGCGAAGGAACGTCGCGACACGCCAAAGAAATGGAAACCTCAAAAAGCGTGCCACATAAAATCCCAGAAATCCTCAGGTGGATGCAGCACAGAGCAAGGAGAAACTTTGCAGAAGGTTCCGAGGTGAGACGAGAGATAAAATCCCAGAAATCCCAGAAATCCCAGAGCGAGGTAAAATCCCAGAAATCCCAGAAATCCTCAGCCCAGCTTCGAGTTGCATGAAATACCGAAGCCGAACAACATCAGAAAGAATTATAACAAGAATCGCTGCAAACGCTGCATCAGCGTCAGATTCAGTAGGTGATTGCGAAGAGATAATTAATTGCATAGGATCATAGAAGCTGGGGTGCAGTGAAGGATAAAAAAAGAAGATCGTTGTAATACTATCTTTTCAGTGTTTGTACATTGATTAATTAGGATCGATGTTAGGAAACCTACTGTTGGTGATTGGTTGGTTTTGTAGTGTTGAAGTGTTTGTACATGCAGAGAAATGCTTTTCATACATCATGCATTAATAGAAATTGCTTTACATTTGTCCAATCGTTTAGTTGAATTTTATTTGGTCTTCCAATTTTAGAGGGTAAACTTCAAATTACCCATTGTACGTAGTTTAGTTTTTCTTTTTTTCCTTCTTTACTTTTTTTTTTCTTTTTCACCTTAGATACCTTTTAAAAATTCAAACTGGAACCTGACTATCAAATCTTAATCTAAACCTGAATTCCCTAAAATTTAAAAATCTAAATATGAACCCGAATAAAAATTCAAAATCCAAACTAAAAAACCCAAATTTGAAACAATTTTTTTTATTTATAATATTTTCAAAATGTATTACATTAAATCTATTTTTTTTTTTAAGTATAATATCAAATATTTATACATACTTATAATATATATTATATAAAATCAATTTCGGTTTGGATCGGATTCGGGTCGGATATAATCAAAATCCATACCCGAAATCTAATCTTGTTAGGTTTTTTTTTTAAAAAGAAAATCGATATAATTTTTTTAAAAAAAAATTTAAAAAAACAGAATTTTTTTTTATATTTTTTCTAATTATTAGTGAGGCAAAATTAAATTTTTAAAAAATATATTGGATGAAAATTTAAAACTTAAAAAAATATTTAGACAAAATTTTTAAAAAATCTTATAAATTTTATTTCAATAAAATTTATAAATTTATTCGAATAAAAATTTAAATTTCAAAGTTAATTTTTTTTTTACAAAATTTAACTATTAGAGATTCTCCGCTCTCTTTTCCAAGTGAGCCTACGGGATATTCTTAAAAAATATTATAACGTATTATCAAATTAAATCATCTATAATATTTAATAAATTAGTATAATATATACATACATACATATATATATATATATATATATATATATATATATATATATATATATATATATATATATATAAAGCATTATCAACCAACTAAACTAACGTTTATTTTTTTTCTTCTTCTTACTTTGCTACTGCTATCATGAGCAACTGCTCTCTCAAGCAGTGGCGAAATATATTTCGCAGCACAGAGAAATCTATTTTCAAAATTATCGAGATGTCGATCGCGGTCGCAGCTACAGACTGTCAGGACGAACTCATCCGCCAGAGGGACGGCATCGTGAAGTCGCTCTACAGCTTCCCGTCTGTCGCCTCCAGCGGCAGCAGACAAGAGGAGAAGGAAAAGCAACTGCAGCAGCAGCAGACGGCGGCTGGGGGGCCAGGAAAGGAGGGAAGCATTGTCGTCAACCCACGAGACGTCAATGCAGCCTGTAGCCAGAAGAGCTTCTTGGAAGAGGAGGCCAACCAGCTGCCACATGCGATCGGCGACGGCGACAGCGTGCTGGTCGATAAAGTGCGGCAGGTCAAGAAGATCCTCAACAACAAGGACGAAAAGGTACGTAGGTGTTGGGAATCTGATGGTCGACCTTATACCAAAGTTTGTGAATCCATTGTATCCGCCGGTGTCAACTGCGGTGGTTGAAATTTTATTTAAAAAATATTAAATTAAAGTTTTATTATAAATTTGTCTTTTCAATAAAACTGAAACCAATACAATCATAAAAAAAAAAAAAAAAAAATCAAAACAAAAAATATGGATGAAAGAAAAATTATTAACCCAAGCTTTCTTTTTAAATTTTTCTTTTCTTTTGTCGTCTTTTATAAATTCATATGCCTTCTCACTTTGGTACACTAGGTATATTCAAAATTATATAAATAACTTAATCATATCATATGATTTCTCATTTTGACACATTAGGTGCATTCAAAATTATCCAGCAACGGCATATCAGAGAAGGAGGAGGAGGAGAAGCAACAACAACCGCAGCAGCAGCAGACGGCGTCTAGGGGGTCAGGAAAGGAGGGAAGCATCATCGTCAATGCTCGAGGCGTCGACGTGGCAGGCAGCCAGAAGAGCTTCTGGGAAGAGGAGGCCTGCATGCCATCGACAATGGCGACAGCGTGCTGGTTGACAAAGAGCAGCAGATCAAGAAGATCCTCAACAACAAAAACGAAAAGGTACGCACGTACGCACGTGTTGGAAATCTGATATTCGAATTTATACTAGATTTTGTCTATCCATAATTTTTACCGGTGTCCAATGTTGATCTGATATTGATGGTTAAAATTTCGCTACAAAAATATCAAATCAAATTTTTATTATAAATTCGTCACCTCAACAAAACTGGAACCAACACAACCACAAAAAAAAAAAAAAAATCAAAACAAAAAATATAAATAAAATTGATGGGTCGTCTTTTAATGGGATGTTGTGTGTTTCTTCTCGCGGCTACTGTGAAGCTTTGTTGCTAAGGCGGCAACCTTGTTGTCGATTATGTTGTTGGTTTTTGTTGTCTTCTCATTTGGGTGAGCACTTTAGGCTGGGGATGCACCACTGTTGCTGTATTTTTTGGGTTAAGTGCTCCAGCTAATGTGGGTCGTTCAAACAACCTTTGTTTTACTCTTTTGTACTCAAATAGGGTTTCACCCTGTTTAATCAAAAAAAAAAAAATATAAATAAAATAAAATTTATTAACTCGAGCTCATTTTTTGAATCTCTCTCTTTTTTCGTCTTCTATAAATTTATAAGGCCTCTTATTTTGATACACTAGGTACATTCAAAATTATTAACATCTTAATTATATCATAAGTCTTCTCATTTCGATGCACTAGATACATTCAAAATTACCCAACGGCAGACGGGATGATTGAGGAGGAGAAGTAACAGCAGCAGGAGCAGCAGACGGCATCCGGGGTGTCAGGAAAGGAGGGAAGCATCGTTGTCACCACACGAGACGTCGACGCGGCCTGCAGCCAGAAGAGCTTATTGGAAGAGGAGGCCGACAAGCTGCAGCATGCGATCGACGACGACGTGCGGCAGATCAAGAAGATCCTCGACAACAAGAAAGAAGAGGTACGCACGCACGCGCGCACCCGTTCTTGAACCGATTCTTGATTACTACTATTCAAACCATGCATGCATGTGTATGGTAACGAGATTAGTGTGTGATATTTTTGTAATTTGATTTTTTTTTTTAATATTTACGCTGCTTTAAATGTTTCTAAAAATTTTTATAATGATTATGGTGCATAAAGTTTAATTTCTATTTGGAAAATATAGTAATAAACTTAATTATGTGTTCTGTTATTTGTGTTAGGGTTCTCTATTTGAATTATTGCGGTGCCTCCAATCGATGAAGCTATCTGTCTCCACACTCGTGGTATGTGTTATTTTAGCTTCTCACATTTTTATGAAAATAGTGATATTTTTGGTCCTACTTCTCTTACCTATATACAATTTATGTACTGACTTTAATTTTGTTCTTGGGTTGATGATTAGGCGACTGGAATCGACAACAGCGTGTGCAGTGTCAAAAGACATAGATCAGCGCGCGTCCGACAACTCGCCCGTGCAGTTCTTGAGTGAGTTTCTCACAATTGTACTTTCTCGTCATTTACATCTTTAGATTTTTTTTAAAATTTTGCGGAAAGCTGATCGTTTTGACTGTTTATTTTCGTTATAGCGACTGGGCGAAACTCTCAAGCGATTCATCAAATATTAACATTCGAGGTCTTTTTATTTGATATTTCAAATTGTGTAAGTAGAGAGGAAGAAATTAGGAAGTATATGATGATTAATCAATGAATTGGTGAGTGCAGATACTGGGGACACAGCTGCGAACCCGTGGGATAATCTATGGCCCAAATTTCCACCTCTAAATGAGGGAGCACTGCGTGCCATGAACCGCCATCCTTTAGATCTCGACAAACTCTTCAGCGAAAGTGAGTTGCAGCTTTGCTCTTTCTGTTTTCTCTAGTTCTGGAGCTAATTGCGTTTAGAATATGTCATAGGGAACTTCAACTGACGGAATTTCTATTCTGACTATGTGCAGATTCTCGGGAGAGTCACAAATCAATGAAAGACAATGTCAAGAGAGCTGCCGAGGCACGCAATGAAGAAAGGAAGCAAGAGAATGATTGCGAAAATTTGAAGCCTAATTGTGCGCAAGACAATACTAGTGGAAAGAGAAAGTGCGAAGATGCTATCGACCAATCAGAACCAATGAGCAGATCCGTAGAGCCTCACAAAACACCGAGCAAGAGAATCAAAATTATTATTACAAGTTCGGGGAAGGAATTGAAAAAATTGGCTGAGACAACGAAGAAAGACAACTGCGAGCTTGCAAATGAGTCGTCCAGTACTATCACAAAGAAGGTAAGATTCTAAATTTCTGTTAGTGCTTGATTTCTGGTCATAAACTTTTCAACAATTTAAAATATTAATGCTTTTTTTATGTGTATATACAGACTCCACACCAGTACCCTATAGATAATTTCCTCATTGAGGAGAAGGTAGAGGCCTCACGGATGCGGATCCGCGAAGGGTATAATCGGGCAAAAGAAGGTAGGATTGATTCTCCTCTCAAATCTTAGTTATGAAGTTCCTTTTCATAACATTATCTTTTAAGCTTGATATTTGTCTTTACGAATTCGATTGTACAGCAAAGCAGCAGCGAAGAATTCAGATTCTTGATTTGCGTGACATTCCCAAGCCTGTCGACAGCATAAAATCTCCAAAGTCGAAGGCTCGTCGAGGCTGTGGTTTTTCCAATAGGTGGAGGAGATGATGCTGAGCTGTACATACGGCTATGGTGGGACTAAACTAAATTCCAGAGTTTTACAGAGGCATTCCGACAGTTGATGTGAAAATGTTATCCTGATGATTTATTTGTAATGTTAATATTTGTAGAAGGATATTATATATACAATATATGATGACTGTTTATCTTTTATATAAATGGTGTGGTTAGTTAGTTGTAATCAATTTTTAAGGATATTGTTGTCTTGTTTTATCGATTGTAAAACAATTTATTTTATGTAAATGAATGTTTGGGGATGAAATCGTTCTATTTTAAATAAAAGAAGTGGGTGTTTGTTTTCTTTTTCTTTTTCCTACTTTGTATTCCAATTAGTTGGAAACAATATAAATTTTCAATCCTCATGATTTTTTGGTATTATTATTCAAGCATCCTACTTTTGAAGCAGACGTTATTTGAGATTTAGCTCAAGAACGATCACCTCATGCAAATTAAGAATATTAGAAAGCCATCCATGGTGAAACTGCAACAGATAACTGCTGTATTGTTTGGTTGTTCGGAATTTGGGAATCAATGAAGTATCAGTACTTTGCCATCCCCAAATTAGCTCGAGACAAGTTGAGGTTAAAACAAAAGAAAAAGGAAATTAATATATTACTGAAATAACATAAAATATATCGCATAAAGATAGATGAAACATGAACACACAAAGTAAACAATATACAAGATCCACTTTTATGTAATGATCATAAAATAAATAAAATCATCAACAACATCTACCACTTTTATCAGAAATACTCGACAACTCAATAGAGCCCTCCGGGCGCTATGCCGCACATGCTGGATTTCACGTTGTTGGGAATCCATTCCACAAAGTAGGAAGTGTTCTTATTTTGGACGTTGATCATCTGCTCATCGACTTCTTTGGTGCTCATCTTGTCGTGGAACATGGCGTAGGCGGTGAGATAGCGCCCATGGCGGGGTCAGCGGCACACATTATGTTCTTGGCATCCCACATCTGCCGAGCTCAGGGACGGTGAGGGCGCGAATTGCTAGAACCCGCAGGAGGTCAGGAAAGCGAAGCCACCGACCATGAAGAAGTAGAGGTGGGAAAGGGGATCAGGTTGACCACGAGCTTCCAGAGGTTGGAGTTCAAATGGCCAGGGAAGCATAGGCAGCACGTCCTCATCACATGTGATAGCTATATTTATACTTCTACTTTCTTGAGTGTATTGGTTAGGAGAAGGTGATAATTTTGACTTCTCCTAAAAACGTGCACATGGCACTAGCCGGGCCGAACGGGCGGCGGCGCGCGATTTTGACCCAGTTCACTTTTTATTTTTGGACTTAATCTTCTCTTAGGAAATGACTTATTGGGCTACCCAAGAGCCATGCATTAAGAAGTGTCTGGTGGGCTGCCCAAGGACCTGCTCGATAAGGTTCAACAGTTAACCCGAAATCTATCCGTTAGACCCTGCCGGAAGGTGGACTGCAAGAAATCTCTATATATATGGGAGTATTTGGTTAAGTCATATATAGATTTCTGATTTACAGTATACTATACTTTTACATTGAGCTTTACCTTATGCTGGATCTCTGAAAGTCGACGGGTTCATTCTGCGCCATCTCAAAATCGTGTCGATGGGGTGGACAGTGGTCGCTGTATCGCTAAATATTTGCTGGAGTCACGCACGCTAGGAGTGATTGCCGAAGCCTTGCACGTACGGGTTCGTTCTGCGCCATTTCGGAGTCATGCCGATAGGGTGGGCAATGATCATTGTAACGCTAGGAGTGATTGCCGAAGTCTCGCACGTGGAGGGACAATTTTGCTTTTAGAAGAGTGCATCGCATGTCTCGACCCATAGGCTTCATCTAATCCTTACTGTCTATTTATTTACAGTACACTAGTAATTTGCATGCAAATATATAAATTCATATTTCAGATTTAAATTATTTCAAACTGATATTTTACTAAAAGAAATTATAAAGATATTTTTTCAACGGAATGAAAAATATGTTAGGTTATAACCGACTAACAATAAATGAATTTAGATCAAAACTTTAACACTATAAAATTTCCTGTAGAAAACTATTGGAGTAATACAAGATTCAGCATCAATATACTCAACGATGTAAATTATCTGAATAAGAAAGTCAGTTGACTGTGATAAGATCATGACATTTATCATGCAGGACTTCTATCAGCCCATAGAAATATCGAGGGAAAAAAATTTCACAATACTTCTCGTGTAAACTGAGTGCAAGTAAACACAACTTACAGCTAGGAGTAGTAAGCTTGAGAGTCCGGAAACAGATATCATAAAGAGCCTCATTGTCAAGAACCATGCATTCGTCTGCATTCTCGACCAACTGATGGACAGAAAGAGTGGTGTTATAAGACTCAACCACTGTGTAAGACATCTTGGGGGATGGAAAAACTGAGAATGTAAGCATCATGCGGTCAGGATACTCCTCCCGCACACTTGGAAACTTAATCACATAAAAAGACAATAATAACAATAAAACAGGTTAGATATTATAATTCAGCATGTACATACTCACAGACCATGAAGAAATGCTCAGTTAAGGTTGGTAAGACCGCAAGGAGAAATTAGAAAAAACAGCAGGCAATGATACACCGCAGAAAATGTAAACAAAACACTAGTCATCAAGAAATCGATGGGGCAAATGTACCATGCATTAAGTTCAAAGTGACACTAGCAAATGAAACATTGCGACGTCTTGAAGGCAGCAGAGCAAATATCAAAACCAAAATAATTTTGAAAGTCTATAACAATTAATCACCAGACACATCAAACAAGACATTGCAGCAGATATATAATAAGGATCTCCACTAAAGAGCAAGAGATAGAGATTGCCAACAAATCACACAAAGCAAGTCTAGTAAGTGACAAGAATGCTTTCAGGCCTTAACCTAAATAACTAAAGTACAATTATAGTAAAGAGACATGCACATGGTAAAAGGCGGTGATGTTAACAAATTAGTAAAGAAACAAGGAATACATAAAAGAAGCTACACCTGAAAAAATGATAAAAAGGTGAAAGAACATTACAGTATAAGAATCTATCCAAATTTTTAAAGCTCCTAAATAATTCAATAGTTAGGCAAAATCCTGTAATCCTAATATAGCAAAACAAAGCCAACTAAATATTCAACTCTGACGGCATTAAACAGATATAATTAGATTACGAGACTACAAGATCCCACAACAGATCATAGCTACAGATAACTGGATCCAATTATCTTCGAGACAATCACAGTTCTCAGCCTCCTTCCTCACAACATCAAGCATCGCATCAATGAGCTCAACCCCCTCCGTATAATGCCCCTTGGCCCAGTTGTTTCCGGCCCCGACTATCCGAAGACAAAGTTGTCCGGGCGAAAGATCTGGAGCACAGCGCGCGGCACAAACCGGCCGCACGAGGCCTCATTGTAGTAAACATTGACCCACTCAAGCTGCAGATCAGAGGAGTGTAAGAACTTGATTTTTTGTAAATAATAAATAAATAAAATTGATTTGAGCCAAGCTGGGTCTGGATCATGTATAGCTCAAATAGCGATAGTGCCCCTTTCCTGCAGTATAATTTACACAATTAGTGGGCCAGAATTATCGCTTTTCAATCCGAGCCTGATCTCGAAGATCGGAGACCACGACTGCGACCGTCACGTCGAACCGAATGAAAACCATATTCAACTTGTTCAGATCTGACGGTCGGATCTTCCAGAAATCAGCGTCGAAGCTGGCAGGGCCCGCGACTTAAGTCGCGGGTACAATGAACAGTAAACTTGATTTTCGAACCTCTCTCGCGCCAACGTTGTGCCAGTTCACTGTCCGGACTCCGTTCATAGCACTTCAGGTAGCCATTTTTAACGGTCTCGTCATTCCGGACGCAATGGCGCTGACGGAATTTCCGTTTGACGACCCTGGAGTCTCGAAAAGCGTGAAAACTGTATTTTTACACAGTTATTATGGACCGAAGTTTAATCCGGGCACTTTTTCGAGAAACAGAGATCGCTACCTGATAGGTTTCGTCGAGCCGGACGTGCTGGCGAAATCCGTTTTTCGATCTGACGCACGGATCTCCTTGAAATGCGTGAAGTACGTCGAAAAATGCAATTTTTACATAAGAACCCCTATATTTCTTGCCTCGGAAAGCGTGCCACTCATGGAAGAGGGACCTTGATGTAAATGCTGCATGCTGTGAGGGACTGGGACCTAAATATGAAAAGGTGGGGGACTAAACTACAAATGTGCATGTGGATATATATAGACATGCAAGGGTTAGGGTTTCATAAGCCTAAGTCGTAACCCTTGAGCTTGCCCTAGCCGCATCCACAGACCCCTCCCCTCCTCTGCCATCTTCCTCGGACTTCCTCGCACCGGCCGCCGCTCCGCCTCGCCGGAAAAGCGAGATCAAGAAATATCTTGATCTCGGGTTGGTGAAGGGGGAGTGCTCGGGAAGGCCTTGGATCACCAAGACCTGGTCTGGTGGACTCCTGCTGGAAGCCGCATACGAGTGGAGGTGAACCCGAGGGCCGCCGCCGCCGCACGCCGCCGCGCGGAGGCTTCTTCTTCCTCCTAGGTTTCCGGCGAAGGTGAGTCTATGAAACCTTCTCTTTATTTTGGCACGTTGACCCTTGCACTGTGTTCCTGACGCCGAAAGCATCGATCGGGTGCAGGCCCGGCCGGCGCCGTCATCGCGATCTCCGGCAGGGGCCTGGTATCGCCGGAATTATTGTTTCGGGCCGACCCTCTGTGCCGCCGTCATCCGACCGATAAAACGGAGATCAGCACCGTTGGATCTAGGCTTCACGACGACTGCAACTTTCCCACAAGACTTGGGCTCGATCAGATCAAGATCGGAGCCGCGCGCGGGTGCCCTAGAAACCGGGTTTCCTTACACCGCGGCCGATCGTCGCCGTCCGGTGCCGCCACGGCCTCCCACCGTCGGCCAACCCTGCACCGAGCATCGTGACCTCGAGATTGATCTTTTGATCCAAGTTGCTCCGGCCGGGGACCACCGTGCCGGAATCCGCCATTGACGGCCACCGTAGCTTCACCGAGCTTCACCGCCACACCTTGCCGGCGCTCCCCGACGCCGGGAAATCGTTCAGGTAAGCTTGGATGACCCTTAGAAGTCCTCCCAGCATCTTGCATGCAAGACCTAACGCCGGGGTTCACCTCACTGCAGTTGCACCCGAGGAGGACTCGGGCTCGAGCTCCGGCCATCTCCGGCAGTCTGAACTCCGGCCACCTCGACAGGTAAGCTCTAAATAATGTTCTTAAGACCCCCACGATTTTGTTTGGCCCAGAATCGCCCCCTGTGACTTGCCTTATTCTTGAACCCGAGAGCACCTCTTCGGGCTTGCCTCCGGCCGCCGCCGCCTCCGGCCGCCGGGGCTCGACCCCACATGACCAGATCAATTCCCGGGCACCTCCTCTAACCCATGCTTGCCTTGGTTCCAGGTCTGGACCAGTGTTGCTTCAGGAACACCAACCCGAGCCCTAGCCCGAGTTCAAGCCTTGCTCCGGCCAATTCTCCGGCCAACCTCCGGCCAGTTTCAGGTGAGCCCCGCTGTCTCCACTTCCTACTGAGGGTCATGCTCTCATTATATCACCAGTTGATCAAGTGTTTATCATGTTTTAGCAATAACACAATTGGACACTAGTTGATTATGGGCCAACTTGTAATTAGTCCTGGCCTCGGCCCAATTCTTGTGAGCACGGGCTCCGTCTCGATACCACGAGCACGCTGAAAGTTACGGCGCAGCTTTTGGACCTTCCGACGTTAAGTTCGGGGCAAAATAGCGCATCCAAAATGAAAAGTTAAAGAGCTAACTTTGCTCTCGGATTCCGCGTTGACCCAAATGAGTGAGCACGGGAATTGTCGCATCAAATGTGACACGCTGGAACTTACGGCGTGAGATTTGGACCCCCGGAATTTCCGAACGAGCCGAAACAGTAAATGACTTAAGATAATTATGCAAATTTTAATAGATTATGGACCAACTTGCAATTGTAACCCCTTAGCTGCCCTTGGACGGCACTTACGCACCCCCTGGACATTTCGTTAGTTTTCCGAAGGTCCTCATTGATCGGAAGTCGGATTTTGATCGATAATCGGCCGATTTGACCCGTTTAAGCTTTCTAATTAGTGTAACGTCATCGGGAAAGGGTTGTGTGAGTTTATTACTGATCATGCCTCTTTATACAGGGCCCAGTTGTTCAGCACCAGCCTCCCAGTAGCAGCACGGGAGTTCGAGGAATCTGCCGTCGTCCAGGTGGGTTATCTTCGAACCGGGCCTCAGCTTTTTGGTCCTCTGGTTGCTTAGTTTGTCGGACCCCTGTTTTTGATTTCCCTACTGATCATATGAATTAGCCTGACATACATTGACCTCTTTGACTTAGCATGATCCCTCTGATTGATATTGATCTGATTTGACCTATGATTGAGATATTGATTGATATACGATTACTTGATCCTGATTGATAGCCATTACTCGATATGCATGATTACTTGATCCTGATTGATAGCCATTACTCGATATGCATGATTACTTGACCCTGATTGATAGACATTACTCTATATGCATGATTGATTGATTCCGATGGATAGATATGGACAGATGATTCCCTGTTGGGATTTCGGCGTAGGCCGACTACTTGGTCACTTGACCATCAGATTGATCATTATGACTTGCCATGCACTGCTGTACTTCACGAACCTGGCCGGGGTCGCTCCCCGTGGAGCTGGTTCTTTACCGGTAAAGTGGTCTGGTGATAGACCCGTGAGCCCTTCGACAGGGGTATGTCAGCGGATCGGGTGCGGATCGGTGGCTTTTGCCTGAGGTCCCCGGGACCAATAGTGGCGTATGATTGGATATTTGATTTCCTCAGTTGATGCATTATTCATACTTGTATGCTTGTTCAGTTATTTCCAGCATGATTCTGCAGACATCTTTTATTTCCTACCTTTATGATTTACCGCTATTATGATTGATGATTACTAGCATATCCTGATTTACAGCATCTGTTATCTGCCTTTTTGCTTTCCTATAGATCTTTTACTATCCGCAGATTTTAGTACCCAGTAGGTACGATTAGCTGATCCTCGGCTCGTCGTGCCCACTGGGATACACTCCGGTGTGTCTCACACCCTCGGGTGACTGTTTTTCAGGTCATTCGGGTGCTGAGATGTCGGGACGATCCAGTGAGCCTGTCACGATAGAGCTGTCCCCATGATCATAGATATTGAGCTTGATGACTTATGCAGATTTTTACTTTCCGCATTTTATTCCAGTTCTATTTGATTTAGACTTAGACATTTAAAATATTGATGTAATAACTGATTTTGAATTATTCCTGCTGACTAGATTAGTAGTTGTACTGAGATATCTGTTGCTGATTACTAGCCTAGCCGTGCATATATAGGGAAGCCTCTGTTCGCGGAATAGAGGGTTTCCTATACGTGTGGCGGTCTGTTACGTCTGTTTTGCAAACTCTGATTTAATGAAAAAAAAAAAAAAAATTTCAGACCTGATTTTTAAACTCGGGGCGTGACAGATTAGATGGTATCAGAGCATAGGTATACGGTACCTAGGAAAAGATGATTAGGAACTGGTTAGGATGAACCCTAGGATGACTTATGTCGTGAGAGCGCGGGGTTTTTGTCTGATTGTTAGGAGCTCAGGTGTATTTTCACACTTATGAGACGTTTTTCGTAACTTGTCGTTGTGACTACGAGCGGTGTTCGCACGCGCTCTGGGCGTAGTGGTCATAGTGGGTGCAGTATTAGCTACGATTGTGGCATGAGCCATGGGTTTGATATATCAGAGGAGCCTTAGAGCTCGGATTGTTGGCAGCGGTAAGAGAATCAGCTCACCGCTTTTGCTGGATTAGTCCAGCAGATGGCTCAGCATCAGATAGTTGCTATTGCTGCACTGGCCCCACCACTAGTCCAGGTATTTGGAGAAGTTAGTGATCCTCCAGTTGTCCTCGATCGCGTTATTGGATATAGTACTTTTGTCGCAGCCGTGGTTATGAACACTATGTTGTGGCTGCTATTACTGGAGTTTCCCGACTACAGCTATTGGGATGCCTATGAGGTTAGCAACTATGTTGCTTTGGACGGAATGATTTTGACGACACTTAACAAATATTAGACCTTAATGAATCGTGTCCCAACCCTGATCAGTGTAAAATAATTTGGGATTCACGATTACTTTGATAGAGATGATGATAGCTTGAGGAATTTGACTTTCATCCTAAAAGAATCCGATTTGTAGTTGATTCGCAAATTGTGGGTTACTTTCGATCCGGACGATATTTGAGCTACGATTGACGTCGCTAGTGCTGTGTTAGCAAGTTGTGATGCGTTTAAGGTAATGGAGAACATGGAATATGGTTCTAGATTCCTGTGAGTAGCCAGAATTGCACTCATAACCACGAGATGGTGGAGATAGTTGATATAGGTTTATAGTATCGGCGTAGAGATTTGTGTCATGAGGTATGAGTTATACCTTTTGTTGACTCTGGTGGGAGTCGTGTCCCCAACTTGATGTTGGTGACAGATTATGGTATTTCACTTTTCTTTTGATAAGCACGTTGGCTGCAGACAACGTACTGTCGAAAGAGCTGAGGAAATACCCCACCCTAAAAAGGGGAATATCATGATTGGGTCTATTTGTCTGCTTACTTAAATTTAGTTTCCAAGGTTGTCTTTGGACAACGATGTTGTAGTTTCAGTGATGATATCCCAGACCATATTGGGACCTTAAGTAGGTCTCAGATAGTCGTGGGTATAATGGACAGATTACATTTGTCATTAATGTAGACATTCGTTTGAACTTGTGGTCACTAGCCACGTTGATGTCGCCAGATTTTGCAACTGATTCGATAGTAGAAATAAGTGGGTTAAGCTGTAAGGTGGACAACACGTCCAAACCGGATATGTTAAGCGTTACGAAAGGTGACTATGGGTTGCCATGCATTATGATGCTAAGAGACTGATCGTTTGAGGTTCAACCAACAGTTGTCGCCAGAGGTTTGATAAAATTGTTAGGCTGTTTAAGGCATTTGTGCGTCCTTTAACTGTTTGAGGTTTAGTTTTGAAAGCTAGTGGTGAAATGAATGTCACATGAGAATACGAATTGAAAGCGGAAATTTCCCGAACCGCTTGAATGTTCCGAAGAAATTATCGGAAAGGTGATCTCTAGAGCGTAGAGCCTGTTCCTGCTCATTATTTACTAAAATGAGTGAACCCCGATTGAATAGTTGACCGGTTATGTTGAAAGGTTAGCTTGTATGCACAGATGGAAATTTTGATAAACCTGAAAGTATAATGATCTGGGATGTCGTCTCTCATGTATCCGTCAGTTAGTAAGAACGTTAAGACGTTTTAACGATATGGTTAAAGAATTGAAAGATCATGATTAGGGTACGTCGACCCTTTATATCGTATACCCTGTGTGGTATCCTTATGAACCAGAATTTGTAGCAGTTCGGATGAAACAGAATTGCGAACCCGAGTGTTATTGCAAACCGCACAGTACAAGGTGCATTGACATTAGGGACCGTGTATGTCCGGTCAACGAACAAGTTATCGGGCCAATGTGTTAGCGGATGCTTTGAGCCGAAAGCACGTGTCCCCAGAGCTGCTGATGATCACTGATGAGGACCGCTTGATTTCGAAGTTTCAGCGGCTAGATTTGGAGGTTGTTCCTACTGGGTCGACTGCCCGACTTATGGCAATGGTAATGCAGCCGACCCTACTTGATCGCATAAAGGAGGGACAGAAGTCGGACCCCTCCTTCCAGAAGATCCGAGAGCTGATATCACTGGGGCAGACTGATGACTACCAGCTGCACGCCGATGGCTCTATCCACTTCAGGGGCTGTTGGTGTGTACCAGATGACGGTGAATTAAAGAAAGAGATCTTGACTGAAGCTCATCGATCTTTATACACGGTACATCCTGGCGGGACAAAGATGTATCGCGATCTGAAGCAGCATTATTGGTGGCCTGGGATGAAGGCTGATGTGGCGAACCATGTGGCACAGTGCCTAATTTGCCAGCAAGTCAAGGCAGAACATCAAAGATCGGCGGGAAAACTGCAACCGCTTCCTGTGCCAGTGTGGAAGTGGGAGCAGATCACGATGGACTTCGTCACCGGTCTGCCTCGATCCCAGCGAGGCCACGATGCTATATGGGTTATTGTGGATCGACTCACCAAGTCGGCTCACTTTCTGCCGATCCACACCACTTGGACCCGCGATCGACTCGCCCAGCTTTATATTGATGAGATCGTGCGACTTCATGGCACTCCAGCATCGATCGTATCTGTTAGGGACACTCGCTTTGTGTCTCAGTTCTGGAAGAATGTTCAAGAAGCCATGGGCACGAAGCTGAAGTTTAGTACTGCCTTCCACCCTCAGAGTGATGGGCAGTCCGAGCGAGTTATACAGACTTTGGAGGATATGCTGCGATCCTGTGTACTGGAGTATGGAGATGGATGGTACCGGTATCTTCCCTTGGTGGAGTTCGCCTACAACAACAGCTACCAAGCGAGTATCGGTATGGCTCCGTATGAGGCACTATACGGGCGCCGATGTCGGTCTCCCATCTGCTGGGATGATGTCGGTGAGCGCCGTGTGATCGGGCCAGAGCTTTTGGAGGACGCAGAGGCCAGAGTGCGGGTAGCAAGACAGCAGTTGCTAACCGCGCAGAGCAGACAGAAGAGTTATGCGGATCAGCGGCGACGGGACTTGGAGTTCCAGGTTGGCGACCATGTCCTGCTGAAGGTGTCGCCAACTCGAGGAGTCAAGCGATTCGGGATTCGCAACAAACTCAGTCCGCGTTTCGTCGGTCCTTTCGAGATCTTGGAGCGTATTGGCCCTGTCGCCTACAGACTTGCTCTGCCTCCTAGCCTCGCCCGGGTGCACAAGGTCTTCCATGTCTCCATGCTGAGGAAGTACATCAGAGATCCCTCACATGTCATCAGCCCCACTGCTGTCCAGCTTCGCGAGGATCTGAGCTATGATGAAGTACCACTGAAGATCCTTGCTCGAGATGAAAAGAAGCTGAGGAACCGATCGATTCCCTACGTCAAAGTACAATGGGAGAACCATGAAGAGCGTGAAGCTACGTGGGAACGCGAGTCGACTATGAGAGAGCGTTATCCCCATTTATTTGGTTCTTAGTTGTATTTAGTTTCAGGGACGAAACTTCCTTTTTGGTGGGAGAGATGTAAGAACTTGATTTTTTGTAAATAATAAATAAATAAAATTGATTTGAGCCAAGCTGGGTCTGGATCATGTATAGCTCAAATAGCGATAGTGCCCCTTTCCTGCAGTATAATTTACACAATTAGTGGGCCAGAATTATCGCTTTTCAATCCGAGCCTGATCTCGAAGATCGGAGACCACGACTGCGACCGTCACGTCGAACCGAATGAAAACCATATTCAACTTGTTCAGATCTGACGGTCGGATCTTCCAGAAATCAGCGTCGAAGCTGGCAGGGCCCGCGACTTAAGTCGCGGGTACAATGAACAGTAAACTTGATTTTCGAACCTCTCTCGCGCCAACGTTGTGCCAGTTCACTGTCCGGACTCCGTTCATAGCACTTCAGGTAGCCATTTTTAACGGTCTCGTCATTCCGGACGCAATGGCGCTGACGGAATTTCCGTTTGACGACCCTGGAGTCTCGAAAAGCGTGAAAACTGTATTTTTACACAGTTATTATGGACCGAAGTTTAATCCGGGCACTTTTTCGAGAAACAGAGATCGCTACCTGATAGGTTTCGTCGAGCCGGACGTGCTGGCGAAATCCGTTTTTCGATCTGACGCACGGATCTCCTTGAAATGCGTGAAGTACGTCGAAAAATGCAATTTTTACATAAGAACCCCTATATTTCTTGCCTCGGAAAGCGTGCCACTCATGGAAGAGGGACCTTGATGTAAATGCTGCATGCTGTGAGGGACTGGGACCTAAATATGAAAAGGTGGGGGACTAAACTGCAAATGTGCATGTGGATATATATAGACATGCAAGGGTTAGGGTTTCATAAGCCTAAGTCGTAACCCTTGAGCTTGCCCTAGCCGCATCCACAGACCCCTCCCCTCCTCTGCCATCTTCCTCGGACTTCCTCGCACCGGCCGCCGCTCCGCCTCGCCGGAAAAGCGAGATCAAGAAATATCTTGATCTCGGGTTGGTGAAGGGGGAGTGCTCGGGAAGGCCTTGGATCACCAAGACCTGGTCTGGTGGACTCCTGCTGGAAGCCGCATACGAGTGGAGGTGAACCCGAGGGCCGCCGCCGCCGCACGCCGCCGCGCGGAGGCTTCTTCTTCCTCCTAGGTTTCCGGCGAAGGTGAGTCTATGAAACCTTCTCTTTATTTTGGCACGTTGACCCTTGCACTGTGTTCCTGACGCCGAAAGCATCGATCGGGTGCAGGCCCGGCCGGCGCCGTCATCGCGATCTCCGGCGGGGGCCTGGTATCGCCGGAATTATTGTTTCGGGCCGACCCTCTGTGCCGCCGTCATCCGACCGATAAAACGGAGATCAGCACCGTTGGATCTAGGCTTCACGACGACTGCAACCTTCCCACAAGACTTGGGCTCGATCAGATCAAGATCGGAGCCGCGCGCGGGTGCCCTAGAAACCGGGTTTCCTTACACCGCGGCCGATCGTCGCCGTCCGGTGCCGCCACGGCCTCCCACCGTCGGCCAACCCTGCACCGAGCATCGTGACCTCGAGATTGATCTTTTGATCCAAGTTGCTCCGGCCGGGGACCACCGCGCCGGAATCCGCCATTGACGGCCACCGTAGCTTCACCGAGCTTCACCGCCACACCTTGCCGGCGCTCCCCGACGCCGGGAAATCGTTCAGGTAAGCTTGGATGACCCTTAGAAGTCCTCCCAGCATCTTGCATGCAAGACCTAACGCCGGGGTTCACCTCACTGCAGTTGCACCCGAGGAGGACTCGGGCTCGAGCTCCGGCCATCTCCGGCAGTCTGAACTCCGGCCACCTCGACAGGTAAGCTCTAAATAATGTTCTTAAGACCCCCACGATTTTGTTTGGCCCAGAATCGCCCCCTGTGACTTGCCTTATTCTTGAACCCGAGAGCACCTCTTCGGGCTTGCCTCCGGCCGCCGCCGCCTCCGGCCGCCGGGGCTCGACCCCACATGACCAGATCAATTCCCGGGCACCTCCTCTAACCCATGCTTGCCTTGGTTCCAGGTCTGGACCAGTGTTGCTTCAGGAACACCAACCCGAGCCCTAGCCCGAGTTCAAGCCTTGCTCCGGCCAATTCTCCGGCCAACCTCCGGCCAGTTTCAGGTGAGCCCCGCTGTCTCCACTTCCTACTGAGGGTCATGCTCTCATTATATCACCAGTTGATCAAGTGTTTATCATGTTTTAGCAATAACACAATTGGACACTAGTTGATTATGGGCCAACTTGTAATTAGTCCTGGCCTCGGCCCAATTCTTGTGAGCACGGGCTCCGTCTCGATACCACGAGCACGCTGAAAGTTACGGCGCAGCTTTTGGACCTTCCGACGTTAAGTTCGGGGCAAAATAGCGCATCCAAAATGAAAAGTTAAAGAGCTAACTTTGCTCTCGGATTCCGCGTTGACCCAAATGAGTGAGCACGGGAATTGTCGCATCAAATGTGACACGCTGGAACTTACGGCGTGAGATTTGGACCCCCGGAATTTCCGAACGAGCCGAAACAGTAAATGACTTAAGATAATTATGCAAATTTTAATAGATTATGGACCAACTTGCAATTGTAACCCCTTAGCTGCCCTTGGACGGCACTTACGCACCCCCTGGACATTTCGTTAGTTTTCCGAAGGTCCTCATTGACCGGAAGTCGGATTTTGATCGATAATCGGCCGATTTGACCCGTTTAAGCTTTCTAATTAGTGTAACGTCATCGGGAAAGGGTTGTGTGAGTTTATTACTGATCATGCCTCTTTATACAGGGCCCAGTTGTTCAGCACCAGCCTCCCAGTAGCAGCACGGGAGTTCGAGGAATCTGCCGTCGTCCAGGTGGGTTATCTTCGAACCGGGCCTCAGCTTTTTGGTCCTCTGGTTGCTTAGTTTGTCGGACCCCTGTTTTTGATTTCCCTACTGATCATATGAATTAGCCTGACATACATTGACCTCTTTGACTTAGCATGATCCCTCTGATTGATATTGATCTGATTTGACCTATGATTGAGATATTGATTGATATACGATTACTTGATCCTGATTGATAGCCATTACTCGATATGCATGATTACTTGATCCTGATTGATAGCCATTACTCGATATGCATGATTACTTGACCCTGATTGATAGACATTACTCTATATGCATGATTGATTGATTCCGATGGATAGATATGGACAGATGATTCCCTGTTGGGATTTCGGCGTAGGCCGACTACTTGGTCACTTGACCATCAGATTGATCATTATGACTTGCCATGCACTGCTGTACTTCACGAACCTGGCCGGGGTCGCTCCCCGTGGAGCTGGTTCTTTACCGGTAAAGTGGTCTGGTGATAGACCCGTGAGCCCTTCGACAGGGGTATGTCAGCGGATCGGGTGCGGATCGGTGGCTTTTGCCTGAGGTCCCCGGGACCAATAGTGGCGTATGATTGGATATTTGATTTCCTCAGTTGATGCATTATTCATACTTGTATGCTTGTTCAGTTATTTCCAGCATGATTCTGCAGACATCTTTTATTTCCTACCTTTATGATTTACCGCTATTATGATTGATGATTACTAGCATATCCTGATTTACAGCATCTGTTATCTGCCTTTTTGCTTTCCTATAGATCTTTTACTATCCGCAGATTTTAGTACCCAGTAGGTACGATTAGCTGATCCTCGGCTCGTCGTGCCCACTGGGATACACTCCGGTGTGTCTCACACCCTCGGGTGACTGTTTTTCAGGTCATTCGGGTGCTGAGATGTCGGGACGATCCAGTGAGCCTGTCACGATAGAGCTGTCCCCATGATCATAGATATTGAGCTTGATGACTTATGCAGATTTTTACTTTCCGCATTTTATTCCAGTTCTATTTGATTTAGACTTAGACATTTAAAATATTGATGTAATAACTGATTTTGAATTATTCCTGCTGACTAGATTAGTAGTTGTACTGAGATATCTGTTGCTGATTACTAGCCTAGCCGTGCATATATAGGGAAGCCTCTGTTCGCGGAATAGAGGGTTTCCTATACGTGTGGCGGTCTGTTACGTCTGTTTTGCAAACTCTGATTTAATGAAAAAAAAAAAAAAAAATTTCAGACCTGATTTTTAAACTCGGGGCGTGACAAGGAGCCTGTGTACCACCCAGTCAGATCTATGCCGTGTTCATCGCACACCACCTCCCAGAATTTTGCCCTGATCTGGTTACCGCATTGCCCTCCCTGGACATGAAGGATCTCCCTCATTGTTACCTGCAAAGAGATCGAAATAAGGAACTATACTTCAAGCATGTGTAAATCCGAAATAGTGCAAGGAGATCTAAGAACGCGGATCTTTTAAAAGTCGACAATCTGCCCCCTCGTAATTACCAAAATGTCTTTAGGGGGCAACGGAGTTAACGGAGATGGTAAAATGACCATTATGGCCTTACCTTATATTGGTGAGAGAGAGAGCGAGAGAGAGAGAGGTCGGGGTGCCCGCGCGGCGACCTGGAGCGCCGTCGGGCCGCGGGCCGCATGACGAGGAGCACCCGCGTGCTGACCTGAGCCGTGGGAGGGCTTAGATGAGCACGACGAGGAGCGCTCTCTCCCTTTTTTTTTTTTTTTTTTTTTTTTTTTTTTTTCTTCCGACGAGGAGCTCTCTCTCACTCTCTCTCTCTCTCTCTCTCTCTCTCTTTTTTTTTTTTTTTTTGCATGACGAGGAGCTCTCTTACTCTGTTGTTTTTTTTTTTTTTTTTCTTCCGACGAGGAGCTCTCTCACTCTCACTCTTTTTTTTTTTTTTTTTTTTTTTTTTTTTGCACGAGAGGAGCTCTCTCGCTCTGTTTTTTTTTTTTTTTTTTTTTTTTTTTTTTTTTTTTGCACGACGAGGAGCTCTCTCCCTCTGTTGAAATGTGTTCCTGCATGGTTGATTTGTTGGGCCGACGATGACGACGACGGCGGCGAAGCGGGGGCGGGCGCCGCCGCGTGCGACCCGATCCGGAGGAGAACGACGACGGCGGCGAAGCGGGCGCGGGCTTCGCCGCATGCAACCCAATCCGGAGGAGACGACGATGATGACGGCGGCGAAGCGGGCGCGGGCTCCGCCGCATGCGACCCGATCCGGAGGAGACGACGATGATGACGGCCGCGAAGGAGGAGGAGGACGACGACGGCGGCGAAGCGGGCGCGGGCTCCGCCGCATGCGACCCGATCCGGAGGAGACGACGATGATGACGGCGGCGAAGGAGGAGGAGGACGTGGACGGCGGCGAAGCGGGCGCGGGCTCCGCCGCATGCGACCCGATCCGGAGGAGACGACGATAATGACGGCGGCGAAGGAGGAGGAGGACGACGACGGCGGCGAAGCGGGCGCGGGCTCCACCGCATGCGACCCGATCCGGAGGAGACGACGATGATGACGGCGGCGAAGGAGAAGGAGGAGGACGACGGCGGCGAAGCGGGCGCGGGCTCCGCCGCATGCGACCCGATCCGGAGGAGACGACGATGATGACGGCGGCGAAGGAGGAGGACGACGACGACGGCGGCGAAGCGGGCGTGGGTCTGCCGCGTGTTTTTTTTTCTTTTCTTTTCTTTTCTATCCCGAAGCTTTTTTTTTTTTTTCTTTTCTATTCCGAATTTTTTTTTTTTAAGGATATTTACCAAGGGCATTTTGGGTATATGACATTATATTTTCAAAAAAACTGACGGTGCACTAACGGAATCGTGACGGCGGGGGGTTATTGCACAATTCGGTAATTACGATGGGGCAGATTGTAGACTTTTAAAAGACAGGGGGGTAAAATGGAAAAGTGGGATATTAGAGGGGGGTTTTCTGTAATTTAGCCTATATATATATATATATATATATATATATATATATATATATATATATATATATATATATATATATATATATATATATATATATATATGAGTAGAGCTTATATACTTTTAAAAGCACAAGCTAAATTATGCTTGTGAATTTTTTATCATTGATTATGTATTGAGATTTGTGCAATTATAAAATCAACTAAAGAGAAAGAAAGAAAAAGTACAATTGCACAAATCTCAATGCAAATCCAATGGTAAAGAATTCACCTAGGGCTTGTGCTTTTAAAAGCATATAAACACTACTCTATATATATCATCCAACAATAAAACACTATCTAAAATTACTGTGAGACTTATCTCGCTAGCCTTTGATACTAAATGTAATGACCAATTCTTTAGCAATAATAACTCGTTGGGCCCAAACTACCGATTCAAAATGCTTAAGTCCAGTTATTACTAGTAATGTTTACAGTCTCTTATATACCAAATTATAATTTTATTTTGGCTAAATTACAGAAAACCCCCCTATCATATCCCGCTTTTCCACTTTACCCCCCTGTCATTTAAAAGTCGACAATCTGCCCCCTCGTAATTATCGAATTGTACAATAACCCCCCGCCGTCAGTTGACCGTCAGTTGACCGTCAGTTTTTTTAAAAATATAATTTCTTTTACCCAAAATACCCTTGGAAAATATTCCTAAAAAAAAAAAAAAAAAAAAAAAACATGACTTCGGAAAAAAAAAAAAAAAAAAAAAAAAAAACAAACTTTGGAAAAGAAAAGAAAAAAAATAGGAGGGCATTTTCGTCAATTTACCATTTCTGTTAACGGCGTACCCCCCTAAAGACATTTCTGAAATTACGAGGGGGCAGATTGTCGACTTTTAAATGACAGGGGGGTAAAGTGGAAAAGCGGGATATTAGAGGGGGGTTTTCTGTAATTTAGCCTTTTATTTTTATTCGATATGGGACTATTAGGGTATCACAAGCAATCTAAATAGTAAAAATGATCAAAATGATACATCTAACGGCGGAAAACTTATAAGCAGGAAGGCCTCCGTACTTTTAAAAACACCATAGCTAGACTCTATATAAATTGAGCTCCTATACTTTTGAAAGTACAAGTTATTGGTGCTTATGAGTTTTTGGCCTTTGGATTTAAATGTACGGTTAGGATGATAGTGGTTCCCTATGGTTTAGTGGATAGTTGGTTGAATAGTATGATCTAAAGAGTAGAAATGATCAAAAGATAGATTTAACGATAGAAAACTTACAACTACGAAGACTTCCGTATTTTTAAAAGACCATAGTCAAACACATACACACATTAATTATATATATAGTGAGAGAGAGAATTAGGATATTATACTATTGATAATATTAGGGCTTTACTACTATAGACTTTTTGATATTTGGATGAAGGGATAGCGGCTAGGATTATAGTGGTCTTTTAGGATTTATAATATTTCACAAACAACCCACTAAACCGTAGGGGACCACTATTATCCTAACCGCACATTCCTTAATCTAAGGGTCAAAAAATCTGTAGTACTAAGGCTTTAATACTATCAGCATTACTCTCTCTCTCTCTCTCTTTCTCTCTCTCTCTCTCTCTCTCTCTCTCTCTCTCTCTCTCTCTCTCTATCTATATATATATATATATATATATATATATATATATATATATATATATATATATATATAACTAGGCTACTATGTTAATAATAGCACAAAGTCATTGGTTCTATTAGATTTTTGATATTTGGATGAAACGATGCACGGTTAGGATGATAGCAGGCCCTTAGGATTTAGTAGATGGTAGGAGAAATAGTATAATATAAGAGATAAAAATGATCAAAGATGTAGATCTAACGATAAAAAATTTGATAGTTTTAAATACTTAGTACTATTGATAGCATAGTAGTCGTTAGATCTAAGGAGTACTATGCTATATATAGCATCAAGCACTGGTGCTAGCAAATTTTCCATTGTTAGAGCTACACCTTTAATCATTTCTACTCCTTAAATCATATTATTCCACCAACCATCCACTAGATGATTATAGGGGACCACTATTGTCCTAACATCACTTCATCCAAAGACCGAAAATCTAATAGTACCAATAATTTAGTGTTATTAATAGTATAGTTTCCTAATTTTATCTCTCTATATATAGAGGGATATAGAGAGAGATTGTCTGATTATAATGTTTTTAAAAGTATCAAGTACTTCGTATTTGTAAATTTTTTATCATAAAATTTATCCTTTTGATTGGAAATTCACCCTTGGATGAAGAGATGTGCGATTAGAATAATAGTGATTTTCTAAAATTTAAAAGATGGTCGATAGAATTGTACAATCTAAAAAGTAGAAATTAGCAAATAAATAGATCTAGCAGCAAAAAATTTGATAATACAAAATACTTCCTATTATTTACAATATAATTATTGATCTCTCTCTCATTATTTGAAAGTTACTTGAAATAATTTATATATATATATATATATAAAAATTTAAAAATAAAATAATTTAAATAGAGAAAAAGAAGTTGCCAACATTTTTTAGTTTTTTTTATCCTTCCAAAATATTTTAATCTAAGCCTAATTAATATTGGAAATTAGGAATATTACAAAAACTATTCGTTGACTTTTTTTTTTTTTTTTTTTCCTTTTTTCTCCTTTTAACCAGCACGAAGTAAGAATCCTAATTCTACAACTCGGACTCCAGCAACGATCACAACAATTTTGCCATGAAATCGTTTATTCCGTTAAAAAGAACACGTGCATTCCAATATCCTAATCCTAATCCTAATCCTAATTCTAAATGGGTTTCAAATCCTAATCCTAAACGATTTTAAGGTTTTAATTTGTATCATCATTACGTAGGAGTATTAACGGTCATGGGTGAACTGGTTCTGTGTTCTTCCTCTTCCGAAGCTCTCTCACTTCCAGCGGATTTCGTTCCGCGGCATCGGAGATGAAGGAGAGGATGTCTCTCGACTACTGGAGGTGCGTGTTCCGCTGCACCGGGACCAGCGTCTTCGACATTATCGAGAGCGCGATCCGTGTAGCCGCCGCCGACCGCCCGGACGAGCTCGCCGCGCGGAGGGACCGGATCGCCGAGGTGCTGTACACGTGCCGGCGGTGCCACTGCGATCGAGCGGCTGACGAGCAACGTGAGTCGTCTTCGGGAGCTACTACCCAGGCGACGGCGCGCACCGACAGAACAAAGGCAGAAGCAGATGTCCCAGGTTTCATCTAGCTCTCCGGATTTCGGTTTCTTGATGGGGTGTTTTGGTTGACGCGGAATTTCAGCTGATCACGGGATGATTTGATTCTTGCAGGCACCCCGGGGGCGAGTTTTATCGGTAAAGAATTCGACGCGGGCGGCAATCTTGCTGGGGATTCTGCTGCTGCCAATTCGGAGATTCGCGACGAATTCGACGAGGGCAGTGCCAGTAATCCTAGTGAGGAGCAAGTGCCCGCGGAATTGATCGGGCGTGAAGATACGGGTGTGAAAAGGAAGCGCGAAGACGAGACGATGAAATGTCCGCAGAACCAGAACCGAGGGCAGTCTGAGGTTCTGAACGCACCTGCCAGCACCACAAAAGCGGTGAGCAGTACTGCAATAATTTCCTAGTCTCAGATTGTTAGGCAAGCGCGAATTCGATTCATTTTTTTCTGATCTCTAACTTGCTAACATGTTTTTCTTGTACATATGCAGGCAACACAACAGCATTATGATGATAAATCTCTAGCTGAGAAATTGGAGGCTTCGAGGATGAGGCTCCGCGACGGATATCAAGCAGGTACATGATCAATTTCTATCCTTCTTTGATGCAACTTTTAAATAAATTTTAAAATTGACATAATGAGTTTCTGCTCTCTTCTGTCTCTCAGCAAAGAAAGTGCGAACTGTTCGAGTCGTCGAGTTGCACGAAATACCGAAGCCTAACAACATCAGAAAGGATTCGAACAAGAATCACAGCAAACGCGCCGTCAGCGTCAGATTCATGAGGTGATCGCGCAGAGATTAATTGCGTGAGATCATATAAAGAAAGAAGATCGTTATAATACTACCTTTTTAAGTGTTTGTACAGTGATTAGGATGCGAGGAAACCTAGTGTTGGTGGTTTGTTGTTTTCGTATATGCAGAGAGATACTTTTCATACATCATGAATTAATAGAAATTGCTTCACATTTGTGCAATCGTTTAGTTGAATTTTATTTGGTCTCCTAATTTTTAAAAGTAAACTTCAAATTACCCTTTTGTAGTTTAGCTTTTCTTTTTTTTCCTTTTTATTACCTTAGATACTCTTTAAATTACTCGGGATCTATAATTTTATCAATTATCCCTTAGCACTTCAATATGTAATTTCATCAATTATCTCTTTGAAATAAGGTGTAATATGGTGGATTTTTAAAAATTCGAATATGAACCTGACTATCAAATCCGAATCCGAATATAAATCCGACGAAATTTAAAAATCTAAATTTGAATCCGGCCAAATTTTTTAAATCCGAACTTAAAAATTTAAATTCGAAACAACTATTTCTCTTTACACTATTTCAAAATATATTATATTAAATTTAATTTTTAAAATATAAATATAAATTTAATATTAAATATTTATATATATTTATAATATATATTATAAAATCAATTTCCATCCGGTCGAATATAATCAAAATTTATATTCGAAATCTAATCCGGATCCCTATTCGAATTTAACGTAGGTAAATATGCTTCGCTCGAATTTGGATTCGAATAAACATTCGAATATTTATATCCATTGATATTTTTTACTGTGTTAGGCTAGTACGATCCACATTCATCTTTCAATTTTTTTAATTTTTTTAAAATTGATATAATTTTATTTTTAAAAATTTAAAATATCGAAATGTTTTTTAATTTTTTTCTAAGAGTATTATAGTTACAAAATTAAATTTTAAAAAAATATATTGGACGAAAATTTAAAAATTAAAAAAATCTTTAGACAAAAAATTTAAAAATTTTATAAATTTTATTTCAATAAAATTATAAAATTATTCAAATAAAAATTTAAATTTTAAAATTATTTTTTTTGAAAAAATTTAATTATTAGAGATCCTCGAGAAAAGAGAGCCAACCGGATATACTTACTTAAAAAATATTATAGCGTATTATCAAATTAAATATCTATAATATTAAAAGATTAGTATTATATATATATATATATATATATATATATATATATATATATATATATATATATATATATATATATATATATATGAAGCATCACCAACCGACTAAACTAACGTTTATTTATTCTTCTTCTTACTTTGCTACTGCTATCATGAGCAACTGTTCTCTCAAGCAGTGGCCAAACATATTTCGCAGCACAGAGAAATCTATTTTCGAAATTATCGAGATGTCGATCGCGGTCGCAGCTGCAGACTGTCAGGATGAACTCGTTCGTCCACTACAGAAAATAAGTTATTTAACGAAAGGCGGTACCGTCGTTAAAAATTAGACTTTCCGTCGTTAAATATCACTAACGACAGTAAATTCGTCCGTCGTGGCCCGTCGTAAAAGCCTCCGTTAAAACCAATTCCGACCAAAATGAACTGCCCGTCGTTATAAACTAATAGTGACCATATAATTGGTCGTCGTTATTTATTTTCTTTAGTAACCACTCCATTTTACAATAACGACCAATTCGACCGTCGTAATATAGATTATAGAAATTATAATTGTTCTATTCATAGTATTAATAACGACCAAAATTTAGTCGCTAGTATAGCTAACGACCATATTTCCCGTCGTTAATAGTATTTCGTAAGTAAAAAAGTAATATAATAACGACCATATTTTCGTCGTTAATAGCATTTCGTAAGTAAAAAAGATAATATAATAACGACCATTTTTCCGTCGTTAATGATACAAATATTACATCCAATTATTACTTTTAGCAATATAAGTACATTGTATACACAATAATATATAAATATAGGCAAGCTTATGACAAATTCACAATATATGAACAAATTTATAACAATACTTCATTAACAATAAAAGTATTTAGCATCCACAACATTCAAACTTTTTTCCAAACCATTGACCTAACACATTAAAGTTTTCATCACACCGTTACTTATATAGTTAACATTCACCAAAAAACAAAATGCCTAATACCATTCACCTAATACATCACCATTACATATATAGTTAATATTCACCAAAAAACAAAATGCCTACTACTCTTCATTTTTTGAAAAAAAAGAGGATTAAAGCAAAAAAGGCATATTGCAATTCATTGTCTTTCTTGTCCCCAAAATCACCATGAATTACCTACAAAAGAGAAAAAGAATGAAAGTTAAAACAATATGAAAGTAATTAAGTCATACAAATAGATTTTGAACAATAAAGCAAACAAACAACTCATAGAATTTAAAAGCAACTTTTGTGTGCCAATATATATACACATGCAAAAACGATACAAATCTAAATAAGATTAGATTGTTTACTCTTCAAATGAAGGTGGACTATTGGAATGTTGACGTTGAAGCATTTCCTTAATCATTCTTACTTCGGCTTCCATTTCATCCATACGGTTTTTAAGCGAATCATTTTCTTTTTGAGTTTCACGAAGCTTAGCTTGAAGCTCAGCTCTAGTTCCAATAGTCTTCATATCATTAGGCTTTAAGCCACCACCATAGCAAGTAATATGGTTATGGCGTTGTGGCCCAAAACATTCTTCAACTAACTCTATATTGGATAAGGAGGGTCCCGATTGAGTAGCATCAACAATTTTATCCTTCAAGAAATAAGGTAAACGATAGTAAGTTCATAATGCATTAAAAGTAACAAAAATTAAAACAAAATATAAATATATGTTCCACATACATATTGTTTTAAAGTGTCTTCATCTACTAACTTGTCACCCTTTTTTCGAGTCTCAAAAAATATAGTTGCTAAGCTTGGTGGTTGACCGACTTTGCCTCCCTTTTGTACAGAAATCAAACCCAAATAATATTTATGATCAATACAAAAACTAGAATTTTAAAAAAGTATGATATTAACTTTCCATTACCTTCTTCCAAATAATTTGTCGAATTGGCTTACTTCCTGTACGATGAGGCATAGTTAACTTGTTCCTATTAATGGAGTTTCGTTTGCTTGCTGCCTATATTTACATTTATAGAAGAAAAAAATTCAAAATATTAGCAAAATGTGTAAGAAAAGTTTATTTTAGAATAAATAGCTTATACTTTAATTCATCTAATGGCAAAAAAAGAAAAGGAAGTGTACCATAAACTTTTTACTTGAGAAATGTTCCTTAACTAGCCACTCCCAATCATCTCGATCCATATCTTCGGGAATATTTCTTAGAGTTTCTTGTATAGTACTGCATGGTTTTATATATTTGCGATGCAAATCTCCCCTCCATTTATTCCACAAATCTTTCAAATGAGTTAAGATATCTTCACGAAACTCCTCCATTTCTTTATTGTCAAATTTATCCTGCAAGTTCAAATCAAATATAAATAAGGTTATAAAACTTATTGTAAATCTAAAATTATATGCTATATCAGCTTACAACTAATTCAATACTAAATTTCAATCAACCAAAATAAAAGCTCCAAATTAAAACTTTTACTCATATAACAACTGAAATTGATATCAAGCTAAATAGTTTTATGATCAACTCAAATTGATATCAAGCTAAATAGTTTACCGTCACCGCAGCCCACATATGTTTCTTTTCTTCATCCCTAATCTCCTTCCATGAGTGCACACGAAGTGGACAAATATTACGATCGCGCACGATTCTTCCTAAGTGCCTCGAAAATACCCGATGATTCTTTCCAACAACGCGCTTATTGTAGAATTTCACGTTCAATTTTGTTCCACTCTTCAACTTTGCAACTTCCTTACATTTGTTTTTTCCTCGCACCTTCCTCTTCTTTGGAAGATCCGTAGAATCTAAGAATAGAAAGAAGATATTATATATATATATATATATATATTATATATATATATATATATATATATATATATATATATATATATATATATATATATATATATATATATATGCATTAGTAATAGTCCTTATACATAAAGGTGTAAAGATAAAATAATCGATAATATAGTATACATAAACTCATAAAGATAAATATATAAAGATTAAATAAATATATAAACATAAATGCATAAAGATAAAATATGTGTAAAAACAAAATGAGGGAAGTTATACCAGCTTCCCTTGATTCTTCTCCAATTTGTGTTTCTTCCATAGGTTCAAAATTTTGAGGTAGAGAGATATCGTTTGATTGCACAATAGGGGTGTCAAGTGATGGTGCAGTAGTAGTCCCTACACTTTGTGATATCGATGGCCGTAAGGTATAGTAAGATCTTAAACCAAATTGTGCGCGCCCCTTACCTAATGCACCTGGTGGTATAAACATAAGCTTGTCTCCTCTAGAAGTGGAATCATTCCCGTTTCGTGATTTTTGCGGTTGCATCCTGTACATATTATAAAAAAATTTAGAAAATTATTCTAATATAATAGTGAACAATCTATCTAAAATTAATTTAAACTCATAAATAAAAATAAATATAATTACATATAAATAAAAAATTGTCATATACAAAACCATCACATCTTCATAATCAACAACTATGTATTTAGTCTTTTATGATCTTCGTTTTCTCTTCTTTCGTGTGGAAACGGCATCAACCATCATCGGCTCGATATCTTTCCTATTCCAGCTGATTTCATTGTCCATATTTAATGAAGTGGATAAATTATTAATAGGAGCGAATGATTCATATTCTTGATATGCATCTATTTCATCTTGAACATCTTCAGAATCTTCTTCCATTTGTAGTGGCATCTCATATAAGTCACGAGGTTGAGTTTTCTGCACTACATGCCATCCTTTATTAATATTGTCGATAGCATAAAACACTTGTGATGCTTGATTAGCTAATACAAATGGCTCATTTGTTTTCAATAATCTTTGGCAATTAACACTAACAATTCCATATTCATCTGTCTTGATTCCTTTTTCTCTATCATATACATTATACCAATCACATCGAAACAACACTACTCGATGACCTCCAACATATTGTAATTCAATGACCTCCGTCAAAACCCCGTAGTAATCTCGCTTTTCAGTTGTGGCACCAGTGTCACCAACTACAACCACCCCACAATTTTGTGTTTTTAAGCCTTTGTCGCGATCTTTTATCCGAAATCGATATCCATTTATTAGATAACCATTATAGCATGTGACATATTTAGTAGGACCACGTGACAAAGAAAGCATGTGTTCCATGATCGAGCTTTTGTCTTGCTCATATAGATGTGCTACCTACAAAGTGAATAGTAAATTAAACATACTTCATCCTATATATATTACAAATATTGATTGACAAAATTATTAATTAAAAGTGAGCTTACCTTGATCTTAAACCACTCAATAAAGTTTTTATCACATAATTCTAATCCTCCACTATTATGAGTTTGTGAGTACTCTCTGCATAACAAGATAAATGAACTTAGTATGTATATAAGATATTAAAAAAAAAAAGAAAAAGAAAAAGGGTAATGTCAGTGAACAATGAAATCATACTCTAGAAATGGTTGAACTTCAAGGCAATTTTTTAAAATGTAAAGTTGTGCTTGCTCGAACTCGTTCGCATCCATATCATATATAGTACCAGCTCCTAGCGCTTTTCCAAGTTGAGAAAAAATAGATAAACCTTCATCAGATGTGTTATCTCGACCATCATAATTCCGCTCATGACGATTAAATTTTGTCTCAATGCCATGAAGATATCTTGAACAAAAGGTCATACATTCATTTGCAATGTGGCCTTCTGCAATTGAACCTTCTGGACAAGCTCTATTGCGTATAAACCCTTTTAAAGTATACAAGTACCGCTCTATAGAGTACATTGACCTATATTGGCTTGGTCCTCCAATCTTAGCTTCATTTGCTAGATGAATTGGCAAATGTATCATAACATCAAAAAATGAAGGAGGAAAAATTCTCTCTAATTTACAAAGAGTTATTGGAATTTGAGTTTCTATTTGATCCAAATCATCTGCCTTTAGGGTCTTAGAACCTAGCACAGTGAAAAATAAAGATAACTCAAAAAGTGGTTCATAAACTTCTTTAGGAAGTAAACCACGTAGAGCAAGAGGAAGTAGGCGTTGCAGCATAATATGGCAATCATGACTTTTCAATCCAGAAATCTTATGTTCTTTAAGATTTACACAATGAGATATATTTGAGGAGAAGCCATCTGGAACTCTTAATTGCTTAAGAAAAAGGCAAAATGTGTGCTTCTCATTTGGCGATAACATGTAGGAGGCAGCAGGAAGAACAAACTTATCCCCTTTTTGGATTGGATGTAATTCTGGTCTTATATTCATTGCTTGCAAATCGAGGCGAGATTTCACTGTGTCCTTAGTTTTTCCCTTGGTATTCATAATTGTCCCTTGTACATTATCATATATATTCTTCTCAATGTGCATTGCATCTAAATTATGACGCAACAAAAGAGTTTTCCAATATGGAAGTTCAAAGAATATACTTTTCTTGTTCCAATTATCACCTCGAATGTTATGTGATATTTTTACCCTTTTATTAGGAGCTTTTGTTAAAATGATTCCTTCAAGATCTTGCACTTGTTCCAAGATTTCATCACCGCTAAATAACTTTGGTGCACAACCTCGCTCCTTGGTTCCATCAAAAGAATATTTATCATATCGCCACTTGTGCTTATTAGGCAAATATCGTCGATGGCCCATATAACATTGCTTGCAACCATTAGTTAACCTAATAGAAAAGGTATTCTTATTGCAACAAGGACATGCTAGTTTTCCCTTTGTACTCCATCCAGACAGGTTTCCGTAAGCAGGAAAATCATTAATTGTCCACAACAAAGCTGCACGTAATTGAAAATTTTGTCGTATTGATGCATCAAATGTTTCAACACCTACTTCCCATAGTTCCTTCAACTCTTCAATCAATGGTTGGAGATAGATGTCAATTGCATCGCCAGGACTCTCAGGTCCTGGAATAAGCATTGACAAAATGAAATTAGATTGCTTCATACATATCCATGGAGGCAGATTGTAGGGAATTAGGATTACTGGCCAAATGCTATATGGTTTTCTCGAATCTCCAAATGGTTGAAAGCCATCGCTAGCAAGACCAAGTCTGACATTACGAGGCTCTAATGCAAATGATTCATGTAGTTCATCAAAAGACTTCCATGCCATTGAATCAGCCGGGTGCCGCATCACTCCATCATCTACTCTTTTATCAAAATGCCATCTCATAAAAGAAGCTGTTTTTGTTGACATAAATAACCTTTGAAGTCTAGATTTTAATGGAAAATAACGTAATGACTTCAGTGGTTTTTTTTTACCATTTACTTTATGTTCAATTTCCCCACTACATTTGTCATGCTTCCATCTAGAAGTCCCGCAAATTTTGCATGAATCAGATTTTCATTCTCTTTCCAATATAACATACAATTGTTAATGCATGCATCAATTTTTTGGTAAGAAAGTCCAAGATCATGAATAGTTTTTTTTGCCTCATAATATGAATCTGGGAATGTTGTTCCGCTTGGTAGAATATCTTCCTTTAATAATTGAAGTAACATAGTAAATGACGCATTACTCCATCCTCCAAGGCTCTTAATATGAAACAATTTGATTAGCAAAGATAATTTTGAGCATTTCGAACCATTATATAATGGTTGATTAGACTCTTTGAGTAATTTATAGAAAGACTTTGCTTCGTCATTTGGTTCATCTTCAAAATCTTCATCAATTATCGTAGTATTGTTCTCAAAATTTCTATTCAATTCGGGATATAAATCCCTTAAGATTTCATGCATTTCATCAACACTATCATCTTCTTCTATTCCCTCATTATCATCATCTGAATCTGAATCCGATTGAGACTCACCAGATCTTTCACCATGGTGATACCAGAAAGTGTAACTCTGAACTATTCCATAAACTTTCAAATGCGTCTCAACTAGCTCACGAGTTCCTGAATATGTATTATTACATTTAACACAAGGGCATCGAATTTTATTGTTATGTCCTGTACGTTTAAAAGCATAATTCAAAAAAATTTGAACTCCATTCTCATATGCTTCACTTAATCGATCATTAACTAGATCCATCCAACATTTACTAGGTGCCATTTTCTCAGAATCGAGTAGAGATGATCCAAAAAAAATTACCTAAACAAACAGATAGTATAATGAGTAATGTTATACAATATTTTCTAAAGAATGTAAATAAACAATTATTGTTAGAATTCATTCATATTAAAGAGACTATTAAGAAGGCTAGCATGCATTAAGATATATAGGAGCAGAATTTAATATAACGAAATTTCATTTACTGGCTCAACTTGTGAGAAGTTATGTCCATAGTGTGTCAACGTTCTGATGATGGCATTTTGTAATCATTTTGTACAAGTAAACGGGGTTCAAAAACTTCCATATAAATTCAACAAACCAAAATCCGAATCATTTTATGTATTGGTAAGTACAGCTATTAGTGATTATCTAGAAGAAGGATATATATATATATATGCATTTGCAGTTTCTATATATATATATATATATTGAATTATACTAGTAAGTAACAGCAGCAACATGAAAGAAAACACTAACATAGAATTACATAATCCAGACTACAACGCAACTATACTCATCATGCCATATTAGTACCTGCTGCAGGCAAAAAGAAATCACTTCACCAACAACCTTTTGTAACTATGAGCCACAGGCACCCCTTTCTCTGTTACATTATAAGCAGCAGTGTTAGGATTTTGAAAAAAGTTTGCGAAATTCAAAAGAAACTAAAATCACATAATTATGCAAAGGGCATCCATATATTAAAAGATGTGCATTACATAAACTTAAGCTGTCACTAACTCGACAAAACTGATTTTTACAAAATTCTCAAAACCATACCACACACTTCAGGGTCCACAGATAGAAGTTAAGCAAGATATAACACTTTTATACTTTAATACGTTACGGTATTCAACATCTAAATGACTCAATTACTGCTACTTGGAGAAACTGCAATGGACGCCACACTAAATACTTTGGGACAGAGAACCAATTGTACTATATCAAATTGTAGCAGACAATTACGTGAAATTGCAAAGAACTATTGGTAAATGGGCAGCTAACAGTTAATGATTAACGGATTGTTACAATTGATACTTATCTTGCAACAAATATTAGATGAAGGCCACCTTTAAATTGAAACTATCCAGTTACATGTTCTGCATCTATAAACCTTTTTGTCTAGATAACCACAGTTTTTCCAAATTCTCAAGAGTCTCAAGCAGTCAAGCCATACTAGTAAAATGATGACAAGTGATGAGAAAACTCTCAAGAATTACACAAAAAATGACTAAAATTCTCATATGCCTCAACCAGTCAAGCTATACTAGTAAAATGACGAAAAATGATAAGAGAACTCTCAAGAATTACACATAAAATGACAAGCATTGAGATTTGAAAAAAAAAAGGGACTCCCACTCTCAACATCAGTACTAAGCACCTTGCAATAAGACAAACATGACAGAGCTGCTGAAAGGAAAAGGCCAGTTTGGAAATGGCATTATTAGGTATAAATGTCAAAGCCATATTTCATTTGATAACAATGAAAACACTCTTATCAATGACAGCAAATCTGCAAGACAATAAATAGTGAAAAGATAAAACCTTGATTGTAATCTGTGACAATAAAGTAACACATGAAGAAATCAAAAACTGCAAAGCAGAGCTGACAGTCAGCTGTCAACTCGCATCTCTTCGCGCCATCTTTAATGACACTATCAGATATCTTACATAGGAAATCTAAATAACATACATAAGCTTTAGGCCTTGAGTACTATAATTGGGTCACAACTGGTCTGTTAACAGGAGAAGAAATATAATGTAGTTGCATTTGTATCTAATCAGGTCCATTTTGAAAGTTCCGAGATCGAACCTTTATCCATGATTCAGTAACTAAATACAATTTCCACATAACCATGTTTCTAAGGTCCCAATCTATAGGCAATTTTCAAAAAGTGAGTTTGTTTCCCTCCATAAGATACTCACATAAGAAATAAATAATATCGCTTGTCACAAGCATCTATAGCTTACATGGGATGAGAAAGCCTATTTAGCGTTAACACAAGATCCTAGAACAAATTAACTTACGTAAAAGCTGCAAACATGTACATATACAATTAGCAGAAAGTTGCAAACAGGGGAAGAAGGTACCGGCGAAACCTCTTTCTTTTATAACCTTCTACAATTTTTTGATCAATTTTAATGATTGCTTTTAATTTTAGCGGAATCAACATTTCATGCGTATTTTTCTAGCTACAAAGAGGAATAATTTTCTTGAGTAGTAGGAGCAACTAGTGCATAATTTGTTCTTTGCTTGGGAATTTTGACATTAAATGCATTTTCAATTTATGTATGAAATGTGCCTTTTCCATCTTCAATTTATGTGTGCTATGTGTCCTTTGTTTGTTATTTAACTCGATCACTTCAGGAGCAAGTAAGTAAAAATTGATGAAGAAAAAACTGATGAAGAAAAAAAAATTGATGAAGAAAAAAAAATTGATGTCCTGCACGAACCTTGACAGAGCTTCGAGCTTCTAATGTCGTTGGAGAAGACGCTCGAGCCTGGACAGAGCTCCGAGTGTCGTTGGAGAAGACGCTTGAACCAGGATAGAGCTCCGAGTGTCGTTGGAGAAGACGCTCGAACCTGGACAGAGCTCCGACCGTCGTTGGAGAAGACGCTCCACAAAGCTTCGATCTTCAGCCTGAGAGCATCGACGACACCGCGTGCGTGGAAATGCCAGTAGTCGCAAAGATTCTGCCAGAAAAATAGGGTACGCACGGCAGATCGATGGTGGTGGAGGGGGGAAGCTAGAGGAAACCTTAATTATATGCGGCAGCTTAATGGTTGTGGAGGCGCGCGGTACAAGTGGCCGCAGGGGAGGCTGTGGCGGCCGGGGGAGCGAACAGGGGAGGCTTGCGCGCGGGATGGATGGCCGCAGGGGAGGCGGTGGCCGAGGCGGCGGAGTCGCGCCGTAGATGTGGCCGCAGGGAGACGGTGGCTGGGGGAGCTAGCGTGCAGACAGGGAAAAGGCTCGCGCTTGCGGTTTGGGGAAGGAGCTAGGGAAATTTTTTGGGATTTTTTTTTTTCCTTTCTTGCGTGAGATAGCTGGAAAAAATTTTCCCCTGCGCGCTATCGCGACCCTACGTGCGCGGGAATTAAAAGTGGGAATTAGCAAAAGAGGAAGGTGAATGGGTCTTATGAGAGAGGTTGCTTGTGACAGTAAAAAAAAAATCTTGCTTTGTCAGGAAAATATTAAGATTTTATACTATTAACGACCGGATAAATTTTGGTCGTAAAAATTTACATTAATTTCTCCCTGCCGGGGGAACGTTTATATGTATGTTTTTAACGACCAAATTTTTTTCCTTCGTTAATTTTGTTATATTTAACGACAACTTATTGCACCCGTCGTTAATTTGATTCCTAATAACGACGACTTATTGTGTCCGTCGTTAATTTACCTACTTTTAGCGACCATTTATTGCACCGGTCGTTAATTTACCTACTTTTAGCGACCATTTATTGCACCCGTCGTTAATTTTGTTGCTTTTAGCGACGAAGTATTGCACCCGTCGTTAATTCTATTATTTTTAACGACCATTAATTGCGCCCGTCGTTAATTGATTACTTTTAACGACCACTTATGGCGCCCGTCGTTAAAACTTGGTCGTTATAGCTATGATTTCTTGTAGTGGTCGGAGGGACGGCATCGTGAAGTCACTCTACAGCTTCCCGTCTGTCGCCTCCAGCAGCGGCAGACCAGAGGAGGAGGGGAAGCAGCAGCAGACGGGGGCTGGGGGGCCGGGAAAGGAGGGAAGCATTAATGTCGTCAACGCAGCCTACAGCCAGAAGAGCTTTTTGGAAGAGGAGGCCAACCAGCTGCCGCATGCGATCAGCGACGGCAACAGCGCGCTGGTCGATAAAGTGCTGAAGGTCAAGAAGTTCCTCAACAACAAGAACGAAAAGGTACTTACGCATGCGTTGGCAATCTTATACCAAATTCTATAAATCCGTAATCTCCACTTGTGTCAACTGCTAATTCGATGCCGGTGATTGAAATTTTACTATAAAAATATCAAATTAAATTTTTATCATAAATTCGTTTTCTCAACAAAACTGAAACCAACACAACCATAAAGAAAAAAAAATCAAAACAAATGTTAAATTGAAACAGCAAAAAATTGATCGAAGGAAAAAATAATATAAGAAAAGAAAAGAAAAGTGCACACCAAGATTTACGTGATTCGGCCACCGGCCTACATCCACGGACGAAAACGGAGCAAAAACTTTTATTAATGTCAAAAGTAGAATATAAAAATTATATCTCTAAAAAAAAACGAAGTTGTAAATAAATTCGAAATATCAAAATTTGCGTCCATCCTAACGATTTCGAAGAAACCAATTGAATGGACGCGCTCATCTTATAGCTTTAATTTTTTTTTTTTTTTTTTTTTTTTTGAGAGAGAAATGTAACATTCTACCCGCTTCGTTTATTTTTAAAATAAACTTAGCTGGAAATGTGAAGCAACTAGGCTTTGAAGGGTCTCGAATATCAACCACCAAGCCTTTTGCCACTTGCACTAAGGACGATTGATTTATATGTTCAATTTCTTAATTAATTGCCCGGCTTCATTAGCAACATAGGACTCCTCTAATACAAAGTTGCTAAATTTATTAGAACATGACCTCTAATTAAAATTCCGGCTTCATTAATATGGCCGTATATATTCCAACACCAACAACACGTATATTTCTTGATTGATCTAAATTAATTAGGATTTCGGCTAATTAAAGTTGCGGTTTCATTAAAGTGACCGGGTATGCTATATATAATATATGTCTCCAAATTAGAATCTATTTAGAATTTGTAGTGTAATTGAACTCCTAATTAAATTCTAGTTATACTCAATAATCTAAATCTCATATTATTCTAATTAGATTAGGATTTAACTTCAATTTAGAAAAATACAAATCTAAATCAAATTATAAAAACAAAAAATATGAATGAAATTTTTTTTATTAACCCAAGCTCTCTTTTTTAATTTCTCTCTCTTTTTTCGTCTTTTATAAATTCATAAGGCTTCTCACTTTAGTATACTATGGTACATTCAAAATTATAAACACCTTAATCATATCATATGATTTCTCACTTTGATACACTAGGTGCATTCAAAATTATTCAACGGCGACATATCAGAGAAGAAGGAGGAGAAGCAACAGCAGCAGCAGACGGAGTCTAGGGGCTCAGGAAAGGAGGGAAGCATCGTCGTCAACGCACGAGACGTCGACGCTGCCTACAGCCGGAAGAGCGTCCTGGAAGAGGAGGCCGACGAGCTGCAGCATGCGATGAACGAAGACGTGCGGCAGATCAAGAAGATCCTCGACAACAAGAAAGAAGAGGTACGCACGCACGCGCGCACCCGTTCTTGAACCGATTCTTGATTACTACTATTCAAACCATGCATGCATACGTGTATGGTAACTAGATTAATGTGTGATATTTTTGTAATTTGATTTTTTTTTTTAATATTTACGCTGCTTTAAATGTTTCTAAAAATTTAATAATGATTATGATGCATAAAGATTAATTTCTATTCCGAGAATATAGTAATTAATTTAATTACACGTTCTCTTATTTCTTAGGGTTCTCTGTTCGAATTATTACGGTGCATCCAATCGATGGAGCTATCTACCTCCACACTCGTGGTATGTGTTATTTTACCTTCTCTCATTTTTATGAAAATAGTGGTATATTTTGGTCCTACTTCTCTTACCTATATACAATTTATGTACTAACTTTGTGTTCTTGGGTTGATGATTAGGCGACTGGAATCGAAAACAGCATGCGCGGTGTCGAGAGACATAGATCGGCGCGCGTCCGACAACTCGCCCGTGCAATTCTTGAGTGAGTTTCCAACGCAATTGTACTTTCTCGCCATTCACATCATTAGATTTTGTTGAAATTTTGCGAAAAATTGTTCGTTTTGATTATTTGTTTTCGTTACAGTGATTGGGCGAAACTCTCAAGCGATTCGCCGAATATAACAAAAGCTATCACAGATAACATTCGAGGTCTTTTTATTTGCTATTTCAAATTGTGTATGTAGAAGGGAAGAAATTAGAAAGTATATGATGATTTATCGATGAATTGGTGCGCACAGATACTCCGAACACAGTTGCGAACCCGTGGGATGATCTATGGCCCAATTTTCCACCTCTAGATGAGGGAGCACTATGTGCGATATACTGCTATCCTTTAGATCTCGACAAACTCTTCAGCGAAAGTGAGTTGCAGCTCAGCTCTCTCTGTCCTATTGTTTTCTCTAGTTCTGGAGCTAATTGCATTTAGTATTATATGTCATAGGGAGCTTCGACTGACGGAATTTCTATTTTGACTATGTGCAGATCCTCGGGAGAGTCACAAATCTAAGAGAGACAATGTCCAGAGAGATGATGAGGCACGCAACGAAGAAAGAAAGCAAGAGAATGATTGTGAAAATTTGAAGCCAAATTGCGCGCAAGACAGTACTAGTGGAAAGAGAAAGCGCGAAGGTGACATTGACCAATCAGAACTAATGAGCATATCCGCAGAGCCTCACAATACACCGAGCAAAAGAATCAAAATTATCATTGCAAGTTAAAAAACATCGAGGAAGGATTTAAAAAAATTGGCTGAGACGACAAAAAAAAGACAACTGCAAGCTTGCAAATGAGCCGTCCAGTACTGTCACAAAGAAGGCACGATTCTCAATTTATCTCCGTGCTTAATTTCTGGTGTTGGAAAAATCCGGTACTCGCCCCGGTACCAGATTCTCTGAATTCGCAACCCGCTTCGATACCGTAATCCGCTTTGGTACCGCCTAGTGTTGGAATTCCGCAGCGGAAACATCAAATCGAATTTTTACCAAAAAATCCGTCCTCTCAATATAACTGGAATTAGCACAACCACCAAGGAGAAGAAAAACAAAACAGAAAATATGCGGATGAAATAAGATTCATTAATTAAGAAAAGAATTACACCGACTCCTCTTTTCTTCTACCTCCTGAATCTCTCTCACCCTTCTCTCGTCTTCTATAAACCTAGAAGACTATGGGTGTGGCTAAATCCTAACCCCCACCACCTCCTTGGGTGTTACCATCACCGTAGGTGTGGATACCACTATATGGGTGTGGCTAAATCCTAGCCCCCACCACCTCCATGGGTATTACCACCACCGTGGGTATATCTACCTTAACACCACCTTAAAATAATAACACATGTGCTATATTTATAGCTTACATCAAAAGCTATCCAAATCCTAGTCTAAATAGATTTTTATTCTAATTAATATTTAAATCTTAACAAACTTATCTCTAAATCTTAACAAACTTATCTCTTTAAGATTTAAATATTAATCTTAATCCAACTAGGATTGAACTACAAATCTAATCAAATCCTAACATCTGGTCATAAACTTTTCAACAATATAAAATGTTAATGCTTTTTAGATGTGTATATATAGACTCTACAGCAGTGCCCTATTGATAATTTGCTCATTACGGAGAAGTTGGAGGTCTCACGGATGCGGATCCGCGAAGGGTATAATCGGGCAAAAGAAGGTATGATTGATTCTCCTCTCGAATCGTAGTTATGAAGTTCCTTTTCATAACATTATCTTTTAAGCTTGATATTTACCTTTATAAATTCAATTGTACAGCAAAGCAGCGGCGAAGAATTCAGCTTCTTGATTTGTGTGACATTCCAAAGCCTGTCGACAGCATGAAGTCTTCAAAGTCAAAGGCTCGTCGAGGCCGTAGTTTTTCCAATAGGTGGAGGAGATAATGTTGCGTTGTACATACGGCAATAGTGGGATTAAACTAAGTTTTAGAATTTTACAGAGACAATCTAACGGTTGATTTGAAAATGTCATCCTAAAAATATATACAATATAAGATGTCTGTTTATTTTGTATTGTAACCAATTTTTGAAGATATTTTTATCTTGTTTTGTCCACTGACTTTTTAGGTCTCTTCTTTTAATCCTTGGGATTCTGTCCGATTTTTTCTATTCTTCGGTTTGGTCCTATTGTAAATTATTTATATAAATATTTGGGGATAAAACCCTTCTATTTTAAATGAAAAAAGTGGGTGTTTGTTAATCAGAAGTTTTTTTTTTTTTTTTTTTTTTTTCTACTTTGTTTTCCAATTAGTTAGAAACAAAATAACTTTTCAATTCTCTTGGCTTATTATTATTATTATTATTATTATTATTATTGTTATTATTATTCGAGCATCCAACTTTTGAAGCAGATATTGTTCTTCACTGATTACTAGGTTGAAAAAGAAACTTAATATATCACTGAAATAATATAAAATAGTCTCTATGAAGATGAAACAAGAGCACTCAAAGTGAACAATATACAAGATGCACTTTTATATGATGATCATGAAATAAATAGAATCATCAACAACATCTACCAATTTTATTAGAAATACTCGACAACTCAATAGGATTTCACAGAGAAAACATATCACAAACATTTAGTAATACAATATTAAATTCGTCCGACATTTAGATAAGGCGGAAATAAAACAGTGAAAAACAATCTCCATAATGAGAGAACAATAACAAAGTATTGCATTGTGGAAGGAAATGAATTAGCTGCATTAATTGATTGAACGGTTGAATATATATATATATATATATATATATATATATATATATATATATATATATATATATATATATATATATATATATATATATATATATATATATATATATACACTAATTATTAATATCCAATAATTATCAAATTTGAATCCAATTATCAAATTTGAAACTCGAACCTGAATTCGATGAATTTTAAAAATCTATATCTAAATCTGAACCGGCCAAAAATCTAAAACCTGAACCCAAATTCGAACCCGAACTCGAAAACCCAAATTCAAAACAATTATTTCTCTTTACAATATTTCAAAATATATTATATTAAATCTAAATTTTTAAAATATAAATTTAAATACAATATTAAATATTTATATACATATATAATATATAGTGTAAAATTAATTTAGGTTCGGGCAGAGAAGAAGCCAGGATTTTAGTTTTAGGGGGGCCAAAAATACATTATACAAAATATATTAATCTTTAAAAAATATTAGTAAAAAAATTATATATAAATAATTTTTTGTTCATTAGCTTTCGAGTTTGTAATACTTTTTCTTTTTAAAAAGGAATAGAATATAGTTGTTTTTAGTATTAAAATAATAATGACCTAGAGATTTACAAAAAATTATGTCAACAAAATTAAGTATTAAGATTTAATATAATTTGCAAATCAAGTATTACGATATATCAAAAAATCAAGTATTAAGATTTAATATAATTTATAAATCAAATATTACGATACGTTGGAGTCAATTAAATTTGCATCTCGTGGCCTATAAGGTAATATTATTTTTTTAAAAAAAAAATTATTTTGACCCTTAAAGTTTACACTATTCAAATTTTTATAATAACTTAATAATGGAGTTTTATGTAATTTTAAAAATGTTGGGGAGGGGGGCATGCTCACTTTGGGCCTCCATATGGCTCCGTCCCTGGGTTCGGGTCGAATTTTCGTTTTATATATCTGTGTCCAAAATCATATATGTTTAATCTCGGTAAATCGGTTTCTTTCTTATTTGAGTTCGAATAAAATTTCGAATATCCGTACTGTCACGCTCCGGGGTCGAAACTGCGACCCGGGCTCGCCAACAGATCCGCCACCTATGCTAAAACCCGCATAGGCGAAGCGTCTAACCTGCAAAAGATAGTACTATAGCTACACAAATATCAGAGCTGAAATAAAATGCTGTAAAATAAAATCCAATCACTGTACATCATGAAATAAAGTACAATGTCCATCTCCTCAAATACAGATAATCATCATACAATGTCCTCAGTACAACATCTCTCAACTATAGAAGGAGATAAACTAAAACTATAGTACATCAGTCTCTCCAAATACAAAAGATCTCTCTCCAAAGAAAATAGTAAAAACTAGCCAACAGCTACCAGGAATCTCCAACCAGGGGATACAGCAACACTCCTCGGGTGGTAAAGATCTAGCTCGTGACTCCCTCGCCTCGGACAACGACAGGAGATCAGCCACTCCCGAAGAGGACTCTGCAAAACAGGGGGGGAAGAGAAAAGGAAAACAACAATGGGGGTGAGAACCACTAGTAAACCAGTAGCCTCCCCCTGTGGGTAAAGCCTCAAGCTCCGGCGTACCCACTAAGTCTACTAGAGGCAAGAAAAGGGACAAGTGGTAAAGCTGTAAACAGAACTACTGAATAAAAGGGGAAACCACTACTAGTTGTAAGAATTTGAATTTTTGTAAATAAATAAATAAATGAAAATGATTGAAGTCAAGTTGAATTTGGATCATAAAAAGCACGAATAGTCTAGGAGCCCCTTTTTTGCAGTGTAAATTGCACAGTTAGTGGGCCAGAAATATCACTTTTCAATCCGAGCCTGATCTCGAAGATCCGAGACCACGAGTGCGACCGTCACGACGAACTGAGTGAAAACCATATTAAGCTTGTTCTGATCTGACGGTCGGATCTTCCAGAAATCAGCGATGAAGCAGGCGGGACCCGCGACTTAAGTCGTGGGTACAAGTGAACAGTAAACCCTAAATTCGAACCCCTTTAGCGCCAACGTTGAGCCAATTCACTATCCGGAAGCCGATCATAGCACTTCAAATAGTAGATTTGAACGGTTTCGTCGTTCTGGACGCAATGGCACTGACGGAATTTCCGTTTGACGACTTTAAAGTCTCGAAAAGCGCGAAAACTATATTATGACACAGTTATTATGGACCCAAAATTCATCTGGGCGTTTTCTCGAAAAACAAAAATTGCTACCTAATAGGATTCGTCGAGTCGGACGTCGTGGCGAAGTCCGTTTTTCAAATTGACGACCGGAACACCTCGAAAAGCATGAATTATGGCGAAAAGTGGGATATTTGCACATAAAACCCTATACTTTTGCCTCAAAGTGCGTGCCATCTCTGCAGTGAGGGACCTTGGCGTAAATAAGTCATGCTGTGAGGGACCAATTACTAAATAGCTTGAGTGGGGGGCTTATTTGGCAATTGTGCCATATTCAAAGTTTCGAATCCAAAACTCGGTTGGATTTTAAAAGGCCCGAAGCCTCAGCAAGGCTCTCCACCAGTCCTCAACTTCCTCTCCTCTCTCTGCGCACTCCACGCAACCGAAGCTCCGCGCCGGCCGCCGCCACCACGTCGCCGGAGAAGAAAGATCAACAACATCTTGATCTCGGGTGACTCGGAAAGATGGTGCTCAGGAAGGTCTTGGACGATCAAGACCTAGTCTGGTGGAGTCCCTCGTGAAGCCGCATCCGAGCCCGAGTGGTCCCGGCCCCAACCGCCGCCGTGCGCCACCGCGAGATACCTCTCCTCCTTGCTAAGCTCCGACGAGGTAAGGTTGTGGAATTTTTCATTTTATTTTGGCCTATGGTTATGATCACTTTGTTGCTGATGCCGAGAGGACCCCTTGGGTACAGGCCGGGTCGCGGCCGCCGTCCCGATCGCCGGCGGAAGCCACCCCGCCGGAAATTATCATTTTCGGGCTGACCGTGCACGCCGCCGTCATCCGGCCGTCAAGCTCGAGATCGGAACCGTTGGATCGACTCCTCTCGTCGACTGCAGCTCCTCCACCAAGTTGGAGGGCCATCGGTTGAAGATCGCTACCGATCGAAGCTGCCCTAGAAACCCGATTTTGGCGCTTGGGCCGATCGTCGTCGTCCGGCGCCGCCGCGGCCTCCCGTCGCCAGCCACCCCTGCACCGAGCTTCGTGGTGAGGAGTAGAAGCTTTTGGTCCATCTTGCTCCGGCCTGAAGCCGCCCGGCCGGAATCCGCCATTAGCGACCTTGGACCTCGGCCGAGCTCCGCCGCCGCGCGTCGCCGGCGACTCCAGACGCCCGGCAACCGTGCAAGTAAGCTGGTTTTATCGTTCTGAAGCCGATGGTGACCTTGCATGGCAACCTTAACGTAGGGCTTTGATGTTTCACAGTTGCACCCGAGTTGGCTTCAAGATCGGCCTCCGGCGATCCCCGGCATCTCGGGCATCGGCCACCCCTACAGGTAAGACCTAGAGGCCCTTTATATGCTTCCCATCAACTTGGTTTTGGCCTAAACCCCCTCTGTTGTTGGCTCTCCAATCTTGCACCTGAGGTCACCCTCTCGGGCTCATCTCCGGCCGCCGCCGCCTCCGGCCGCCGGGGCTCGACCCCACATGGACCCGAGACCTCCTGGGGACCTCCTCTAACCTATGCTCCCCTCTGAAACAGGATAGAACCTGTTTTGCTCCAAGAACACCAACCCGAGCCCTAGCCCGAGCTCAAGTACTGCTCCGGCGAGCTTTCCGGCCGGCCTCCGACGCGCACAAGGTGAGCACTCCACTCCTCTGTGCAACTGTAACACCATGCTCTAGCTAACTTGTGTTTAGATCAAGTATATGTTAAGATTCAACATAGTTGTAAATTGGACCTTAGAACATTATGGGCCAACTTTGAAGTCGGGCCCCGTGCCAGCCAAAACTTGTGAGCACGAGCTCCGTCTCGACGTAACGGACGCGCTGAAACTTACGGCGTCGTCGTTGGACCCCCGGATTGCAAGAACGAGTCGAAACAAGCAGTTATTATAGTGTTTTCATGCAATTTTAAGTACTTTATGGACCAACTTGCAAATGTGACCCCCTGGCTGCCCTTAGACAGTACTTACGCACCACCTAGCCATTTTGTTAGGGTTCCGTAGGTCCTCGTTGACCGGGAATCGAATTTCGTTCAATAAATCAACGATGTTGCCCCGTTTAAGCTTTTCGTTATTGTCGCGTCGTCGGGAAGGGTTTGTGTGAGTCTATTACTGACCAGACTTTCTGATACAGGGCCCAATTATTCAGCACTTGTAATAATCCAAAATATTTTATTTTTAATAAATAGATTAAAAGTAGAATTATAGTTGATGTCGAATTTAAAAGACCCTTGTTGATTTATTTAGTCAATTGCCAGTGTGCGAGTTGCACGATTTACGAGACAAAAGGCTATTTTCTAATCCGGACGTGATCTCGAAAATCTGAGTTGACCGATGTGATCGTCTCGTCGAACTGAGCGAGATTCATATTCAGCACTTTCCGATCTGACGGTCGGATCTTCCAGAATTCAGCGAAGAAGCGGACGAATTACTGCGACCAATGAAACAGTAGCCGCGTACAGTATAAGTTAAGTTATTACTGTAGATGAACAGTAAATCCTATTTTCGAATCTCCCTCGGTTGCAACAAGCACTATTTCACAGTTCGGAGTCCGAACATAGTCATCCAAATAGTCGATTTGAACGATTTCGTCGTTCTGAACGCAATGGCACTGACGAAATTTGCAATTGACGAGCCTAAAGCATCGTAAAGCATGCCGAACTGTATAATCTACAGTATAAGATGGAATTTAAAAATTATGGAGCTAAATTTTAACGAACCAAAATCGCTACCTAATAGGTTTCGTCGAGCCGGACGTCGTGGCGAAGTCCATTTTTCGTTTCGACGACCAGAACGCCTCGAAAAGCGTGAAATAAGGCGAAAAATGTGGTATTTGCACAAAAGACCCTATGTTTCTTGCCTCGTTTTGTGTGCCACCCCTGGGAGAGGGACTTGGATGCGAGATAAGTGAACTGTGAGGGGCTAAACTCTGAGATTAAATTGCTAGAGGGTGTAAATGCAAAGTGCCATGCATGTATATATAGGTATACTCGGTTAGGGCATATCCAAAACCCTAAGCCCCGTACCCATCTCCTCCAGCCGCAACTTCAATAAACCCACTCCTCCTGCCGCATCCATCGGAGGTAGCGCACCACCGGCCGCTACAGTTTCCGTCGCCGGAGTAGGTGAAGAAGAAGAAGACATGAAGCTTCTTCTCGGTTGATGGGAGGAAGGTATGGAGAAGGGGCCAGGTTGATCAAGTTTTCTCCTGAGTGTTCCTCTGTGAAGTTGTGACCCAGCCGAGGAACCCTGGCGTCGGACTCTGCCGTACACCGCCGTGGAGAGGCTTCTTTTTCATTGATTGCTCCGACGAGGTAAGGTTATGGATGTCGTTGTTTTTAAATAGGCCTAGGAGTATATTAATGCATCCTTGACCTTAAGTAGACCTTACCTGTGAAGCCTGAGCCATCGCCGTTGTCCCGGCTGCCGGCGGGAGCAAGTTTTGCCGGAATTGTTTGTTTCGGCCGAGAATCACCACGAGCTTCGTCCGACCGACCAAGTCAAGATCAGAACCGTTGATCTTGCTCCTCTTGGTGACTGCAAGCTGATCTCGAAGATTGGAGTGGATCGGATGAAGATCGGCGGAGATCCAACATGCCCTAGAACCGGCCAACCTTGAACCGCGGCCGTTCCTCGCCGTCCGGCGCCGCCGTGCACCCGAGCCGCCGGCCAACCACCCAGCAAGCACCAGAGGACCGAGAGGAAGGATTTGGTCCATCTTGCGCCGGCCCAGGGGTCGCCGGCTGGAATCCGCCATTAGAGGCACTCGAGCTTCACCAAGCTTTTGCTCCGGCGATCACCGGAGTTTCGCACGGTGGGAAACAACTCAGGTACGTTCCCTAGATTAGTTTGGAGCTCCCCAACCCTTTGCATGTGAATTATAACGTGGGATTTTATATTTATGTAGTTGCACCAGTTTCGGACCACACTCCTTCTCCGGCCACCGCCGTCGACTCCGGGCTTCGGCTACCAACTTAGGTAAGCCCTAAATGCTCTATAGAGACCTCCTATCATCTTTGTTTAGCCCGGGAATCCCTGATAAATTTGTTGGCTCAACCTTGTTAATTAGAATGTTAATCATGGTGTTTTCCGGCCGCCGCCGTCTTTGGACGTCGGCCGTGGGTCGGACTTGGTCTGAAGCTCCTCTGGGAAGTAGTTTGAACTTGTGCTCCATTTTGTTCCAGATTTGAAGTTGGTTTGATCCTCGGGTTGGTGCAAACCGAGTTTTGGACTTTTGAAGAGTTTCCGGCGATCTTTCCGGCCAGTCCTCGGCTGGTTTCTGGTGAGCATCACACTCCTCAGATATTTCTATGCATGATGCTCCAGTTGTTTAATGATTTGATCATGTGTATTTTTAGTAATAGCATAGTGTATTTTGTATGTTTAAATGACTATGGGCCAACTTTGCCCTCGGACTTCGTATAAACCCAATCTCGTGAGCACGAGTTTTGTCTCGCTGTCTCGGACACAATGAAACTTGCCGCGTAGTTTTTGGACTCCTAGATTTTAAGAACGAGTCAAAACGGCGTATAGAACTTAAGACTTTAAAGAGCCAACTTTGCTCTCGGGTCCCGTGTTGACCCAAATTTGTGAGCACGGGGTCCGTCTCGTCAAAAGTGACGCGCTGAAACTTACGGCGCTAATTTTGGACTCCTGGTTTTAGAGAACGGGTCAAAATAGTAAATGAAATTATGATTTTATGTAAATTTAAAAGTGATTTTGGACCAAGTTACAATTATGACCTCCTGCCTGTCTTTAGACAGTATTAATATACCTACTAGGCATATTGTTGGAGTTCTGAAGGCTCTAGTTGAGCAGGAATCTGATTAAGTCTCGTAAATCGGCAAAATCGTCGATTTTACAGATTTCGACGCAAGTTCGCGTTCCGGTTTAGATTTTGGATTATTGTGGATGCCCCAGAATACCTACGACACAGTCCTGGTTGGTCTAGTGTCTTGGTATTATTGTCAGAAAACTCTAAAGTACAAATAGGGCTCTAGAAGGATTTTGAGGGCATTTTGGTAATTTAATCACCTAAATAATTAAGTTGACGACTCGGTCTATCTTATTATCTAAAATATGATGTTTAGAGATCAGTATCTGTAGTGGACAGTTTTCATATTGTTTTAGTGTTAGTCGGATTGGGTTTGAGCGAGTCAGTCACTGATTCCAGTTATATGTTCAGGGCCTAGCCGTTCGGCACCTTCGTCTCAGTAGACCAGCGGGAGATCGGGATCAGCCTACTTTGAGGTGGGTTATCTTCGGTCCGGGCTTTAGCTTTTCGGCCCTCTGTTTGCTTTAGTCCAGTCGGACACCTGTTTTTCTATTTAGCCCAGATTATGCCTATTCTTGATTTAGCTCTGACGATTTTGCTTGTTCTAGATTTAGTTCTGATGATGTTGCCTGTCTTTGACTTAGCCTTGATGATTATGCCTAAATGTTCCCTGTTCATAGATGATAGATATTATTGGACTATTCTTGATCATCTGTGTCACGCCCCGGAACCCGGGCTCGTCTACAGATCCGCCGTGCACACGGAATTTTCCGCGTACACGAAGCGCTGATAACCTGCTCAGATATAATATAACAATAAAAGAGCATAATACAGAGCTGAAATAGAAGAACTACATAGTATCTCAGACTGGAACCACAAGTACAGCAGTAATATGTACAATAATCTCCCAGCTCACCAAAATAATACACCCAGCTGGCCAGAGCCAGACCCAAAATAAAAGTGCTACAGTCTGAGTAAAAAGGGTACAATATAAGTCCAGCTACTCTCATGGTCGGGGCAGAGATCTATCTAGTCCGCGATCCCCTTACCTCGATCTGCTGCTGATGGCCCTAGCAGCTCCCGCAGATGACTCTGCAAAATAAGGAGAAGAAAGGGACAGAAAATAACAATGGGGGTGAGAACTACCAGATAAACCAGCAGCCTCCCCTAGTGGGTAAAACCTCAACTCTGACGCACCCACTAGGACTACTAGAGGCAAAAAGGGAACAGGGGAAGTGGTGAAATACATAAGATGCTGAAACAGGTAAACTACTACTACTATGCTGTCAAAACTGTATGCATGCATCAGAAACAGTATCTGTCCAAATAAACCCAATCTGGATACCAGTAACAACTGGTGTTGCCTGCTCAGCGGAATCTGCACACAAGGCTCGAAACCGCGGGATCGGCCCGCACGGCTCGCATCCCATCTCAGCGGAATCTGCACACAAGGCTCGAAACCGCGGGATCGGCCCGCACGGCTCGCATCCCAAAATAAGTATCAGACCGGCACACAAGGCTGGGTCCGAAAAAGAAAGCCTACCTCCGGAGTGGCACTCGAGGGGAGCGACCCACACGAGTAAAGTATCTCTGTCATCAGTATCACAAGTATCTCTGTCATCAGTATCACAGTATCTCTGTAGCGCATGTCTCACAAGTATCATAATATAGCAGGACTGGATCATGACTATGATCAAAGTGGGAAACTCCGTCCACTACAGAAAACTCCATCCCCAGCTGATGCAAAAGAAAACCAGACTCAACCCCAATCTGATGCAAGGATAAACATCTGGTCGACCGCCTACTGTCCGCGGTCACCGCAATACCCCACAAATCCACAATCTAATGCAATCTCGACTACACTACCCCAAACCCTGCTCATACTTGAGCAACAAGCATCTGGATGCAAAGGACAACAATGAAACATGTTCAAATCTCAATATGATAGTGTAGCAATAAATAGTGGCCTTACTAGATGTCCAGTCATGCATGCAAGCGGTAAAATAATGTCAAAGATTTAAAGAGATTGATTTACTGAATAAAAGTCATTTGCATGCGAGATTATAGCCTTTGTCTCAATCACAGTGTCCCAATATAAGTCATCATATCATCTGTGGGGTTATATTAATTTTTAGGAGAGTTCGTCCCATCAATTGTCACGTTAGTTCGTCCCAATTGTCATATTAGTTTATCCCAATAATTCTCATCAATTGTCATATTAGTTTGTCCCAATGGTTCTCATCAATTGTTCGGTTAGTTTGTCCTGTTAGTTGTCCTGTTAGTTTGTCCTGTGAATTTGTCCCAATGGTTCTCATTAATTGTCATATTTTAGGGGATTTCTAGTAATCCCAGTGAGCTTGTCAAAAATGAGGTAAGCAACAACCGCCCACCTCGAATAGCTCAAACAACACCCCAGGTAGTCTCCTGGTTGTCCATAGTCCTCAATTCCTGCAAATCAACGCTCCCGGTATAAATACAAATCTCAAAAAGCACAATATTTGCTGTTTTTCAAACAGCACGGGAAAAGAGGAATTTTTCACCTCTAAAATGAGCTCCTAAAATCCCAGAAAAATCACGGTTGCGTTCCTCGCGAAGAGTAGATCAAAATCGACTCTTAAAACGCCTCGATCTGACGCTCCTACGCCAAGATAAAAATCGGAGAAGTCGGTGCTGTCCAAAAATTACCACAGCAAAAAGGGGGGTCAAAGAGGACTCGGGAATCGTGCCAAAAGTATGAAATGGAGCAAAATGATCAACACGGAAATCGAAGCCTTACCTCTTACGGTCGCGCTGCCGCAAAAATCGTCCAAAAATTCCACCCGGTTAGCCCGCAGTGAATTTTCGACGGAACTGCGACGGGAAATGGGCCTAAAAAGAAAATTGTCGCAGTGCGCCGCGTCGCAGATATCTTGCTATCTGTAACTCCTAAAATCCTGAGATTGTAGAGAGAGAGAGAGGAGAGAGAGAGGAAAAACTTTTGTATTGAACACTTTTTCTGATTCTCTCTCTTCGGCGCGCAAAATGAGGTGGGAATGAGAGGGGGTGGGGTTCCTTATTTATAATGGGCCAAAGGGAATATTCCCACACGGGATCGGATCCGAACAGGAAACACCGAAACGGGCCAACCGTATTGCGCCACGCGTTGCCCAAACAGGAAACAGCCGGTGCAAGGGCCACTGGGATTCTGCCACGTGTCCACGTGGTGCACGTGGTTGCTCCGCGCTCCGGGTTTTCCGGAAGATGTCGACCCATAGGATGCTGCCACGTGTCAACCATCCAGAAGCTTCTAGAAACCGGCCAGCTAATGGGGAACTGCCACGTGGCAGCTGGAACTTTCGGTGCACCCGGTGCACAAGCAGCCGTGGACCGCGCACCTGCGCCCCCTGCCCGCGCCTGCCCGCGCCTGCCCGCGCTGCCCGCGCCGCGCGCCTCCGCGCTCCGCCGCTGCCCCGCCGCTGCGCCGCTGCCCGCCGCCGTGCGCCGCCGCCCGCCGCCGCTCGCCGGCGGCCGCCGCCGGCCGGAACAGTAATTCCGGCCGGCGGTTACTGTTCCGGTGAACAGTACCAAGTGCCGAAAAAATAAAGCGAATATACCGTTTCGACCGTTTTCGCGCGCTGAGTCCAAATACGACGTCCGTTTCGCCAAATTCTCATCCGAAATTTTGCCGAAAGCTCCCGGAAATTCCCGTTTGCTCCGATTTTCGCGCCAAGTCTATTTTAAAATATCCAATTTCGATTCTACAAGCTCCGATGCACTGTACAAGCTCCCCGCAGTCACTGTTTAACGTTGTACAGTTCCTGCGGGAGTCCGGATCATCACATCCTCCCCCACTAAAAAGAGTTTCGTCCTCGAAACGAGACTCAACCACAAACCTTAGTCCAAAGTCTCAAATAAGTAGGGGTGGGCGTCCCTCAACTCCAACTCGAGCTCCTATGTAGCCTCGCGCTCGTCATGATTGCCCCATTGAATTTTCACATAGGGAATGACCCTACTGCGCAATTCTTTCACCTCTCGATCCAGAATTCGCAGTGGGCGCTCCTTATACCTCAAATACTCGCTAATCTCCAGCGGGGTGAAATCGATGAAGTGCGACGGGTCGAAGACATACTTCTTCAGAGTAGAGACATGAAATACATCATGGTCACCAGCAAGCCTCGGAGGAAGTGCAAGTCGGTAAGCAACTGGCCCGATACGCTCCAATATCTCAAAGGGTCCAATGTATCGGGGGCTAAGCTTCCCGCGAATGCCGAATCTCCTAATTCCTTTGGACGGCGAGACTTTTAAGAATACATGATCACCAACCTAAAACTCTAAGTCTCGTCGCCGAACATCGGCATAACTGCTCTGTCGGCTCTGGGCGGTCTGAAGATGCTGCCGGATCACTCGGACCTTCTCCTCTGCCTCTATCAAGACATCTGGTCCCAAGGTCCGCCTTTCGCCCACATTACTCCAATAAAGCGGTGATTGACACTTGCGTCCATACAATGCTTCAAACGGAGCCCTCTGAACGCTCGTTTGAAAGCCATTGTTTTACGCGAACTTAGCCAAGGATAAGTGCAGCCCTAAGCATGTCCTCTAAGATCTGTACAGTCCGCTCTGACTGCCCATCAGTCTGCGGATGAAAAGCTGTACTGAATCTTAGCTGAGTCCCCAAGGTTGGCTGCAAATTCCTCCAGAATCGCAAAGCAAACCTTGGGTTTCTAACAGAAACAATGGAGGCGGGTACTCCATGCAATCTCACTATCTCATCTAGATAGCTGGGCTAGTTGCTCAAGTGGCCACGTAGTCTGCATGGGCAGAAAGTGCGCTGACTTGGTAAGTCGATCCACGACTACCTAGATAGCGTCTGCTCCTCCCTGTGTCCTGGGAAGTCTGACCACGAAATCCATTGTAATATGGTCCCATTCCACTCGGGGATTGGGAGACTCTATAACTTGCCAGCTGGCACTCGATGCTCAGCTTTCACTTGCTGACAAGTTAAACACTGAGCCACAAATCTCCCGATGCCATTCCACCAAAAGTGTGCCTTGAGGTCCTTATACATCTTAGTCCCACCAGGATGTAGGGTATAAGGTGTATAATGGGCCTCTCGCAGAATCTGCTCTCTAATCTCCGTATCCACTGGCACACATGCTCGGTTCCTGTACCTTAGTACTCCCGAGGTATCCACCGCAAAGTCTGATTTCTAGTCCTGATCAAGTGGGGGTCCTCACTCTGTTTCTCCCTGATCCGGTCCAGCAGAGTGGGCTGCAAGACTAAAGATGTCAGTCTAGCAGTGACCCCAGGGGACACAACCTCTAACTCGAGCCGTCTCATCTCCTCTAATAGCGGTGCCTGGTCTGTGATCAACATAGACAAACTTTGCACCGCCCACCTACTCAAGGCGTCAGCGACCACATTAGCCTTGCCTGGGTGGTTGCCTCAAGTTCAGCTCCTTTTGTGTAAACAGGTACTTTAGGCTCTTGTGGTCGGTGTAGATTTTACAGTGCTCTCTATACAGATAATGACGCCAGAGCTTTAGTGCAACCACTACAGCAGCATGCTCTAAGTCATGGGTAGGGTAATTCTTCTCGTAATCTTTGAGTTGCCTCGATGCATAAGCAATTACCCTCCCTTCCTGCATCAACACACAACCAAGTCCGCTGTGTGATGCATCGCTGTAGATCACATATCCTTTTTCTCATAACAGGGAGGGAAAGGATAGGAGCGGTCATCAGTCTATTCTTCAGCTCCTCACTCCAGATAGACTTCACTCCCTTACGCGTCAAGCGAGTGGAGAGCTTCGCAAAGCCTTTCCACAAACCGACGGTAATATCCAGCTAAGTCCATAAAGCTGCGTACCTCAGAAACCGTCGTCGGTCGGGGCCAATCATGGACTGCCTCAATCTTTGCTGGGTCCACTGCCACTCCTGCAGCAGAAATTACATGGCCCAAGAAGACTACCTCCCGAAGCCAAAACTCGCATTTTGCCAGCTTGGCAACCAACTTCTTCTCTCGCAGAAGTTGCAGCACAATCCTCAGGTGCTCCTCATGCTCAACATCACTTCGGGAGTAGACCAAGATATCATCAATGAAAACTACTACGACTCGGTCTAAATATGGTCGGAAAATCCGGTTCATTAAATCCATGAATGTGGCAGGGGCATTAGTCAGTCCAAAAAGGCATAACTGTAACTCATAATGCCCGTACCGTGACCTAAATGCCGTCTTCGGGATATCTTTGGCCTTCACCTTCAACTGGTGGTAACCGGACAGTAAATCTATCTTGGAAAAGACACAAGACCCTTGCAGCTGATCGAAAAGATCGTCATTGCGCGGTAAAGGGTACTTGTTCTTGATGGTCACTTTATTTAATTCTCTATAGTCCACACATAGTCGAAGTGACCCTTCTTTCTTCTTCATGAATAGCACCGGCGCTCCTCAAGGCGACACACTCGGCCTAATAAAGCCCTTGTCCATCAAATCCTGAAGTTGCGCCTTAAGCTATCGCAACTCAGCCGGTGCCACCCGGTAAGGAGCCTTAGAGATTGGCGCAGTTCCTGGAACCACGTCAATCACGAACTCAATTTCCCTATCTGGCGGCATGCTAGTCAACTCAGGTGGAAAAACATCCGGGAACTCGCAGGCAATGGGGATACCCCCGAGTTCCGGCGCCGCCGTAGGCCCCTCAACGACACTAGCCAGAAAGGCTACTCATCCTTGACGGATCATCGGCCTCGCTCGGGAAGTCGAAATTATAGAGGCAAAGTGTAATGTACCGAATTTTCGGCACATAAATAAATGTAAATAAAGGTTGTATGAAATAATAGTGTTATGAAAGTTGGGGAAGTAAGGAACATTTGGACGCGAGTTGGGCCCAATTCGGGTTAAAATGGAGAGATCTAAAAATTTATTGGAGAAAGGGGGCCCAGATTTTTAGTGGAAAATTCACAGTGTCCGAAAATTCCGAGAAAATTACGGGAGCCCCGTAAATATGTTTTAAGACCACAGAAAAAGTTTCGCGTTGATCGGATACCCGATAGTGAAAACGGGCTCCGCCAACAGTGTCGAAAAATTCTGAGAAAATTTGGGGAGCTTCGTAATTATGTTTTAAGGTCACAGTAAAAATTTCGGGTTGATAGGATACCCGGATTGTGAGAACGGGGTCCACCAATGATTCTAGATACAGCGAGACTTTTGGTGGTCCAGAAATGGCCCAAACTGAAAATTTAAAATTTTTTGTGGTAAATTAAGCTGAAACGAAGTCGCCTGTCAAATTTGGACGGAAACGGACGACGAATGGATAGGAAACAGGACGAAAACGGATTTTCAAAACGGCGACGGCACGTGGCTCGAGGAGTGCCTTGCTGCGCAAGGCACGCAGCTGGCGCTGCGCCTTCCTGCGCGGGAAGTGTGCCACTTTTGCACGTGGACCGGGTGCACACACTCTTGTGTGGTGGACCGCCACATGGCGGCTCCCCATTGGGGGCCCCGTGGACCCGGTCTACAAGCTCCCTCCCTTCCCTTTTCCTTCCTTTTTCTCTTCTTCTTCTTCCTTCTCCCCGCAGACTCTCCCCTCCTTCTTCCATTTCTTCTCTACCCGAGCACGAACGAGAGAGCGGAGAGAGAGAGAGAGAGAGAGAAGAAAAGAAAAAAAAAAAAAAGGGGGGGATTTCGTGGGGTGCGTCGCGCTGTGGATCTCGTGGGCGGCGCGGCTTACGAGGTAACGTTATTTTTCGGTATTTTTGGGCACAATTTGTAGGGTTCCTTTTTGGACATTAAATTTGACCCCGTACCGTTTTGCGTGTTGGGACCGAGTTCTACTGTACCGTTGCTGCACGGACTGTCGGGGACAATTTTGGCGCGCCTCGTTTTGCGTGCCAATTCGAGGTACGTGCTCCGTTTTACGCACAGATTGAGTTGTTGTGTACGGTTTTACATGCAGTTTATAATATTATACAGCGTTTTTCGTACAGAGATAAAAAATATGCACCGTTTTACGTGCAACCTTACAGTTAAACTTGCACCGTTTTGCGTGCAGATCATTTTATCGCGCACCGTTTTGTGTGCAGTTTATAATATTATACATCATTTTTCGTACAGAGATAGAAAAATATGCACCGTTTTGCGTGCAACCTTACAGTTAAACTTGCACCGTTTTGCGTGCAGATCATTTTATCGCGCACCGTTTTGTGTGCAGTTTATAATATTATACATCATTTTTCGTGCAGAGATAGAAAAATATGCACCGTTTTGCGTGCAACCTTACAGTTAAACTTGCACCGTTTTGCGTGCAGATCATTTTATCGCGCACCGTTTTGCGTGCAGTTTATAATATTATACATCATTTTTCGTGCAGGGATAGAAAAATATGCACCGTTTTGCGTGCAACCCTACAGTTAAGCGTGCACCGTTTTGCGTGCAGATTTGAGGTACGTGCACCGTTTTGCGTGCCGACCGTGTTGTCGCGCACCGTTTTGCGTGCCGATCCTAATATTATGCATCGTTTTTCGTGCAGGGTTGGAAAAGACGTGCACCGTTTTGCGTGCAGATTGAGGTACGTGCACCGTTTTGCGTGCCGGTTGATTTAACGCGCACCGTTTTGCGTGCAGACTAAAATGACGCACACCGTTTTGCGTGTGGGTTTTTAGTGACGTGCATCGTTTTGCGTGCAGGTTTGGTGGACGTGCACCGTTTTGCGTGCAGACTCGAGAGAAGTGCATCGTTTTGCGTGCAAGCTCGAGGAGACAAGTGGAATCGCGCGGAGACCAATTGCAAGTGTCTACAAGCAATTGGGTACACTACAAGGTGGGGAATTCTGCCGAAATTGGGTGACCTCTCCCCTTGCTCCTTTGCTTTTCGATTCGAAGCATGATAGTAGCCTGTTAGAGGCGTTAGGTAATTATGAATAAGATTGCATGTTTAGAGGAACACAGATGAAAAGTGCAACTGTTGGTTGTCAATAACAGATGATATATGTGCATGTGTAGAGAGATTTAGAGGAAAAGTGATATTTATGATTTATCCACAATAGGGGATAAATTTGTATGTGTAGATGGACACAGATGATAAATGCAACTGTCAGTTGCCAAAAGGAGATAATTCATTTTCATGTGCAAAAAGGACTTAGAGGATAAATATTATTTTTATGATGGATATGAAAATAATTGCATGCGTAGAAATGAGTAATTACTTGATGACTGTGATCATGTTAGGGTACAACCCTAGAAATCATGTGATATAAGGGAACAGAACTTGTTGGTAGTAAGACTAGGAGAAAACCTAGTATAGGGGTTTGATTGGTAGTAAGACTAGGAGAAAACCTAGTTTAGGGGTTTGACGAGTGACATCAACTTAGGAGTTATCCTAGGAAGGATGAGTGGCATGGTCTTAGGTGATAACCTAAGGACACTGGATAGAGTGATCAACATAGAGTCAGAAAACTCTAGGGTGTATATGACATGGAACTTAGGTAAAGAGAACCTAAGGAGAACTAGTGTTCAACATAGAGTCAAGGAACTCTAGGATGAGTATGACATGGAACTTAGGTAAAGGAAACCTAAGGTGAACTAGAGGTCAACATAGAGTCATGGAACTCTAGGACAGGTATGACATGGGACTTAGGTAAAGGGAACCTAAGTTGAGCTAGAAGAGTTTAAACTCACAGACAGGAAAAATAGAGTCAAGTTGACTCTAGGATTCAGTAAGGAATCAAGGAAGGAGGAATGAAAGGAAAAATGGATCAAGTGTGGAGATATGAAAGGGAAAACAGAAAAGTAGAGTCAATGTAATTCTAAAATAACAGTGGAACATGGAATTAGAGTCAGTGTAACTCTAAGTTAATAGTGGAACAGGAAAATAGAGTTAAGTTAACTCTAGGATTCAATGAGGAATCAGGAAAGTGGGATAAGATCCCAAGGTTAAAGAGTTGATCAAATATAACCCTAGAAGGTCATAGGGTGTCTGGGCAAATGGATAATAACTTTAACTTCAATTTGAGTTAAAGAAATAAAAGAGAAATGTTTAAGAGTCCAGGAGACTCTCTAGTTATCCTTATGGCAAGACCTAGGATAAGAGGAAAAATTGTTGCAAAAAGGCAAAGATTAAAAGCAAGCTAAAAGTGGCTAAAAGCATAAAGAGAATGTAAATGGCGCCTTCGAATTTGAGACTCGTCAAGTGGAGCAGGACTCCCTGGGCAGTGACCCGTCGGACGAGGTACTTTCGAAGGGCTAAAAGTGAAAGCAAGGAGCTAAATGCTCAAAGAAAAGAGAAAGTGAATTGCCAGTGGCAAAAAGGGAGCTATAAGCTCGAATAAGAAAGGAAAGCAAGTGTTCAAAAGCAAAGAGGCTAAGAACTAAAATAAAAGAGAAAGAAAAAGAAAAGAAAAGAAAGAAAATTAAAGATAAAACGGGCGTACCTCCGGGGCGAACGTACAACGGTCAGGAGTTGGACAGGGTCCCTCTCCCGGGCAGCGACCCGTATGACTGGTAGATAGAGTACTCTTGTCAGAGTTGGGCAGTGACCCTATCGGGCAGTGTCCCGTATGACAAGTCCCCCGGCAGGACGGGGTAACACTTGCGAGTGTTATCGGCAACCTTAGAAATCTTATCTTATGGTAGCAAGACTACCGGGCTCGGGCCCGTTGGATAAGAATTTCTGAGGGTTAACTTGAACTAAAGCACCAGAATCTAAAGAATAAAGAAAAATAGAGTGGCCAGGGTGGCCGGGTTAGTTGAACCCAGTATACAGCGGCATAGTGGCCGAGTTGGTGCTTAGCAGCCTAGTGTGGCTAGACAGAGTAGTGCTGGGTCGATGGTTGTACACAGATAGTGTAGTGATATATTATTGCATAGCTGCATATTGATGTTGAGGATTTTAGTTTCCTAGCACACTATTATTATTGCTTCCATTGGACCAAGTGGTGTAGGACACTTTCTCTCGGTGGTTGAACCCACTGGGAACTCGCTCGTAAGTTCTCACACCCCTTGGGTGACCCCCCACAGGTTCGGGAATGGATGCAGCGGTCGAGACAGATCAGATGCAGACGACAGCGAGGCATACGACAGGGGCAAGGGCCCAGCAGCATAGTGACCTAGAGGGTCTAGCAGAGGTATCCATTTTTATATTTCTTGAGTGAACCTTGTATGGTGAGGAATTATGTAAAGGAAATGTAATAATTTATTTGCAAGTTCAGAATTGTAAAGTGTAATAAGTTTAATTTATGGTTCACTCCTGTATGCTTTCATTTCCGCATTAGTTATTGAATGAAAGTTTTAAATTTATAGTGATTTTTAGTACTCTGATATTGAGCTTCCGCATACACTTGTTGTGTTATTATGGATGTTACCGTTCCTTTCGGGTAGAAAAAGGTTTTACCCGATTGGCGGGTCTGTTGGCGTGCCCGAACCGTACAAATTGGCTGACTCGGGGCGTGACACAAAGAAAGCACTCTGACATCCCCGATATACTAACATTTCCTGGCCTGGCTCTCAAAAGTGACAGTCCTTGCGGCACAGTCAATAGTCGCAAAATACCGAGCCAGCCAGTTCATCCCGAGGACCACATCGAAGTCCTTCAGCTGTCTCAAGACCAACAGGTCTGCTGGCATAATCCAGGACTCGATCTAGATCGGGCGGGACTAACAGCACTTCTCCATACGCAGAGTGCAATCGGGAATCTACACCTTTCATGCACAAGGTAAGAGTCCTATTCCTAACCCTATGCAATGATGTACGTTTTCTACAAATAAAAGTGATGCCCCTATATAGACAAGGTATGAGTCCTTATGCCAGAAAGTAAATCATACCTGCTTCTTCTCGGTCAGCCATAGTAGAATCCTCTGCTAGCGCTAAGTCGTCCTGACTGCTCGACAATGGCTGTCTCTCTCCAGAAGGGCGGGGGAATAAAACTTGATCTCCTTGAAGGTCTGTCGGTGAAGCTCCCGGTCGTAGCTGAGAAGTGGTAGGAACGGACGCCGAAGTAGGTGCCACAGTTATCCTCGAAGGGCACGTAACTCGCAGGTGCCCAGGCTGTCCACACAGGTAGCAGCGTCCCCACCGTTGATCACAAGTACTAGGAAAATGATGACCTCCGCAAAAGATACAACTGCCAGGAACTCGCAACTGCCGTGACTGCTGCCGCCGCTGAAATCGTCGCTGCGATCTCTGTTGCCTCGATCGTGCCCTTGGCTGAGATATGATAGGGGTCGAGACAGAAGACGTGCTACAAAGGTTGGGAGGGGGCATGTAGCTCGGATGTGGCCCGGCTGCCCACAACGAAAGCATCGACCCCATCTCAAGTTACAGGTGTGCGACAAATGAGGTCCTTCACAGAATATACATCTGTCTCTGTCGCGAAGCTGTGGCCGTCTCCGAGAACTGGCCTGTCTATCAACATCCGGGGCTGAGCGTTTTCTCCCAAAATGCCGCTCAGGAGTCCTGGCCCTCTCCCCGACTGCCGGATCACTCCTCTGCGCCAACAGCTGCTCCAGGCGCTGGTCCTGACGAAAGCTCCTCGCCACCAACTGGGTCACCAAGGCCCGTAGTTCCCCCAGCTCGGCAGATACCGCCTGCTCGGGCTCCTCAGAAGGGGTGGAAATATCCCTGGCGGAAAAACGACGACGGGGCGACATACTGTCACCAGAAGCCACAAATTAGCAAAACAAAACCCCACACGACCCAATCTAGCGAAAGTCAAAGACATTCCCCTATTTCTGTGACTTTATGTTGTCTGCAGCCAACATAACTGTTCACCAGAAATTGGGTATGTCGGTCTCTCTTCACTTACTGGAAGAGTCAAACAAATAAATCAACGACTTTCGCAAAATGTCACGTCTCTCACGCCCTATCATCCTAGGGTCTGTCAAAGCCTAGGGTTTCCTAAGTCCCAACTGACCTATCCCTAAGCTCTGATACCAACTTAATCTGTCACGCCCCGGAACCCGGGCTCGTCTACAGATCCGCCGTGCACACGGAATTTTCCGCGTACACGAAGCGCTGGTAACCTGCTCAGATATAATATAACAATAAAAGAGCATAATACAGAGCTGAAATAGAAGAACTACATAGTATCTCAGACTGGAACTACAAATACAGCTGTAATATGTACAATAATCTCCCAGCTCACCAAAATAATACACCCAGCTGGCCAGAGCCAGACCCAAAATAAAAGTGCTACAGTCTGAGATAAAAAGGGGTACAATATAAGTCCAGCTACTCTCAGGTCGGGGCAGGAGATCTATCTAGTCCGCGATCCCCTTACCTCGATCAGCCGCTGATGGCCTAGCAGCTCCCGCAGATGACTCTGCAAAATAAGGAGAAGAAAGGGACAAAAAATAACAATGGGGGTGAGAACTACCAGATAAACCAGCAGCCTCCCCTAGTGGGTAAAACCTCAACTCTGACGCACCCACTAGGACTACTAGAGGCAAAAGGGAAAAGGGGAAGTGGTAAATACATAAGATGCTGAAACAGGTAAACTACCACTACTATGCTGTCAAAACTGTATGCATGCATCAGAAACAGTATCTGTCCAAATAAACCCAATCTGGATACCAGTAACAACTGGTGTTGCCTGCTCAGCGGAATCTGCACACAAGGCTCGAAACCGCGGGATCGGCCCGCACGGCTCGCATCCCATCTCAGCGGAATCTGCACACAAGGCTCGAAACCGCGGGATCGGCCCGCACGGCTCGCATCCCAAAATAAGTATCAGACCGGCACACAAGGCTGGGTCCGAGAAAGCCTACCTCCGGAGTGGCACTCGAGGGGAGCGACCCACACGAGTAAAGTATCTCTGTCATCAGTATCACAAGTATCTCTGTCATCAGTATCACAGTATCTCTGTAGCGCATGTCTCACAAGTATCATAATATAGCAGGACTGGATCATGACTATGATCAAAGTGGGAAACTCCATCCACTACAGAAAACCCAATCCCCAGCTGATGCAAAAAAAACCAGACTCAACCCCAATCTGATGCAAGGATAAACATCTGGTCGACCGCCTACTGTCCGCGGTCACCGCAATACCCCACAAGTCCACAATCTAATGCAATCTCGACTACACTATCCCAAACCCCTGCTCATACTTGAGCAACAACATCTGGATGCAAAGGACAACAATGAAACATGTTCAAATCTCAATATGATAGTGTAGCAGTAAATAGTGGCCTCACTAGATGTTCAGTCATGCATGCAAGCGGTAAAATAATGTCAAAGATTTAAAGAGATTGATTTACTGAATAAAAGTCATTTGCATGCGAGATTATAGCCTTTGTCTCAATCACAGTGTCCCAATATAAGTCATCATATCATCTGTGGGGTTATATTAATTTTTAGGAGAGTTCATCCCATCAATTGTCACGTTAGTTCGTCCCAATTGTCATATTAGTTTATCCCAATAATTCTCATCAATTGTCATATTAGTTTGTCCCAATGGTTCTCATCAATTGTTCGGTTAGTTTGTCCTGTTAGTTGTCCTGTTAGTTTGTCCTGTTAGTTTGTCCCAATGGTTCTCATTAATTGTCATATTTTAGGGGATTTCTAGTAATCCCAGTGAGCTTGTCAAAAATGAGGTAAGCAACAACCGCCCACCTCGAATAGCTCAAACAACACCCCAGGTAGTCTCCTGGTTGTCCATAGTCCTCAATTCCTGCAAATCAACGCTCCCGGTATAAATACAAATCCCAAAAAGCACAATATTTGCTGTTTTTCAAACAGCACGGGAAAAGAGGAATTTTTCACCTCTAAAATGAGCTCCTAAAATCCCAGAAAAATCACGGTTGCGTTCCTCGCGAAGAGTAGATCAAAATCGACTCTTAAAACGCCTCGATCTGACGCTCCTACGCCAAGATAAAAATCGGAGAAGTCGGTGCTATCCAAAAATTACCACAGCAAAAAGGTGGGTCAAAGAGGACTCGGGAATCGTGCCAAAAGTACGAAATGGAGCAAAATGATCAACACAGAAATCGAAGCCTTACCTCTTACGGTCGCGCTGCCGCAAAAATCGTCCAAAAATTCCACCCGGTTAGCCCGCAGTGAATTTTCGACGGAACTGCGACGGGAAATGGGCCTAAAAAGAAAATTGTCGCAGTGCGCCGCGTCGCAGATATCTTGCTATCTGTAACTCCTAAAATCCTGAGATTGTAGAGAGAGAGAGAGGAGAGAGAGGAAAAACTTTTGTATTGAACACTTTTTCTGATTCTCTCTCTTCGGCGCGCAAAACGAGGTGGGAATGAGAGGGGGTGGGGTTCCCTATTTATAATGGGCCAAAGGGAATATTCCCACACGGGATCGGATCCGAACAGGAAACACCGAAACGGGCCAACCAGTATTGCGCCACGTGTGCCCAAACAGGAAACAGCCGGTGCAAGGGCCACTGGGATTCTGCCACGTGTCCACGTGGTGCACGTGGTTGCTCCGCGCTCCGGGTTTTCCGGAAGATGTCGGCCCATAGGATGCTGCCACGTGTCAACCATCCAGAAGCTTCTAGAAACCGGCCAGCTAATGGGGAACTGCCACGTGGCAGCTGGAACTTTCGGTGCACCCGGTGCACAAGCAGCCGTGGACCGCGCACCTGCGCCCCCTGCCCGCGCCTGCCCGCGCCTGCCCGCGCTGCCCGCGCCGCGCGCCTCCGCGCTCCGCCGCTGCCCCGCCGCCGTGCGCCGCCGCCCGCCGCCGGCCGGAACAGTAATTTCGGTCGGCGGTTACTGTTCCGGTGAACAGTACCAAGTGCCGAAAAAATAAAGCGAATATACCGTTTCGACCGTTTTCGCGCGCTGAGTCCAAATACGACGTCCGTTTCGCCAAATTTTCATCCGAAATTTTGCCGAAAGCTCCCGGAAATTCCCGTTTGCCCTGATTTTCGCGCCAAGTCTATTTTAAAATATCCAATTTCGATTCTACAAGCTCCGATGCACTGTACAAGCTCCCCGCAGTCACTGTTTAACGTTGTACAGTTCCTGCGGGAGTCCGGATCATCACAATCTGCTTATCAGTACAGTAGATTGCCATGATCTGATCATGCTTGTTGATTGCTTGCATATCTGTCATATATCCCTACATGATAGACCAGGTTTCCCTCGGACATATTTGTTATTTGTCATCAGATTGATATATCTCAGTACGGTAGTCTTACTTGGTTTTACCATGCCTGTCGATTGATACCCTGTTTTCGTGCCGAGTTTTTTTTGTATTCACATTCCAGATATGCATGATAGATCTATGATTGATATATAGACACATGCATCCTATGATTGGTATACAGACATTGCATCCCTGTGGGGATTTCCGGCATGTTGCCGATTACCCGGTCTGCGGACCGTGAGATTGAGCATTCGCATTATGATGATTGTGCACCTGCTGTTCGCTTGCGTACGCAGTGGGATTGATCACCCACCTTGCGTTCTTTACCGGTAAAGGGTCTGACTGACCCGTGAGCTATCCTCTCTTGTTGTATCACTGGGTACGGGGAGCCCCTTGGCTGTACCGATACGAGGAAACTCTCGGCTGTACCTTTAGGTACGAGGATCCTCTCGGCTGTATCAATGGTACGGGGTTGCTGTTCAGCTCTGCTAGGTGGAAACCAGTGTGATTGTGATTGGCTTTGCATAGATGTTTTCGCCTGAGGTCCCCGTGACCAATAGTGGCATCAGTTGAGTATTGGCTGTTCTTATGATTGATGCATAGCTTATATTTTCATATTCCAGCTTGTCTGATTAGTCATTTCAGTTATAGCATAATTTCCAGCATTGATTATCGGTAGTTCCCTTATGCTTGATTATTTGCCTATTTCAGTCTTATCTGTGGATTTGTAGCTTATTAGTAGACTCTATCTGTTTATCCAGCTTTACCCTTGGGTCTATCTACTATCCGCATATTATTGTATCCAGTAGGTACGATTAGCTATTTCCCGGCTCGTCGTGGCTACTGGGATACACTGTCGATGTATCTCACACCCCCTGGGTGACTGTTTTTCAGGTCGTTCGGGTGTTGGGATATCGGGACACGTTGGTGAGGCTGTTGCGATAGTACCGACCCTTACATAGTCAGTATATTTCATTTTCCGCACTACAGTTTAAATTATTATAAAGTTGACTAATTTGCATGCGTAGTTTAGACTACTCTGATATTGACTGTTTGTAGTTGGCCGTGTATGTATAGGAAAGGCCCTGTCCAGTTGGGCAGGGAATTTACTATACATGTGGCGGTCTGTTCACGCCTGAACGATTTAAACTCTGATTTCAAAAAAAAAAAATTTAGCCTGCTTTTCAAAACTCGGGGCGTGACAGCACCAGCCCCCCCCAGTAGCTGTGCGGGAGTTCGAGGGTCTGCCTTCATCCAGGTGGGTTATCTTCGAACCGGGCCTCAGCTTTTTGGCCCTCTGGTTGCTTTAGTCCAGTCGGACCCCTGTTTTTGATTTACCCTGCTGATTATATATATATGACCTACCTTGACATATGTTGATCTCCTTGACATATCATGATCCTACTGATTAACATTGACTTGATTAGACCTGTGCTTGAGATTACCTGTTCACGATCAGCCTGATTATTGTATACATGCTCCATGATTATTCCTGATAGATCCTGATCTACTTGAGACACATTATATGTACCTGCTTATCATCTTTTATATTCCTGTACATAGATTTGCATGATTCGATGATACCTGCTGATTCCTGTCATTGAGATGGTTCTTGATATATTGTCGATATGCATGATTGATTGATCCTGATTGATAGATATAGACTGATGACTCCCTGTTGGGATCTCGGCATGTTGCCGACTACCCAGTCACTAGACCGTGAGATTGAGCATTATGATTTGCCACGCACTGCTGTACTTCACGAACATGGCCGGGGTTGCTCCCCGTGGAGCTTGTTCTTTACCGGTAGAGTGGTCTGATGATAGACCCGTGAGCCCTTTTGCATCGAGACTGCTTGGCGTCTGTGAAGTGCAGGGTTATGTCAGCCGAAAGGGTGCCGAACAGTGGCTTTGCCTGAGGTCCTATGAGACCAATATTGGCGCATGATTGGGTACTTGGATTTCTACCTTTGATGCATTACTTTTACTTTGTACTGTTGCTCAGTTTATTTCCAGTATTATTGTCTGTAAACATGCTCTTATCCCTTGCAGTTCTTTATACATGATTCTTGTAGTTATCTTTTGATTTCCAGCATGTATGATCTACAGCCTTCATGATTAATTATTACTATGATATCTTGATTTCCAGTATACTTACCTGCAATTCTTATTTCTGATTATCAGTAGACCTTTTTCTTCAGCTGTACCTATAGATCTTTACTATCCGCAGATTTTAGTACCCAGTAGGTACGATTAGCTGATTCTCGGCTCGTCGTGCCCACTGGGATACATGTACAGTATATCTCACACCCCCTGGGTGACCATTTTTCAGGTCCGTCGGGTGGAGAGATAGCGGGACGATCGAGTGAGCCTGTTACGATAGAGCTGTCCCCATGGTCATAGATATTGATGATTCAGGATCCTCGATGATTCATATTGACTTTTATTTATCGCTTTCTATTTCAGTTCCTGTTGATTTAAATATTTAACTGATGATGTAATAATTTATTTGGGATTCTCTTGACTGATTAGAGTAGTATGATTAGCTGAGATATCTGTTGCTTACTGATAATGATTATTAGCCGTGCATATATAGGGGAGTCTCTGTTCTTGGGATAGAGGGTCTCATATATGTGTGGCGGTCTGTTACGCCCAGGTTTGCGAACTCTAATTTCAAAAAAAAAAAAATTTACCGGATTTTTAAAACTCGGGGCGTGACACTAGTATGCCTCTAAATGCAATACTGAAAGAAATAACTGTATGAATGCATCAGGAAACAGTATATGACCAAATAAACCCAATATGGTACCACCAGTGAAACTGGTACTGCCTGCTCAGCGGAATCTGCACACAAGGCTCGAAACCGCGGGATCGGCCCGCACGGCTCACATTCCAAAACAAGTATCAGACCGGCACACAAGGTTGGGTCCGAAAAGCCTACCTCCGGAGTGGCACTCGAGGGGAGCGACCCACACGAGTAAAGTATCTCTGTCATCAGTATCACAAGTATCTCTGTCATCAGTATCTCAATATAGCAGGACAGGATCAAGACTATGATCAAAGTGGAAAACTCCGTCCACTAAAGAAACCCCAATCCCCAATCAGATGCAATAGTACTCAAAAAGTGGGAAAACCATCCACTAGAGAAATCTGATACCCAATCTGATGCAATAGTAAACATCCGGTCAACCGCCCAAAGTCCGCGGTCACCGCAATAACCCACAACCCACAATTGGGTAAAATAATCAAGATCCGGTCAACCGCCTACTGTCCGCGGTTGCCGCAATAACCCACAATCCAACATCAAGTACACCCTGTCACTGACCCTCAGGTCCCGGCTACACTATCCCAAACCTCTGCTCGAACCCGAGCAACATGACTCAAAAGTCTAAATAAGAAGGAGAAAGAAAGCAATCATGGTTTCTCCTAAGTCAAATCCCAATATGATAGTGTAGCAATAAAATAGTGGCCTATCTAGATGTCCAAACAAGCATGCAAAAGTCCTCAGCAATGTGAAAGGGAGAATATCAAATAACAGTTTTGCAGGTGTAACAAATAATAAATCCACATAAATATAACAGTCATGCTAAAATCATCAGTCAACTACACATGTATATGATCCCTGATCCATAATAAATCCCCAAGGTGGAACCCGCACATAGATAAGTCATCATGTCCCGACAATTAGTCCATTTAATCCACTTTCATAGATCTATGTGCTAATACGGCATATTAATTATCACTAATAAATTATTCTAATGATCATGTCCCAACAGCAGTATTATTATCCCAATAATATCCCCAACATGCTATATCCACAAAATTAATCTCAGATGATAGGCTCACATTTATATCAGTCAATCATGCATGATACTCAATCAATATGTTCAATAGTGGGGTTTCTAATAAACTTAGTGAGTAAGTCAGATGTTGAGGTATGCAACAACCACCCACCTCGAAAAGCGCGCACAACACCAAAAGAGACCTCTCGCTGCCCGCTGTCCTCTAGCACCAGTATCCACCTAAAACTGTGTCCCACTGCACAGAACAATGCGCACAATTAATTCCAAACTGCACAAATACCTACTGTCCAAAATCAGCCCCCAAAAATGGCTAAATATCACCTCTGTCCAGTCCTCAAAAAAATCCAGAAAATTCACGGTCGCGTTCCTCGCGAAGAGTAGCCTCAAAACGATAGTTTATACGCCCAGATCCGATACCTGTAGGCCAAGATAAAAATAAAACACCGCTGCATACTCAAAATCTCCACAACAAAATTCCTGTAGCAATCTGTCCAAGAAAAGCTTAATTATCACCTTCGAAACAATTTCCAAAAATCCTAGAAAAATCACCACTGTGTTCCTCGCGACGAGTAGATCAAAATCAAGTCCTGAAACGCCTTGATCCGATACTCCTAGGCCGAGATATAAAATCGACAACCTGGTGCTGTCCAGAATCCATCACAGAAAAATGGGGGTCAAAGATGCCTCGGGAAACATGCCAAAAGTGCGAAACAGAGCGAAACGATCAACACGAAAATCGAAGCCTTACCTCTTAGGAACATGTTGTCGAAGAAATTGTCCAAACTCTCCTCCTGGTTTGCTCACTGTGAAATTTTGACTGATCTGCGACGGTAATGGGCCGAAATGGGGAGAAAACCGAGGCGAACTGTAAAATTGATATCGCCGTTGCCGAGCTTCCAAAAATTCCGGGGATCCACCACAAGATCAAGGGCATCAAGGGGAACAACTTTCGTAGAGAACTCTCCCTCCCATTCCCACCCTAAAGCTCGAAAAAAGGGAAGAAATAGGGAAAGGAGGGGGTATTTATAGGCCCAAACAAACAATTCAAATAATGACCATTATGTCCCCGGTTTCGGGCGCCCGGAAACTTCCGGGCTGCTACAGTGTTGGGCCCGGCCCAACACTGTTCAAGCCCGGATTCATCGTGGGCCTCCACGTCGCCCACAAAACAGCAAACAGCGGTTTGGCCCACTCCCGCTGCGCCGCGTGGCCGCCCCGGAGTTCGACACGTGGCGCCGGTCAGCGCGTCGGTCGCGCCTGCGCGTGCCAACGCGCGTGCCTGCGCGCGCCGCCTGCGACCCTGCCAGGCACGCAGCCCGAGGCAGCCTTGCCTGCACCGTGGACCGCGCGCATGAAGACCAGCCAACCAGTAGCCGCCACGTGTCCACCCCGGTCCACCGCACCGACCAATCAACACCTGCCACGTGTCTAACTCTCATCCAATAAGGAACCGCCACGTGTGGCACACCATCAGCTGCACCACGCGTGCGCGCACCTGCCGGCCTGCCGCACAGTACCCCCAACCAATGGGAAGCCGCCACATGTCAGTCACACTACCTGCTGCACCCGGTGTAGTAAATCCTGCGAACCGAACCAATACGCAACTGCCACGTGTCCTCCCTCCGGTGCACGCTGGCCGCGTGGACCGCGCACCTGCCCGCGCCTGCCCGCGCGCCTGCGCGCTGCCCGCGGCCGCGATCTGCCGTGCTCCGCCGCTGCCCGCCGCGCTCCGCCGCTGCCCGCCGTGCTCCGCCGCTGCCCTCCGCCGTCCGCCGGCGGCCGGAAACACTGTTCCGGCATGAACAGTGATCGGTTGCCCAAAACATCAAGTAGGTAGTCCGTTTTAACCGTTTTCGCGCGCTGAATCCGAATTTGACGTCCGTTTTGCCAAATTCCAACTCTAAAAATTGCCGAAGGCACCCGGAAATGTGTTCTTAGCCCAAATTTCGCGCGGAGCCCAATTTTAATATCCGTTTCGCGCGAAACCACTTCTAAACCCTCCACGGGGTCCTCCGATCACTCACATGATCCATTTAAGCCCGAAGTCCAACACTTGTGTCCAATTATGCCCCAAACACCTCCAACACACCATGTAGGCCTCCAATAGCCACCCCAACGCACTGCAGCAGCTCTGCGGAGATCCAGATCATCACACGTACCCATTGACATCCCTAGTCGTGCTAAGCTGGCATGATCCACATTCATCTTGATCAAATTCGATCCTAGGTTGTGTCGTGTCGTGCTAGGTTGGATATGTATCTGCTCAATAATTTTTTTAATTTTTTAAAATTGATACAATTTTATTTTTAAAAATTAAAATATTGAAATATTTTTTAAATTTTTTTCTAACTATTATTGGAGCATTATAATTACAAAACTAAAATTTTAAAAAATATTTTGGACGAAAGTTTAAACTTAAAAAAATTATTTAGATGAAATTTTTAAAAAATCTTATAAATTAAATTTCAATAAAATTCATAAAATTATTTGAATAAAAATTTAAATTTCAAAATTAATTTTTTGACCAAATTTAACTTTTAGAGATACTCCAACTGGCTCTCTTTTCCAAGTGAACAATCGTTTATTTGAAATTTGAAAATTTAAAATTTAAAATTTAAAATTTTTAAATTTAAAATTTAAAATTTAAATTTATAAATTTTTAAATTTAATATCTAAATTTTATATTTAGATTTTAAATTTTCATACTTTAAGTCGGTAAATGATTTATCGTCTCTAATAAAAAACCCTACAAATTGTCATTGACCGCCCTATAAGTTTCATACTTAAGTCGGTTTCAAATAAAATTATAGAGAGTTATAAATAAAATAAAAATATAGCTACGAATCAGATTTTTAAGAGATTTAGAATATAAGAAGAAAAAAAAAAGATAAAAGATATTTTTAATCATAAAAGCTAAATCTTTAAAAGGTTTAGGTGTTATTAGTTATTGAATAATAACAACTTAAGTTTCTTAAAGATTTGATCTATAACTATATTCTCATTTTATCTTATAATTTTTTGGGTAAATAATAAAAATTTAAATCTCTTAAAGATATTTATATTTATCAACAATCAAAATTAGCCGCCGTATTCTGAGCGCCTACCCTACATGGCGGTGATGTGGCGGGCTAGTTTTATAAATAAAATTTTGATAGAATCATTTAATAAATTATAAAATTTTAGAGAATTATTTTGAAAAAAAATAACTATATATTACTTGAAATAATTTTTATATATAAAAGTTTAAAAATAAAATAATTCAGATGATCAATCCGTTTAGATTTTATTTTATTTTTTCTAATTTTTGAAATTATTTGGTTGTTAATTTATTTTCATCGTTTTTTTTTTTTTTTAATTTCTAGGATTTATCAATAAATCTCTAAAAAAATAAAAATATGATTTTTATTTATTTATTTTTAGATATATTCGGATTAAAAAAAAAATTTAAAATTATAATTTTTTTTTTTAAATAAGAATTATAAATGGACGGTTATAAATATAGTTAATGTCGTATAATTTGTAAGAAGAGTTATGAATTAGTTTGGTGTTTATGGTGTGACTGCGGTCATAATATTTTCTTCTTTCCTTTTCTTGTTCTTGTCGTGTGCCCCGGCAAAAAATTTTTTATCTTTTCTCATTTTATCTATTCTCTATTTCTCTTTTAGAATTTTATTTTATTATTATTTTTTTAATTTCAAAATTTGACTAAAAATTTATTATTATTTTTTAAAAAAAAAAGTTCTAAAAAAGAATTTTTTTTTTTTATTTTGATTGTAAAATATTTTGGACTCATCACTAGTAAGATAGATTAGAATTTTCCTAATTTGTCCAGAATAAACTTAATTCAATGTTTGAAAATTTTGATTTACTTTTTATCAACACTTTTTTTGGAAAGTTAGAAACGATTTACAAAAGCCGCAAATAACCCAACTGTTTTTTAATATCCAAAACTTCTGTCCCACCCTTACTTCATGTTATACCTCAATTAATTTAAAATATTCAGCTCAAAGAGCTATTAAATTTCATGTCGAGGAGTTTCATGGCAACATGGATCCCGAAGTATTTTTTGACTGACTTTACAGTTTGGAGGCATATTTTCGTTGGTATCAAAAAATTATGATTGTTGAGTCAAAACTTTATGGTACAACACGTATTTGGTGGACACGAGAGCAAGAACAAAGAGTCATGATACGTCAATTCGTACTAATTGACTATAGACAGCGCGTTCAATACCAGTTTACTCGGTTAATTCAGAGTAGCATGATAGTCGAGGAGTGATTAGAATTTTCATGGAGTGAGGATTTGCTGATTACCATGTATCGACGGGGCCTTCATTCCAATATTGCTGAAATGTTAGCATTAGTCGATTCCTCTCCTTTGCTGACGCAATTCAAATTGCACACCAAATTGTGGAGGAGCAAAATGCACGTGTTTCACAGACGTGGCCTAACTTTATATGCAATTTTGAGTCACGGTTCGAGCGTCACTACACAACGTCCGAAAAGATGAAGCAATCAGTATCAACTCCTCAAGCATTTTCTAAGGCATCGACTTCCGAGGTATCTAAGGAAAAAGAAGGCATGTGTTTCAAGTGCGACAAGATCAGGCATTATGCTCACCAATGTCCACAACGTGACTTAGCAATGGCTCAGGCACATGATGGTGATTTTGAAAAATTATGCGTTGTACCATATATATGACGATGATGATAATATTTAAGTGCACGAGTCCGTATATGATGAAGAGCTTGAACATTGCGGAGTTATTAGGCCTATACTCTCAACTCACATAACGAACGACGATAAAGAGTGTAAAATGCCATACCATCTTTCAAACCCTAGTTCTTTGTAACGAACAAGTTTGTTCAATGATTATAGACTCGCAGAGTTGCGCCAACATTATTTCTGAAGACACCGTTGAAAAACTGAAGACCATATCGCATCCCGAGTCTTACAAATTAGCATGGGTGAATAACCAAAATTTTAAAGTCATCAATTGGTAAGTTAACTCAACAAGAATTGTGTGATGTTCTACCTATGAAAGTCGCGCATATACTACTTGGAAGGCCATGAATCAAAATTAAAATTCATGCCATGTGAATTAACTAATATTGTGAAGTTGAAGAAGATGAGTAAAAACTTTCTACGTCATGCTGATTTCGCTATGGGTGATGGGAGTCTTAGACCATATTCAAAATATCTTCGTGTTTCAATAGATATCTCGAGAACGAGATCCTACGCAGCGGAAGCGAATGATGCAGAATATGATGTGGATAGGATTGATTCGTTTAGATTTTATTTTATTTTTTCTAATTTTCAAAATTATCCAATTTGTTAATTTATTTTGATCATTTTTTAATGATTTTTAGGATTTATTATGTGGAATAAATTTCTAAAAATTAGAAATATGGTTTAGATTTTTTTAGATATATTCGGATTAGAAAATATTCCTAAAATTGTGGGATTTGTTGTAGATAAGGATTATAAATTGGTGGTTATAAATTATTTACAACAAAATTTAGTATTTTAAAGATTAAAGAGTCTAGCTACTTCGTACTCATAAATTAGATCCATACCAATAAACATGATATAGAAAATGTGAAACTTTTATAAACTAAATTTTATAATTTTTCAACATTGTTTACCAAGATCTCAAAATTGATAATTTTTAATGGTCAGTATAGAATACATACTAGTTTAATGGTGTAAAAGAATCGGAATAGATATAATTTTTGATAAAAAATTCTATTCGCTACATAAATAGAGATGTATAACTCCGATCTTAAATTAAAAATTTGATTCTCTATGTTTAGGAGGTCGTTCAATCTTGATCGTGCAGTTTACACTCACTTAATCGACTTTATTATAATTTTAAAAATTACAAAATTTAATTAATAAAATTTAAAAATACTTTATATCATATTTAACGATATAAATTATCGATTCAGAAGTTTCATCATTGAAAGTAATTTATGATTTTGAAGGGCTCCTATACTCTTATCTATACTCATAAGAGTATAGAAGCCCTTCTCACGATAAAAAACGGTGAGCACTGCAATAATTTCCTAGGCTCAGATTTTTTAGGCAAGCGCGAATTCGATTCATTTTTCCATGATCTCTAGTTTGCTAACATGTTTTTCATGTACATACGCAGGCAACACAACACCATCATGATGATAAATCCGTAACAAACTGAAAAATAAAAAGGACTAGTAGCGAAAAGATGAGTAGATATAGTAGCAATTCGATTTAATAGTAAAAATAGAGGTATTATTGGAGCATTATAGTTACAAAGTTAAAATTTTAAAAAATATTTTGGACGAAATTTTAAACTTAAAAAATTATTTAGACGAAATTTTTAAAAAATCTTATAAATTAAATTTCAATAAAATTCATAAAATTATTTGAATAAAAATTTAAATTTCAAAGTTAATTTTTTGACCAAATTTAACTATTAGAGATACTCCAACTGGCTCTCTTTTTCAAGTGAACAATCGTTTATTTGAAATTTAAAATTTAAAAATTAAAAAATTTTAAATTTTAAATTTTAAATTTAAAAATTAAAAAATTTAAATTTAATATCTAAATTTTATATTTATATTTTAAATTTTAAAATTTAAAATTTAAAATTAAAAAATAAATTTATAATTTATAATTTCAGTTCAATATCAAAATCAGATTTTAAAAAATTTTGAATCTCGAAAATCAGAAAATTAATTATTCTAAAAATCATAATTAAATTTTGAAATTGAAGTTGTCGTAGATATTTATCTAATCGTGAAAACTATTCCACAAAAATTAAAAGGTGAATCGTGCGAGATGAATCATTCATAATCGCAGACAGTCTTACAAATAAAAGTTTTGACTATGGTATTCACCATCAAGCACTAGAAACACATATCTTATAGTTCTTTTACATCTTTTATTTGAAAAGTATGCCGCTTAATTTTGATAATAGTATTAATAAAATTCAGTGTAGAACAAATCATCAAAAATTATTTACAACAAAATTTAGTATTTTAAGGATTAAAGAGTCTAGCTACTATACTATTATGAGTACGATCGACTTCGTACTCATAAATTATTTTCTACCAAAGAGTTTCTGAATGGATGATCCATACCGTTAAACATAATTTAGAGTATTTAAAATTTTTATAAAATATATTTCAAAAATTTTCAACATCATTTACCTTATTATAAAAAAATCTCAAAATTGATAATTTTTAATGGTCAGTATATAATACTTGCTAGTTTTATAAAAAAAATTCTATTCACTATTTAGATAGAAATATATAACTCTGATCTTAAATTAAAATTTTTGATTCTTTATATTTGTGAGGTCGTTTTAAATTAAACTCTTTAAATTAATGCCTAAATTGTCATTCTAAAACTCTTTAAATTAATGACTAAATTGTAATTCTAAAACTTTTAAAATTGATGCCTAAATTATAATTCTAAATTTTTTTAATTTAAACTTTTTAAATTAACGCATAAATTGTAATTCTAAAATTCTTTAAATTAATACCTAAACTGTAATTCTAAATTTTTGTAAATTAAACTTTTTAAATTAATGCCTAAATTGTAATTCAAAATCTCTTTAAATTAAACTCTTTAAATTAATGCCTAAATTGTAATTCTAAAACTTTTTAAATTAATGCCTAAATTTGTAATTCTAAAACTCTTTAAACTAATGCCTAAATTGTAATTCTAAAATTTTTTAAATTAAACTCTTTAAATTAATAACTAAATTTTAATTCTAAAACTCTTTAAATTAAAACCTAAATTGTAATTCTAAAATTTTTTAAATTAAACTCTTTAAATTAATGCCAAAATTGTCATTCTAAAACTCTTTAAATTAAACTTTTTAAATTAATGCCTAAATTGTAATTATAATTTTTTTAAATTAAACATTTAAATTAATGCGTAAATTGTAATTCTAAAATTCTTTAAATTAATGCCTAAATTATAATTATAATTTTTTTTAAATTAAACTTTTTAAATTAATGCCTAAATTATCATTATAAAACTCTTTAAATTAAACTTTTTAAATTAATGTCTAAATTGTAATTTGAAAAATCTTTAAATTAATGCCTAAATTGTAATTCTAATTTTTTTTAATTTAAAGCCTTTAAATTAATGTCTAAATTGTAATTATAAAATTCTTTAAATTAAACTCTTTAAATTAATGTCTAAATTATAATTCTAAATTTTTTTAAATTAAACTCTTTAAATTAATTGTAATTCTAAGTCTCTTTAAATTAAACTCTTTAAATTAATCCTTAAATTGTAATTCTAGAACTTTTTAAATTAATGTCTAAATTGTAATTCTAAATTTTTTTAAATTAAACTCTTTAAATTAATGACTAAATTTTAATTCTAAAACTCTTTAAAATAATACCTAAATTATAATTATAATTTTTTTAAAAAATTAAACTCTTTAAAGTAGTGCCTAATTTGTCATTCTAAAACTCTTTAAATTAAACTTTTTAAATTAATGCTTAAATTGTAAACTTTTTAAATTAATACCTAAATTGTAAACTTTTTAAATTAATGCCTAAATTGTAAATTTTTTAAATTAATGTCTAAATTGTAATTCTAAATTTTTTTAATTTAAACTCTTTAAATTAATGCGTAAATTGTAATTATAAAATTCTTTAAATTAAACTCTTTAAATTAATACCTAAATTATAATTCTAAAAATTTTAAAGTTAAACTCTTTAAATTAATGTCTAAATTGTCATTCTAAAATTCTTTAAATTAAATTTTTTAAATTAATGCCTAAATTGTAATTCTAAAACTTTTTAAACTAATGCCTAAATTGTAATTCCAAAATTTTTTAATTTAAACTTTTTAAATTAATGCCTAAATTTTAATTCTAAATTTTTTTAATTTAAACTCTTTAAATTAATGTATAAATTATAATTCTAAAATTTTTAATATTAATGTCTAAATTGTAATTCTAAAACTTTTTAAATTAAACTTTTTAAATTAATGACTAAATTATAATTCTAAATCTTTTTAAATTAATGCATAAATTGTAATTGTAAATTTTTTTAATTAAACTTTTTACATTAATGCCTATATTGTAATTCTAAAATTTTTAAAATTAATGACTAAATTAGTAGAAGGTATTTTAATTAATAGATATTTTTTTATTTTGTGATGTTTAATTACGAAAATGCCTTTTTTTTTATAAAGTTACCTGTTAACCTGATAATAATTAAAATTACTTTTTTATTTTTTATCGATCAACGGTTAAAAAATATATTTATTATTTATTAAAGAAAGACCAGAGTATTTCTCATATATATATATATATATATATATATATATATATATATATATATATATATATATATATATATATATATATATATATATATATATAAGTTTAAAAACAAAATAATTGAAATAGAGAAAAAGAAATTGCCAATATTTTTTAACATTTTTTTGTCCTTCCAAAATATTTTAATCTAAGCCAAATTAATATTGGAAATTAGGAATACTACAAAAACTATTGGTTGACTCTTTTTTTTCCTTTTTTTTCTTTTTTCTTTTTTCTTTAACCTGTACGAAGTAAGAAATCTCGAACTCCGGCAACAGTCACAACAATATATTTTTTGCCATGAAATTGTTTATTCCGTTAAAAAGAACACGTGCATTCCAAAACCATAATCCAAATTCTAATCCTAAACGGGTTTCAAATCCTAATCCTAAACGGTTTTAAGATTTAAATTTGTATTATTACGTAGGGGCATTAACGGTCATGGGTGAATTGGTTCTGTGTTCTTCCACTTCCAAAGCTCTCTCACTACCTGCGATTTCGTTCCGCGGCTTCGGAGATGAAGGACAGGACGTCTCTCGACTACTGGAGGTCCGTGTTCCGCAGCACCAAGACGAGCGTCCTCGACATTATCGAGAGCGCGATCCGTGTGGCCGCCGCCGACCACCCCGACGAGCTCGCCGCGAGGAGGGACCGGATCGTCGAGGTGCTGGACACATGCCGGCTGCGCCACCGCGATCGAGCGGCCGACGAGCAGCGTGAGTCGTCTTCGGGAGCTACTATGCGCGCACCGACAAAACAAAGGCAGAAGTAGATGTCCCAGGTTTCTTTTAGCTCTCCGGATTTCGGTTTCTTGATGGGGTGTTTTGGTTGACGCCGAATTTCAGCTGATCACGGGATGATTCTTGCAGGCACGCCGGGCGCGAGTTTTATCGGCAAAGAATTCGACGCAGACTTCAATCGGGTGCAAAGATACGGGTGCGAAAAGGAAGCACGAAGATGCCACGAACGAATCCCCGGAGCCTCGCGATGTGCCGAACAAGAAGCACAAGCCCGCGAGCGGCGAGACGATGAAATGTCCGCAGAACCTGAACCGAGGGCAGTCAGAGGTTGTGAACGCGCCTTCCAGCGCCACGAAAGCGGTGACCAGTACTGCAACAATTTTCTAGTCTCATATTATTACGCAAGCGCGAATTCCATTCATTTTTTCTTGATCTCTAATTGGTTAACATGTTTTTCTTGTACATATGCAGGCAACACAACAGCATTATGATGATAAATCTGTAACAATCTGAAGAATAGAACGGACTAGTAGTAAAAAGATTAGTAGATATAATAGCAATTCTATATAATAGTAAGAATAGAGGGAGTATACTGGCCCACAACATGGTGGTTAAAAGAAATGGTTAAAAGAAATGGTTCAGTGAGAAAGGCTTCATAAAGATGAAGGTTGAGAAGAGCTCAAACAGGATCCAAGCGGATCGGGTGGTCGGAGGCAACAAAATTCGATCCACTAAGCAACAAGCAATTCAAGATATTTGCGGAATCCAACTGAAGTCAAAGCCTCTCTTATAAATTGGCCCAACAAACCCATTTTCCCCTTGTTAATGCACTTTTACAGTTTAATCCATTATTTTCTATAATTTGTATTTTAGTACGTGTTGAGAGAAGTATAAATAGTGGTTGTAAATAGTGAAACAAGAATTAAGAAATGAATTGAATTGTTATCTTCTTTTCTAAATTTCTTATCTTCTTCTCTCCTCTATTCTCTATCTTCCTCTCATCTCTTCAATTTCTCAATCCCTCACATATCTTCAATCTCTCGCTCTATACTCTCTCGTTTCTCTATTTCTTTTTCTTTACCTTTTCCCACTATCCACGTCTCAAAGCCATCTCATCAGATGGGTTGCGGCGAGTCCGAAATATTATAAAATCTCTAGCTGAGAAGTTAGAGGCTTCGAGAATGAGGCTCCGCGACGGATATCAACCAGATACATGATCAATTTCTATTCTTCCTTTGATGCATCTTTCAAATAAATTTAAAAATTAGTATAATGAGTTTCTGTTCTGTTCTGTCTCTCAGCGAAGAAAGTGAGAACTATTCGAGTCGTCGAGTTGCACGAAATAGCGAAGTCGAACAACACCAGAAAGGATTCTAACAAGAATCGCTGCAAACGATCCGTCAGCATCAGATTCAGGAGGTGATCGCGGAGAGATAATTAATGGCGTAAGATCATAAAAACTGGGGTGCAGTGAAGGATAAAGAAAGAAGATCGTTGTAATACTACTACCTTTTCAGTGTTTATACATTGATTTGGATGTGAGGAAACATAGTGTTGGTGATTGGTTGGTTTTGTAGTGTTCAAGTGTTTGTACGTGCAGGAAAATTATTAGTGTTCAAGTGTTCTACTGTTTGTAGTGTTCAAGTGTTCAAGTGTTCAAGTGTTTATTATTTTTTTCTAATTATTACTGAGGCATTATAGTTGCAAAATTAAATTTTTAAAAAATATATTGGATGAAAATTTAAAACTTAAAAAGTTATTTAGACAAAAAAATTTAAAAATCTTATAAATTCTATTTCTTTTTTTTTTGAGAGAGAAAGGCAGCATGCTGCCGCTTCATTCATGACAAAAATGAATTTAGCAAAAGGGAAGCCGGTGAAAGCCGGCCGCCAAAAAAAAAAAAAAAAAAAAAAAAAAAAAAAAAAAAAAAAAAAAAAAAAAAAAACGCTTACAGACAGAAACGAGTCCACTGCGAGCGGCAAGTTCTGATATCTGCGAGGATCGCGGCCAGACTGCGGCTTTTGCTGTCGAAGACCCTTCTGTTTCTTTCAAGCCAGACCAACCACCAAGTGGTCGCGATCGTGATAAGAGTTCTGCTGCCCCAGGCCCCTCCTTTGTGGGAACTTCCATCCCAGAGGATGGCGGCAGATGGGCAACTCCTGATCCCTGCTTTGTCGGGGAGCAGGGCCTTCAGAAGAGTGTTAGCGAAGGTGCAATGGAGAAAAAGGTGGTCAACAGATTCGCTGGGGTCGTTACAGATTGAACAACTAAAGGGTCCAGTCCAGTTCCGTTTTTGGAGGATGTCTCTGGTCAGGACCCTTCTTCGTAGCACGAGCCACACAAAGATTTTGACTTTCAGAGGTAGCTTGAGGGTCCAGAGTCTGTTGAAACGGTCGTCAACTACCCCGGTGTCTTGCAGGAAGCGGTACAGAGACTTTACTGTAAACATCCCAGAGGAGGTCCAGCGCCAGAGGAATTCATCATTAGAGGCGGAGAGGGAGAGGTGTGCGGTAATCATTTGCAACTCCAGGATAGAGTCCCCGATGCCAGCGTTGGTCGCTTCAACACCCTCTAGGATTTTCGCCCAGTTCCATCCATTAAGGTCAAAACACTCCTCCACCCAAAAAAATTTGTTGTTAGTCTGCGAGAAGATACAAGGGAATTGGGACGCTAGGGGCGAATTCCCTACCCACATGTCTGACCAGAATTCCGTCCGAGCACCATTTCTCACCACATGTGTCGTGCTATGCTTGAAGAGTTCCCTAGTGCGAACCACACCTCGCCACCAGTGTGAGAAGGGAGAGAAGGAGGATCCCTCGCTCAGTGGCTTTCGGCGGTGGTAGTAGAGCCTGTTGACAAGGGGTTTCCAAGGTGTAGTATTCGCAGACAGGAATCTCCACCACCATTTTGCTAGCAGAGCCGTATTCATACTCTCCAAGTTCAGTACTCCCAGGCCCCCATCCTTTTTATTCCTGCAGACTGTCTTCCAGTTGACCAAGCAATTACCTCCAGACGTTGATCTCAGGCTGCTCCAGAAGAAGGCACGGCGGAGTGTGTCAATTCTTTTGATGACCCATGTAGGTGCTCTGTAGACGGAGAAAAAGTAAAGCGAACGATTAGACAGCACCGAGTTGACCAGGGTCAGCCTTCCCCCAAACGAGAGTAGCTTGGCTTGCCACCCGGTGATTCTATGGTCAATTCTGGAGACGACAGAAAGCCAATCTTCTTTGCGGATGCTCCCCTTGTTGAGTGGCAGGCCCAGGTATTTGATCGATAGCTCACCCAGTTTGCAGTTTAGGATCGCTGCAAGTCGCTCGCCCTTGTTGGTCTTGTTGCCCAGGTAAAGGAGCTCCGACTTCGCCAAGTTGATTTTCAGCCCAGAGGCCCATTCGAAGGTCTGCAACAGAAAGCGGAGGTTGCGAATTTGTCTGGCTTTGGCCTGACAGAAGAAGATAGTGTCGTCAGCGAATTGGATTAGGGAAGTTTCGGATTCCCTCGAAGGTCCAACGTCGGTGAGCAGATTGTTCTCGAGTGCTCTGTTTGTCATGCGCGCCAGGTCTTCTGCCACCAGAAGGTAAAGGAAGGGTGATAGGGGGTCACCCTGGCGGAGCCCTCTCTTCATTTTGATCCAATTAGTGGCGGTGCCGTTGACAAGAATGGCTACTTTGCCATTGGCTGTGCATTGGTCGATCCACCCGCACCATTTTTGATTGGCACCGAGGCATAGGAGTACGTGCTTGAGGAAGTTCCAGCTCACGCAATCAAATGCCTTCTCAAAGTCCACCTTTACTCCGACGCACTCAATGTGTTTTCTGGCGCCCCAACTAATGAGCTCGCTGACAGTGACGAAGGAGTCAAGGATAAATCTGCCTTTGACAAAGGCAGACTGAACCGGGGAGATGATCTTGTCCAGCACACTGAGGAGCCTGTTCGTGAGCACCTTGGAGATGATCTTCTGGACGCAGTTGAGGAGGCTGATGGGCCGGAAGTCGTTGGCCGTGCTATTGGACCAAGCAATTACCTCCAGACGTATTCATACTCTCCAAATTCTATTTCAATAAAATTTATAAAATTATTCGAATAAAAATTTAAATTTCAAAATTAATTTTTTATGACAAAATTAAACTATTAGAGATCCTCCAACTGTCTCTCTTTTCCAAGTGAGCCAACCGAATATACTTACAAAAATATTATAACGTACGTATTATGAAAGTAAATAATCTATAATATTTAAAAGATTAATATAATATAATATAATATAATATAATATAATATAAAAGTAGGATTTATATATTTTTAAAGAGACAAGCTCAAATATGTTTATAAATTTTTTATCATTAGATTTGTATTGAAATTTGTATAATTTTTTTTTTTTTTTTTTAGCTGATTTACAATAACACAAATTTCAATACAAATTTAATAATAAAAAATTTACAAATATGATTTAACTTGTAATTTTAAAAATATATAAGCGCAACTCTATAATGTAATATATATATATATATATATATATATATATATATATATATATATATATATATATATATATATATATATATATATATATATATATATAAAGCATCACCAACCAACTAAACTAATTAACGTTTATTTCTTCTTCTTACTTTGCTATTGCTATCATGAGCAACCGCTCTCTCAAGCAGTGGCCAAACATATTTCGCAGCACAGAGAAATCTATTTTTGAAATTATCGAGATGTCGATCACGGTCGCAGCTGCAAACTGTCAAGACGAACTCGTCCGCCGGAGGGACGGCATCATGAAGTCGCTCTATAGCTTCTCGTCTGTCGCCTCCAGCGGCAGCAGACAAGAGGAGGAGGAGAAGCAACAGCAGAAGCAGACGGCGGCCGGGGGGTCAGGAAAGGAAGGAAGCATCGTCGTCAACGCACGAGACATAGACGTGGCCTGCAGCCAGAAGAGCTTCTTCGAAGAGGAGGCCTGCATGCGATCGACTATGGCAACAGTGTGCTGGTCCACAAAGTGCCGCAGATCAAGAAGATCCTCAACAACAAGAATGAAAAGGTACTCACGCACGTGTGGGAATCTGATACTCGACTTTATACTAGATTTTGTGAATCCGTAATTTTTATCGGTGTCATTATTGACTTGGTATTAATTAATTATTGAAATTTTACTATAAAAATATCAAATCAAATTTTTATTATACATCCGTCATCTCAAAAGAACAAGAACCAACACAACCACAAAAAAAAAATCAAAACAAAAAATATGGATAAAATAAAATTTATTAATCCGAGCTCTTTCTTGAATTTCTCTCTTTTTTTTTTTTTTGTCTTCTATAAATTCATAAAACTTCTCGTGCATTTAAAATTATGAACACTTTAATCATATCATAAGATTTCTTACTTTGATACACTAGGTACATTCAAAATTACCCAGCAACAACAGACCGGAGGATTGAGGACTACTATGCAGACTGTCAGTGCAGAACAAATCGTAAAAAATTATTTACAACAAAATTTAGTATTTTAAAAATTAAGGAGTCTGACTGCTATACTCTTATGAGTACGATCGACTTTGTACTCATAAATTATTTTCTAAGAAAGAGTTTTCGAATGGACGATCCATATCGTTAAATATTATCTAGAGCATTTAAAATTTCTAGAAACTAAATCTTATAATTTTTCAACACCGTTTACCTTATGATCAAAAGATTTCAAAATTGATAATTTTTAATAGGGATTATAGAATACTTACTAGTTTAATAATGTAAAAGAATCAAAATATATATAATTTTTAATAAAAAAATTATATTCACTATATATAGATGGAGTTATATAACTCCGATCTTAAATTAAAAATTTTGATTTTCTATTTTTAAGAAATCATACGATTTTGACTATTCATTTTACACATTTAATTAACTTTATTATATTTTAAAAAATTATAAAATTTAGTTTATAAAAATTTAAAATACTCTATATCAAATGGTCGCATTGTTTATTTGAAAATTTTATTATTGAAAGTAACTAATGGTTTTATACTCATAAGCATATAGGAGCCTTCGGGAAGGTTAAATATGTAAAGTGCAATAGGAAAAAAAGAGTACTGCTAGTGGTCCTAAATGCTATCATTTTTCATTATTGATGCATAAGCGTAAGTTATATAAAAACGGTGAATAATTTATCGTCTCTAATAAAATTCTATAAATTTTTATTCACCGTCTTTAATTATAATTTTCATATTTAAGTCAATTTTAAATAAAATTATAAAAAGATACGTAAATAAAATAAAAATATGAGTACAAATCATATCTTTAAAAAATTTATATTATTATTATACAAAGATAAGATAAAATAAGAATGTGGATAGTAATTAACTAATATAAGAAAAAAAAAAAGAGATAAAAGAAGTTTTTAATCATAAAAGCTAATTTTTTAAAGGATTTAGATTATTATTAGTTAACCATTTAAATATTTTAAAGATCTAATTTATAATCACATTCTCATTTTATCTTATATTTCTTTCTTCTTATATTAGTTAGTAAATAATAAAAATCTAAATCTCTTAAAGATATCCATATATACGCACAATCCAAATTATCTAAATTTTTAAAAGATTTGACTCATATATTACTTGAAATAATTTATATATATTTATATATATAAAAGTTTAAAAATAAAATAATTTAAATAGAGAAAAAGAAATAGCCAATATTTGGTAACTTTTTTTTATCTTTCCAAAATATTTTAATCTAAGCCTAATTAATATTGAAAATTAGGAATATTACAAAAACTATTCGTTGATTTTTTTTTTTTTTTCTTTTTCTTTAACCAGTACGAAGTAATAAGAATCCTAATTCTAGAGTCGGAATCCGGCAACGGTCACAGCAACATATTTTGCCATGAAATCGCTTAATCCGTTAAAAAGAACACGTGCATTCCAAAATCCCAATCCAAATCCTAATCCTAAACGGATTTCTAATCCTAATCCTAATTGGTTTTAAGATTTTAATTTGTATTATAACGTAGGGCGCTTGCGGTGCCGCCACGTGACACCTCCCCGGTCAAACGGGTAGGTGGCTCCCGCGAATAGCGGGGCGCCACCAGTCCACCCCCTGTCGCGGTCACACGTGCGGGCAGGCGCTGCCTGACCGCCTGCCACGCACGCGCCCCGAGGCGCTCGCCCGCGTCTCCGTGCGCCGCGCCTCGTGAGCCCACAAATCACACGCCGACATGTGTCCCCTGCACCCGGTCCATGCACCCAACTTCGGGTTCCGTGGACCGCGCCGCGTGCACCGACCAACCGGGAGTTGCCACGTGTCCCCGCCCTGGTCCGTGCACCGCCGCGCCCGCTCTGTAGACCGCGCACCATGAGCCCGCCAATCAGGCGGCGCCACGTGTCCCTGCGCCGGGTTTATGTACCCAGCCGCGACGCTCTGTGGACCGAGCGCTGCAAACCGGCCAATGACAGGCCGCCACGTGGCATGCGGCGGTCCACGGCCCCTCCCATGCACCGAAATCCACTAAAAACTTCCGGGAGTCCCTTTTTGGGCCTCCGGACTCAGAATCAAACAAGCAAATAGCCGTTTTCAAGCGTTTTTTCGCGCTGAATCCAAATCCAACCTCTGTTTGGCCCAAAATCTTTTCAAAAATTCGGCAAATGTAGCCGAAGGCCAATCCAGCTAAAGATACATCATATGGTCCATCTGTGGCATCCCTTTGATGCACTATGGGCCAGACACACCAAGACTAGGTGTTCTACACAGTGGATTCACCGGAAAAGTTACATGGGATTCCTGGACCACTATAGCGCCTGCTGCGCCAGCCACTGTCCTGCTGCCGCGCGTCTAATGTGAACCAACGAGAAGCCTCCACGTGGCACGCCGCCGCCCCCGTGCACCGCGCTCACCCGCGCCTGCCCGCGCCCGCGCGCTGCCCGCGCCGCCACTCCTGCACTGCCACGTGGAGTACGACGCCAATCAGAAGCCGCCACGTGGCACACCGTCGGTCCACCGGTCCACCGTGCACCCAAAAACACTAGAAAATTTTCGGATGTCCGTTTTTGGGCGTCCAGACTCAAAAAAATACAACCAAGTAGTCGATTTTCATCGTTTTTGCGCGCTGAGTCCAAATCCGATGTTCGTTTTGCCCAAATCCACTTCTAAAATTTTGGTGGGGTACCCAAATACACTCTTGATCCATTTTTCACACTGAGTTCATCACTTGTATCCAATTTGCGCATAAACACCTCCAATACTCAACATAAACCTCCAGAAGCTGCTTATCCAACCGTTCAGGTCCTCACATAGTCAGAAAAAAAATTAAATTTGATCCAAATCTTTTATACCAGTCAAAAAAAATATATTTTGTTAGGTATTTCTAAATCAAATGTAGCTAAGAATAGTGGTATATTAAAAAAAAAAACTGACATTTTTTTTTAGGAATAATTTGAAAATAAAAAGGGACTGCGGAGAGAGTCGGACGGTCGGATCTTAATCACAGCCCTCCAAGCCCCGTACGAACTGTTGTTACTGCAGCCAAAGGGACGGCTGAAAAACTTCGGACTTCGGCATCACCTTCCAGTTCCAGACGGACGCTGCCGCGAGGCCGAAGGGAGACAGACAGAGAGAATGATTTTAAGGTCTGCCGTAACATCGCCGCCGGCTGCGAGGGCTGGTCCGGTGCTGTTCGGAGGGCGCAGGAAGACAGCGCCCTCCGTGGTCGCTTGCGGCAACCACGACCTAACACTGACGGAGGACCTGCGGACCCAAATCCACCAACTCCAAGCCGAAGCCGAGCTAATAAGATCCAAAGGTACTTTTACAATCTCTCTCTCTCTCTCTCTCTCTCTCTCTCTCTCTCTCTCTCTCTCTCTCTACTTTTACTCTTCTATTTGGTTTTCAGCAATCATTTTTTCTGATTCAGAACGCTGGTAGTTTCTGCACTTTCTGGAGGAATTGTATCTCTATTGTTTGTCTTCTGTCCTAACTCTTTAGTTCGAGTCTCGCCTGGCTCTTTAAAGTGTGGATAGTAAGCACTAACCAACTATTTTAAAATCTTGTCCTAACTGGAAGGAGATGATCACCGCACTAAAAAAGACTCAGCCACAACGTTCATGAATTTCGATCTGACTCAATTCATCTCGACATTAGATCTATTGTTGGGATTTTTACTGTAGGTTTAGGATGTGTTTGGTTGGCCGTAAAATGTACCAAAAATTACTTTTCGGCTTGAAAAATTATTTTCCGTATATTTGTTTAGTCGTAATTTTTTTTTTTTTTGAAAACTATTTTTATGGATTTGAGAAAAATAGAGTGTTTTCATTTTTCGTTGATTTTCAGCAAAAAAAAAAACGAAAACTCAAGCGGCAGAAAACTTTCTTCATTTATTTTTTTCCACCGAACCAAACAAATATGATGTTTTTTTTTTTCTTTCAACCAAAAAATTATTGATGAAAAATTATTATTTTTTTCTACGAACCAAACACTGCAAAATGTAAAAGTACAACTAAACACTCCCTTATTGTGAACCGCAACCCATCCAACTTATTAAGCGCACACGCTATTGTTAGCCAATAATAAATAGCCAACATAAATTTTCCTCTTTTAATTCAGTTTTACGTCTTGACTTTCAGTGTTGAATATAAATATTAAAATTTCCGGTGTTGAATATAAATATTAAAATTACCGTTCTCTGATAGTTTAGGTTTTTGGAGAATAGTTGTTTCGCATTATTTAACATTGGCTAGCTAGTGTAATATTGTAAATTTAAATATGAAATGTAGAAAATGTAAAGGATAAAAAAAAGTATGGAAGACCCATTTTGATATGTATCCCGCCGCACCTGCATGTGCCACCCTCACCTGCCGCCGCTCCCAACCGACTCCTCTCTTCCTCCTCCTCATTTCGTGGGTACCACGAGGGTTTGAAGTCCCCGGTAGTGCACACTACCGGAGGGGAAAGCATAAGGGACCCCCCAAATCTATGGGTCGAGTTAGAGGGGTTGGGGGGAGGCATCCGTCGAAGGGAGGGGAGCACTCAGGTTTGGGGTTGGGTTGGGGAGGAGGAGAGGGGAGCGGTTAGGTACTAATTGGGTTTAGAGAGGGGTGGAGGGGGAAGTGGGTAGGTAATAATTGGATTTAAGGGGAAGGGAAGGGTAGGCAATAATTGGGTCTAGGGAGGTCATAGAGAGGTTATAGGAGGGGAAGAGAAAGAGAGAGATGCTTGTACTTGAAAAGGCGGGTAATCATCTGGGAGAAGGTGTGAGAAGGAGAGAAAAGAGCAAAAAAAGAAAAAAAAAAAATTCAACATGTAACAACCAGCACCAGAGTAATGAAAGAACAAGTAACGGCGAATGGTAGGTAAGAGTGGGGGTGAGAGGGAGAGGAAGAGTCGGGAGTGAGAGGAGCCGAGCGAACGCTATGTGGCACTGACAAACTCACGATTTATATATGTTTGTGTGTGTGTGTGTGTGTTTTATCTCTAAGATTTAGTGAAGTCTGATAAGTGACAAACAATGACTAAAGAATCTCATCTTGCATGCATAGATCTTGAACTTAATTAGCACTCGTTTACACTTCTAGATAATTGTATTTTTTATTTCCTTGTCTACTAGTTATTACAAGTGCAGAACGATTTTAGTGCTGCTATATCTGAACGAGCTTGATGTGGAATCTGTGTTTTTATGTCTCCCCTCACCGGACTACTGATGTCTCACCTCTATAATTACTTTCTACCTTCCAAATTGTTGTATGCAAGTCCTATTGTGGCAATATTCTTGATTTTGTCTTTTCTTCACACCATATTATATCGGCTTCATCTCTAAATGTCTAGATCACCTAACCATCTTGCATAATCCTATCTACTAGTTTATTCGAAATACAACTCCACTGAATATTGGGAAGGAAATTTGCCTTTATTAATTTATGATGCTATGAGCTGCCTAAAAGTTTACCACCTTCTTTAAAAAAGGGGTTTGTGGAGGCTTAAATCAAGAGGTTTTACTGCTTTTATTGTAAATCATCAAGACTATTCTAGATAGTTACTAGATTGATGCTGTTATGTAACGGGTAAATTAGTATTTTCCTCAGAATTAGAAGTATACTGGATTTTGTAGACTGTTTTCCAATTCTCATCAATTTCTATTATTTCTTCCAACTTGTCACTAGCTTCCCCTGTATTTGTAGAAGCGTAAGATTCAAGCTAATATTGTAGCTTATTGTTCTTGTCACGCCCCGGGGCGCTTTTTGTAAAGCCTTTTCAGAAAAAAGGTTCAAGGTTGAAAACAGAGTGGGCAGAAAATGCCTATTATTATTATTATTATTATTATTATTATTTTACAATCAACCTTTCTCATGAGACTGACAGACCCGCCACAAATATAAAATTTTTTCTATCTATACGGACAAAGTTTTTCCTATATTTGCACGGCGTACCTCTTGTTACACCACCATAACTCATATTTTTCACTCACACAACCAAACAAGCATAATATGCAGATGCTCATTTGCTAAGCTGTTCTTAGTGAAGATGATGCATGTCCTGTACATTCAGCTAAACACTCTTTAGGTGAAAATGATGCGAATGCTAGGGCTGCAAGCCTAGCTCGCCGCTCAAGAGCCGGCTCATGTTCGATTCGAAATAGGCATGAAAATAGCCCGTTCGAAATTAATTTCAAATATAAAATAGGATGAATTTTTTTGTTCGAAAATAATTTCAAACCGAGCACGAGCAGGCCTCTGCTCGTTCGTGTTCGGCTTGAAATAGTTTGAATATATATATATATATATATATATATATATATATATATATATATATATATATATATATATATATATATATATATATATAATATTAATATTATATATATATATATAAAATATTAATATTATTAATAATATATAATTACAAATATTTTTATTAAATATTTTAATTCAAATACACCTTATGCTTATGCATATTAGCAAATAATGGTAATTGTAGTTAAATTTGCATAGTGTAATATTAACAAATATTCATAGACATTTTAAAATTGAAAAAAAACATAAATAAGAAAACAAAAGAATTTCGAGCCATAAACAAGCTAGCTCGGAATAGAACAATTTCGAGTCAAATTCGAACATGGCTTGAACTTAGCTCGAAAAATTGAAAAAAAAAACCTATTTCGAGTTCGACTCAAATTAGATTTCGAGACGAACTCGAGCATGTGTTATTCTGGCTCCAAATTAATTCCAGCCGGCTTGAATTTGGCTCGAATCTAATTTGAGCCGAATTCGAGCAAGGCCCAGCTCGCTCGTGTTCAGCTCGTTTGCACCCCTAGTGAATGCACAATATAACAATAATTCTATCTTTTGAAAGTGTTTCCTACTTGAAAACTTTTTTTTTTTTTTCAGTTTAGGATAAACAATAAAATCGAAAACCATTTTGAAAATTGTTTTCCACACGAAAGCTTAGCCTTTTGAAAGCCAACAACCTCGATGGGTAGAAAATCTTTTTGCCATAAAACCAAAGCCAACACCATCAATGTGAATATAAATCAATGTCATTATTTCTAAACAAAGTTCCACAGCTTATTAAACCGAAAACAACTATCCAATTAACTGAACCACGGCAATGTCTAATTATTTAAAGAACGACCAAAAAGAGGTAAAGAATGAAATAACCAGAATCAGTTAATAAATAGGCACGGGACACTAGAGCTAACTAGCTACATTGAACTTCACGCACCGTCCTGACCCTTACCGCCTTTCCCCACCTGAAATGGGAGGGGGGGGGGGGGGGGGAGGTGAGAAATGAACACGAGGTTTTCCAGTGGGCACAGTTGGCGACAACCACGGCCCACTCATTAGGTCTACTAGAGGCAAGTATAAAGAGTAAATAATGAAGAGCGAGTAACATAGGATAATATAAAATAACTTGATCAATAATATGCTATCATGCCTGTATAGAAATAAATAGTAATAAAAATGTCTAACACTTGTATCAATTCTAATACTGATAAGTAAATGCTGGAATAGTACCCTATTGCAACGACCGATTCATAGATCCGGTCAAGCCTGCGCCCGCCTAGTTCCCGGACCATACTCCTGCAGGTGCGCCGTCAACACTTAGGCTACTATCTCTGCTATCGCTGACTAGCATCCGGAGTGGCACTTGAAGAGGAGCGACCCCTACCGAGTCTAATAGTGCGTATCTCTGTCAAGCTCATTGTGACTCTGCAGGCTATAGTCTATGCAATGATAAAAAAGATGACAAATAATCATCCTGGTGCCCTCGGTACGATCATAGAGAGTTTCAACTTACAAATCACAATAGCATAATCATATATCTCTCCATATCCAAAAATAATGTCCACTATCGCCGCGCTATCTTATGACCTCTATCACATGTATCATAGCATGAACAATACAAATAAACAAAAGATATCTCACCAACTATGCATACGATGTCCAATGGCCCCTACCGACCTAATCTAGTATATATATGCAAATAATATATTAATAGGTAGTTCATATACTAAGGCAATTCAACCTATTGATCATATAATCTGATATAGATTAGTGTTCACATACGTACACTATATAATCCATTCCCTCCATTCAATTTTATGCTAACATAATTCTCTACCCATATATAACCATATACATACACCTACATATGTACAATAGACATATACGAGGTTGTGCCGAGGCACGAGGTTGTGCCGAAAACTTGCCGGCACGGTACGATACGGTGCATGCCAGGCCGTGTTGATGAGTGCCGGTCACAAAAAATACATGTGTGTCAGCACATAATGGCATGAAATATTTATTTTCTTTAGCGATAAAATTTTCTAATTGCTTATTATGTATCTTTATAAAATCTTTTGAACTTTATTGAGAAAATTACTTAGTAATTTAAAGAAAAGAGGGTTTTGAGCTGTGTTATCGGCACGGGAGCTGTATCGTGTCGGTATTTTGTTAGCACGATACGGCACGGTGGATACAGTCCATGCCGATGGGTACTTAAATTCTTGACATATACATGACCTATTGTCTAATTAAACTTTGATTTAACCTATTGTCCAATTAATCTAGCATTAATCGTACTCACATGCAACATCATATATTCACCCTTCACTAATCTCTATAGTCATCACCACACCTCACAACATTCATACCAACACATATACCCATATATGCAAAATAGACGTAAAAAGAGGTACGTCGCTTTCGGTGACGCGGAACCCACCTAGATCGCGAATACAAGGATGGTACATAGTGTCGGAGAAGCGAGGTGCTTCGCTGTTGCTCTCCTTGTTCGTATGGCAGCGTTAACTCCCGAAAAAGCTCAAAAAATTCTAAGGCGATATTTCATGAAGATTCATTTCCTAAATGACAACTAATTCGATTTATAAACTTCAATTTCTACAAAAGTTCATCAAAATCTCCTCTCCAAGCTACTGTCGAGAATCCATACAAAATTCCGATTCGAAAAAATAATAATAAAATTCTAACTTTACAGTCGAAGTGTTGAAAAAATCCTACACGCGCGCGGGATCGATCAGCTTGTCGGATCACCCAAGCTCCATTTTTCTTCCTCCTCTCAGCCGCTCTCTCCCCTCTCTGTCTCGTACGAACTGAAGGAGGAAAAGAAGGTTAAGGGTGGAGAGGCTCCTATTACCAGCTGCCAACCACTAAAAAGAGGAAACAAGATGTCAAAAGACCTATCAAGTATCAGTAGCTCACTTTAGCCCAATGCAGGATTTTGGTTTCTTAGTCTGTTTTCTCGTTTATTTCGCACCAAAACGGCTCCAACTCGGTCTAGCATTCTAAAAACATGTTGACTAGCAACCCATACTGCAACCTTGCCTACTTGGGCTGAAGTGATAGTATTTGATACTTAAAGGGCTTTTTGGCATTTTGTTACTTCATTTATGGATACCAACAGTATAGTAGAGCCTTATCTTCTTCATCCTCAATTCCTTCACAGCACGCTAAAGAGAGAGAGAGAGAGAGAGAGAGAGAGAGAGAGAGAGCTTGGGTTATGCAACGAGCCGATCGAGCACGCGCGCACGTAGGGTTTTTTTGGCGTTTCAACTGCAAGGCTGGTATTATAATATTGTTAATTTATCGTTTGGATTCTTTTAATGGATTTTTGACAGTGGATGGTAGGAGAGGTGGCTTTGTTATATTTTTGTAGAAATTGAATCTTAGAAATGGATTTCCAATTTTCCATATGATTTAGGAGCCGAATTTGCGTGAATTTCACCTAGGGATTTTTCAAACATCTTGGCAGTGTTCACATACATTCTATATAATCCATTCCCTTTATTCAATTCCATGCTAACATAATTCTCTATCAACATATAACCATGTACATACGCCTACACATGCACAATAGACATATAAATGACCTATTGTTCAATTAACCTTAATTTAACCTATTGTCCAATTGATCTAGCATAAATCATACTCACATGCAACATCATATATTCACCCTTCACTAATCTCTGTAGCTATCACCATACCTCGCAGCATGCATACCAGCACATACACTCATATATATGCAAAATAGACATAGAAGAAGGTACGCCGTTTTCGGCGACGCAAAACACACCTAGATTGCGAATCGAAGGATGGAAAATAGCATCGAAGAAGCGAGGTGCTCCGCTGCTACTCACCTTATCCATATGGCAGTGTCAACCCCCGAAAAAGCTCAGAAAATTTCAAGGCGAAGTTTCACGAAGATTCGCCTCCTAAATCACATATAATTCGATTTCTAAACTTCAATTTCTATAAAAATTCATCAAAACCTCCTCTCCATGCCACTGTCGAGAATCCATCAAAAATTCCAATTTGATAAAATAATAATGAAATACTAATCACGCAGTCGAAGTGACGAAAAATTTTTACGCGCACCCGGGTTCAATTGGCTTGTCGGATTACCCAAGCTCCCACTCTATTCCTCCTCTCAGCTGCTCTTTCCTTTCTCTGTCTTGTACATACCAGAGGATGAGAAGAAAGTGAATACTGGAGAGGCTCCTACTACTAGCTGCAAACCACTAAAAGTTAACAAGATGTCAAAAGACCTTTCAAGTATCAATAGCTCACTTCAACCCAACGTGAGATTTCGGTTTCTTAGTCTTTTTCCGTATCTATTTTGTGCCAAAACGGCTCCTACTTAGTCCAGCATTCTAAAAACATGCTGACTAGCAACCCATACTGCAACCTTGCCTATTTGGGTTGACGTGATGGTATTTTATACTTGGAGGGCTTTTTGGCATTTTTTTACTTCATTTATGCATGCCAGCAGTACGCTAGAGCCTTACCTTCTTCATCCCTATCTTCATAGCACATTAGAGAGTGAGAGAGAGAGAGAGAGAGAGAGAGGAGAAGGAAGAAGCTTAGGTTATGCAATGAGTTGATCGAGCATGCACGCATGTAGGATTTTTCCGGCGTTTCGACAGCGAGGCTGGTATTATAATATTATTAATTTTTCGTTTTGATTCTTTCATAGATTTTTGACCGTGGATGTTAGGAGAGGTGGCTTTGCTGGATTTTTGTAGAAATTGAAGCTCATAAATGGATTACTATTTGATTTAGGAGTCGAATTTGTGTCAATTTAGCCGATGGATTTTTCGAGCATCTCTGCAGTGTTCATATACATACACTACATAATCCATTCTCTCTATTCAATTCCATGCTAACATAATTCTCTACCAATATATAACCATATACATACACCTACACATGCACAATAGACTTATACATGACCTGTTCTCCAATTAACCTTGATTTAACCTATTGTCTAATTAATCTTAGCATAAATCGTACTCACATGCAACATCATATATTCACCCTTCACTAATCTCTGTAGTCATCACCACACCTCACAACATCCATACCAACACACATACCCATAAATGCTACTGTAAAGAATGCATCAAAATTTTCGATTCGAAAAAATAATAATAAAATTCCAATCTCGCAGTCGAAGCGCTGAAAAATTTTTATGCACGCACGTGATCGATCAGCTCGTCGGATCACCCAAGCTTCTTTTCTCTCATGCACAATAGACATGTACATACACCTACGCATGCACAATAGACATGTACACACCTATTGTCCAATTAACCTTAATTTAACCTATTGTCCAATTAATCTAGCATAAATCATACTCACATGCAACATCATATATTCACCTTTCACTAATCTCTATAGCCGTCACCACGTCTCCCAGGATGCATACCAATACATATACTCATATATATGCAAAATAGACATAGAAGGAGGTACGCCGCTTTCGGCGACGTGAAATCCACCTAGATCGCGAATCCAAGGATCGAAAATAGCGTCGGAGAAATGAGGTGCTCCGATGATGCTCACTCTGTCCGTACGGCAGGGGCAACCCTAGAAAAAGCTCGGAAAATTCCACAAAAAAATATCACCAAGATTTGCCTCCTAAATCACATATAATTCGATTTCTAAATTTCAATTTCTACAAAACTTCACCAAAACATCCTCTCCAAGCCACTATTGAGAATCCATCAAAAATTTCGATTCGAAATAATAATAATGAAATACTAACCTCGCAGTCAAAGTGCTGGAAAAATCCGACGTCGCGCACACTACCCGTAGCGGCAAAATTGTCGCACACGCTACGCTCAGCGGCGAAATCGTTGCACACGCTAATGCTTACTTTAGTTCTCTTTTAATGTGCACAATTTCTTTATTAAGTCAACCTCCCTAGGTTCAAGATTTTCCAGTTCACGTAGTCTTCCTACCACTTATATTCCACGACCTATGTTCAATGACACTAGGTCCAATGTCACTGTCACCTAGGCTCACACGACCCCTAGATTCACTTGTTTTTCAACCTATGTTTAATAACACTAGGTTCTATGTCATTGTCACCTAGGTTCATACAACTCCTAGGTTCACTTGTTTCCAGTCTATGTTTAATAACACTAGGCTAACCTACCGCTATGTCATTCTATCCTAGACTTTATGGCACTATGTTTACTAGTTCAAAGTTGAGTTCTCTAATTCCTAGAGCAAGTCAACCTATCTTACTAGTCCAAACATACGTATCTCAACCTAGGCACACATATATATACCCTATATGTTTTCTATGCCTATGTTCCATATCCACTGGTAGTTAATTTACCCTAAGTAGCATATATTTAATGTCTACTTAATTTACCAAATCAACGTACCATTAGATTCATCAATAAAACAATATTAAATTTTACGACTCGCTCTCGAGACATGAGAGGCGATCTATCCGCTTCGGTAGAGTACTAACCCACCTTGGTTTACCCCCAATTGCTCATAAACACTTGCAATTTGGTCCCCGCGGTCGTCCCGACGTTCTTCCGCAGCTAACAAACACAAAACGCCCGTTTCGGGCCGTTTCACCCATTTGATAGCCGACGCTCGTCGCTCTTCCGATCCAAGTTGCCTGGGGTTCCTCTCTAACCTTCAATTAGAGAATAAACCTATCAATTTAGTTCTAAAGTCCCAAAATGATTTCAGCATTTTTTTATTTTTTTCTCATTTTCGATCTTGGACTCCGATTTTCATTCCGTTTTTACTCCAAATCAAATCCAACATTCCCGGAACTCCTCTTACACTTATCAAACACTTCCCAAACCTTCTCACATGGTAAATTTACGATTTTACCCTATCGAAATATTCGAATTTTGAAATACGATCTTTTTCCCAAAATCAACGTTTTCACTCTACGGAGTTCCAATTTTCTTCCAATTGAAACTTCATTAGGACCATAGGAATAGTCTTTCAAGCTTGTTTTCACCAGAACTCTGCAATTTGCAAAAGTTCAGGTCATTACACTAAAGCAGATCATTGAGCCAACTTAGAACAAGCTTTTAAAAGGATGAGAAAATATAAGTTAAAAGTGAATCCTTTGAAGTGCGTGTTTGGTGTCTCGACTGGTAATTACCTTGAATTTTTGGTCTATCAAAGAGGAATCGAGATTGATGGAAACAAAATGAAGGCAATCATTGAATTAGCTCCACCTAAAATAAAAAAGGAATTACAAAATCTGTTGGGAAAGATAAATTACATGAGATGGTTCATATCTAACTTAACCGGTAGAATAGGAGTGTTCACTCCATTACTTCGTCTTAAAAATCAAGAAGAATTTATATGGACCAAGGAACATCAGAAGGCGTTTGACGATATTGAGAGATATCTTATAAAGCCTCCGGTTCTAATTTCACCTCGGCATGGTCAGCCGTTGAAACTGTATGTTTCAACTGCAGAGGAAAATGCTTATTAGTTCAAGAAAATGAACTAAAAGAAAAACAAGCAGTTTATTATTTGAGTAGGCATTTGCTAGATGCCGAGAAAAGATACTCGGTAATGGAAAAATTATGTTTAGCATTGTATTATGCCTGCACGAAACTTAGGTATTACATATTGCCTGTTGAGGTATCGGTTGTTTGCAAAATCGATTTGATCAAACACATGTTAACAAAACCGGTGCTGAGAGGAAAAATAAGATGGTAGGTATTTGTATTGTCCGAATTCTCTCTAAATTATGTACCAGCGAAAGCTGTCAAAGGTTAGGCGATAGCTGACTTTTTAGTCGACTACCCGTGTGTTGAGGTCGAGGAACTGATTTTAGATTATGTCGGTCTTCAACCATGAACAATATACTTTGATAGGTCTAGGACGGTTGAATCAATAGGAGTAGGGCTTGCGATACAATTACTTGAAGGTAGGAGTCTACGATTCATTTTTGAATTGGACTTCAGTTATTTGAACAACCAGGTCGAATACGAAGCCTTGATTTTCGGCCTCGAGATATTAAAATATTTAGGTGCACTAAGTGTTAGAGCAATCGGAGATTCTCAAATTGTGGTAAAGCAAGTAATAGGGGAGTATCGATGTGAAAGTCCCAATCTTTTAGGATTATCTAAGTAAGGCGATAAAATTATTTCGCGAATTCAAAAATGTGGAACTTGTGCACCTATCTGGAGACGAAAATGAAAAACAAATGAATTGGCTCAATCGACTTCAAGATATAAAGAGCATATAGAATCAAGCCAAGTAAAAATTCAAAGAAGAATTCTACCATCGGTTCATATGCAAAAGCCGATGATGGTTGCACCAATCACGACAGATAATGATTAGAGACAACTTATTATAGAATACTTAAGCAATCCAAACAGCTGAGTAAGCTATAGAGAGCGAAAGAAGGCACTTGGTTATTGCCTCCTGGATGGGCAATTATATAAGAGTGGATGATGAAGTGCTTTTGAAATGTCTATCGAAAAGTCCATGTTAGTCATGGGTGAGGTTCATGAGGGATTATGTGGAGCACATTTGGCCGAATAAAAATTAAGATGAACAATTCGATACTTAGGTTATTATTGGCCGAATATGCATAAGGATTGCATAACTCATACGGCTTCAAGAAACGGAAGTCATTCTTAGAAGACTGAGAGGGAATCCGAGTAGAGGTGATTGCAACGAAGAAACGATGAGCCGAAAAAAGAAAGCTTGGAATCCTCGGAAGATGAAAGGTCAGATGAAAAAGCTTATGTTGTCAAGGATTTTGTAAAAGAATTTGAATGATGACGATCATATTTATAGTGGAATGACCTAAGTAAGACAAAACGACACAATCAATCAGAGCTGTCGATTGAGAACATTGAATGCGAAATGACCAAAAGTTGCGGCCAATTGAGGTCGTCAGGTGAAACATTTAATGCGAAAAGACTAAAAAAGCAGCCAATTACGATCGTTGATTAAACGTCGATAGTCATCTGAACGCTCATTCGAAAGACTATCAGGGGGGCACTGTTGGTGCATGAATTAGTGTGCCATAAGATAGACAGCCTAGCCTACGCATAAGCCAAAAAAATGAAGATACGTGGTGCACCAAGAGCCAGGAAAAGAGCACCTGAAGGTGAAGAGACTTTAGACGGGAACGGTTGAGACATGGAGCGTAACTCACATAGTCATAATTATGGGGGCGTAACCTACGTGATCGTGGCTACAACATTTCCTCACTACGCAAAACGGACCAATAACACGGGCTAACAAGAGATTATTATAAATAGTAATTTCGAAGCCTGTAATAAGGGTCTTACACCCTTGAAATAAGACCGTCTATACTTTTATGCAATTTACAACTTTCTAGAGTGGCCTTTACTGCATTTACAACTTTCTTTACAGGTAGTTAACTAGTAGCCCAAGCTTTCCAGTTCTCAATGCAATTGATTCAGCTCTTTCAGCTGAGTCTTTGATTCAGCTGAGCCTACTTGTTCCTGGCTTTCTTCAGCTCGTTTGATCAGAATCCGGTTGAGCCGATCCCTTCTCAATTGAATCACTTGATCCCTCAAAATGTGGTGCATTCGAGGGTCAACCCAGAAAACCGATCCACCTCCAAAGAACGAGCAAGATTTTGATCTCGGGACTCGATCCAGGTCAACTCTGATTTGGTTTCTGTCCAGACAAGGGCTTTTTGTCAATTTGTTACTTCATTTATGGTTGCCAGCAGTACACTAGAGTTTTATCTTCTTCATCCTTATCTTTTTCACAGCACGTTAGAAAGAGAGAGAGAGAGAGCTTGGGTTATGCATCGAGCACGCGCGCACGTAGGATTTTTTCGACGTTTCGACAGGGAGGTTGGTATTATAATATTGTTAATTTCTCATTTGGATTCTTTCAATGGATTTTTGACATCGGATGGTTGGAGAGGTGGCTTTGTTGGATTTTTGTAGAAATTGAAGCTTAGAGATGGATTTCCATGTGATTTAGGAGCCGAATTTGTGTGAATTTTATTGAGGGATTTTTCAAGCATCTTGGGAGTGTTCACATACATACACTATATAATCCATTCCCTCTATTCAATTCCATGCTAACATTATTCTCTACCAACATATAACCATATATATACACCTACGTATGCACAATAGGCATATACGTGACCTATTGTCCAATTAACCTTAATTTAACCTATTGTCCAATTAATCTAGCATAAATCATACTCACATAGTCACATGCAACATCATATATTCACCCTTCACTAATCTCTATAGCAATCATGCCTCGCAGCATGCATACCGACACATATGCTCATATATATGCAAAATAGATGTAAAAGGAGGTACGCCGCTTTCGGCGACGCAGAACCTAGCTAGATTGTGAATCCAAGGATAGAAAATAGCGTCGGAGAAGCGAGGTGCTCCGCTACTACTCACCATGTCCGTATGGCAGCGCCAACCCTCGAAAATGCTCAGAAAATTCCACGGCAAAATTTCACAAAGACACGCCTCCTAAATCACATATAATTCGATTTCTAAATTTCAATTTCTAACAAAATTCATCAAAATCTCCTCTCCAAGCCACTGTCAAGAATCCATCAAAAATTCCGATTCAAAGAAATAACAATAATATACTAACCTCACAGTCGAAGCGCCGAAAAAATCCTATGCGTACGTGGGCTCAATCGGCTCGTCAGAACATCAAAGCTCCTTCTTTCTTCCTCCTCTCAGCTGCTCTCTCCCTTTCTCTGTCTCGTACGAACCGAAGGAGGAAATGAAGGTAAAGGGTGGAGAGGCTCCTGTTGCCGGCTACCAACCACTAAAAGGATGTAACAAGATGTCAGAAAACCTTCCAAGTATCAATATCTCACTTTGGCCCAACGTGGGATTTCGGTTTCTGAGTTTGTTTTTGCTTTTATTTCCCGCCAAAACGGCTCCAACTAAGTCCAGCATTCTAAAAACATGCTGACTAGCAACTCATACTATAAACTTGCCTATTTGGACAGAAGTTATAGTATTTGATACTTGGAGGGTTTTTTTTGCATTTTGTTACTTTATTTATGGATGCTAGCAGTACACTAGAGCTTTATTTTCTTCATCCTCATCTCCTTCTCAGCACGTTAGAGAGAGAGAGGGAGAGAGAGAGAGAGAGAGAGAGAGACGGGAGCTTGGGTTATGCAACGAGCCGATCGAGCACGTGCGCAGATAGGATTTTTCGGCGTTTCGATTGTGAGGTTGGTATTATAATATTATTAATTTTCTTATTTGGATTTTTACAATGTATTTTTGACAATGGATATTAGGAGAGGTGGCTTTGTTGGATTTTTGTAGAAATTGAAGCTTAGAAATGGATTTTATGCGATTTAGGAGTCGAATTTGCGTGAGTTTCGAGCATCTTGGCAATGTTCACATACATACAGTATATAATCCATTTCCTCTATTCAGTTCTATGCTAATATAATTCTCTAGCAATATATAACCATACACATACACCTACACTGGCACAATAGACATACATGACCTATTGTCCAATTAACCTTGATTTAACCTATTGTTCAATTAATCTAGCATAAATCATACTCACATGCAACATCATATATTCACATTTCACTAATCTCTATAGCCATCACCACACCTCGTAGCATGCATACCAACATATATACCCATTTATGAAAAATAGATGTAGAAATAGGTACGCTGCTTTTGGCGATGCGGAACCCACCTAGATTGCGAATCTATGGATGGAAAATAGCATCGGAGAAGTGAGGTGCTCCTCTGCTGCTCACCTTGTCCGTACAGCAGCGTCAACCCCCGAAAAAGCTCACAAAATTCCATGGCAGAATTTCACGAAGATTCGCCTCCTAAATCACATATAATTCGATTTCTAGACTTCAATTTGTACAAAAATTCATCAAAACCTCCTCTCCAAGCCACTATGAAGAATCCATAAAAAATTTGGATTCGAAAAATTAATAATAAAATACTAACCTCGCAATCGAAGCGCCGAAAAAATTCTACGAGCATACAGGCTCGATCGACTCGTCGGATCACCAAAGCTCTCTCTTGGACTACGACGAAGGTGATCACTGATGTCTACTGCACCTCTGAAGGACTGTGCTCTCCTTCTGGAGTGTCGTCGGCGCCAGAGATAGCCGAAACAGGGAGGGTCAGCCAAGGAAGCCCTAGCTCGAGCTAAGATGGAGAAGCACTTGACTCTCCTAGGTTCCGGCGGTCAAAGGCAAGGCGTGCTAGCTGGGGGAGGGTGTGGTTGACGGAGGAGGCCGGGCGGTGGCGGCCACGGTGGCGTTGTAGAGGTTGTGGCCACTAAAGGTGAGCTCGGGTAAGAACTTGAGCACTGGAAAAAGGAAAGGCCAGAGAAAGGCAGGGCGGCACCGAAGGATACCTCGGGACCCACTAGTGCCGGCGGCGACGGCAAGAAACGGCGGTGGTGCCTGCACCGAAGCTACGACCCTATCCCTCAAGGATCGGGACCAGGGGTGGTCCTCGGGCTTGGGGGCGATTTGGCGGGTTGGGGCTGCCGGAGGAAGGTCGCCGGACCCCTGGCGTGTTGGCGGCGGCGGCCTGGGGCAGCGCGGTCAAGTAGGAGGAGATCTCAGGTTCAAGTACTTGAGGGACAGAGAGATGGAGACGGAGATTTGGGAGGGTTTATTCAGCTAGTTTCCGGCGGCCGGAGGAGGTCGCAGGCAGTTGGGGTCAGCGGCGGCACAAGTAGGGGTGGTCCCTATGGCAGCTGGCTAAGAGTTAGAAAGGTAGGCGTGGAGTAGGGTTAGAGAAACTCTACATTACAATATATAGTAGTTGGTATAATTGCACACCATATTTTTATCTCAGCCTCCCCCTTCCCATAGCACGCGTAATATACGCGAAGACACCTCTACAAACGATTTCACGCGAAACGACACATAAAATACTGTAACGTTTTCAAAGAAAACCCTTTTTTATATTTTGGCCACCTTCTAATTTTCGCGCTTTTTCGCGCTTTCAACGTGCCGAATCCAAAAACAGACTTTACCACGACTTCTGGCACTACTAGACTGTTAAAGTAGTGTTTTCGTTTCGTCAGTAATGGTTTCCGTTTCGCGAAATTGCCTTCTCTCTCTCTTTTCCCCAATTTGAACATATATTTTTATTCAATTTTTCAAATTTGAATTTAAATAACACAATTTATACAGAATTTATAGTTATTACAATTTTGATTTCAGAAATTTGTCTTTTGTTATCCTAGCAAATAATGTAAGATTGAGGCTTATGCGGTTGAGTGAGACAGCTGAGAATCTAAAGAGAAGAGCTGCCTCAAGCATCCTAGCTGGTAAAGAAGGTGATGCCAGGGAGCTACTTGTACAGAAGAAGAAGTTGATGAAAGCCTTGGAAAAATCAAAAAGCCGCATCGAGGTGCTTGATAAACTTTCAGCAAAAATCAATGAGGTAAAACTTGGATTATATTTTCAGCAAAAAAATTATGAGTTACTTTGTATTTGTGTCAAATCACGGGGAAATCTAAACCTGTATGAATGTTATAATAGTATCCACCACTAGTGGTAAATTGATCGATTACACCTTTTGCTGTTCTCTATTGTGTTCTTGTTGTACATATTTTTTTAGATTTTCGTTGTTGCTTTTGCTTAAGAATTTACATAAGATTAAGAGAAATATTTGTGATATTTTAATCCCAGCTCACGGGAACATTATTCATCTCCTACAGCGGCTCATCATTTCACCGCATATACTTTCCGAACCTTCCGGAACAAAAGATCAAATAGCCGTCTTTGTATTTCCAATATTTGTTATTGAGATAATATGCTGCAACCTGTTGGCTTCTCATGTTAGTGAGACTAATTGTGACACAGGCCGATAAAAACCGCATGATAAGATGAAGAAGCATAAGGAGAAAAGAGGGATACACGAAGAACCAATTTTTCGAGAAATACTAAATAATATTATTTAATTCTCAAACTGTAAAATCTGATTACATTAACCAAACACCACATATATACAAAGGCAATACTTGAATCCTATCGTAAATCAAATTCCTAAAATTTAGCAATTTTTCTAATACAAATATAACTAATTCTAGGATATCTCTAAATCTAAACAGATTTGAAATAACTACATAATCGGAATCAAAATAGGATAAATATAAGATTTTCCAAAAATATCCTAAATGTCAAACGCGGGCTGAAAGAGCTGAGCGATTACAAAGGGCCGAGAGTCGAGAACCGAGGGCCAAAACTCAATGGGATTTTCGACTCGACTTAATGGAATCGCATTTCTCCGGGAACTCAATCGCCAAACTAGCCGCATCATTCTCCCCGGGCTGGAAAGAACTCGTCGTCGATTAAACGTTTCATTCTTTGAGGAATCTCCATTATAAGGGACCAAATGTTTTACATTAAAAACATCCGGCGTCTTCAGGTGGCTCAGTAACTTAACTTGATATGCATTGTCATTAATTCTCTTTAACACCTTGCAAGGGCTGATCTTTCGCTCGCTAAGCTTGTTGTATTCGTCCGTTGGATAATGATCCTTAGTTAAAATATCTCATACGAAATCACGTTCATTGACTTTTGTTTGAATATTAAAATAATATATATATATATATATATATATATATATATATATATATATATATATATATATATATATATATATATATATATATATATATCATACCAAAAATTTCTCGACATGTCCACGGGGCTGATACGCGAGGGGTGGACGCTGTAGTGGACTAGATATCTACCTTTTGGTGATACCCCAATACCACTGCATGTAGATAGAAGTACCGCGTACATGATCGGGATCTACAGGTGGGTCCACCTCTACTATATCCATCAGTCGAGCATCCCAATGTTGAATATGTATAGCATGAAACGCCGCCCAATTCTCATCCGCTCTACCTCGTGAAGTGATGTGAGGTAGCAACTACTGCGTCGGGTATATGCTGTAGAAATCCAAAATGACGAAGCACCCGATCTGGAAGATGTAGCTCAATAATATAAAAACATACTAAGGTGGTCTGTGCTCGCCATACCGGAGACCCCACTAGACAAAATGGTGGAAGTGACTAGTATTACATCTGTATATGATCTCCATGTAATCTATTGTGAAAAGTATATGATAAGTAACTTGTATTAAAATGAAAGCTATGTGAATGAAAACTTATGATAATTAACTCATGTACCTGGAACTTTAACTGGTGATCCAGTTGATCACGATAAAACTCCATATCAGTTGTCCTGACATTTTTCCGAAAAGCCAGCCTAGTATTTCACTTATTTCATTTATATCGTATTAGTAACGATAACATAAAATACTGAAAACTTGAAAAAAAATACATAGCGCAACCTAGTGGCGCATCAATAAGATCAGGCTGTGGTCCGACTATCTCAGGATGACCGATGTGCAGATGGTCCCATGCCCAAATCTACATAAAAAGCCACTTAGAAAAAAAAATAAAAAATCATGAATGAAATTAGTAGTAAAGGAATGTACCTGAATTAATGTCCCAAAACAACAACACTCCACTTTCCCCTTCATTCAAGCACTCGCTAATGCTCGATAGAGATGAGCTAGCGTCGCAGCACCCCATGCCAACTTACCACAAGCGTCAAAATCCTCTAATAGAAGCAACCACTTTAAATGCACTCTATTTCCGCTTGGGTTTGGCATTAGACTACAATCTATTTGAAACATCATGTATGCTCTTGCTGTAGCCTCTATGACTGCGGGCGGTGCATCTAAGCCGATATCATTAAATTGATGATACAACCAATCAATCTTTATCTCTCCGCCTCTAATATCTTCGGGAACAACCCCAAGCAGCAGCTCACGTAGCTCTGGCCACTGATACGAGGCACCTCTGGTCACAGCCCTTTCATCGATGCGGAGTCCAATGATAACAGCCATATCCATTAAGGTGACCGTCATCTTCCCATCCCTCATATGATACGTCTACGTCTCTCTTCGCCACCTCTCGACTAAAGATCTTAATAATGCCTGATCTAGCTGGACGCGCATTAACCGCGACACATAATAGAATCCTGCTCGTCGCAGTAGCTCCAAAACTGTAGGATGCTCAATTTGCCAGCGGTTCAAATTACGGCCGTGCTCCGTAAATTGAACCGGAGAACACCCGATCTTTTCATTGATCATCACTCAGAGGACCCTGATCAATGTTTTGTTCAACAACGGTTTGATGAATTAATTCATTACCCAGTAGAAAACGCTGTCGGTGATCTCCAAATTCTTCGAATTCTATTGGATCCTCCACATCATCATTGTTTGCAAATGAATTTTAAATACATTCAATACCTTCATCTTGAATGGCGCATGTGAGAGCATTCAAACCGCCATCATGATCAAAATCCATAGATTGTGGGATATCGTCAGTATCATCATCTGTAGAGTCCATATCAGTTTCACTTATATGCTTATCGCCATTTCTATTTATTTGTTCATTATCACTTTCCATTACATCCTCATTTTCATTTATATTTCTCACTTCCCAATCAGTGCATTCTCGAGAACTAGATGTGGACCTTCATATAGATTATGATGGATAGTTGACCTGCAAAGGTATTTAGGATTGACTATTCGAATCTATTTAGATTTTATGTAACTAAATCGTATAATCACTTACCGCTCATCAACTCCACCGAATAAAGATGGATTGACAGTAATATATGGTAATGATATACTCACTGGCACACATGGGACTTCAGACACTGTAATACTTAAAAGTTTAAATTATTCATTTTCCGCACCTAGACTAATAAAGGATAAAGAATGAAATACAAAATTAAGTTGAATAGTTTTTCATACCTTGATGTACGAATTCGCTCAAGATCGACATAATCTCTTTGGTAATCACTATTGCGCATTCTCGTAGAGTAAACAGAGGTTGGACGGTCACGTGTTGTCAACACTTGCTTCTCTACGTATATTTTTATGCAACCATGAAATGGGAAAAAACTCATCACGCCTACAATCCATGGTCACTTAATATGTTAAGTAATTTCCATTCATTAGGTCCCATTGGACATCGAACTATTATGCATAGACGGAATTTCGTTCGATCATAATTAGTGACCTTGTATATTTCAGTTTCGAAATCTCGAAATGTGATGTCACGGCGAATTCCGATCAATTCTTTATAACCACCAATGTATTGTGGTATATTATTGTTCACGACTAAATTTTCGTCCTAATGAATATAAAAAGGGACGCATTCACCAGACATAATGATCTACTAAAAGTAACATTATACAATATTATACAATATCACAATAAAATTAGAAAATTGACTATCATGTAAAATCAAAATTTACCGAATTGCGGATAGCGTCGGCGCGAGTTCTGTGTCGATGGAGGGCGCGAATTGCGGATAAGCATCGGCGTAAGTTCTGTGTTGATGGAGGGAGCGAATTGCGGATATCCTGACTCTCAGAGAGTGTGACAGAAAGAGATAGAGAGAGGGAGAGATGGAGAGATTTTCTTTCTCAGGGAGAGAGAGAGAGACTGTGAGAGAGCCACACAGAGAGAGAGAGAGAGAGAGAGAGAGAGAGATGGGGGCTTTGCGGCTGCTAGGGGGAGGACACACACACACACACACACACACACAGAGTGAGAGATCTAGTGAGAGTGAGAGTGAGAGTGACAATGCAGGGGGGGCGGCGAGTGCGGACACACACACACACACACACACACACACACACAGAGCAGAGAGTGCGAATGAAGAAGAAGAAGAAAGAAGGATTAAGGCTCTGTATAAAGGATCGAACATGGGGAATGGTTCCCCGTGTTCGAACACGGTGAATGGTTTCCCCGTGTTCGAATACGGTGAATGGTTCACCGTGTTACGGTGAACACGGTGAACCATTCACCGTGTTCAACTTATTCCAGCTCCGCGCCAGCCCACCCACGTGGCGCATGCGTGGCGCACACGTGGCAGCCATATGGCCATTTTTGCAATTTGAAATTTTGTAGGGCTATTTTGAAAATTAAAAATTTTGAGAGGGCCATTTTCAAAAAAAGCCATTGCTAGCATTATCAAAACTAATTGAAAAAAAAAATTGGTTAATTTTATAAATTTGTAAACTATTTTCAATCGCTTGAGCAATATGAGTACCAGTGTATGGAAACTCAAGTTCTTGAAAACAACTAATTCGTTTTTGTAATATCCAGCTAGAATCAATCCAATGTGCAGTAACACATGTAAAACTATAGTCATTTCGAAATATCCAAATATCAGAAGTGAAAATTTTGAATTCAAATTTTCTAAAATATAAATTATATTTTGTCTATATTTAAGAAATGTTTTTACTGAGTCTTTACGACTAGTATTTCAAAAAGTTTTTTTATATGCGGGATTTAAAGTTGTTTTCACATAATGTTCAAAATATGGACATTCGACGAATGTAAATGGTTGCTCTTCTCCTACAATATATAAAGCAAGTTCTCTTATATTACGTTCATGAGAATATTGAAATGTATTAACTCTACTAGAAGTAAAAGCAACTTGCGATTGTTTTGTATTTTTACCTTCTTTTGCAAGATGTTTTTACATATGCCGATTAAGATAACCTGTTTCACCGGAACTATCACAAGAATAATGAGCTTCACATATTGTACAAACTGCTCACAAACCTTATCCTTCAATTTTTTTTGATATTGAAGTATTTCTATACTTCGCTTGTTCTTCGTTTAAACTCTTTTTTAGTACTTGCGCCTAAATTTTATTGAGGTTGCGTTGTTGCGAGCTATCACCATCTTGTGTAAAGCCATCAGCTACAGTTTCTAATTAATCACTGACATAATACTTAGGAGTATAATCAGTACTCCTAAATTTTGTTGAGGTTGCGAGCTGTCGCCATCTTGTGTAAAGCCATCAGTTGCAGTTTCTAATTAATCACCGACATAATATTTAGGAGTATAATCAGTACAAGAAAAATCTATATGAGAAAATTCACTTGACATTATTATAAAAAATAAACACAAGAAGACTAAAAAATAATTTAAAAAAATTTAAAATTAAATAGTAAGAAATTAAATAGTCTTGATATTGAGATTTTGTATGGTGAGATTGTAGAGAGATTTTGTAAAAAAAAATTATTGAAAAAATTTAAAAGACTTGCAAAGTAAACTTCAGAGAGAAAATTTTAAATAGATAGTTTGAGAGTAGAAAAAATTAATATTTGTAAGAGAAAATGAATGAAGAATTACTTAGTGATAAATTTGAAGATTTATAGGAATATTTATAGATGTAAAAAAAAAAATAAAAATAAAAAATATAAATATATTTTTAATTTTTTTTTACCAAAATACCCTCTCTAACAATCAAAAATTCCATTTTGACCAAAAATATTTTTTCTACTTTTTAATTTTTTTTTCCCCCAAATAATACCTAATGGCTCAACAGTGTTGAGCCATTGTGCCCTTTTCTCAAGGGTCTGCCACTACAGCCCAGTCAGGCCTATAAATAAAAAAAAAAAGCCTAAAATAGGTCTAGCTTCCCTGGGTTCCCCTTCTTTTCTATTTGGAGCCAGCCAGGCCTATAAATTTTTTTAAAAAATCTAAAATAGGCCTGGCTTCCCTGGCTTCCCCCTCTTTTCTATCTGGAACCATCAGGCCTATAATTTTTTTTTAAAAAACCCTAAAATAGGCCTGGCTTCCCTAGGTTCCCCCTCTTTTCTTTTTGGGCCGTGCTGGCCCAGCGGGCCTGGCCTATACGGGTCGTGCCATGCCGGGCCGCGGGCTTGCCCCTTGCCTGGTACTACCTAGGCCCGCCACGGGCGGTGTCGATGGACTCTGAAGGAGCACCCCAGCACGGCCCGGCTTGAAGTCGTGCCGCCTGCCGCCCGGCCCATTTTACACCCCTAGTTCCATATAGAAAATTATATTTTTTCTAAAAAATTTTCAAAATCAATATATTAATTCGACGAAGGATCATATGATGACTAGAGCAACTAGAATAAAATCACAATTACACCGATAATTTTTTTATTTTTTATTTTTTTTAAATATATATTAAAACTTTGAATAAAATAATTTTTTCACAATTTTTAGAAAAATTGTGAGAATTGATTAAGTTTTAAAATTATTTTGATTTTATCTTTCTTTTCTTGAAATTTAAAAAAATTATAAAATACAAAATTAAAGAAACAATTTTTTTCAAAATTTTAATGAACATTTGCAAGATTGATCCATATTGATTTGACAAGGGACCGCATGATAATTAGATTAACTATAATAGGACCGCAATTGCTTCGATAATTCCTTTCTATTTGAATTTTTTAAAAATATTTATTAAACATTTAAAAAAGATTATATTTTATTAAAAATTTTAAGAAAAATGGTTAGATATATCTATAAAAATTTAGCAATAAATTATATAACAAATAAATTAAACAAATTTAAGTATAAATTAATTTAATTTAGCTTTTTATTTTATCAGTATTTTAGATCTTCTAAATCGAAAAATAAAATTTTTAAAATTAAAAATATTTTTGTCGCAAATCTCATATAAAGTACTAAATCAATCCAAAAGAAAAGAAAAAAAAAAAGTCGGGTGGGGGACACAAAGGCCTATCAAAAGGAAAAAAAAAAAAAAAAAAAAAAAACATGGTTGACACAAAGAGAGAGAAGAGGCCCCAAAAGAAAAGAAAAATCACAAAAAAAAAAAAAACTGGGCAGGGGCACAAAGGCGCACAAAAAAACAAAAACCACCAAAAGAAAAAAAAAAAATCACTAAAAAAAACCATGGCACAGAGATGGGGCCGAAGTGTGGGGACGCATGAAAAAAAAAAAAAAAAAAAAAACGTCACAGTACGCATGCTGCGATACTTTTGTGAGTATCGCTGCGATACTTTTGTGAGTATCGCGCTGTCTCGTGCTATACCCACAAGGGTAATGCAGCAAGGGGGGTCCCACGGAACCCCCCTGTACTGTGCCCCTACATTGGGCGATATAGGGGCACGGTATGTGCCGTGAGGCACGGGGCGACACTTGTAACCTAGATATAGGGGCAATACTTGAATCCTACCATAAATTAAATTTCTAAAATTTAGCAAATTTTCTAATACAAATATAACTAATTCTAGGATATCTGTAAATCTAAACATATTTAAAATAACTACATAATTGGAATCAAAATAGGATAAATATAAGATTTTGCAAAAATATCCTAAACGTCAAACGCAGGCCGAAAGAGCCGAATGGCCCTAAAGACGCAAGTGACTAGAAAGGGCCGAGAGCCGAGAGCCGAGAAACCGAGAGTTGAACTCAATGGAATTTTTGACTCAGCTTAGTGGAATCACGATTCTCCAAGAACTCAATCGCCAAATTGACCGCATCAAATTGTTCTTGTTCTCTTTTACCTTAACCGTGTAAAGTTTTCCACTGAATGAAATCCTATTTTTATTTTTTAGGATCCTTGATTAGGTACCCCTTCCTATTGTAATTGTGACTTTTGCAAAACAACCTCCTAGTTAAATTCAAGAACAGGTGAAATTAGTTTTTCATAAAGGTAATCAAAATCATCTCATAATGTGTTGGAAGGTCAAAATGTTTTGAGATTCAACATTTTTCTAGTCATTCTAATATTCTGCGCTTAACTTTAAGAGATTTTTTATTCTGTCTTTGCATTTAACCTATTATTGCCTTTTTTTCTTATAGCCTTTGAGAACGAACCCATATTCCTGATCACTAGAAATGTCATACCTTGATTAAAAATTGCCTGGTTTCAGGCAATTTCTCTAAAAGAAAGCAAGTTGATAGAACACTTCACCATGCAACGTGAGATCGGTCGGAAAGATTCCAGTAATCAGATTCGATACACCCCCACTAAGTCTCACATTGGTGAAGTTGCAGACAAAGCAAAGGATTCTTCGGCTGCTATTCTGAAATCAGTGGAAAATTATTCTGTTAAAGTGAGAAGTCATAACGCAAATATTGCTGCAAATTTTGAGAAACAGGATTTTGAAGCTTCTGAAAAGTTCACCGATTCTGATGATGATAGCATGGTCGGCAGTTTAACTGGCCTATCGTCATATTGGGATTTGCTTGAACAAATTGACACGCAACTACATTTAGTGGAATCCAATATAGAAAAGTTCATGAGTACCCAATTATCAATACAAAGCGAGCAGAATCAGATGAAAGACCGACTGCAGAAGTTATCAGAAATTTTAAACGATGTACTCTGCATCAGAGAAAGGTTAGTCTTGACTAATATTTCCTTTTGTTTTTGCTGTTAATGATAAAGGTAGGAGTTGAAAAGCCAAAAGTGAAAAATCTTTGCAATTTGAGTGTCACTCCATATTAAATTAAATTTGTGATGGTGAAGTTGAAATCACTTTTTCTGCCTGATGTCATACTAATAGCATGAGATAGGCCAATATATGACAAACTGAATAAATTTTTACAAAACTGATGTTGTACCGGAATATACTTGGACATTTTTGAAATTGAGTTGTCAAATATTTCAGGATCGCAATCATCATGCAGACGCTAAAAGATGGCAGCTGAACCTCAAATTGTGCGAGTGGACACGTGCGTAATGATTTTAGTGGGTATGTATATAATTCTCTCTGAATCTTCTCAATTATTTGTTATTTTCTTGTTCTTCGATAATATTAATGAATGGTAGTGGAACTTGAAAAGTTGAACATAAATTTGTAAATGTCGTAAACAGTGCATTAACTCTTATCTATGTAGTGTAGCATGATGAAGTAAGGAAATGATCTATTGACTGGTGTTTGGGTTTAACATTTCATGATATTAATAGCAAGACAATAATCCACTAGAGCACTTGAAGAGCAAAACAAACCAAATTCTTTGACAGAGATAATTAATTCAGCAATTGACTCTAGTTAAGAACACATTGTTTGGGTGAAACCAAATACTTCTTTTGCAAAGGTATAGGCTGAGTCACAGGAAAATTTTAGTTCACATTGTATTAGTTGGTGCAGAACGAAGATTTAGAATAACTAAAATACGAACAATTTCTTGGAAAGGGTTAACATTTATCATGAAAAGCAAATAAATAATGATTTAATTAGATGCAGCTCCATACTAGTCCAAATTTTTGTATAACAATGTATTCTTTTATATAATCAAGAATACAAAACAAGCATTTGTAATAAGCTAGCAGCCAACATTGACAATTTTTGAAGATAGACAGACAATTAGATTGTCTTTTGGCACCGTAATGATGTGATTGGAAAAATCCATGAAACTACCATTTCCACTGCATTAGATCCTATAATTTAAGCATTGAGCCTCTATTTTCATATTAATCTACCAAATTTATTGATGACTTTATCTAACTCGATTAAGTATCCCTTCTAGTGAGGGCTTTAACCGGCGCGGAGAAGGAGAGAAGGGGGGTTTATGCTTTGTTGAGAAAATTCAAAATCTAAATTTATTCTATTTTTTATTTCATTTTATTTTATTTTGTTTTTATTTTATTTTTCTTTAACGCGCAACGTTCGCGCGTAGCGCGCGCTACGCGCGTGCGTTACGCGCCGCGCTCGGGCGTTACGCGCCCTTCGCTCCGCTCCCTGCGTTAATTAGAACGTGGGCAACGTTCTAATTAACGTTGCCCAACGTATTAATGTTGGCATATATATATATATATATATATATATATATATATATATATATATATATATAGAGTCCGGCTAGAATACTATCGATAGTACCAAGCAATTGGTGCTATCAAGTTTTCTGCCGTTGGATGAAAAAATATGCGGTTGGGATTATAGTGGTTTCCTAAGATTTTTACTATTCAACCAACCACCTAGTAAACCCTAGGGGACCACTATCATCTTAACCACACATTTTTTAATCCAAAGGCTAAAAACTTGATAGCACCAATGACTTGGTGCTATCGATTCTATTCTAACCTAATATATATATATATATATATATATATATATATATATATATATATATATATATATATATATATATATATATATATATATAGGTGTAGAGAGTGGGGCAGTGGTGCGATAGAGTTTTTGCCGAAAAAAAAGATCTGAGTGAAGAAAGAAAAAAAAAAACCATATTGATTTGATATTTGAGAAGTTTTATAGTTGATTTTATTTTTTGGGTGTTGAAAGAAACTACGTCAACCTCTTCCGCGTTCGTGTCCGTAGGAGGAGGAATTCCGGTCGTATCTTCGGGCGGTGTTTCCGATTAATCCCGCACGAAGGAGGGAAATACGCCTTAGGACAGTGCCTCGCACGCTTCCGGATCTCTCGTTTTCGAACTCTTCGTCGTATATTTTGGATTTAGCTATTATCTGTAAGTCTAATTTATTTTGTTATCACAAATAGTTAGTTGGATTTTAATAACAATCAAATTTTTGTTGTGGGTAAAATCCCAACAGTCTAAGGCATACTTCCATTTGATTGTGATTAAAATCTGACGGTGCTAATCCATTAAGAAATATATATTGCATATAATTTTGTTTGTCAACTTGATTGTATGTCTGTCATCCAAATTTAAATAAATTGGGATTAGCATTTTTAAATTATATTTGCATATAATTTATTTGCAATTTATTATATCTTTTTTCGGATATTTTAATTAAAAAAAAAAAAATTTCACCGTAGTGTACTTAGTACGGATAAAAATTTTTCTAAAATATTTTTTAATCAATTGCAGTATAAAAAGCATTTTGATTGCATATATTATCTATTTAAATTGCTATAAATTTAAATTGTTTGGGCCATCTGCTTGCTGCTGAACGAACTTTCATAATAAACTAATTGTGAATACTTAAACCCTAAAATATTCTGGTTGACTAGGGTAGAAACCTTAATAACATGTTCGCTTATCTGAGAAGGTTTTTTGAACTTTTTTGCAGCTCTTCGCAATCATCCTTAATTTCTTTATTCCCTCAACTAGATTGTTTAGAATGGGTTTTGATGACACTTCTAGTCTTAAACTAGAAAAATTTAAAGGGGTAGGTTTTTTGAGGTGGCAAGAATAGTTAGAGGCTTGGCTTATCACCTTAGGCCTCATAACTGCAATTGGAAAAACACCTCCTTATCCTGCTTCTAAAAATTCTTTTGGTCCTCCTTCTGAAACTCCTCCATCTGATTCTGCTACCACCTCTGTTACAGAACCTAAATCTGATAAATCTCCCGAGGAAATTGAATTTCATTGTAGGTTCAGAATATTTAGTTGTCTATCTGACGAACTTTATGAAACATATAGAAAGTACCAAACTGCCAAAGATTTATGGTATGCCTTAGAAGATGCCTACATTACAGATAATGAAGGTATCGCCAGGTTTACCATTACCGATTTTAATAATTTTAGAATGGTAGATAACGTTCCTATAAACGATCAAATCCATCAGTTTCAGAATTTTGTCCTAGAAATTCATAGAAATGGATCAACTTTTGATGAAACCTATCATGCTACCTGTTTACTGGACAAATTACCCCCTTCCTGGACCAAATTTGCTCAAGAGCTTAGACGTACCCAGGGAACCCTTAATCTTAGATCGGTAATCCAAGCTATTAGAATAGAAGACCAATACCGACTTAGGGAGATTAAACCGTCCATCAACCGATCGAACATAAACCTGATCGAGATTCCGATCCAAAGCCTTGAGCCTAAACCCAAAGGTAAAAATTTTAAACCTAAGGGTAAAGGCTTTAAGGGTAGGAACCCGAAACCCAATAGCAACCAATCTAGTGGAAATAAGAAAATGGATGGTTTCTGTTATGTATGTGGTCGAGACAACCATTTTGCTTCAAAATGTTTTTATCGAGAGAAAGAGAAAGTTGTCTATAAGAAAGGCCCAAACAATCAGAGCAACCATCCTAAACCTCAGGTCAACATGATTGAGGGTGAACCCTCCAGCTCTACTTTAAGGTCAGTCTCCTTCGTACCTAATGTTAACCTTACCTATCATGATTTCGATTGGTGGTTAGATTCAGGAGCCAATGTCCATGTTTGCACTAATAGGTCCCTATTCTCCTCTTATCAGGACACAAGTGGAGGATGTGTGACTGTCGGAGATGGAAAAGCTGTCAATGTGCTGGGGATCGGAACAGTCAAACTGAAGTTAACTTCTGGAAAAACTCTGATCCTTCACAATGTGCAGCATTCTCCCGACATCCAACGGAACCTGATCAGTGGATCCTTATTAGTGCAATTAGGATATAAGATTGTGTTAGAATCCAATAAAGTTATAATTTCTAAGGGAGAAATGTTCATTGGAAAAGGTTTTGTATCTGAGGGTTTGTTCAAACTGAATGTGCTTTCCTTTGTTGATAATAAAAATTCTTCTTCTTCTACTTCTGTCGTTTTGAATACTGAATCTTGTGATGTTTGGCATGGCAGATTAGGGCATGTGAATTTTAAATCTATAGTTAAACTAGCCAATCTTAACCTTGTACCTAAACTCAAGATTGATCCAAAATCTAGATGTGAAATCTGTACCCAAGCTAAGCAGCCTAGGAAACCTTTTAAATCTATTCCTTATAGAGATACCCAGATTCTTGAACTGATTCATAGTGATGTTTGTGATTCCAATAGAGGTCCTACTCGTGGAGGAAGTCGTTACTTTGTGACTTTTATAGATGACTACTCCAAATATTGTTACACCTATCTCTTGAAGACCAAAGATGAAGTCCTCTATAAGTTTAAAGCTTTTAAAGCTGAGGCTGAAAACCAATTGGTTAAGAGGATTAAAATTCTAAGGTCTGATAGAGGAGGCGAGTATACTTCAAATGAATTAAACCTATTCTGCGAGGAACATGGAATAATTCATGAAGTAACTGCTCCTTACTCACCTCAATCCAATGGTGTAGCTGAAAGAAAGACCGGACACTCCTGGACATGGTTAATGCCATGATTAAGTTCTGGTGTACCTCAAAATTTGTGGGGGGAGGCTTTTTTATCAGCTTGTTATATCCTCAATAGGATTCCCTCTAAGGATAGAACCCAGACACCTTATGAATTTTGGAAAGGAAGAGCACCTAGGTTGAGTTACTTCCGAGTGTGGGGGTGCTTGGCTAAGGTATCTATTCCTGAACCCAAAAGAAAGAAGATTGGACCTAAAACTGTAGATGCTATCTTTATTGGATATTCTTTAGATAGCAATACCTATAGATTTCTAGTGGTTAACTCTGAGATTTCTGAAATTTCAAATGATACTTTGAATCTAGAGATGCAACTTTCTTTGAAAATATTTTTCCTTTCAAAACCCGTATCTCTAGATCTGCCCCTAATTGTCAGTCTACTTTTGATCATGCATCTATTTCTGATCATATACCTGCATCTGATTTGCATTATAGTTTAGTTCCTGTAGAACCTAATCCTATACCTGAATTAAGAAGAAGTAAGAGAACTCGCTTTGAAAAAAACTTTGGTGAAGACTTCTTTACTTTCTTAGTTGAAAGTACACCTTCGTCTTATAAGGAAGCAATGAGTTCTTCTGAAGCTTCTTTTTGGAAGGAGGCTATCAATAGTGAGATTGAATCAATTATCAGTAATAACACTTTGGATTCTCACTGATTTACCTCCTGGTAGTAAACCCCTAGGATGTAAGTGGATCTTTAGAAAAAAGCTTAGAACTGACGGATCGGTAGAGAAGTATAAGGCGCGACTTGTTGCTCAAGGTTTTCGACAAAAAGCTGATGTCGACTACTTTGACACTTATGCGCCTGTTGCTCGCATTGCTACTATCCGAATTCTTCTCGCATTAGCATCCATTCATAAACTTTTGATTCATCAAATGGATGTCAAGACCGCTTTTCTTCATGGTGATCTTGAAGAAGAAATCTATATGACTCAACCTGAAGGTTTTTCTGTGCCTGGTCAAGAGGATAAGGTGTGTAAATTAGTTCGCTCTCTATACGGACTAAAACAAGCACCTAAACAGTGGCATGAGAAATTTGACAGTGTTATAGCTTCATATGGATTTCTGACCAACGATTATGACAACTGTCTCTATTTCAAGAGATTTGATGATCGTTGTGTCTTTCTTTGCCTCTATGTTGATGACATCCTGATTCTTGCTCCTGATCTTGATCTGATTAACCAAGTTAAATCCTTCTTATCGACTCATTTTGATATGAAGGATCTTGGTGAAGCAGATGTAATTTTAGGAATGAAGATTATTAGATCATCTGATTCTATTTGTCTAACCCAATCTCATTATACCCAAATGGTTCTTGATAAGTTTGGTTATTCTGATTGCTCTCCTGTTTCTACTTCTTTTGATCCTAGTGTTCAACTTGTGAAGAACACTAGTAATCCTGTGAATCAGGAGAGATTTGCTCAGATTATTGGTTCTCTGATGTACCTAACCAATAGAACTAGACCCGACATTGCCTATGCCATATCAAGATTGAGTAGATATACTAGTAGTCCTAGTATGATTCATTGGATTGCTTTGGAAAGAGTATTTCGTTATCTTAAAGGTACTCTTTCTTTTGCTCTTAAATTTGTTGGCTATCCTGCTGTAATTGAGGGATACAGCGATGCCAATTGGATTTCTGATTCTTTGGATATTAAATCTACTTCTGGCTATGTTTTTATTCTTGGTGGTAGTGCAGTTTCTTGGCAATCCACCAAACAGACTATAATAGCCAGAAGTACTATGGAGGCTGAGTTAGTTGCTCTTGATACTACTTGTCTTGAAGCTGAGTGGCTCAAGAACTTACTGTCATCGATTCCGTTGATTTCTTCTCCTATTCCACCTATCTCTATTCGGTGTGACTCTCGAGCTGCAATTGACTTTTGTAAAAAGAAATTGGTAAATTCTAAAGCTAGTAGACATATTAAATTGAGACAAAAGTCTGTTAGATGGCTAACTTCTCATGATGTTGTTTCTTTAAGTTTTATCAGATCTGATCAGAATCTTGCAGATTGCTTGACGAAAGGCCTGAATAGGACTAAAGTCCTAGAGTCATCGAGGGGGATGGGACTTTGCCCGTAAAGGGCCTTCCTGCAGTGGGAACCCAACCTTTGTGATAGGAGATCCCTTGAAGAAGGTTCAATGTGGTAAAAACAAGCTGTTAGGTTGGTCATAGAGCACTGTTCTACAGTCTATATAGAGGGGCTTTAGCTCCAACCTCATCCTTATGGTGAGTAGTGCTCTGTGTATTGGTTGAGGCTGAGCATATAGCTCTTAATGGAATCCGAAGCGGTAATTTTCGTGAAGATGTGACTCTACACACGTCCCTGGAGGAAACCACCTATATAAGAGTATCCGTATGTGGCCGCGGCTATGAGATTTGGGCTGTCCATAGAAACTCTTATGAAAAATCAAGATACTGTGCATGGCCATTAATGCACAGACCCGCGACGGAGATTTCTGTACTGTGTGTGGTAGTTGAAATCAGGGTCAAAGGAACGTAGTTCAAGACCTGGTTCACTCCGATTCCTTCTGATGGAAACTATCTACACTAAGTGAGGTCAAGTCTCTTAAAGACACCTTACCTATTACATAGTATAAACACCCAATGATTTATTAATTAATTTGTTTGTTTTATTTTGTGATTTTGAATTTTGTGGGGGATTGTTGAGAAAATTCAAAATCTAAATTTATTCTATTTTTTATTTTATTTTATTTTATTTTGTTTTTATTTTATTTTTCTTTAACGCGCAACGTTCGCGCGTAGCGCGCGCTACGCGCGGGCGTTACGCGCCCTTCACTCCGCTCCCTGCGTTAATTAGAACGTGGGCAACGTTCTAATTAACGTCACCCAACGTATTAATGTTGGCATATATATATATATATATATATATATATATATATATATATATATATATATATATAAGTAGAGAGTGGGGCAGTGGGGCAGTGGTGCGATAGAGTTTTTGCCGAAAAAAAAGATCTGAGTGAAGAAAGAAAAAAAAAAACCATATTGATTTGATATTTGAGAAGTTTTATAGTTGATTTTATTTTTTGGGTGTTGAAAGAAACTCCGTCAACCTCTTCCGCGTTCGTGTCCGTAGGAGGAGGAATTTCGGTCGTATCTTGGGGCGGTGTTTCCGATTAATCCCGCACGAAGGAGGGAAATACGCCTTAGGACAGTGCCTCGCACGCTTCCGAATCTCTCGTTTTCGAACTCTTCGTCGTATATTTTGGATTTAGCTATTATCTGTACGTCTAATTTATTTTGTTATCACAAATAGTTGGATTTTAATAACAATCAAATTTTTATTGTGGGTAAAATCCCAACATGCTTGAGATTGTTTAGCAATTCCAAACTAATTTTGCAATTCGGATCGTGTTACTCATGCGAAGAATTGAAATTATTGCCATTCAACCAAGCACAATAAAGAGAAATTCACAGCAGTGGAAAACAAAAGTAATTGGTATGCATGCTCAAGTAGGGAGATCTTTACGGGCACGATCCATATTTTGAGGCTCTCTCAAAAAAATCCTCCCCTAATGTGAAATAAACAAACAAAGAAAGAAAAAAGTCTTTTAGCCCCCGTTTGGTAACGGGTTTAAGGGGGGGATAAGGGGGTTATCCCCCCCTTTATACCCAAACGGGGTTAAAAATTTCGGGGATAGCTAAATCTGGGTTTAAGGGTTATCCTAGCTATTCCCGGGTTTAGCTATTCCAACCAAAAGCTGGAATAAGGAGGGATAGGAGACCGGGCACGGGAATCGAGGGAGAGGGAGGCTTGCTCCCCAAGCAACCCTTTCTCTCTCCTCTCTCTCTCTCTCTCTCTCTCTCTCTCTCTCACTCACGGCACTTTTTTTTTTTCCTTTCTTTTGCATACACCTAATAAAAATTAATTTTTTTATTTTTTAAATTAGAATTTTTAAATTTTAAAAAATATTTAAATTTATAAATTTTAAAATTTAAAATTTTTTATTTTATAAATTTTAATTTTTTTAAATTTATTTTTTAATAAATCTAAAAATTTTATTTTATTTCATTTTTGTAAAAAATAATTATTAATTTTAAATTATTAAAATTTATACAATTATTTCATAAATCTTTTAAAATTTATATAAATTTAAAAATTTAAATTTTTACTCCCACTTAAAATTTAAAAATTAATTTTTATTTACTCCCACTTAAAATTTTTACTCCCACTTAAACTTTAATTTAAAGGGCAAAATAGTCAAAACACATATTTATCCCCTCTCAATTCATCTTATTCCTCTATACCCAACCAAACACAATTTTTTCTTATTCCTCTTATTCTTCTTATTCCTATATAATTTACCAAACACAATTTTCTTTATCCCCGGTATAACTCAACTACCCAACCAAACGCAAATTTACATTAGTTCTTGCTTATCTCATAACTTATACCTATCCCTGGTGTAACTAAACTTTCCTTATCCCCGAACCAAACGTAGCCTTAAGAATTTACAGTTAACCTCTCAGTATTTGTGCAATTTGTAACTTCCTTTCATCATTGCTTTGTGAGAATATGGTGCTAGAAATATTTGACTAGACTTATTTACTTTTAAAGTTTCCCCTAATAAAATAAATAAATAAATAAATAAATATTATAAAATTAAATTTAATATGAAGTAAATAGAATTGGTCTAGCGTAGGATGAGGCATGCACGAAGAACTTTCTTGGAGACAAAATTGCCCCTCCACGACGAGGCTACATGGCAAATTGATCCAGCTTTACTATCCTAGAACTCGTGAATCTCCTTGGTCGGTACGGCTTCAAAGAAGTGCTAATTGGGCCGTATTCCGGCTTTAGGGTCTCAGCTATCAAAATCTAGAAATACAATTGAAAAAATATATATATATTATAATAGCAAAGAAAATGAAAGAGTGTTTTGAATGAAATAGGTGAAGGCTTTCTGCTTCCTTAGGCCCTCTCTCTTTCCAATCAATAATAGTTTAAATGAGGTTAATATTAAAATATACTTGTCGTCCTATGGTGGCTTGAATTTTTTTTTTTTTTTTTTTTTTTTTTTTTTTAAGGTAGCATGTTATCCGCTTCGTTTATTTTTGAAATAAACTTAGCTGGAAATGTGAAACAACTAGGCTTCGAACTCGGGTCACGGGTATCAACCACCAAACCCTTTGAATCAAGGAGTGATACCTTCTAAAATTATTTTAAATTATTATCTCCTGCTCCTTGCTCACCCCCCCCCCCCCTCAGGATAAAAGAGGTGAAGGCTTTTTGCCCCCTTAGGCCTTCTCTTTTCAACAATCGATAATAGTTTAAAAAAGGTAAACGCTAAAATATACTTGATGTCCACTATTGTGGTTTCACTCAAGAAGTAATACCTTCTAATGTTCGTCCATTTTTTTAACCTATTGCTTTCCCTCCCCCCTTCCCTCTAATATTTCTCCACTAGTTAAGGGAATGGCGTGATGCTGCAGGGAGAGATTATTACAATTATTTGTTTGAATCAATAGTAGGGATGTAAATGGATACAAATATCCGTATTTTATCCGAATCCGAACCCAAACGGAGCAGATTTAACCCAATGTAAATGGATGTGGATTCGGATATGGATATATGAAAAAAATATCCGACGGATTCAGATTCGGATATGGATATTAAAAAAAAATCCGAACCCAAACCCGGATTCGAACCCAAACAAATTTTATATGATATGATATATAAACAATTTTAAACCATTAGATCTCAATCTAAGGGTTAAGGGAGATCATTGTACTTTATAACCCAAACCCTAAATAATAATAGTCAAAGGTTAAATGCTCAAAAGAAAAGGTGGCCTCCTCTCTCTTTGCTCTTTGCCTCTCTCCCGACTCCTCACTCCTCACTCCCCACTCCCTAATTCCCTCCTCACTCGGCCACTCCCAAGTCCGAAGGTTCCGACAACCTAGCCCGCGCAGCTGCGCCGTGTGGAACATCCTAGGCCCAAGCAACGCTTTGCTCTGACGAAGAATCCATTTGCTCTCTGGAATATGTTGGTCGGTAAATAACTTTGCTTCTTCCCCACAAATGCAAGAACCAACTACAAACTCAAAACCTAGAAGAGAAAAAGGTAAGATTTTTTTTTTTTTATATGGTTTTTTTTTTTAAATTTTTCATGTCTATGTGCTTTTTTTTTTTTTTTTTTTTTAAACTTTAATCTCTTAACTCTTAACTCTTAGCCTTATGGGTTGTTGAATAATGATTTTTTCTAAAAAAAAAATTTAGAAATTTTTTATTTTAATTTATTTTAATAGGTATTTGGGCTTTCTCAATTTAATGTTAGTCATATTTGGATATTGCTATTATATGGCATGAATGTTAATGTTGTATTTGAATATGTATTTTAAAAATTTAGATTTTAGTGTAATATGCTTTCAAATTTGTTAAATATTATTTTTAGATTTGGAATCGGATTTTTAGGTTTGGATTTTCGGGTTCGGGTTCGGATTTGGATTCGGGTTTCGAATTTTTGGTCGGGTACGGATTTGGATATGAATTTTTAAAATCCGTCGGATTCGCGTTCGGGTTCAGGTTTCGAGTTTGATAGTTGGGTTCGGATTCGGGTTTTTAAAAGTCCGCCCTGAATCCGACCCGTTGACATCCCTAATCAATAGAGAATAAATAAACATGTGATATAGCAAATATGAGTCAAACATATTGATGACGCCTATGCTTTTTCTAATGAAATCTCAAAACAAAAGTAGCAATGCATCAGCAAACTATCCACACAGAGGCAAGTACATATTGATGTAGTATGGCGGGATGTACCTCTAGCAGGCTCTTAAGGGGCTTTCATCCCCGGCGGGATGGAGACGACAAGAGTGGTAAGGTGCAGGGACAGATGAGTGAGAGTCCACAGCATAAGTTGCGAGGGAGGTGAGGGAAGTATGGGATGTTGTACGGTGGAGATAGAAATATTAAATATAAAGATAAAAGTGGGCCTGAGAAACAAAATAGTGGGCCCTACATATATTTAATGGAAGACAGAATAGCATATCCCAAAACTATGGGAGACAGAACAGCGGGCCCCACAACCCGCGGGATGCGAAGAGCGCTTGGAGCCTCTAAGGTGTTGTTTGATTGGGGGGGTATAAAGGAGGGATAAGGGGTTATCCCTCAAGATTTTTTATAGATGGGAACACTTGTTCCCACCTTAACGGGTTATTCCAGGAATAACCTGTTAAGGTGGGAACAAGCTTGTTCCCACCCACTTGCACGTTTTTCAATGTATGATTTTTAAAAATTTTAAATTTTTAAATTTACAAATGGTTAAAATTTATAAATTTTATAATTTAAAATTTTAAAATTTTAATTTGTTTAAAAATTTATAAATTTTTAAAATTAATATAAATTTTTTATATACAAATTTTAAAATTTTTACATTTTTTATACAGAATTTTAAATTATTAAAAATTTTAAATTTTTTAAAAATTGTTAATGTTTCAAATAAATTAAATTTTTTATATACAAAAACTAAATTTAAATAATACAAATTATAATTAATTTTTTTTTAAATAGATTTTTAAGGTAAAAATTTTATCCCCTCTGTAATACTTATTTCCTATTATCAAAACAAACAAACAAAATTTTATACTTGGTAGGTTGGTACTAACCTAATAACCAATCAAATACAAAATTACAATAGTTCCTGCTTGTTTCTGAACTTATATCTATCCCTGAAATTACCCGTTCTTTCTTATTCCCCAACCAAACGCAGCCTAGGTATTCCTAATTCATAAGTCTATAAATTATTTTAATCCCCCTCCCCCTATATAGAGGCAAGTACCTATTGATGTAGTATGGCGGGATATACCTCTAGCGAACCCGTACAAGCCTTCCGTCCTTGGTGGAATGGAGACGACATGAGGGTTAAAAAGAAGGGTTGCCAAAAAAAATTCTAATATAATGAAATTTTAAATTATAAAATTGTTACCAAATACAATATATGGTGTATCCATGCCCTGACCATGTATTAAGATGGCAAGGTTGGTTCAAAAGATTATCTTGGGTGATAAATAGCTTGAAAGTCTTTGTTCATCAAATGGAGATGCAGTACATTGCTAGAGTATCCTACATTCCACAAAAACAAGATTGAATTTTGAGAGGAGAGAACATTTTTGGCCATCAAAAGGTATGATGGGTATTTAGAATAAGATGTTACCTGTTCTTGTATGGTACACTAGTGGAACAATGACAAAAGGGGATCATGTTAACAAAAGTGCACCAATATAGAGGGTGTCGGGTGTTTTTCTTTATTTTAGCCTATATTTATAGGATTGAGATGAAATGCTTCTAAAAGCATCAAAGTATTGGTGCTTGTGAGTTTTTAGCTCTTAGATCCAAAGCTTTGGCCATTGGATTGGAAGTTAAAAGTGGTGGCTAATAATAGGCTCCCTATTGTGCATGATACAAGGACCAAAAAATCACAAGCACCGAATGCTTGGTGCTATTAGAAGCGTACAAGCCGGACTCATATTCATATATAGGTCATGTTATTTGTTTATCATATTCATATCTAAATAACATGTACTGCATAGTTAGTAACAAAGTAGTAAACACCCTCTGTGAACTCATCCCTATTAATTTATCTAGGTATCTTCTAAGCTTATTCATAATCACCATTTTTAAGTTTCATTAGTACATGTATACCTTCTATGGCATGAGTACTGACTTTTATTTTGCGCTTCACAAGGATGTAATGAGGAGATAGTTGTCTTCTTTTTTTTTTTTTTTTTTTTTTTTTGAGGAATTTGACATCGAAATCATCATTGTCTATTAATATTAGTCCTAGTATAAAAAGATTCCATTTACAACTAGACTTAAATGTTAGATAAGAAAATGCTTTTCTATTTCTATCAAAAGCCATTTAAGGTTTACTATTTCTTTTGCTTTCTTCCACTGATGAGAGAATGTGGCCTTTCCAAATTTTCTGCTGTCTAGCGGATCACATTGATCACAAGATCATCCTCCAAGATCTTTCCTATTACTTTGAGCTTATATATCAGAAACGCTGATTTACTGCAGGCCAATAAGAACAAGTCATGAGTTGCAAAGTAAATGGAAATCAAAAGGAGGGGGCAAACAAATGAACATTGTTTCTCATTTATTGAGCTGCTGATTCTTATTTCCCGATCAGCACTGCAATGCATAAAACAGTAGTATTAAAGTATTATATGTTTACAATGTGTACTAGCAATATTTAAACTTATAATTATAGTTTGTGTATAATAAGCTAAATGCCATAACCTATGACAGCATTATAGATCAACAGAAATCGACACCCAGAATTTCATTGAAACTCCAGTAAGAGCTCGATTATGAGTTAATAATAGCAATATAAGGATGTTTATGCAACTGTGTTCTCAGGCAAGTTACAATTCTATTTGTGTTGACATGGCATGGAAAATGCCAACTAGTTGAAATTTTCACCTAAACAATTTAGTCCATGAACTCACATGCTGGTGTGTTACTGCTTTTTCTATGGAAGTACTTTTAATCCTGGCACATGGCGACTTCAATAAATTGCTCATTTTACTTGGAAGTCATGATATCGTTCTTCATAGACATTGTGCAAGTATCATACTAGCACAAAAATTGTCATTTTTTTCATGAAAAGGGTCGAGTTTCGCTGCACATTGTAACTCGGACAATAGGTTTTCTTGGCAGAGGTGGATGTGCGTGCAAAATGTGAGGAAGTTCAGGGACTGAACAGTCGCCCAACTGGAACTTCGGATCATTTGAAAGCAACCATGGAGAATCTTGATTTCTGTTAGTTCGCGCCCTGACAAATTATTGCCTACAGCTGTGGATTTACGTAGCCGTCCACTGTGCTTCCATCTGTGCATCACAAGATCATGATCCAACTATCCTGCAACTTACCAGGCGCGGTGTAGAGTGAATTATCAAATGGGGTAGGAGTATGTAGAGATAAAGATGCAACCGCTGGATACAGGTGATTATTTTTTGTGACGCAAATTGCAAGATTAGGCTGCACAATAAAAGTTTTCAGACACTGGATTAATCATGCTCAAACGATTGTTCAAGTTGTGTATGTTTTTGCTGTAGTTATTTGATTCTCGGGTATTGCTTTGGCGAATAAGTGCCTTGTATACTAGAGTCAAAGTTTGTACTATAATATTTTACAGAAACAAACTGTCAAACATTGATCGACTTAGGTCCTGTTTGTTTTTGTCGATCCGAGGTTGAACTCTAGACTTCAAGAAAGTTTTAGGAATACTGGCATTTGTTTTGACTATGAAGTCACGAGATTACCCGCATGCCCACTCACAATTATACAGAGATTGGCCTTTCAACTTAGTGGGGCGGGAGGTGAAGTTAAATTCGTGAAACTAACCAGTTCCTCACTTTCTAACTTTCTGCTTTTAAACCAATGCTTAGTCCTTATCCAGCATTGTTCAAAATAGCGCGGTAGCGGCTGCTATAATGAAATTACTATACTACTGCTACGCTATAACATTTTAAATAGGATTTAGCCAAGCCGGCGCTGGCGGTATAGGCCCAAAAGCTTGAAAATTGCAAATGGGTTAAAATCTCTTATGAGATAGGGTAGGGTTTTGAGGGTAAATTAATGATCAAAAAATTGTAAATGGACTCTAGATTTTTCAAGTTTTTTGTCTTTTTGGTTTTCTAAATCATAATCTTTTGAATTAAGTCGTCCATATAATAACATTAAATATGTACAGACTTTCAATGCTAGAAAAAGGTAATGGTGGTAATGGTTAGTTACTTTCTCTTCAAAATCATATATATTTTCTGTAAGGAATATAGACATATTAAATAGCTTTTTGTGAAATCCACTATGGGTTTGTATAGCCCGCTATCCGCTTTTTACTATTAGACACTTCAAATGCTATGTTATGTACCTGTTTATCTGCTATTTATAATCTTGTTAGCCTGCATGAGATTTTACATATAAATTAATAATTTAAAACCACTGGACTAAATCCCTTATTAGGAAACTAGCCTTCACAAGTTTCCTTACCAACTGAAGTTCTTGCCATGTTTGTTTTCTCTACACTGCCACTTTCTGTTTTTAAAAAAATCAATTGAGTTATTGTTAAGGAAAGTACCTGTCACAATTCTTGCAGGACTTGAATTCTTGCTTCTATGTGTATCTGTTGATGCTCTCCACAGGGGTAATGCTAGTTTAGTGTGACAATGAAAAAGTTAAAAATATGACAGTAACATGAGATAATGAGGTATCTACAATCAATTAAATTGCTATTCTGAAATTCACCCATCCTATCATAATTAAAAAAAAGATAGTTCTGCTGTACTTTACTCTCAAAAGTAGAGATATAATTGACTCAGTTACTAAAGACTTTCTCTGATCTAAAACACTTTGCTTTGGGAGAATCCTTATATATGCTAGTGTCATGTAAACCAAACATTGAATGCTGAAGCTCAGGAAGATGTGATTTGAAATTATTGTAACTGTTGAATGAACTAAGAGCTTTGTTTCTACACTAAGAAGAAAATAAAATAAAATAAAAATTGTAAAACTTATAGTATTGTACATGCACATTTCATTCCTCCAAAATTGCATAGGAGATTCCATAAGAATAATATTACACATAAATGACAATTTAATTACATAAAAATAACTTGTAAGAGAGATGTTTAATGTATCTCACAATGCAACCCAATATCTGTAACAGTCGATTTTGTATAAATGGCATATAATGAGTAATTTAGCTACTCAAAATTGAACCTACCTAAATCACATGGGTGTCTCAATCAAAAATAAATAAATAAATAAATCACTTATTACCGCATTTATAAAACCAGTTCAGCAGCAACAATTACATTCTAAACAAAAATTCCAGGCAAATTACAAATTACAAAAAGACAAAAGAAAAGCAAAAAAAAGCAGAAAATCCCAGGCAAAATCTGCTATCAACTATCAAGTACTTCAAAAATCTGCAATCAAGTGTCATGATCTAAGCTTTCAAAACCATTAAGAGGATTGACGCAGAAAGAGGATCAACATCACATGATTATACCATAATAATTAACATATCGAGTATATGACATTAAGTTAAACAAAAAACAACACGAAAAGAAACGCTTGGTTAACTGGTCTCATATTTTTTGCATTTACATGTTCATTTAAAACATAATGTCCTAATCCAAGCACCACGAGAAGAAAGCATTAGGTAAGGTGTGACCTTTGTCATGATAAAATCTCTTGAGCATAAAATTACGTGAAGCAGTAGACTCATTGAGCTCTTAAAGAGAGTAGCGATAACCGCGTATTTGGATTATAGGTCACACCAAACACCAAGAGAGATTTCTATTTTCAGACCGAATTAACTTGATGGCAGCCGCAACTTGGGTAAGCTCCTCGAATGAATGCGGAAATAAGCTTCTCGGAGTGACCGACAACCACATGTCGACATTGAAATAATAAGTCGGCTCAAAATGTCTTCTCATAATCAACACATGTTTGCTTGGCCTCCACCTGATCGGAAGAAGAGATTTCGTAAATACACAAATACAAGTCAGCCGCCCATATGAGGAAGCATTTCTAGTACTTCACAGTTACAGAATTTTTCGATAAAATGTACAAGTTAGTCTTTGTCTCACATCACTTATGTTCCTTGTTTCACTAAACTCAAATTCTACATAATTAAATGCGTCGTGTGAGCACCTGAACATACTTCTCGATTCTTATTATCGTTAGTTAGCTTCGAAATGCCATCTTTCTGAAGAAAAAGAGAAGGGAATATCATAGATGCATCCAGAACATCCAAATAAACTTTTAGCTTACCAACATCCAGAGAAACTCTTGATGCATGTTTGGTGTGGCTTCTAAAACAGCTTCTCTATTTAAAAGCAACAGTAGGCATTTGGCGGACAAACTATGAGAGCTTTGGCAGTCACAAGAAGCTAAAATGAGCTCCTAAGCCCAATAAGCAGAATCTCCTATTTAAGCTTCTGCTTTTGCTGTACCAGAAACTATTGCAGGAATTTTAATGGAAAGGCTGTTAATGCTTCAGACAGACATAATCTGCAAGTAGGATAAAGAGCTTTAAAGGAATGTTCGGTATATACTGATTGGCATAAATATTTTGCATAGAGATCTGCAATGGAGTACCCAAGAAGCCTAGTAAGATTTAATTTCATACAGAACTAAACATAATGACTTTGAAAAGCTTAAAGTAGAGATTGCGTTCCTCTCTAGCGATTAAGGCTCACTGCTATGGACGATGGTGACAACACATTCCTAATACAATAATTACTGAACAAATGCTCTGAATATCAGGCATCACAAGGAACAAGCCCGTGTTCTTATCAGAAAAAGGGTACTTGTGTGCATCTGCTTGAGAATTCGTGACGTTACAATATAGTGTTCACTTAAAATATAAAGATGGGGAAAGAAACTATGTACCTTTCAGCTATTTTTTAATGGCTTTGAAGTCATAAAGCTTTAGCGGCCACTGAAACTGAAAAGACTAATGCAGCTCATGACTTCAAGGACAGGTTAGTAAAAATAATCTTCATTAACACTGCAAAACTGCCAACAGAAATCAGTGCAACATATACGATTGCCATGCTTGCATATGAACAAAAATAACATATATGCTTACCCTCTCTCATCATAAACCAGTCCAAAACTTCAACTCATGGATGTATACAACACCATTGAGTTCTAAAAGCTGGTCTCACCTGGTATCCATTCAAAGTACAGATAAACCCATATATTAAGAAACATTAAAAAGAAAATGCAGTAGAGTCAAAACAGTTGGTTTGAGCACATAAAACAGAATTATCACAGAAAAAACTCATTTCTCTTCGAATGCATGAAAGATAATTTGCTAAAATACCCAAACAGGAAGATAAGGGTATAAGCCCCTAAGAATGGAGAGAGAACTCGCATCTTCCCATAGCTGACCCTGCACTCTTGTTATTTACTTTAAGAACAAAAACAAAAGGTCAAATTTCATACCCCCAACTAAACAGCCATGAATAGAAGAAAGAAGCACATGGAATTAGATAGAATTGCAACAAGAAAAAGGCAGAAATAGAAAAACTGGTCACCATTTTCTAGAGATATGGTAAGAATTACTTAAATTTTACGAGTCTTCACTTTCTACACTGTACTTTTTGCCAAAACTCCATTTAACTTCACATTTTATAGCCATTTCTTTGTTAATGACACCGAACAATAGCTGACATCAAGTATGGTTAACAGCAATTTAAAATTCTGTCTAATTTAGGGTACTAATCCTCCTCTTAACCAACAAATATCTTCTATTCCAGTCGTTACTAGGTCGAGACAAGTAGAAAAACCCTTTATTTAAGTTAGAAATATTTTAGATTTGAGTCTATGAGCGCTCAATTTTTTACTGCAATGCTCACAGGAAAGTTTATTCACAGAGAAACATGTAAATTTCCAATTACCTATGTTTGCTTCTCATTGTTGCTTCAACATTATTAATTTTCTCCCATTTAATTAAGCCCATGCCTTGGGCCTATTAAAAAGTTTCGAGCCCAAATGTGAGAGGGAGTGTTGAATATAAAATATATAAACACCATTCCCTAATAGCTTAAGTTTTTTAAATTGGTTCATATAATTTCACATGATATCAGATCAAGAGATCCTGAGTTCAAGTCTCACCAGGCTCCTAACATTATTTAATTTCCTCCCATTAATTAAGTTCATGTCTTGAACCTATCAAAAAGTTTCGAGCCCAATCGTGAGAGGGAGTGTTGAATATATATATTATAAACACCATTCTCTGGTAGCGTAAGTTTTAGCAAAATAATGGTTGTTTCATATAATTTAAAGCTTCTCTTCAATGTTTTCCCATTGAGAAAATTTAGGGCCAATTAATTGTCACATCACATCTTATTTAAGTTTCGAGATAAAGATCAATGTTGTATTCAGCAAACGTACAGAGTTTCAATTAAAATTCTATCAGCTATTAATGGAGTGAACAGTGTAGAAATTACATTACAGTGTAGAAAGTGAAGCCACAATGGAAGTACAGTTCAGTAAAGCATAATTACGTGATATTATAAAAATTACTAGACAAAGGTTGCCTGTTATCTATTTACAAGTTGTTTTTATCTACGAATATAAAGAAGAAGATATACATGAGTTTAGATTCTGAGAGAGGCGCATTATGGCATCCTGACCCATTTCTACATGCAATATTTTCTCAAGGACATGCAATATTTTCTCCTACAGTAATAAATGAAACAAATTAAATCTAAATATAATATACAGGTATTACAACCAAAGATCAATGAAGACTGATTAGCCATCACATAATTACTACGCAAAAAGAAAATGACGTCGAGACTTGAAATGTATTGCTTAATAAGTAAGGCATGTAGTGCATTTTAAAAATCTGTAACCAGGAAAGAAACTTACCACCACATAAGATTACGAAGGTCATTAGCTTCAAGCAGTACCATACACAAATATATTTCCTAGAAAATAGCTAGCTCATGTTAAGGCATATGATACAAAGAAACTGATTTATGCAACTTAGCATAATAATTCAAAAGAAAAAGGAAGATCAGTGAGAAAAAAGGCAGTTTTTTTGAAAAGTTGCAACTAAGAACAATATCTTGTATTACCTTGACCAAGAATTAGAACTGCATTTGATGATATAGGCAGAATGTTCCGCACCTTTTCGCTCACAAAGATTGCTTCAATAGCTAGATGGGGAAAAAAAATAGTTTGAATGAATAGATTTAGAAAGAAATTTACAACTACATGGAAAGAAATCCATTTTATGCAATAGATTAATCATGATTCATGCAACAAGCAAGTTATGTGTGTGCGCTATAGCAGAAAATTCAAAAAAAAAAAAAAAAAAAACACTTACAAGCTAATCCTCTGAAATATCTACAGGTTTGGTAACTTCATATGACATGCTGGGAAAGTCACGTGTAGAGTGATGTTTAACAAATAAATAAAAGTAGCATACGATATACTTTCATATTATTAAGCCTACAACAATTTTAACAAATAGAAATGCTCACTGAACATAGCAAAAGACCTGAGATCTGAACCATTGTCGACTTTCTTTCTTCTTCTACATTTCCACTAACAGAATATTCAACATCAGATAATGACAGCATATGCACTGTATGCCCACCATCTGATACCCAAACCACTTGCATCTCTGAAGAAGCACCATGAGAACATCTATAATGAAGTATTAAACAAAGAAATATAAATTTGTAGACAATGATAGGTAAAAATGTACGACGAGCCTCAACAATAAACCACTAGGAAACAAAACAGCCAGATTTATAGGATCTTTTTTCAATAGACGGTCCCCAATTTCTTATTTTCATTTAAAATAATTTCACAGAATTCTATATGTATCTATGAGATCGAATTGAGGATTCTATTAGAATAACAGTTCCAATGGCTTTCAGCTATCATAAGTTTGAGGATTCTATTAAAATAACAGTTCCAATGGCTTTCAGCAATCATAAGTTCACAAAAACCCAAAATTTCATCGTGAAAAGTAGTCAGAGCCGTTAAATTTCACAAAATTATTTTAACATTAACACAATCCCTGATTCAATTTAGGGAATAACTCGAATTAAAAAATCATAAGCTGAGGGGATTTCTATCAAAAACCGGGGTATCTATTTCAAAATGGTCTATAGTTGAGAGGGTTTTTGAACATTTTTACCCAACAAACTAGAGCATACTTGAAGAGGTACTGGGAAGAACAGCCAATAGTTGAACTTTCATGGGGTGATCCAAACGATATGTATGAGCTTCTTTGAAAGTTAGGGAGCACTGATCTGTGATGTCTGATGTCTTAACATTATTATGCAGACTTAGAACGTGCAAACCTCCAACAGAATCCAGTATCAAAAATTTGTTCTTTGATAGTGCATGAACAGAAACCGCTTTTGCAAATGCCAGAGATCCCGTACCAATTTTTTGGTTTTGGAAACTAGCACAAGTCATTGCCAAGTATGAATTTTCTGAATTCTGTTTGATTCTCATCGTCTTGAGCTTAACTGCAGGATGAAAATGAAGACCAAGAGCTAAAGTTTCATAAATATAAAGTTCAAGTGTCAACATTTCTAAAGAGCTTACCTGCAGCAGTGGGGACAAAAAAAACACATATAAAAAATATAAGTTAATCTAAGAAAAGGAAGACAATCAAGATTATTTACTCGTATGTCGTTTTCCGAGAACTAGACTACAAGGCTGATCAATAGAAACAGTCAATGCAGCCCAAGTTTTAATTAGAATTCTCTTTAGCTTATTTAAAGAACATTTTTCCTCTGTTTTCTTAGTTGGGTTTTTGTTAGTACTTGTTAGATCATTTAATGTGTAATGAAGTAATGTTTTTTGTTTCATTGAATGATATGTCAGCTTCGACGATGAGGGGATCTTCTATCTGTTGGATCTTTTATTGCTTTGGATTGATTCCAAATTGATTTTTTAATGCGTTTGATATCTAAATCACTATTTTAAACTCTTTGGCACTCAATTTGAAGTTTAAAAGTGGTTCCTGACATATCTATTCTCTGTTTTGATGCTATTCTCACTTAATTTGGTTTATCCTACTGTTTTCCTGAGCAACTGAGAAAGACTTTATTTACTGCTCTTTGATTCACTGGCTTTAAATATTATCCTAATCTAATGAGGATATGCATTTAGAGCCTTTATCGACTATTTGCCATTTAAATTTGTTGCAGACCCCATGTTTTCCCATACATCTGTACTGGTTTTATTTCATTCTATTGCAATAGCTCTTTATTTCCTTGAGGTAGAATTGTATGCAATTTCCCTGGACTTCAGGCCATTGGCAAACACGTGGACTTTAAAAAGTTTGCACTTTCATACCTACCTAAACTTTCAAAATTTCTTCTTTTAGCACCTACCTATAACTTCAAATGGTTGCAGATATACATTCAGTGTATTAGCACATTCCTACATCAGAATGCCATCTGCCCTTCATCCCATCTCATACTTCAAATTAAATGATCTATATTTTTAATAAAGAACATTTGCAATGAGGTTGGTAGTAGAGATTGAAGTTTGAGATGAAAAGAAGGCAGACAACAGAGTGGTGTCTGATGTACAGATGCACTAGGTGCAAGAAATTTTTTTTTGGAGTTGTTGGTGACTACGAGAGGTACCACAATGATAATGTAAGAAAGGTTAGGTACTAAAATAGATACGTTTGAAACTAAAGTGCCTATTTGCACATGACCGATAATTCAGATAGCATTTAGGCATTTCTACTTTTCCTTAATTAGCCCCAGCCATACTATGTTAGCTTCATGTCGATATGCATCAGACTGCTACTTTCCCTTCCATAACGCAGGACAGCCCTGCCTTTTCTGTAATCCTATTTGGAAAGTAGGAGATTGCCATACAGCCCTACATTAATCCTCTTTTGAGGAGTCCAGAGAAAAATCGAAAAAAGAGCGACTGATTTTGAGTTTCCAAAATATTCCTCTTCTTTTTCTCTTTATAGGGTTTCTTTACCTTTTTCTTTCTCTTTTCTTCTCCCCTTATCCCAAGGATTTAAGTGCCGTGGCACGGGGTCGTGTCGAAAACTTGCCGCCACAGTACGACATGGTGCGTGCCGGACCGTGCCGATGAGTGCCGGTCACAAAAAATACATGCGTGCCGACACATAATGGCATGAAATATTTATTTTCTTTAACAACAAAATTTTCTAATTGTTTATTATATATCTTTATCAAATATTTTGAGTTTTATTGAGAAAATTACTTAATAATTTTTTTAAAAAAGGATTTTGAGTTGTGCCATCGGCACGGAGGCTGTATCGTGCCGGTATCTTGTTGGTACGATACGGCACGGTGGATACGGCCCGTGCCGATGGATACTTAAATCCTTGCCTTATCCACAAAAAAAAACCTCTTTATCTAATTCTTCTTGTCAACTTCTATTAATTTTTCAAGAGATTCTATTCTATTTTGTCGATTTTCCAAAGCCTTTTTTCAGGCCTATTTCACTACTTTCATATTTGGAGTAGATTGGAATCCCACATGAGAAAATTAGCATACAATCTTTTGAGAAAATGATAACTACAAACACCTTCCAACCATTCTTCTAAAAAGCACTCTATGCGGTGGACCGCATAAGTCTAATGCAGCACAACATGTGGTTTGACTGCATACGCGTCCTGCTGCAGCCGATATGCATCCTCATGAGGCCGAATAAGTGGATGGTATAGAATATGTGATCCTTTTTGTTATTTTGGTTGGGTTTGAAAGCTTCAATGGGTCATTGGGTTTACTAAATGAGTAAAAGAGCGACGAATAGCGATTAACTATGAGACTATAAGGGCAAAACTCTTCCTCTCCATAGTTACATTATTATAAATGAATTTAGCATGACTTAAAACCTTCAATTATTTCATTATCATCATGGGTAATGCTTACATAGTGTTTTGTGTTACATATCATGTGGGATTCCAAATATATTACTCCACATGAAGTAACAGCTTAACCTTTTTTCAGGCCTATTTCGGTACTTTCATATTTGCAATTGCATATGGTAATCCTAATACTTCAAAAGCTAAACCGCATATACATCTGCATATGCACCAGCATACCGCACATGTGCTATGTGGTAGGACAGCCGCCTACATGCGACATATCACTTTTTAGAACATTTCTTCTGACATTATATGCACCTCACATAAAGTGTCTTTCAATTAAGGACTGAAATTCAAAATATCTCATTTTCCAAACACTTTGCCATTCCAAAGATAGATGATCAATAAGCAAGTGAAGCAGAAATCAGCTTAACACTAGAAACAGGGTAACATGCAGCTTAATGAAGTATCTAAGGACCTTGGTCCAATCTAACACTGTTTTGGCATCCAAATTATCCTAGAAAAAGAACCGACAAACATGTCTTTACTAGTCGGTACATTGCTACCAATATGTCAACAGTAAAAGACAAGGACAATTCGGACGTACATATCATACTGGTATTTTCATAACAGTGTATTATACTAGTGGCAATATCAGGCAGTATTCGGCTATCAAGGCTCTGTTTTGAGCCCTTATCTTTTATGTTTTGATTTTGGATAAGCCCACTAAACCCTTCTGATGCGGTTAGAAAAAATCAACTATGATTTTAAAAATATATATTTGTTCAATTATCAAAATTATTATTTTTTAAAATTTATTTTAGAGGAATTTTTTAGATTTTTAAGATTTTACATGTGGAATAAATCCTAAAAATTAGAGATATGGATTCGGAAGTTTTGAATTAGAATAAGATATATTTGTATTAGAAAAATTCTGAAAATTAAGGGATTTGTCTAAGGATTAGAATTGGAGAGGGAGAGCTTTTGGTGATGAATGTTTTATTTAGATGTGTGTTCTTATCGGCTGTGTGGCCTTATTCTAGCTTGTGTAGCGTCCCTCTTCAGCTTTCCCTTTCTACTCTCTATTCTTCCTTTCTTCCCTCTTTCATCCGCTGCTACAGTACCAGGGCTACAACACTTGCTACAGCATTTTCAACCTCTGTCACCATCCAACAAGAAGTATCTTGATGTAATTACTCTTTGTTGATGATCTTCTCTTGAAAGATGAAACAAATCATGAGAATATGAAGTTGGAGCAGTGCAAATAAAATTTTGATTCTAAACTCCTTGTCATAGGGTGTGGTGCCATTTGATAAAGTGATTTTTACGTAGTGCTATTAGGAGAAGCACCATATTAAAATTCTTGAGAAGATTCTTCTTGCAAGAGAATCAAAAGATTTAACTTAGAATTTTTGCTTTTGGGCTTCAAAATCTCATTTCAAATCCTCATCGTACCAAAAGATCTAGACCTTTCTATTTACCAAATGCTCTACTAGCGACGACTACATCTAAAGGACAAGCAACTATGCAAAAACATGCGCTAGAAAAGAATACATTTAGGGAACGTTTGACTTGGGAATTTTAGGCATGGATGGAAACTGGTACTATCACTCCCATTCCAACGGTTTAGTCAGAAAAAATGTCTTTTGAAACCATAATTTTAGTCCTGCGTAGAAGACGGAAATGAAGCCACATTCCAAGTTGGAATAAGAATCATTCATTCTAATTCCTACTCCAACTGTAAACCTAATAGACTGAAGGTATTGATGATTACCATTCTGCTTCCAATTCATTCCAATTCCGATTCTAATCGCAAACCAAACATATCCTAAGTTTAAGATTGATAGGACTAAGAGAAATAAGGAAGACAAATTGAAGATTGAAGGACAAAGCACACTCATAAGTAAGCATTATCGATATCTCAAATCAATTATCTGCACAAAAAGGATAAAAAGAAAGTAGAATAGAATAAAGCTAGGTGGATAACGTGAAAGGGTGATGTAGGTGAACGAGTACATTTAAAACCTATGAAGCACAGATACTTCAAATTTCATGCTGTTCCCATATCGGACACGGATCAGATACGGATATACGCTCGATACATATCCAATATAAGAATGAAGTATCTGGCATTTTTAAAAAATAAAAAAATATCGGATACGACTCAAATACGGGGGGATAATGTGACGTCCCACTTCCTAGATGGTCACCTATCCTAGAACTACTCTAACCCTAACACGCTTAACCCTCTTAATCTTTTGAACCTAGCCACCGTCCAAAATACTATAGCAAGGTTAATAGGTCCTATTATATTTCATATGTAAGACTATTCCAATCTTAGGAGTGTCACATTCCTTTCTCCTTTAAGTCTTGACGTCCTTGTCAGGTCCAAACACGTTCACAAGCACCAAACGATGTGAGACTCATCTCACTAGCCTTTAGCTGACCTTGTGGGAAGCCATGCTCCACCCACAACGATCGGCAGCCGGGGAACCGCGCTCTGCCCGCTATATAACCCTGGCTCAGCCGAGACTCTATTTCACATTTCCGGCTGATGATTGATTCTGATACTAACTGTGACATCCCGCTTCCCAGGAAGTCACCCATCCTAGAACTAATCTAGCCCTAACATGCTTAACCCTTTTAACTTCTTGGATCTAACCACCGCCCAAAATACTATAGCCGGGTTAAGAGATTTAGCTCTATTATATCTTATATAGAGAACTATTCCAAATCTTAAGGGTGCCACAGGTACGGAAGGTATATGCCCGAGTTCTTTTTTTGGTCTAAAAGAAAGATTTAAGTGTCGTGGCACGGGCTCATGCCGAAAACTTGTCGGCACGGCACGACATGGTGCGTGCAAAGCCGTGTCGATGAGTGTCGGTCACAAAAAATACATGTGTGCCGACATATAATGGCGTGAAATATTTATTTTCTTTAACAACAAAATTTTTTAATTGCTTATTATGTATCTTTATCAAATATTTTAAACTTTATTGAGAAATTACTTAGTAATTTAAAGAAAAAAAAAGTTTTGAATTGTGCCATCGGCACGAGGGTTGTATCGTGCCGGTATCTTGTTGGCACGATACAACACGGTGGATACAGTCAGGGTCGACGGATACTTAAATCCTTGGTCTAAATGATCGGAACTCAAAATTTTTCGAAAAGCCCACATTCTAACCAATTGGAAATACGAAAAAGAGTGAGAAAAATATCAATCTCTCTTCATTTCGTCATTTCTTCTATCTCCCTCTCGCTCTATCTCCATACAATATTAAGCTATGGTTCAATCCTTTGCAACATAGCTTTTATTTTCTTTTTATCAAATTTGTCAACCTAACACTAATCAATAAAGGCCATAGAAAATAATTTTTTTCTACTTCTATTAAAGTGTAAGAATATTCTCCTTTAAAACTGTTTTATATAATAGAACCTAACAAAACATATATATTGTTCGGCTGCTATGCTATCGATAGCACCAAGCACTTGGTGCTATCAAGTTTTTTGCCGTTAGATCTACCCCTTTAATCATTTTCACCCTTTAGATCACACTATTTTCCCAATCACCCACTAAACCCTAGGGTCCCATTATCATCCTAACCATACATCTCTTTATCCAAGGGTCAAAAACCTAATAGCACCAATGACTTGGTGCTATTAATAGCATGGTAGACTAGTTTTATATATATATATATATATATATATATATATATATATATATATATATAGAGAGAGAGAGAGAGAGAGAGAGAGAGAGAGAGAGAGAGAGAGGAGAGTTTAGCTACTATCCTCTTAAGTGGATAGAAGTCTTTGTCCTATCAAGTCATTTTGGATAATCAGGACTCCAAATTGATAATCGGCATCGTTGAAATTGATCTACACTATAAAAAATATTTAGAATCAAATTTTGTAATTTTTAAAAAGCATTATCAAGTCTATCGAGTCGAAAAATGAAAGGTAAAAAACGAATAACCTTCTGAAAATAGAGGTTAGACTTTCTTAATTCATGATCAGATTTATCAAACGTTATCTAAATAGCATAAAGAATTTTATATAAAAAATTCAAGCGGTTTGAATTGCTCTACACCATTAAACAAGCAAACGGCTCATATAGGCTGTCAAAAACTGTCGATTTTGTGATCTTTTGATCATTATGTAAATAATTTTAAAAAAAATATGAAATTGTGTTTTTAGACACTTTAAATACTCTAAATCAACTTTATCGATCATCGATTCGGGATCTCTATCATCAAAAACGACTTGATAGGACGAAGGTCTCCGTCCTCTTAAAAGGATAGTAGATGGATTCTATATATATATATATAGTAGATCTTATATACTTTTAAAACTATATAAGTTTCTCTCTCTCTCTCTCTCTCTCTCTATATATATATATATATATATATATATATATATATATATATATATATATATACACACGATGAATAGCTAAATATCTAGTTTAATCAAGTTGGATGATAGTTGGGTTAATACTTTTTGAATTATTATTTCATATAATTGATTATCTTTTTTGATGAACAAATCTAGAATAATTATACAAGTTAATGTATATCAGTATATATTCTTTGATATAATCCAGATCTTCGGATTGTCCTCAATATATTATTACATATAATCAACATATACTTAAATATATTTAAAATAATATTTTATTCAAATATATCCCGCATATCGTATCCTAGAGTTTTTTAGAATTGTCGTATCATTGTATATGTATAGTGTCGTATCTGTATCTCCGTATCCATTTTTGTGCAACAAAGTTTAAAACTAAAGATAGAATATAGAGTGTCCACTCCAAAATGCTTTAACAGATGAAATGATGAGCCAAATTAAGCAAAATGCACATTAAACTGAGAATAAACTTTAGCCTACCAGAGGCAAGAAAGTTGAGATATGTAATTTGTTAGACAAGAAAGATAGGATTAGAAAGCAGTATGATCGCTCTAAAATAGCAGTTATTTCAACTAAGGACAAGTAAGGAAATGTCATTACGCATATATGTAACTATCCCTCTCACCAAGAGTGAAACATCCAAACAGTAATGTGAAGAGAAGCAAAGGCAAACCAGAATTGTAGAGGAGATTATAAAAGAGCTAGCCAAAGAGGAATCATCTTTAAAATAAAAAGGAATCATCTTTAGAATAAACCGCTTCTAGATGGATTGCATAGTTAGCAAGTTAACAAATGCCGCGCCTAGAAATCTAGAATTTAGAGCATAAGATACTGGGGTTGAAATTTCAGCAACTCAAACATGCTTTATTTAGTTAATCAAATATCAATATTGTCAAAATCCATACTTCATTTAGGGCATATTTGGTTTGAAGGATTTGAGGCTTGGAATGGGAATCGGAAAGATCCATTCCTATTGTTGGTTAGGATTGAAGGATTGACATTCAAATTCCCATTCAAGGTGGAATAAAATCCCTCCAAAATGATTCCCACCATGGAGGTGGTAATCAACTTTGATTTCGGAAGGGAGTGAAAAAAGAACTCCTTTTTTTCCACTAGTATTTTAATTCAAATATTAATCTTATATGTAATTTTAATCTAAAATTAATTACAATTTTAAATTTGAATTTGAATTATGAATTCAAAATTCAATTTTTAATATCTTAAGTTGAAATTTAAAATCTAATGTAAGTTTCATATTTGTCTAAATTAAATTGTAATGTTGAGTTTGAATTTAAAATATAAATTTTAATTTTAAGTTCAAATTGTGCGTTCAAATTTAGATTCAAATTTTGAGTACCAATTTGGACAGTAAATTAAAATTTAGTTAAACTTTAACTTTTTGAAGTTCAATTTGAACATGATCTGAAATCAATTCCTCTTATAAACCAAACAAATTAAGAGTTTTCACCATTCCGTTTTTAATTTCGGTTCATTCCCATTACTATTCCAATTTCAATTCCTATTTAAACCAAATGTGCCCTTAATGTATTTAACTAATTAATAAGATAAAACATATATGGTAAATTACACTTTTGGTTGTCAAACTATGAGGAGCGTGACACTTTGGTCCTTAAACTTTAATTTGTTGCAATTTCTAACTCGAACTTTCTGAAGTGGAGCAATCAAGTCCCACAATTCAATATAGTTGGCTAAATGTTGACAAATTGTTGATGTAGAAGTGATGTAAAAGTATTGTGATTGATGATGCGACAACAATTAAAATACTAAAGTACGTCTACATCGACAATTTGTCAAAACTAAGCTAACTAAATTGGGTTGTGAGACTTGATTGCAACAATTCAAAAAGTTTGAGCCAGAAATTACAACAAATTAAAGTTTGAGGACCAAAGTGTCACGCGCCTCATAGTCTGAGGACCAAAAGTGTAATTTACCCAAACATACAATGGAGACATATATCATAACCATTCAATACCTCAAGTTCCCAAGTTTAGAGTTCAGCTTCCTTCCCAGGATTATTTAAGGAAAAATTACTAATCATGTTTAAGATAATTCACATTGAGTCATCCTAATTTAAACAATGTCTCTCTTAGTCTTAACCCCATGATAACCCCAATACTAAATCAAGTTTGGGCTAAATATAGTTAGACTTACACCTTTGAGAATAGTGACCTTTGTAAACTTGTTAGCAACACAAGCAACTAATTGAGTCACTCAAATGTTTCTTATCCGTCACAAGATCAAAAGCATAACATGTTATAATAGTCTTAAAGTTGCCTTCGTAAACCAGATATAAAAATATTTCCTGCATCCTATTCTCCCTCCCACAAAAGTTGAAGTTGTCAAGCCAAAGCAATTAGCTATGATTAATAGAAACAAGCAGTCCCCTGGAGATTGGCATTGACCATAAAAATAAAGAATTTATGCTAACAGTGGCGTGAAATTTCTTGTGCACCTCAAACCTTTGCAGGTATGCATTTCCTCCTATTTTTTTGAATAGGACCTCAAGTTCATTTTGGTACTGTGGCATCTACTGGCACATGAATCCATAAAAAAAACAACGCATACATGCAGAATTTCAACAGTATGGGATTGGTCTTGATATTTGTACCGTTGTATTACATGTTATTAATCATTCAATTAGGTCGCTCGGCGGTGAGAACCAATATCGAATTATCATACCAATATGTGTAATCCTTAATGTTCTTCAATGTCCTTAGGTGATCTTCGATGATAACTTAAATAGTATAAGAACAGAAAGCAAAACCAACAAAAACTTACCAGGAGTAAGCTCTCCCTCAACACGACCTTCTACTTCACCATTGCATCTGCATCCATCCCACAATTCAGAACCTTTCCCAGCTACGAAAGACCGTGCTTCGCCCCTCTTCCTGCGGCTCATTGGAACCACCACCACCCCATTCAAGACGCCCTTTTTCCTGCATGAATCTCCGTTTCCCTGCCCCGACGACAGTCCCCCGCCCTTCTTCACCGCCCGCCCCTTGATCAGCGGCCTCAGCGGGAAAGCCCTAACCCCGCCGACCTCACCGAGGACCAAGCACCCCATCGCCGCCGCCATCGCGTAGATCGGGGTCGATAACTCGATCACCGCACACTTCTTCAGCTCGACGACCGCCGCGGCCTCAGAGGTCCGCGCAGCGAGGATCCAGATTTGGGCGGCGGCGAGGGAGTGGAGGGCCACGGCGTTGGCGGATCCGGCGAGGCGGACTCCGAGGCCGAAGGGGAGGGCGTCTAGGGCGAGGCCCCGCGCAGCGGGAGCGGCGGCGGCAGCGCCGCGGTTGAGGGAGAGAAGGGCGGGGGCGAAGGAGGAGGCGTGAGAGGGGAGGGACCAGGCGCGGAGGAGGACGGAGGCGGAGGCGGAGGGGGAGGCGGCGAGGAAGAGGACATGGGCGGGGGAGGAGGGGGAGGAGAGGACGCGGACGAAGCATGCGGCGGCGACGGAGGGGACGAAGACGGAGGTGGGAGAGGAGGAGGAGGAGGAGGAAGAGGAGGAGGGGGAGAGAGAGGGGAAGAGGAGGGCGGAGGAGTCGGAGAGGAGGAGGGCGAGGGAGGAGGAGGAGGGCTCGGAGAGAAGAGAGACCACAGCGGAGGTGGCGGAGGGAGGAGGGAGATGGAGTTTGTGTGCGTGGAGAGGCGGCGGAAGCGGAGGCGGAGGCGGAGGCGGCGGAGGAGGCATAACCACCGCGTGTTGCGGGTAATCGCCTAATCGGGCAAACGGATGTAAATGTGGATGCGGATGGGTAAACAAACGAGAAAGGGGCGTAGAGGGAAGCGGTGGTTTAATATATAGGACGCTGCTGTTTGAGCCTTTTTAGGATAGTGTATCTCTGGATCTCTCTACGGGTGTTTCCTCTCTAACTTTTGAAAAGTAAATTTTATCTTATATTTGACCATTTTACTTTTAAAATTTAATTTATTTTTTAAAATTATTTTTTTTATTTTGCGGTTCAAAATTAAAAACAGTTTCTTAAAAATTGATTCTAATTTTGAATTCAAATTTTAAATTTTTATTTTTATTTTAAATTCAAATTTTAGTTTTATATTTTACATTTTATATTTAAAATTTTTAAATTTTAAATTTTAAATTTAAAATATGGATATTAAATTTTAAATTTAAGATAAAATTTAAATTTTAAAAATTTAAAATTCAAAATTAAAATTTTAAAATTATAAGTTTTAATTTTCAAATTTTTAAAATTCAAAATTAAAATTTAAAAATTTTAATTTTGAATTTTAAATCTTATATTTTAAGTTTTAAATTTTAAATATTTAAAGTTTAAATTTTTAAATTTCTATTTTAAATTAAAATATCAAATTTTAATTTTTTGTGTAAATTTCAATTTTAAATTTAAAATTATTTAAAAATAAAATTTAGTAAAAAATTTATTATTTGCAAATAATAAAAAAAAAATTGCCAAACAGTTTTATAAAATTATTCCAAAAAATTACTTTTCATTTAAACTCAGCTAAATATTATACAGCTTTTAATCAAAATAAAATTTTCAAACCAAAATCAATGTAGAAATCATTTCTCCAAAGTTATGCCAAACTAGTGAAGGCCCGCGCTGCGCCGCGGGTATAATTTCTTCAATACATATTATTTTTTATTTCTTTCTTTTCATCAACTATTACCTAATTTACAAAATAACCTTGCAGTCCATCAACACAGGTATAGAAGAAAAGCCAGGTAAATACAAAGGAATATAAGTAAACTAAGCAGAAATAACCTTGCAGTAGTCACGCAATTTCAGTTTCAATATCCAGCACAATAATCTACTAACAAACTCGGCCAACTTCAACCAGTGTCAAGTCCACACATTGTGAAAAGACTGTGCAATAGTCTACCGAGTTCATCCAGAGTTAACAGGCATGGAAAATAATAAATGTTTATGAAAATCAAAAGATACGGAAAAAATAATAAATGTTTACCAAACTCAATAGATACACTCTTTTGCAAATAAACCTAGCAGTAGAGTATTTATGTTGCATCATTGCCCAATACGAAAACATCAAATATAGCCAAGGAGATGTTAAGTAAAAAACAAAAGGTGAGAAGAGAAGAACAGACAAATGTAGTTTAGAAAGAAGAGAAGAGTGAATTTTAGATACATAAACAACAGAGAGAATGGACACATTTCATGAGAGGAAGGCAGTTTACAGAGAAGAGAAGAATAGGAAAAAAGTTACAAATTGACAATAGAATCTATTTTGCATTTGCCAACCAGGAACAGTTCAGCAGAATTAGAATCAATAGTAGCCGGGAGACGAAGTAGCATCAGTAGTTGGAAGGACCAGTAGTTGCAGCAGCTGGTTTTTGATCAATGCTTCAATTTTATCATCATCTTTTTTTTGTTTTCCTTGTCCTTGTATTCTGTTACCAGCAGCAGGTAGAGAAGCACCCTGCAAAGTAAGTTAAAAATAATTTCAGTGATTTCATCTAAAGTAATTTTGTAAATATAAGGATCAAATTTCTATATGCAATCGAACATCAAGAAAGTTTTATTACCATATACTAAAGGGAACCATGAAAAAACTTTAATTGAGCAGAAGCTAGAATGGCACTCACAAGTGCAACCAAATCAGGCTCCAGCCCACAATCCTGCATGAATGTCCTCCAATTACTGCTCCTTAAAAGACCTGTTTACAATGTAATGTGGCACTTAAATGATAAAGTGCCTCCTCCCTCACATATTATTCCTTTAAGGACATTATTTTTAGAGCACAGAAGTTGCAGGTAGATTCCCTAATTAATGTTTTTTTGTATTTGTCTTATAAGCCCATTTATTTTCCATCTTGAGGCAAGTATTACACTTCCTACATATTGATTAGGGTTCTGAGTTGATGCTATTAGAATAAGCACAGTATTCGAGATGAAAATACAGCATTGTAACCAAGAAAACCTGTGAGCATGAAGTCTCGGATCCAACAATCCAATTTATAGAGAGTTAATAAGCATATGCATAAATAAGCATAGAATTAGTCCAAGAGATGAAAACAAACTGTTTCTTAAGAGCGACATATGAGTTTAGCTCTTTAATCTGCAACGAAGCCAACCTTCCAATTAGTAGAACATAAAGTTACAAATAGAAGTACTAAAGAAGATGTCAGAGTAGACCTTTTAGATACTATATAATTTTATGAAATAATACGATTGATTGTTTTTTATCGTTCATCATTTTGACGGTTTCACGAGTATTTCTGCTCTCTTCCTCCTTCATCACTCTTTCAAACTCTTTGATAAGTCTAGAAAACAATCAAAATGGAAAATGAGTCCGATTGAGAATTTCAAACTTCTTAACTTCTTTTTTTGTTAGTTGGAATTCAACCAATTATCACTTAGAATCATGCACAGATAAGTTTGGGCTGCTCAACCTGGAAAGAGACAATATAGTGTGGGAAATAGGATAGAAATGCGTAAAAATGACCACAAATCGGGTACTGACCGTTACCTTGCTCAGCTTAAAGCAGTAATTTAAGAGTAGGATGTGAGTTTTATATATTCAGGTAGAGAGAGTAACACTAAAAAGGAGTGTTTGAATTTTGCTGACATTCTCAATTTTGCCTATAATATCATTCATTAATAACAATTTAGCGAGAATCAATAAGACTAAATACATTATTAGTTTTAGCGAGTACTTAAATTGTGAAATAAGAAAATAAAGGTTTCACATTCAAATACAAAGAAAAACAATCATGGCTATGTCAATTTGTTTAATGGCCACATAATTATTTGTTGGTCCTCATCAGGTATTCACATGTAGTAAAATGTAATTCCACAAGACTTCAAATGTACTTTTAATACAAATTGTACTAAAAGGACCTTCAAAATGGTTGCACATGGAAAATTAAAGATGGTTCGGACCAGAAAAAGATCTTATACTTCTCCATATATAGTTATTATTCAAAGCTTATCCAATTACAAGCTTTTAAATATACTTGCATCATGAATCACAATTTTTATGCAATTAGGTACTGACCGAAAACTGATTATCAACCAGAAAAAGTAATAAAATGCTTATTTCTTTTCATCGGCATCAATACTATGTAATCTACAAATGCAACTGAAAACAAAAACATGCATACCAAGAATAAGGTCAGCATCAGGGCCAAAGACCATATTGACCATTTCATTAGCTTCATGGAGGATACGGAATTTCAACGTTTTCAAATCAAGAGTTCCTCGCTCTGTATGATTCTGTACCAAATTAGCAAAGAAAATGATCATGTGTTAGATAAAGACAGTTTTAAAGCATCAAATTGGAAAAAAAGAGGCAAGCGATTGCTTTTATCCTCCTAGGTGTTCCAACAACTATATCATCCCCTCTTTTAAGGGCAAGCTTTTGACCACGATAAAGATACCCTCCATATAAACAGTATGTAGACAACCCCACTGCTCTACCATATAATTCGAAGTTAGTATGCACTTGAAAACGGGAACAACGAAACATAAAAAAAAGTGCAGATGATATACAGATTCAATGTAAGTTGAAATGACTGCGAAAAATTGCTTGACAGACTAAATTGCTCAACACAGAATGGAACTTAAATGAATATGGTAATGGTACAGGAAGAACACAAAGTTACCTCCCAGGTGTTCCAACAATTATATTAACCCCTCTTTTAAGAGCAAGCTCCTGACTACGGTAAGGAGACCCCCCATATAAACAGAATGTAAACAGCCCCACTGTTCCACCATAAAATTTGAAATCAGTATGTACCTGAAAAAGAGACTAACGAAACATAAAACAAAAATGCAGATGATATACAGATTCAATGTAAGTTGAAATGAGTCAAAAAATTGCTTGACAAACCAAATTGCTTAACACAAAACTGAAGTTAAAAGAATATGTTAATAGCGAAGGAAAAGCACAAAGGTAATGCCAAAAGCACTAATAATACAAACTTAATGTCGAAAAATGGTGACAGTAGTTATCAATGTTCAAAAACGGAACTATTTGCCTACCCGATTCATTCAATAACATATTTCACAAAAAAGGAGAATGTTCTGCAATTTTTGTCTCTTTTTACTCAATTTTCCAAACTTCTTCAATTATTCCACAAAAATCATCTCATATAAGAATAGAGTAAAATAATACTTGTAACAGTTTTTCATCTCACTCAGTCATGGAGATTTACAGTACAAATTCCAGTAGCCTAAGTTCAACTTTAGTAAATTGAAGGGAATTTACCATTTATACACCAATAAATCCTGACAAATTGAGCGGCAGTTCCTGCGGTCGGCCTCGTGGGCATTGCACTTGATCTTTTCTTGCATGTTCTCAAAGGTGATTCGAAGAGAAGGAAGAGAGAATTTTTAGTAGCATTACATGTTTTCCAACCTATTCTGAGTCAAATGGTTTTGCAATGTAGATTAAGATCAGCAAATAATTTTTGTAAAGTACTAAACATATTCGTAAGATTACACATTTTGTGTATAGTCAAATTTTTACTATTGGCATTGTTATTTACATTAGAACGAAAACTTATCTAGCTAAATTGACATTATCCAAAGTTCACAGATATCTTAAGAATTCATCTAATCCCATTTCCATTTAGTGAATTAAATTAGGGCATGAATCGAGAGACTTCTCTTACTATTCTCCGTGTCCTCGAAGCACCCGAAGATTCCGGTCGTGCACGGCTCGAGCACCCGAAGGTTCCGGTCGTACACGGCTCGTTCGCAGGCGGCGCGTACCTCTCCAGTAGTGGCTGCCCATAGTCACTGCACCTCTTCACTTTTAGCTGAAACCAAAACCAGCTCTAATCATAACTGGAATAAGACATCATAGTTCTTGAATTAAAAAGTAATGTAATACATATGAACCTCAGAGTGAAATCTGCATTAGGTTCTTTAAGCTGTATATTAGGTCCTCACATGGAAAATCTGCATTATTATATTTATCTTCTTTTTTAGATGAACACTAAAATGAAATGCTAAAAGTTAAAAATGAATTGAAGTCAAAGTTTAGGGACTAAATACCTCATAAGAGTAGGCAATTTGGTTGAAGAAGAAAACAGCAGAAATCTTGGAAACTTATTATTACCAGTTTTCTTTTCTCCGACAGATATAAAGTATTATACTCTATTTTCTATGGATTAGTTTACTTAATATTTAGGTAGTAAATTCCTGTCAAAGCCATGGCTAAACTCAACAGTAGCTATCTAGTCAGCTGGTGAATTGGATATTATTGCTTTTAGTTTGAGGTTAACCCCTTTAAGTCATTAGAATCAGCTACATAAGGAATGCTTGATTAAGAAAGATTATGACAAGCTTTCATGAAAAAGGAAAGATTGGTTTTAAAATAATGTTCTTTTTTCCTTTTTTTTCCTCTCTTTTGCAACTAAGTTCCTTGAAAATGCCATCTAAGGAAACCAGTATCTTTAATTTGTGAAACTGAGACTCTTAAACTTTAATTTAAACTTGTATTTTCCATCATGCTTTTAGCTACTTGATTGTCCTATTTTATTGATATTTATGCTCTTAATGCTATTAGGGCTCTCATGTCAAATTTATTAAACTCTTGGCGAGGTATACTACAAAATTTGGGTTAAAATGAAATTCATGATTTGGAGAAAAAAGGGTCTATTACGATAATGTTAAGCTGTAGCCTTAGAAGAGAAGGAAAACTGTTCATATATGAATTACCTTTACGGTAGTTCGGGATTCCTCTAATGACTCAATGTCCAGTAAATAAGGTAGTGGCCGGAAACATGCTTCTGAAGCTGCCAAAATTTCCAGATTAGTAAAACACCACAATATATATTATAAGCTAATATTATTAATTTAGTACAAAAACTTGCTAAATCCAATTACCATTATGTGTGAGTGGACATTAATGGTGCATATATTCACAAGTCAATTAAAAGTTAATAAGCTTCTCATGGTATGCAAGAAATGTTAATATAGTCCAGCTAACTAATTAATCCATTCATTCTATTGCAAGCGGCTTAATTATACATGCCATATCTTTGTATAATAACCATATTTTCTTTAGGTTTAAGTGAATGTAGGTGCAGGAAAACATTTGTCAGTGAGAGAACTTTCAAGTATGAATATCAACTATTCTTTGTAATGATTGACACCACTTCGTCCCTACTTTGTTATCCAGCCTTTTTGCTATGCTTGGTTAGGGGTAGTTTAGTTAGGAATAGCACTATAACATGAGTATTTTCTTCTTTTTGTTTCTTTCGTCATTGTTTTAAAAGAACAAAAAGCAGGAACATAAGAAAATAATGAAAGCTTTGGTAAGATTAGAAATTACAAAAGAAGTAGTGTTTAGGATATCGAATCTTCACATTTTCTATGTTTTACTGTTATAAGAGTAGATATTATAAAAGAAGTAGTGTCTAGGATATTGAATCTTCACATTTCCTATGTTTTGTTGTTAGAAAGTATGGTATTGGTAATTATTGTACTTCTCAACACGAGTTTGCTTTTTCTTCTGACTTGATAAATATTATGTATCAGTAAACTCAACATCAATATGAGTTTTTTCTTTTTTTCGTTTCTATCGTCATTGTTTCACAAAAATATGTGTCAGCAAATTGAACATCAACATGAGTTTTTTTTTTTTTTTTTTTTTTTTTTTTAGCGTCATTGTTTTGTAAAAACAAAGAAGCAAAAACATCAAACAAATAATGAAAGCCTTCGTAAGACCACAAATTACGAAAGAAGTAGTGTTTACTAAATTTACAATTAAAATAAAAGATTGAAATTTTAAATTAGAAATTATATTAAAGTTATATTAAATTTTATATTTGACAGAAAGGAAGAAAAGAAGTATATCAACAAAGAGGAAAATGGAGGTTGTAGAGTAACTACAGATATATATATAGCAAATTTGCACTCATAGATACCTCCAACCCAATTTTCTTACTTAGTTCTTTAATTAGCTTGTCTTTCTTCTAAAGTTAACCAGGAAAATAGAAAAGACCTTTCAGTAAAGTATAAATAAGAATACTTGTAAACCACCTGATAATCTCATACCTCCAGTTCCACAGTCTTCATTCTGAGGACTGCTGTTGTGCATCCAAGCTCATGCTGCAATTCTTTCAGTTGTACATCCACAAATTAGTAAATTATGAGAATTTACATTCGAGTCGACATGCGTTATTGCAAACACACACAAAAGAAAACTCTGGTACTACTAAAGTTAAGACCTGCTTTTAGAGCTTTTTCCCCATAGTTTTTCTTACAGTGTCCTAGCTTAAGAAACACAAGCTCGGCATTTTAAGAAACAAGAGAAATCAGAGCTTCTAGCTAAGAAGTTTGAAGTTGAAGCTTTTTCTTCTAGCTCCAATCGAAAGGTATTTAAAGAATTCTAATGCATAATCTTTTAGGGTAGCAAAGGAACTGCAGGTTTTCTTTAAGGAACAAAATGATAATAGATATATAGAGAGGTAAACTTTACTTCAGACTTGTTCATTACCTTTATTATGTACTTGCACACAGGGACATTATATAATCTGCTCCATGTATGCTCCAACTTGTAATAGATAGATAAATAATGTCATCATCACCTGGGTACTAAAGATAACCTATGTATAAAATTGGCCCCAGTAAAATAACTTCTCCAAAAGTAAATAAGAATGCAATGTGAAAATCAAATAACCTGATCATTGATAGAAATAATGACAAACTGGAACACCAATGGGATTATTTGAGCCCACTACTTCACCCTTGCTCTCATTTCCTCGAGATTATTACCTGGGCATTACAAAGAATAAACATGCCGATTCATATAGATGGGAAAAAAAGAAGTAAAGAATAATGCAATATACATGAACCTCAGAGCAAAAGCATTGCATGGTTCCCCAAAATCTGCAGCTGGTGCTGCATTAGGTCCTCACATGAACCAACAATGCAATATACATGAAAAATCTGCATTAGGTTCTTTCATGAATCTCAAAGCGAAATCTGTATTGGAATTTTTGTTCCGAAAATCTGCATTGTCACATCCGATTCACATAGATGAGAACAAAAGAAGTAAAGAATAATGCAATATACATGAACCTCAGAGTAAAAGCATTGCATGGTTTCCCAAAATCTGCAGTTGGTACTGCATTAGGTCCTCACATGAACCAACAATGCAATATACATAAACAATCTGCATTAGATTCTTTCATGAATCTCAAAGCGAAATCTGTATTGGTATTTTTTTTCGGAAAATCTGCATTGTCACATCTATTTTTTCCTTTACATGAGCATTGGATTGGGATGAAATCTGGATTAGGTTCTCAGATGAATTACAGAGTAAAAGCATTGGAATTCCGAAAGGAAAAAACAAAGTAAAAGAAGGTTCCATGACCACCCAATTTAACTTTACTTGATCAGAAAGCTTTGGAAGACACCAATGCAGTAAGGAAAACACTTGATGGAACAACAATTTAATTTTACTTTATTAGAAAGCCTCTCAATTGTAGCCCTATTTAATTTACACTCTCTTCTATGTTTTGATCTTTTAATTTGCGCTATGTTTGTCATGTAAAGTAGTAGTCGTCGCTAAATCAAGTGAACTGCTACCTATCATGTGTCAAATTTTGATCCACATTGTGTCATTAGGGAAAAAGCAAGTGAAACTATTCAATCCAACAAAATCACTATTAAATTTTGGAGGATTTCCTATTTATTTTGGGAAAAAAAGTTAGGTGAACAAAAAATCGGAATTTATGATATGTTGATGGGATAAAAATAAAAAAGATAAAAGATCAGTAACTATTTTAGAATGGCCTGTACTTGAGGGTTCTCAATATATATTTACTATGGGAGATGAATAACTATTTTAGAATGGCCTATACCTGAGGGTTTTGAATACATATTTATTAAGGGAGTTGAATAAATTACTATTGTTCATTTGGATGCCAAAAAAGATGCAGCATGGTATCTGACGTATCCTTTATTTTACCTTTATTAGTTTTTAAATGTTCTTTAAGACACCGTCTCACTACTTGATTTTTCGTTAGATTTTTCTCTTAGGCATACCCTTGATTTTCCATTAGTTCCTTTTGCTTTATTCGATAAATTAAATATACCTCAATAAATAATACCAATCACAGAACAAATTGGAATTCGTAAGGCACCTCCTCATTACTCTAAACCAGTAGGAAAAATCACTAAAACCTCTAAAAATCCAGCGACAACACAATTCCAAGCACGGAACAAATCGATAAATTAAGTATACCTTAATTCACAGTTCGAAGCACGGAATAAATCAGAATTCCTAACGCACTTCCTCACTATTCTAAACCAGCAGGAAAGATCACTAAAACCTTTAAAAATCCAGCGACGACACAATTCGAAGCGCGGAACAAATCGATAAATTAAGTATATCTCAATTCACAATTCGAAACACGGAACAAATCAGAATTTCCGAGGTACCTCCTCACTATTCTAAACCAGCAGCAAAGATTATTAAAACTTCTAAAAATCTAGCAACAACACTGTTCGGGAAATCGGTTTTTTTTTTTGTTTTATTCGGTAAATTAAATACACCTCAATTAACAACAGCATGGCATCTGACGCATTCTTTATTTTTCATTTATTAGTTTTAAAATGTTCTTTAAGGTACCACCTCATTACTTGATTTTTCGTTAGATTTTTCTTTTAGGTATACCCTTGATTTTCCATTAGTTTCCTTTGTTTTATTCGATAACTTGAATATACCTTAATTAACAATTCTAAGTACGGAACAAATCGGAATTGCTGAGGCACGTCCTCACTACTCTAAACCAACAGGGAAGATCACTAAAACTTCTAAAAATACAGCAACAATATAATCCCAAGCATGGAAGAAATCGATAAGTTAAATATACCTTAATTCACAATTCGAAGCGCGGAACAAATCGGAATTTCTGAGGCATCTCCTCACTACTCTAAACCAGCAGCAAAGATCACTAAAACTTCTAACAATGTAGCAACAACACTGTTCGGAAATCCTAAGGCACTTCGTCACAACGTTAAACCAGTAGGAAAGATCACTAAAACCTCTAAAAATGTAGTGACAACACAATTCCAAGTACGGAACAAATTGATAAGTTAAATATATCTCAATTCACAATTCGAAGCGCGGAATAAATTAGAATTTCTGAGGCACGTCCTCAAGAAATCTTAGTACCTTTTGACATAAACCCTTCAATTTCATTCCTTATTGTCAAACAGTTCCCTCCTAAGTATTTTTGGATGAAATACTGGAATATTCAATTAGAGATTCCAACAATTATCTTCTAAAAGGTTTACTCTTTCAAAGAGAAGTTGTAGTTTCTGTCTCCCAATAGATTATCATTATAAAACTTAATATATATATTTCTAACTTTAAGAAACTAACTCATTTTATGCAAATAACTTCCATCAAAAAAGAAATAAGAAATCAACGTTGGAGAAAATGTCCAACTATTAATCCAAAAAGACATGAAGAAGTCTATTATATTAAAATGACCAATAGTTCGTGGTATCTTTGTACATTTTTGCATTATGATTGTAAGCAAAGGAGTGAATATTTATGAGGTCACTACCAATTAAGTATCTGAAAGTAAGGGAGTAAATTAACTATAGCATTTCAACCAGATGAAAGAATTACCATATCTTTCGATGGCTGAGGAGGTCTCTTTTGTGGTGAAACCCATCTTCACTAAGGTCAACAATTTTTTTATCCTTCTCCGTTAATTCTTCCACAAAATCCTGTACAAAAATTACAGCAACATTGCACAAATCAAATATCAGTAATGGATACTTTATCTAGGATAGAAAGAACAAAGTACACACTTTTTTAGGCATTTATCTTGGTGTTTATAAAGTCTCTTAACTTGTTTAAT
>CM054948.1:15436152-15506218 GCA_029168755.2 Tillandsia fasciculata
GGAGGTGGTGAAAATATCCCAACAATTTTACAAATTGAACAGAAACAAAAAAAAAGGAAAAAAAGTTTCAAATCACAAGCACAAATTATCAAATCATATCCCCAAAGTAGATCTCTAAGTAAAGAATAAGCCAAATGATCCAACAAAGATCCATACAAAGTAGAAATAAGCACCAAATTTCAAACCCATCAATTTTAATAAAAAAAAAAAAAAGGACAAACAAAAACCCAAACAAAAATCACTTAAAATTCCAAATCTAAAAACAAATTAATAACTAATTAGGAGAAAATTGATTTTTTTTTATTTATATATTTTTTTGGATACCTTGCGCTGGGAACCCGGCAGGGGATCTCGAGCTCGAACTCGACGGGGAGGCCGAGGAATCCGTTGAAGCGGTCGAAGGAGATCTCTAATAAGAATCTCTGGGAAAGAAGAAAAAAAAAATTATGGAATATCCCAACAATTTTACAAATTATTTCAAACTTGATACTCAAACTTAAGAAAAAAAATCAAACTATGTTCTCAAATAAACACTACAACAAGATCAAATATCCCAACAATTTTACAAATTAAAGAGAAACAAAAAAAAAAAGGAAAAAAAGTTTCAAATCACAAGCACAAATTATCAAATCATATCCCCAAAGTAGATCTCTAAGTAAAGAATAAGCCAAATGATCCAACAAAGATCCATACAAAGTAGAAATAAGCACCAAATTTCAAACCCATCAATTTTAATAAAAAAAAAAAAGACAAACAAAAACCCAAACAAAAATCACTTAAAATTCCAAATCTAAAAACAAATTAATAACTAATTAGGAGAAAATTGATTTTTTTTTATTTATATATTTTTTTGGATACCTTGCGCTGGGAACCCGGCAGGGGATCTCGAGCTAGAACTCGACGGGGAGGCCGAGGAATCCGTTGAAGCGGTCGAAGGAGATCTCTAATAAGAATCTCTGGGAAAGAAGAAAAAAAAATTATGGAATATCCAGGAGAATCCGAATTCAAATTCTAATCCAAATTCAAATCCAACTCCAAATCCAAATAAACTTGATCTAGTCAATCAAATTTCTCCAGAAAATTTCCTAGCAAGGACGTTGAATTCAATATTCACCAACAAACATAAATGTCTTTTCCCTACCATAACCAAAGAAGTCGTCCATTTGCCACTAATTCATTTGCAATCCCTCCTGCCTATTTCAAATCAATTAGTTCTGATAATCTGTGTTGTTGCTTCTCCCTAAATATTGTTCCAGATAAAGGATTAACGAAACTACTGATCATCAGAACGTACAAAATGCACTAACTTAGTGCGTTTGCAGTTTTTCCTTAGAATTATAACATGGTTAAACCTCATAAAAATTAGGGGAAAAAAGAAGAAAAAAAAAGAATTATTTCATGCTCTACCAAATTGCTCGCAGAGTCACTAAAATCGGAACTCAACCTTGCCAAAAATATGGCCAACCAAAAACAAGCTATCCAAATTATATAATTAGCAACAAATAAGCACATTAATTAACATACTACCATTACCCGATTTCACTGGAGCTATTTTTATTTATAAAGAACCACTGCAATCTATAATTCTAGAACAATTTTTTACCATAAGTGAGGCAAAAAAACACACAGATCAAGAAACATAATGAGGTAACAACCAATCTTAACATTACAAACCACTCAAACAACTATAAGAACAAAAATAAGAGAAGAAGATAGAGAAATTTACCATTTCGTTGCCGCTGCTCGTGGAAACGAGCTTCGACGACTCGTTCTCCGACGCCGCCGAGCCCCTCCGCCTCCTCCTCCCGCGGCTCGCGGCGCCGCTCTGCTCCGTGAGGCTCGATTCGTCCACCGACAAGTCCCGGGGCCCCGTCGCCTCCGCCGCCGCCGCCGCCGAGGAGGGCCCGACTCTCCCGATCATGATCCCGCCGAGGTGCATCCCGGCCAAGGGCAGCAGCTGCGGCGGCGGCGGCGGCGGCGGCGGCCACATCTCCGGCACCAGCGACTGCGGATCCATTCGGCGAAAACCCTAGCTCGATTCCTCCACTTCACATCGCCCGGAATTCACGGTCGAAGAGCTCGCCGCCCTCGCAGAGCTCCATGATGAGGTGGACGGCGTTGTCGTCCTCGTAGGTGCGGCGGTGGCGGCGGCACCGCCGTCGACGGGGGCTCCGAGGGGATGGGGGCGACCTTGTCGTCGCCGTCGATTTGCCTCAGAAGGGGGCTCGATTCCTCCGGATTCGCCATTCGAGGAGCTCTCAAACCGAGTAGAAAAACAGAGAGAGAAAGAGAGAGGAACCACATGACCCCATGTGCCCATGTGCTTGCACATGGCCCATGTGCCTGCACACGGATTTGGGGGGGGGGGGGGGGGGGGGGCCATGTGCAGAGAAGAAGGGGGGGGCCCGGTTATAGGGGAAGCATCCCATGTGCAGAGAAGTGCAAATAAAGGAAAGGAAGCAATGCAATAAACGAAGAAGGGGAGGATGCCACGTAGGTTCGAGATGCTGCCCTCACTCTCTCTCCACTAAGAGAAACTTTTAATTGTACCGAGGTCTATACTAACTCGGGAGTTTGAACGTATTTGGAAAAGCTAAAAAATTGAAACTTAGGCTGCGTTGGGAAATTGAATAATTTCATCTTGAATTAATTATTTTATTTCCATAATATCATTATATTTTAGGATAGAAAGGAATAAAATGAATATCGTGTTTGGTAATATTCTATCATATTCTCTTGAATAAACTAAATATTGTTTGGTAAGTTTTTTGGAATTCTAGAAGAATAGTAGAAAAAGTAGTTTTTTGTAATCCAAAATACCAAATTTACCCTTATATATGAGTGCATTTTACATTATTGTATAATTAATATACAATGATGTAAAACATAAGTAAAAACTGTATTTTTTAATATTTATAATCTATATACAACTATGCTTTAAATATTAATTTTACTTATTTTAAATTTTAAATTTCAAATTTAAAGAAATCTAATTTCAAAATCAGATTTTCACATTAAAATTATATAATTTAATTTAAAATTAAAAATTTAAATTTTAAATTTAAAACATTTAAATTTATTATTTTAAATTTTAAATTTAATATTTAAATTTTAAAATTTAAAATAATAAATTTAATTTTTAAAAATTAAAAATTAAAAATTTTTAAAATTTCAAATTAAAATTGAACTCAGTACTTCACTTCTCCTTCTTCTCTTTTCTTCCTTTCTTTCTTTCTTTCCTCATGGGTTCCAACTCAGCAACACAATCCGAGCCAACCAGCTGCTGGGTACTGGTACCCCAAGCTGGGTACCGGTACCCCCCCTGGGTTCCGGAACCCAACAGCTGGTTCCGGAACCCAGCATCAGGTTCCGGAACCCACACCTCCAAAGCCCAAAAAACTCAGCAGAATATTTTACAAATTGAAAATTAATGCAATTTGCATAGCATCTAAAATTAATATTACAGCTAACTCAAATTTATCATATGCTTGACATAGACAAACACTGCCAATTCTGCATCAATACACATGTAAAACAACTTAGTATTATAGCCATATCACATAAAGAGTGTTTAGTTGCAACATTCAAGAGTACATACATTACTGATTAGGGAAACTCTAATACAACGAAGTAATCTACAATATTCTATCACCGGACATTACAAAGAAAGGCATAAAATTCATACTACATAACTTGATAATAAAGGTTTAAACCAAGCAGCCATTCCAACTTTTAGTATTACAAAGAAAAAAAGTAAAAAACTACCGATTGCTCCATAATTGCTCCGTGATTCTTGTGCGAAGATTGTCGCCGCGTCGCGACTCATCAGCGCCAACGAGACGAGTGTGATCCTCTTCTTGCTCCTCCAGGGGATTAGGTTCCATTTTCATGTTGAAATATATATCGCTTCCTTGGTGGCTCTTTATAAAGTTGTGGATGATACAACAAGCTAGAGCTATGCGACATTGCACCTTGTAGGGAAAGGGAGTTGCTTGGCGAAGCACTTTGAATCGCTTCTTTAAAATGCCGAAGGACTTCTCAACAGCATTGCGAAGTTGAGCATGTCTATGATTGTACAGATCTCGCGGTCCTCGAGGTCTGCGCGCCCTTGCATTGCCGTCAAATTGGCTCAAGTGGTATCGTTCTCTTCTAAAGGGTGCGAGGAACCGATCCGTATTGGCATAACCTGAATCCACCAAATAATATTTTCCTATACAAGAACAAGTTATACTTATATAAATTAAGCAAAATATAAAATCAAATATTTTAGGATTAACAGTACCTTCTGGAACCATTAAACCCCCGCTCTCGCAACACCAACGTAGCACTCTCATATCAGATGCAGAACCCTCCCATCCAGTGCATACAAATAAAAATTGGTGATCAAATGAACATACGGCCATCATATTTTGGGATGTGAACCCTTTTCGACAACGATATCGTGGTTGCTTGCCCTTCCTCACCACCACTGGTATGTGCGTCCCATCTAAAGCGCCAATTGCATTCTACAATTTGTAAAAAGATTAAGAAAAAAAGTTAGAAATAATGATCATTTTGTAAATATTGCATACTGGGTTCAGGACTCACTTTGAAAGGATGGAATAATGGGTTATCTCTAATTTTTGTGTGCATTCCAGTGTTACTACTCGGCACCTGTATATAGTCATCCCTAAGCTCGACCACACTACGTAGCACATTATTGAAATACCTACTTATAGTCTCCCCCGAGTGTTGAAATGTTTCAGCTAACACTCGATTTGTTACCCCATGTCCAACCCCAAATAAAAATATACCGAGTTGTTCATCAGCCGTAAGATGTCGAGTGCCCTGTATCAACCCTCTCCCGACCAATTCATCTCGAAGTCTTATGAAAGTAGTGTTTGACATTCGAAAATGTTGATACCCTCAGTCGGGATGTCCACTCAATATATCCATAATAATTTGGTGCCCGCTATATGGTCTAGTACGACAAGGTCTCTTATTCAAAGTATTTTGAAATGCTAAGGAGGCATCGTCGATCAAAATTGTTTGCACTTCTTCCCAATAATCTTCCTCCTCATCTAGAAAGGTCATAAGGTTGGCCACAGTTGGAGATGAAAATACACGCTGATTGATTAAACCACTCATCACTGCATATACAATGAAAATATCAAAGTTGATTCACAGATAAGGTAATTTCAACTAGGAAAAGAGAAGTAAATGAATCAAGTTAACAAACTAGGAAATGCTGCCAGCAAAAAGCATTTATAATGAATGCAATTCAAACACATAAGAGCTAGCAGTAAGCATTTTTAAATACATGATAAAGAGAAGAAATGGTGGAGGGCATATGTTGGCTCAGGATTAAAAGAGTTAATGCTGAAATGGTGGCTGCAATAGTTGATCCACTGCCTCCCTACCATTAACATTTGCAACCCTTTTAAGCATCATAGCCTATCCTGGACAGAACGCAAACTGCATCATAGCATTGTAGTAAGCATCATAGCCAATATGTAATAGAGGGTCCATCGAGCAAAGACAAAAAGTAGGATATAGTGCCAGATTATTGCAAGATATTGGATGCAGTTAAAAAAAGTTCATAGCAAGTGTACATGCTGCATCAATTTCACAAGACTAGTAAAGTACATCCATTTACAGATACTTGAAGAAAAAAAGATACAAACTGTATATAGATGGGCATAGTGGGTGTATTTTCAACCAGACAACACATTTGAATATGAGTTCAGAGAAAGAAGAATAAGTTAAAGAGAAAAAGGGTATACTTCCATCAATTCCATTGAATTATGCCACACTACCAATTTATAATTACTTGATATAAAGAAGAAATGGTAGATGTAATATGTTGGCTCAGGATTAAAAGAGTTAATGCTGAAATGGTGGCTGCAGTAGTTGATCCACTGCCTCCCTACCATTAACATTTGCAACCCTTTTAAGCATCATAGCCTATCCTGGGCAGGACGCAAACTGCATCATAGCATTGTAGTAAGCATCATAGCCAATATGCAATAGAGGGTCCATCGAGCAAAGGCAAAAAGTAGGATATAGTGCCAGATTATTGCAAGATATTGGATGCAGTTAAAAAAAGTTCATAGCAAGTGTACATGCTGCATCAATTCAGAGAAAGAAGAAAAAAGTTCATAGCAAGTGTACATGCTGCATCAATTTCACAAGACTAGTAAAGTACATCCATTTACAGATACTTGAAGAAAAAAAGATACAAACTGTATATAGATGGGCATAGTGGGTGTATTTTCAACCAGACAACACATTTGAATATGAGTTCAGAGAAAGAAGAAGAAGTTAAAGAGAAAAAGGGTATACTTCCATCTATTCCATTGAATTATGCCACACTACCAATTTATAAATACTTGATATAAAGAAGAAATGGTGGATGTAATATGTTGGCTCAGGATTAAAAGAGTTAATGCTTAAATAGTGGCTGCAGTAGTGTATCCACTGCCTCCCTACCATTAATATTTGCAACCCTTTTAAGCATCATAGCCTATACTGCACAAGAGGTAAGTAACACCCAATTCACAACCAGCCACCACATTTTCCTTTAAGTTAAGAGAGGAAAAAAATAGGCTCACCTTTGAACTAATTACATGTTCAATTAGTACCATAATTCTCATGTTCAACTCCACATTCTCAAACACATATGGCAAGTAACATTTGCAACCCTTTTAAGCATCAGAGCAAGGGTATACTGCACAGGAGGTAAACAACATGACAACTATGTATTAGGTACAAGCCAATATGCAATAGAAGATCCATCGAGCAAAGGCAAAAGGTCTGATATAGTGCCAGGTTAGTGCAAGATAATGGATGGTGTTAAATAACTGCATAGCAAGTGTATATGCTGCCATAAATTCCACTAGAATAGTAAACTGCATCCAGTTATAGCTAATTGAAGCAAGAAGATACAAAGTGATAAACTATTTTGCGAAGGGGGATGTTGAAACTATTAACACAACAATCAAGATCACACACCAGTTTCCATCTTTTTTCAAGACCACAAATGTGTGCGTAGGAGTTCCAACCAGCACTCACAAAAACCGCCCCCACCCCCGACCCCACCAACACAACCCAATATGAGAATGGAATATTTGTCACGCCCCGGGTGTAAACCAGAACCCGGGCCCGTCTACAGATCCGCCGTGCACACGGTATTTCCCGCGTACACGAAGCGCCAAACCTGCTCAGATATATAAGAGATAAAAATAAATGAGCAATAAAAACAGAGCTGAACTAAAACTAATACATCTCAGACTGAAGCTGGAAATAAAATACAATACATCTGTATAAATGATACATCTGTCTCTCCTAGCTCACCAAAATAAATACAACCTGCTGGCAAAAGCCAGTCCCAAGGTAAAAGTACAATCGTCTGAGGAAATGCGGGTACACCAACAGTCCAGCTAACACGCTCATCCTGCCTCGAAGTCTATCTACTCAGCCGTCCTCTCTCCTCGACCCGCCGCTGAAAACCCAGCAGCACCCGCAGAAGACACTGCAAAACAAGGGAGAAGAAAAAGAGGAAAGAAGAATGGGGGTGAGACTACCAGTAAACCAGTAGCCTCCCCTAGTGGGTAAAACCTCAAACCCTGACACACCCACTAGGTCTACCAGAGGCAAAAAGGAAAGAAGTGCGGTAAGCAATGATGACTGCTGAAAACAGGAACTACCACTACTATGCCTCTAATATGCCAAGCTAGAGAGATAGCTAACAATATGCATCAGAATATAAATGCCTGCCTGCCCAGACCCAATCGATACACCAGTAAGCACTGGTACTGCCTGCACTGCCTGCTTGCCAAATCGGGTATGCCAGTCTACGCATAACACCGATAGGGGATGAGAGTCCCGAGGACTCGAAGCCTGTAAAACGCACACTCCGGAGTGGCACTCGAGGGGAGCGACCCACACGAGTAAAGTGCCTGAGTAACAAGTATCATAAATCAGCAGGACTGGATCACGACTCTGATCAAAGTGGGAAAACCCATCCACTAAAGGGAGACCCGATCTCAACCTGATGCAAGATAAACAAATAGTGGGAAACCCCATCCACTAGAGACCTGATACCCAATCTGATGCATAAGCAACCTCCGGTCAACCGCCCAAGGTCCGCGGTTGCCGCAATACCCTGCCATCAAGCCTGCCTGTCCCAAAAACCCATGATCCACAATCGGGTAGAATAATCGATATCCGGTCAACCGCCTACTGTCCGCGGTTGCCGCAATAACCCCCAAGTCCGACATCAAGTACACCCTGTCTCCGACCCCAAGGTCCCGGCTACACTATCCTAAATCCCCGCTCGAACCCGAGCAACATGAGTCGAAAGTCTAAATAAGAAGGAGAAAGAAAGCAATCATGGTTTCTCCTAAGTCAAATCCCAATATGATAGTGTAGCAATAAAAGATGGCCTATCTAGATGTCCATACAAGCATGCAAGTGTTCTCAAGGAAATATAATTAAAGGCATTAATCATTAACAGTATCCACCTACGCATGTCGTCTACCCTCAAGTAGTACCATCAACAGGATAATCATATAGTCCAAAATGGATATTCCATTCCACATGCAAGGTTAACCGCTATCAAAGCAACCCTATTCCCACACCGGCATGCATGAACCCAACCCCAATCATGATTAATCAAGATGTCCAATAAAGGGGATCACTCTAATATTCCTAGTGAGCATGTCAAAATAGAGGCAAGAACAACCACCCACCTCGAGCGCTAAATCCCGATCCCAACAGCGAAGTCCGCGCCCGGTCTCAACGATCACCACGGTACTGCACAAAATACCCCAAAAGAACAAGCACAATTAACATACAATGTTCGCACCGAAATCTGTCCATAATACAATCAGTCCACAGTTTTGCCTTTTTCACCTGCGAGATCTGCTCTGGAAATTCCAGGAAAAATACCGTCACGATCCTCGCGACGAACCGGTCGAAACGACTACCTGCACATTCCCACACGATTTTTCTACGCTGAGAACCAAAATCGACAAGGGAACCACCCCGAACAATACTTCCACCCAAAACTGTACTACAAAGTTCTGTAAAAAGGGGGTTCTCACCTTCAGGGAAATTCCAGAAAAATCCAAGAAAATTCAGAGAGACTCCTTTCGATGTGTAGATGCAAATCCTCTTTTGAATCACCCCAATCCGATGCCCGGTTGCGGAGATATCACCGAAATACCGAACCGCTGTCCAAAACTCCATCACAGCAACATGGGGTCACAAGATGATCCGAAAAACCCATGAAAACCTCGGAATGGGGAAAAACCAGTAGAAACGAGAAACGTAGCCCTACCTGTCATGAATCCAACGGCGCAAAAATCGTGAAAATAGGAGGTCGGGGTGAGTCGGGGGAGCCTGAACACTGAAATGCGACGAATCGGGTTGCCGGAGAATGATCGTCGCGCTGCGCCGGAAAAATCTCAAACCTCGGGATCCGAGCCTCCTAAATTCCTCAAACTTGACAGGAGTGTTCCTCTCTTCTGGGAGAAGATTTCATCTTCTCACTCCTTGAGAAGATGAAGCCTCTAAGATGGAGAAAACTGCCTTTGAATGAGCCTCGGATGGAAATAATAGGAAAAAACCAGAAAAACAATTCCCTTAATTACCTCTGTGTCCCGCCGAACAGGAAACACCGAAATCGGCCAATAAAAAGCTGCCACGTGTCCATCAAACACAAAACACCAAATGCACCCAATCGGATTTTGCCACGTGGCGCCGACCAGCCCTGCCCGCGCGCCCAGTCGCGTCTGCTGCCCTGCCCACACAGTTGACCGTCCAATAGGAACGTGCCACGTGTCACTGTTACTGTTCGGTGCACCCGGTGCACGAAATCCCGTGGACCGAACCACTCGTAACCCGCCACGTGTCCAAGCCCGGTGCACCATGGACCATGAGCCAACCAGAATACTCCGTGGACCAACGCCTGTGAGCCAGCCTATGGGAAGATGCCACGTGTCCCCCGCCTCGGTGCACGCCCGCCGCGTGGACCGGCCGCCTGCCCGCGCGCCCGCGCGCTGCCCGCGCCCTGCCCGCGCCGCGCGCCGCCGCTGCTCCGCCTGCCCGAGGCTGCGCCGCCTCCCGCCGACGCTGCCCGCCGCCGCTGCCGGCCGCCGGTGATCGCCGGAATTACTGTTCCAGCGGTGAACAGTACCCGAGCCCCAAAAATGCAAGTGGGTAGTCCGATTTGACCGTTTTCGCGCGCTGAATCCAGATTTGACGTCCGTTTCGCCAAATTCCAACCCGATAATTCGCCGGAGGCTCCCGGAAAGGTATTTTCAATCCGAATTTCGCGCCGAGTCCAAATTTGATATCCGATTTGCGCGAAAACAACTCTAAACATCCGATGGGGTCAACCGATCACCCATGTGATCCATTTAAGCTCGAAGTCCAACACTTGTGTCCAATTATGCCCCAAACACCTCCAACACACCGCGTAGGCCTCCAATAGCCACCCCAACACACCGAAACAGCTCTGCGGAGATCCAGGTCATCACAATATTTGAGCATTTCAGAATAGTAATTACATAAACCAAGCAGCACATAGGTTTTTGTTTAAAAACAAGACTAATGTAACTAGCATTAGTCTTGTTTAAAAACAAGACAAATTACATAAAGGGTTAAACCAAGCAGCATATAGGTTTTTTTTTTTAAAACAAGACTAATGTAACAAGCATTAATATATGATGAAGTTATGAAGATGCAATTGGCTGAATTTGCAAGACATGTATGTTTGCAAAAAGCCAACGGTAAAGTAGTTCAAGTACAACACAAAATATACCACAGCATATATAGTAAGGCGTTGCTAACCATACGGAAAAGCCAAAAAAGGATATAGTTTGTACGCAACACCAACAAAACCTGATTGTAGAGCAGAAATAGACTTAATTAGTTAGGAGGGAAGGAGGGTGCATCGGGCCTTAGTACACTGGACATCCTTTGCGGCACCATTTGTCGGTCAATCCACATGTATAGAATATCACCACTCAAAGTCATAAAGATCGATCTGTTGCGCTCGTCCCACAAAGCTTCGCATGCGGATAGGATTGCTTCGAGAGACAAATTTGGGAGGTCATATAATCTTACCATACACTCCTCTATGGAGTGAACATTTGGACGCGCGTCGAGCTCACGCTGCAACATCTTCTCCGCAATGTTCAATCTTTTTTTCCCTAGTTACATCAGCTCTTGGATTGCATCAGCATTTGACTCAATTCGTCCCTTGCGGTTTGAAGTCAGAGTTGTTTTGCGTGAGGGAGGTGATGATCGACGTCTCTTGGCAGATGAAGTATGGCCTGAAGCATTGCTAGCATTTAGATTTCCCCTCTTCGTTGGTGTTGGAGTAGGGGAACAAGAAGTTGCGTCATTGACACGATCATTCAATGGCGACATAGGCACGGGCACATATGGAGCAACAGAAGATTGCCCGACGCCGGAGGGGCCAGCCAAGGATTGCTTGATTTGTTGTAAATTAGCGGTTGTAGTAGGAGAAGAGGAGGATGTGCTGCGCACATCCTCACCTTGCATCCCTGTTGTGAAACCATGTCTACCTGTGGCAGTGGTCTTTCCGGAAAGGAATTCAATATCTTTATAAGCAGGAAACGGTTTGTCCCTACACCGTGCATATGATTGATTTTCCTGCAAAGAAACCTTATTGATTAGGTCTTTGATTGACATAGTAATATATTCAAAATGTAAATGGCGAATAAAATTACATACCGCTATCACCGCTTCCCAATCACTCGAATCACCGGCGGTTGGAATGTTACGATCATAATCCCACCCCCAACCACTCTTGTTAGCCAAAGTTTGGTACATTACAAACTGTCGCTTCAACACCTTCAATCGATTTTGAAGATGGCATTTGAGGAACTTCAATTTTGTACGTTCATTGAAGTCGTGAACTATTCTATTCCAACCAAGCGGAGTGAAACTCCCATTCACGAAATTTCCAAGCACATGTTCCTCCGTCATCAAGTTAAGCATTGCCGAATCCATTACCTCTGTCCAGTTTCCAGATCGTACTCTGCTTTTGGAGGATTCTTGACCATAGCTTTCAATACTTTGGCTATCAGTTGATGTGATATCAATGACATTATGATATTTTCTAACAAACCGAGTGGCTGATTTGCTTTGATGGGCCATATGAAGGATACAACATATACCAGTAAGATATTATTAAGTGGGAATGTTGCAAGTATAGATTATAGTTTTTGAAGTTGGCTCAGGGATAAAAGGTTCAATAGGATTCAAGATGGATGCAAATGTAAGTAAAGTTTGCCACCCAAACTTGAAATTTTACACTCTTATCCATGCATCATCGCCTAAATTGTCTCTTTAAAGGCATCCAAAAATTATACGCATGCAAGGCTCAAGGATAAAAGGTTCAATAGAATTCAAGGTGGCTGCAAATCTAAGTAAAGTTTACCACCCAACCTTGAAATTTTACACTCTTATCCATGCATCATCGCCTAAATTGTCTCTTTAAAGGCATCCAAAAATTAAACACATGCAAGGCTCAGGGATAAAAGGTTCAATAGAATTCAAGGTGGCTGCAAATAAAATTTTAAGGTTGCAACTCAACCTTGAAATTTTAATCTCTTATCCGTGCATCATCGCCTAAATTTTCTGATTCAAGCCAACCAACAACTAAACAGATGTAAGGCAACATGAAACTAAATTGATGGCAGCATATCCTTTTTCATGCTTTACTCTTTATGGAATTTGGTATTATCAACACATACATGGCTCAGCATGTATGAATCCATTGCCTGAGTTGAACTGCTATCATCGCTAATAACCCTAATATTAAATCAGCAATAAAGATGCAACCAATTTGTTGAACTTGTCTACTGGCAACAACATAAACATAGCTTATAATAGAAAGGCTCACATTTGAAACTTCAAATAGTGCACGGACAGTATGCACTATAGAGATCGGCGTACAGTAAGGATAAATGGATCTTCTCCTCCAAATATATGCAGATAAAGGTTTGGAACTATCACACAGACTACAATTTATAGAAAAGTAAGAAGCATTAACTCTGTTAGATAGTAGGGGATAAGAGTGTAAAATATGTGGCGAGTTGACAAGTCGAAACAAATGCAAGATCTCAGAGAAAATATTATTGCTGAGATAGATCGAGTCTAATGAATGCCAAATCTTTGCAGAGAACCAAGATCTGCCTTGTATTGATGGTTGAGAGAGGCAACTTCGTGGACAACCAGAGCATTAAACTTGGTGTTTGCAAAGAGTAGGTTGAAATCCCTCTCGAGTTAGTTTAGAAGAAGAAGTACATTTTGAGGCGAGATGACAACTCGAAGCAACTCCTCTATCAGCACAAAAGATAGCTTTCTGGATGGTGTGCAGAAATCACCGCGATCTTGCCAATCTTCGGTGACAAGAGGACATTGCTTGAGATCAAGACACTTCAATAAATGTTGACCTTCAGCTTCAGCAGCGGTAGATGGCCACTCCGGGCGTTGGTAAACAACGGAGGTAATATGAAAGAGAAAAAATCGACGAGCTCGGAGAGAGAAAGAGATCTGGTAGGAGAGGATCAGGTAGATTAAAGAGAGGAGAGGAGTAAAGAGGGTTTGAGGGATGAAGACGATGGCTTCTTACACCAACGGGGTGAGGGTAGGCGGGATGGGGTGAAGGTGTAAATGGAGGCGGGATTAACGAGGCATTTGGAAAAAAAGATCTGGTAGGAGAGGATCAGGTAGATTAAAGAGAGGAGAGGAGTAAAGAGGGTTTGAGGGATGAAGACGATGGCTTCTCACACCAACGAGGCGAGGGTAGACGGGAGGGGGTGAAAGTGTAAATGGAGGCGGGATTAACGAGGCATTTGGGGAAAGGAGAAAACAAAGAAGTTTTTAAATTTTAATTTGCCCTTGGGCCCAGGGATAAGCTAATTCTAAGGGTGAATCAGAATTAATTTAACGGGTTATTCTCTTAAAAAGAGGAATAACCCGGTTTGACCGGGATTAATTTTTTAAACTAATTCGGATTATGTTTGGAGGGATTAGCAATATAATTTGTATTAATACCTATTAAAATATAAATTTATGGATTCAATCCTATCGTACGGTACAATTAATGTGGCTATAAAGGTCAACCATGTCTTTCCTACAGAGGGAGAATAATACGAGGTGATTATAAACAGGCAAAAGAGACATGACAACTCGAGTTGGAGCCGAACCTGAAGAGATGCTTTTGGAGGCTCAAACGCTTATTTGACGAGACAATGACTACCATATTTGTTTAGATGACGAGGCAGGACATCGTACCAAATTTAGCGACCAGAATGGAAGGGAGGTAAGGTTGATGAAAAGCCGAAAAAGATGAATAAGCATGTGGAGGGGAAGGATAAGATAGGTGAATCCTTAAGGCAATGTTTGGCAAGAAGATAGAGGAATACATGTATTTATTCTTGTAATTCTGCCAAACAGGAATTCATATTTGCATGAATAGACTATCCTAGTCAAACCGGGTAATTCTTGGGTATTCCAGAATTACCCGCTAATATTAATTCCCCAACACCTCTAGAATTAGCTTGGTTGGGAATTTATTCCAGAGGCAGGTTTAGGAAAAACACCCTCGTACCGCGTGCCATCCTGCTCTCGTGCTTATCGCCTCCATGTTGAAGCCTTTTTTCATCTCCCTCTCCTACCTCTTTCATCCCTACCGAGGTCTTCGTCTCTCTTTCCTCTTTACTGCTATTTGCCAACCTCCTCTGAGATGACTCGTCTCTCTTTCTCTCTCCTATTTACTCTATTTTACCTCCTATCCCTAACCTCCTAAAGCGTTGTCTCTCGAGCCATCCTATTTACTTCGGATGCTCTGTTAACTCTCTTTCCCAAGGAGCCAGTGCTATCGTTATTCGTAAGGTTATCAAGGTTGAGATTACTGGTTAAGGTGATTAGTGGGTTGGACTTGTTGTAGGTCCGGGCTTGGACAGGGAGCGCGATCATGAAGGGGGTCAGCGACCTAAGGTTTGATTGGTTGAGATGGGTACTCCATGTTATAGTCGGTGAGCGTATATCATCTTCCTTTTCTTACATATGTCGGTTTTGTTCTCTCTATTCCTATTATTGTCTTGCATATAGATAGGCTTGTTTGACATATATCGTACTTATCATTTATTTGAGCATATTAGATCTATGGGTCCAAGGGTTTGATCATATTTCATCATATTCGGCTTCGGCCGAGGTACTCGGCATTATGCCAACGAGAGTCACAACACTTGGGAGTATTCATGGGCACCGAGTTGGCCAAGCCACCGACAGAGGTGCACTTATCCGGATAGGTCGTCTATATTGTGATGATCCGGATCTCCGCAGAGCTTTTGTAGTATGCTCGGCAATTCCTAGAGGCTTATTTTGGGTGATAGAGATGGTTGTGCGCAAATCGGACTTCAGGATTTAACCCAGCGTGAAAATTGGATCAAGTTTGCTTATCTGGAAGCCTTCGTCAAATTTTAGAAGTGGAATTTGGCAAAACGGACATCGGATTTAGATTCAGCGCGCGAAAACGATGAAAAACGGCTATTTACTTGTATTTTCGAGATCCGGACGCCCAAAAACAAATTTTTGGGCAAGGGTTACTATTCTGGCCGGCTGGCAGCGCCGGCGGCGGAGCGCGGCGGCGCGCAGGCGCGGGCAGGTGCGGGTAGCGGGGGCAGGTGCGGGCAAGCCGGTTCACGGCCCAGGCGAGTGGACCGAGACCAGGGAGTTTTTGGACTACCACGTGGCAGCCCAGGATTGGCTGGGCTGCCGACGGCGGCGGGGCGGCGCCACATGGTAGCTTCTAATTGGTCGACATCTTCCGGAAGACCCGGCACGTGGACTGCGCGTGGACCACGTGGGACACGTGGCGCGCGCCCATTGGCGGGCGCCAGCTGCCGGGCGTGCACTCGGCGCACGGAGTAGAGGCGGCGGGACACGTGGCAACATTAGGTAGTTTCGGGCGCTCGATGTGGACGCTGCGGATGGCCGCCACATGGATTCGGGTGCGCACAGTAACTTTCGGGCGCCCGAATCCAGCTGCTTGACCCAATAGTGAGTCTTCATGGGTTTTGGCTATAAATAGCCCTCTTGGGGCTGGCATTTGGCGACTTTCTGAGATTCGATTTTTGAGCCGTTTTCGATAATGAGCTTCTGTTTCGAGTCTTCTTCGCTTCTTGGGGTTTTGGGGAATTTTTGGAGATCGTTTAATATTTTTGCCTACCCGATCTCGCGAGTTGTGACGTTTCTTCGGCATCAGTCTTTTCCGTCGGCTCTTCGTCTGTGAGCTCCCCCGAGCTGATCTCTTGGAGTTTTTTTGCCAATTTTTGTGGCAGGGTTTTCACGACAGGTAGGCCTTCGATTTTGGTACACATCACTCTTCTCCGTTTTGAGTTTTTATGGGAGTTCTTGCAGTATCTTCAGACCCCCTTTTTTTGTGACACTTTTCTGGACAGCGGAGGAGTAATCTTGCTTTTTCTCGGGCTACGGTTGTCGAAAATGGGAGTTTAAAGACTTGTTTCGCATCTAAACTTCACGAGGATCGTAAACGTATTTTTCTTGGAATTTTTGGAGGGCATCTCGTAGGAGGTAATTTCCTGTTTTGTGGATAGATGTGCAAGAGGATTACTGTTTTGAGTGATTTGACCTTACCACGATGTTCGGCTTATATCTCAGTGACTGGGAGAAGTTTTCTGATGATTTTTGGTGCGTTGAAACCGTGTGAACCTGAGGAACACTCATGTCTAGTTTCAGCTTTGTCAAACTTTGGATTAGCGAGTTCCAGGTGGGTTGGATTTTCCTCCAAAACTAGCGGGCGACATACTAATTCTATGTCGTAGTATGCATGCATGATAAGTAGAGTACTCCTTTTGTGGACCGAGATGCAAGCATGATTAAATTAGTAAATTGATTATTTCTTGTGATAATGAAATATTCGAACCTTGACTAGCACCCCGTCATATGTTTGTATGTATTAAACCAGACTAGTAGAGAACCCTCATTTAGGCTAGATTCTTTTATACTCTAGACGTCCTCACTTTATATTCTATCCCTGGACGTAGTGTTTTCCTCGCCCGGGTAGTGGGCCGAGTGGTCGGGATTTCTTTTAGTGTGGGATGCATGTTGCACTCATGCTTGGGGGCCGAGTGGAGTCTGGTAGCTATGGTTAGCCTTGTACTGGTGTCGGGAGCCGTTTGAGTAAACGGTGGTCCCGGGTTGTCGAGTTTTCTCTGACCTAGTTGTCATCACTGTGTTCGTGGCAGTAGTGTACTGGTGATAGCAGGACCCTTGAACCCAGACTGTTTTGGACACACACATGATTTCAGTAAACCTATGTTTTCCTTCCGAATTTCGAAGGGTTGCCGAAGCCTATTCTTGTTTGATTGGGTGAAGGCATTATCCCTTCGGGGTTGGGAAATAAAACTTGTTTTAACTGATTTTGTTAAAGAATTAAAATTTATTAAATTGGGCTTCTTAAATTAAGAATGGTTTTCGGTAATAACTGTCATCTTTTCTTGTAAACTTCCTCACCCAAGGAGGTTTGAGTGATCTGGGTTCAATGGGCTGTTTCCATATTTGGGATGAAAGCTACGGGGGCTGTGCCTAGAACCTGTTCTTGTTTGATAGGGTTGTAGGTGCTAGTCTCCCGGAACTTTCGGATCCTGCTTGGTTTCCTCATAATATTTTACCCGAGGGAGTTGATTTTCCCGAACTATAAGGGGTCGAGAACTTTGAAAGGTAGAGTCTGGAGTCTGTTCTTGTTTGATTAGGATTCTAGGCACCGGCCTATCAGGATTCTCGAACCTTTACGGTGTCGGTCAGTTTTGTGTCATTTGTGAGTTGGGTGTTCTGTTTTGGGAGCCGTTTGGATTGACGGTGGTCCCGAACTGTGGAGTGTCTCCTGCAGATGTTGTTAGTGTTGAGTAGTTGTTGTCGATCTGATTGATCGTGGATTTGGATTATAGCTTGCATGAGCCATATTGAGCTCGATAGAGATGCGCGGATATTTTCCTCGGTGGGGTCGCGCCCCTCGAGTGCCGCTCCAGAGCTAGGCCTGTTACTTATCTTTCGCAGCTTGTCGACGTAGTCCGAGTGGGACCGCCTACGCACTTCCCGTCCCTGTAGGGATGTGAGTTGTAGGTTGGCGCAGGTTTAACTTGACCCTATGTGGCAGTCAGTGTGATTGGATTGATCGAGTATTTTGAGTTGGAGTTGATGCATCATTTTCATCTATATCACTCCTTGAGCATTATAGATAGAGCCATGGCAGCAGTAGAGTTTATTTCCTACTTACTTACCTTTGCTTATAACATTGTTATCTTATGCATCCAGTAGATTTAGTGTGTCACGCCCCGGGAGAAGATAAACAGCGAAAAATACAGTACACATTTTTTTTTTTTTTTTTTAAGGGCTCCCGCGAGGCACGTGCCCAGACCCGCCACATACATCAGTTCTCTCCGTATGATCAGAGTCTCACTTGCGTATGTACGACGTAGCTATCACCACTATACTTTAACCACAACAACCGAGTAGTGAAGTAAGAAGATGCTTATGTTGTAAAACGTTGTTAATTTAGCGCGGCATAAGTTTGAAAGTATAAATCCACGGGTTTTAATACTGTGCCTATGCGACACCTGATTTTTGAAATACTTTTCGCAACCCTTTTTATGTTGTTGAAAACCGCATTTGAAATGCATAAGGAAAATGAAAAGTCCTATCATACAGTTGTCCAAACACCAGTCATCCATCTCAACATCCACATCCACCACAATAACTAAACCACATGCGAAATAGACTAACCAGCTGAAGTAAGCAATAAAGAGAAGGTATGATATCACCAACCAGAAGATTGGCTAAGACTCTCTAGTCGTAACCTCACCGCCGTCCCAGATCCCACCCCTGATCGAACCTGTCACAGTGTGGGAAGTCAGTGACACGAAGAGTACAGATGTAATAAAACGACAAGTATGATGCTAAAAGGTACTGATAATAAATCAAACCGTAAAACCAGAGCATCCACAACCCCATCCTGCAATCAATCATATCGCCCCTGAGAAGCTGAACTGAGCACCTGCCATGTCGATCCGGGGACCTCAAGCAAAAGAAATCCGCCCTGCTCTGACCTTGGCGCATTTAAACCCCCACTGCACAAGTGCAGCTTCGCAAATAACCGCAAGGGGCCCCCACTAACGTCACCTCGTAGGGTTCACGGGTCATCAGACCACCTTTCCGGAAAAGTATACCGACACGGTGGCCAAACCGCTGGTGTGCGTGCAAGCGCCATGAGCATAGTAACCATAATAAAACGAGTGTCATAAACACCTGCGACACTCGTTGCTCCAAAAAGTATAAGTGCCGATACACGTGCAGAACATGGGGTTAGTCATCAACTCATAATATTGTTCAAACCAAAACTATCGTACTAATTAGTAACATAACTGTAAACAAACGTTGATAACAAAAAAAAGGAAAGCTCGATATGTTCCTACCGACGGCATCCCCCTTTTCGGATAAAGGTACCCACCTCAGAAAGCGTCGACCGAAACACCTGAAATCGCCCGACGCCTTCGTACGACTCCCGGACCTAAAAGTTCCCAAAAATAAACAATAATAAGACTAAACCTTGCCCTGCAAAACAAAGGACCCGACCTCTGTCCGGAAAAACACAAACAGCACCAAAAACCCAACCTATCGCGGCGCAAACAACAGCGCGGCACGGGCAGCCCCGCGCGGGCACGGGCGGCGCAGCGCATGCAATAGCCCCGCAAGGGCACCTCCCCCGAGCGGGCGCGCAAACAGCGTGTCAGCCCCACGCGGGTGCGCGCGGCGCAAGCAGCTGCACCGCGCGGGCACCAGCCCCGCGCGGGTGCGCGCGGCACAAGCAGCACCCCGGGCACGGCGCGGCGGCGTGGCAGGGCGCGACCTTCCCCTGGGTGTGCTTCCCTGCGCGCAGCTGTACCGGCGGCCTGGCAGGGCGCGGCCCTCGGTAGGGCGTGGCACGCGAACAACACGGCACGGCTGCAGCAGTGGTGGCGACGCGTAGCGACACGCGGCAGCCCACTGGACGGGGTGTGCGCACACAGTGCGGCATCCATCCCTTGTGGGAGAGTGCCGGCGGTGCGCGACCTTGCGCTGTGCGGCGTGCGGCCGCAGCGCGGCGGTGCCCCGAGCGGCCAAGCCCTGGCAGCGCGCGGCCCCCGCGCTACGCGGCCCTATGCCCGCGGCGCAGCAAAGCCCCGCGCGGCCAGGATGGCGGCGCGCGCCCCCGCGCTGCCTGGGCATGCGCCCGCAGCGCGGCGAAGCCCAGCGCCGCCATCCGCGCGCGTCCCCGCGCTGCCGGGGCATGCGCCCGCAGCGCGGTGAAGGCGCGCGGCCCGCGCTGCTGGGGCATGCGTGCGGATAGGGCATCGGGCGGTGCGGTGGCGACGCCGGTAAAACATTCCGCCAAAAGCCCAAAACATAAAACGACGTACATAACGAAAAGCACAACAAAAACCCTAAATTAACGGGGTAAGCTAACCTGGTAAGATCGGAACAGACGATACGATCCCGCCTTCCGGTGACGGTGATGCTCCTCGGTCCGTCCCTCGGTTAGCGTCGTTTTCGTCTTTGGTTTCCCGGCACCACGAGGAGGAACGAGAAGGAAAAAGGGAAACCCTAATTCGGGAAGTGGTAAATTTTCCTTTTTTTCTTTTTCGTGTATGTACGAATTCCAAAATTCTGATATAGATTAAAAAGAAATTCTCCAACCAACTTCTCGATAAGCGTGCCACCTAAGCAACATTTCTAAGATATTCGGTACAGATTTTGATGCACCAAGGCCCTTAACGGATTCTACTTATTCAATCGTACCCGTTAACACTATCGACTCATTCCGGGAGATCCGTAAGTCAGATTTCAGATCCGATCGCTTTGTTATTCTCCGTTTTTTGAGCTCAATCACAGAAAAATATTCGCAAGCGCAGAAGTTCTACCCTAAAAAGTCGATAATTTAATCTCCTAACAACTAACTTTATTCAAAAGGAAATATATATAAAAAAAAGGCAAGAAAGGTCGTGATACTACATCACACACTCCTTAAAAAGAGTTTCGTTCTCGAAACTTATCATCTACCATCGTCAAACAAAACCGGAAAACATTCTCACATCTTCGATTCTAATTCCCAAGTAGCTTCGCGCTCTTCATGATTACTCCACAGCACCCTCCCGTAAGGAATAATCCGGTTGCGCAACTTTTTGTCTTCGCGTGCCAAGATCCGTACCTGTGTCTCACCGAAGCTCAAATCCTCTCGAAGCTCAATTGCAAAAGCGTCCAGGACGTGCAACGGATCAGGGAGGTATTTCCGGAGCATTCATACGTGGAAGACGTTATGTACCCGATTGAGATTCGGTGACAAGGCTAAACGATAGGCTACCGGGCCAATACGCTCTAAGATTCCACAAGGTCTAACAAACCGCGGGCACAACTTGCCATACAAACCGAACCATTTGATCCCCTTGGATGGCGAAACTCGGAGCAACACATGCTCCGACCTGAAACTCTAGGTCACGACATCTCCGATCCGCATAGCTTTTCTGTCGACTCTGGGCGGTCATCAACCGCTGCCTGATAATGCGCACCTTTGCCTCAGCCTCCTCCACTAAGTCTGGACCCAAAAACTTCCGCTCCCCAAAATCATCCCAACAAATTGGGAATCGACACTGACGCCCGTACAAAGCTTCATACGGCGCCATCTGAACGCTCGCCTGGTAGCTGTTGTTATAGGCAATTCCACTAGAGGAAGAAATTGAGACCACCCTTCACCAAGTCAAGTACGCACACTCGGAGCATGTCTTCGAGAATCTGGATCACCCGCTCTGACTGTCCGTCGCTCTGGGGGTGGAATGCCGTGCTGAAATGTAGTTTGGTCTCCAAGGCCTGCTGCAGGCTCCGCCAAAAGTTCGGCATAAATCAAGTGTCTCTGTCTGAAGTAATCGACGCCGGTACCCCATGCAATCTCACAACCTCGTTGATGTATAGTTGCGCCAAACGGTCCCGAGACCACGTCGTGAATAGGTAGGAAATATGCCGACTTCGTCAATCGGTCTACCACGACCCAGACCGCGTCGTGACCTTGCTACGATCGTGGAAAACCGGTGATGAAGTCCATGGTGATCCGCTCCCACTTCCACTCTAGCACCGGAAGAGGGTGCAACCTTTCCGCCGGGCGCTGGTGCTCGGCCTTTACCTGCTGACATACCAGGCAGTATGCCACGAAACGCGTAACGTCTCCCTTCAATTTGGGTCACCAAAAGGTATAACTGAGATCCTTGTACATCTTCGTGCCCCCAGGATGCGCCATAAAGAGCACAGCGTGCCTCTATCAATATTTCTTTCCTCAAAGCTGGCAAGTCGGGCACACACAAACGTCCTCAGAACCGTATTGCGTCGTCCTCCTGGTCTGAAGTGAATCTTGTCCCGCACAAGTTGCAATAGTGCGTTTGTCTTTTGACCTTCCAGGATTTTCTCGAGCAAAGTAGGCTTGACCCTAAGGGTTGAGAGTCGGGCAACCGTACCTTCCGGTACAACCTCCAGTCTTATTCGTTGGAAATCCGCGACTAACCCATCCTGCTGGGTAATCGCACTCACTGATAACCCTTCTGTCTGACCTCTTCTGCTCAAGGCATCCGCAACTACATTTGCCTTCCCGGATGATATTGGATGGCCAGATCGTAGTCCTTCAACAACTCTAACCAACGCCCTTTCCGCAAGTTCAGTTCCTTCTAAGTAAATAAATACTTAAGGCTCTAGTGGTCCAAGTACGGTCTGAGGATCCTATTCATCATATCCATGAACGCTGCTAGAGTGTTCGTAAGTCCAACTGACATAACCGTAAACTCGTAATGGCCGTATTGAGTTCGGAAAGCCATTTTAGGAACATTCTCACCCCGAATTCTAAGCTGATGATAGCCGGACTGCAATTCAATTTTAGAGAACACCGTTGCTCCTTGCAATTGGTCAAACATGTCATCAATCCGAGGCAAGGGGTACTTATATTTCACTGTGATCTTGTTTATCTCCCGATAGTCAATGCACATGCGCAAACTTCCGTCCTTCTTTCGTACGAAAAGAGCGGGTGCTCCCCAAGGCGACGCGCTCGGCCTGATGAACCCCTTGTCCAAAAGGTCCTCGAGTTGCGCCTTAAGCCCCTTCAACTCTGCGAAAACCATCCGATAGGACTCCTTGGTGATAGGTTGCGTGTCCGGGGCAAACTCGATCGAGAACTCGATCTCTCGCTCAGGCGGCATCCCTGGCAATTCTTCGGGAAAATGCTTGGGAAGTCCCTCACGATCGGATCGTCTGAAAGTAGTGTTGAAGGTCGAGAGATCAAAACCACCGAAGTCACGTACGCTACACACATCCTCCCTCCACCATCTTCTTGCCCGTGACGCAGAATGAGAGATGAGAAGGAAAATACTCTCACACGCTAAGTGCACGTATTCCGGAAAACCAGGTTTCCTGAAGACGCACTTGGTGCTTCTGGCAGTCAATCACCGCCTAATGATTGGTAAGCCAGGTCTATCTCGTTACTATACGCCGAAATCCCTCAAGCGGGATTACCACCTGTTCCAAGGGCATACTAACCTGCCCAACCTCACCGGGCAGGAAGGAATATAGCTACCTGCCTCAGGGGTTACCTAGGGTCTGAACGAACCTATTTCTACGAAGGGGGGTCTCTCTAATAACTATGGGTATAGGAGGAAAAATGCGAGATATGAAAAGTGGGGATGCTCCGGGGTCAAACAAGGTCCTATCTCGAAAAGAGAACTACGAATAGAGTATTACCTGCTACTACTTCCTTCTGGGGGCAGTGCGTCTCTGCCGAGCCGTCGCGTAAGCCTCCCGCGGGGCTGTAGCGGCGACCCTCTCCTCGTGTCGTGATGCTGAAGGTGCTGTTCCCGGGTTCAGGGGCATTTAGAGCGGAAGTACCCCGGCCTGCCACAACTGGAACCATGGGTCGTGCCTCCAGGAACATTCGATCAGCCCAGTGTGCTCCTCCGCACAAGATGCAAGGCTGGTCCCCCGGCTCCTATCCCCTCGTTGGCGTGCTCCTGGTTCCTTGCTGCGTCCTTGGATGCTTGGGTGGTCGGCTCCCATTGGAAAAAGCCATCCTCAGGATAAAATTGAGGTCGTTTCTTGTCCCGGTTATGCTTATAGCCCTCATGCCGGGCATGAGTGACAGCCAATTCCCGCTCCACTAAGGTGGCCATGTCGACCACCTCTTGAAAGGTATGCTAACTTGCCGCTTGTGCTGTCCGAAAGATGTCGCTCCGTAGACCATCCACGAAAAGGTGGGCCATGTGGGATTCGTCCCTTATGATAAGAGGGAACGCGATCAGCCGCACTGGCGCTTTGCGTCAACCGGTACATTTATTCCATGAGTGCTGATAGTTGCCAGGCCATAACCTGTAACTGTTGTCGAAGTAGCCGGTTCTCTGCAGCTGTCGGCGTCGTCCTATCTACTCCTGTGTCATCGATTGATGACCTAGTCCGAGTCATAGAGTGAGCATGCATAGAAGCCAAGTCAAACCTATACTTAACTGATTTAAGAACTGCGCCATACTATCAGTTAAGTACCTCCACCCTCCCGACACTCGCGCTCTGACGTACCTAACCTTTGGTTATTTCATAGGTTAGCCGCAAGTGATATTGTGTTCAGTGGATGTTGGATGTTAACTACCGTGGTTAAAGTCGTTTTGCTCTGATACCATATTAATCTGTCACGCCCCGGGAGAAGATAAACACGAAAAATACAGTACACATTTTTTTTTTTTTTTAGAGCTCCCGCGAGGCACTGCCCAGACCCGCCATCACATACACCAGTTCTCTCCTCCGTATGATAGAGACAAGTCTCACTTGCGTATGTACGGCGTAGCTATCACCACTATACTTTAACCACAACAACCGAGTAGTGAAGTAAGAAGATGCTTATGTTGTAAAACGATGTTAATTTAGCACGGCATAAGTTTGAAAGGATAAATCCACGGATTTTAAATACTGTGCCTATGGGACACCTGATTTTTGAAATACTTTTCGCAACCCTTTTTATGTTGTTGAAAACCGCATTTGAAATGCATAAGGAAAATGAAAAGTCCTATCATACAGTTGTCCAAACACCAGTCATCCATCTCAACATCCACATCCACCACAATAACTAAACCACATGTGAAATAGACTAACCAACTGAAATAAGCAATAAAGAGAAGGTATGATATCACCAACCAGAAGATTGGCTAAGACTCTCTAGTCGCAACCTCACCGCCGTCCCAGATCCCACCCCTGATCGAACCTGTCACAGTGTGGGAAGTCAGTGACACGAAGAGTACAGATGTAATAAACGACAAGTATGATGCTAAAAGGTACTGATAATAAATCAAACCGTAAAACCAAGCATCCACACCCCCATCCTGCAATCATCATATCGCCACCGAGAAGCTAAACTGAGCACCTGCCATGTCGATCCGGGGACCTCAAGCAAAAGAAATCCGCCCCGCTCTCACCTTGGTGCATTTAAACCCCCACTGCACAAGTGCAGCTCCGCAAATAATCGCAAGGGGCCTCCACTAACGTCACTTCGTAGGGTTCACGGGTCATCATACCACCTTTCCGGAAAAGTACACTGACACGGTGGCCAAACCGCTGGTGTGCGTGCAAGCGCCATGAGCATTAACCATAATAAAACGAGTGTCATAAACACCTGCGACACTCGTTGCTCCAAAAAGTATAAGTGCCGATACACGTGCAGAACATGGGGTTATTCATTAACTCATAATATTATTCAAACCAAAACTACCGTACTAATTAGTAACATAACTGTAAACAAACATTGATAACGAAGAAAGGGAAAGCTCGATATGTTCCCCCCGACGAACCCCCCTTTTTCGAATAAAGGTACCCACCTCAGAAAGCGTCGATCAAAACACCTGAAATCGCCCGACGCCTTCGTACGACTCCCGGACCTAAAAAGTCCCCCCAAAAAAAAAACAACAATAAGACTAAACCTTGCCCTGCGAAACAAAGGACCCGACCTCTGTCCGGAAAAAGAAAGACAACACCAAAAACCCAACCTATCGCGGCGCAAACAACAGCGCGGCACGGGCAGCCCCGCGCGGGCACGGGCGGCGCAGCGTATGCAACAGCCCCGCACGGGTACCAGCCACGCGCGGGTGCGTGCGGTGCAAGCAGCAGCCTCGCGCGGGCACCAGCCCCGCGGGGGTGCGCGTGGTGCAAGCAGCAGCCCGCGGCGCGGCGGCCTGGTAGGGCGCGGCCTTCCCCAGGGTGTGCTTCCCTGCGCGCAGCCGTACCGAGCGGCGGCAGCCTGGCAGGGCGCGGCGCGCGCGCGGCATCACGGCGCGGCGGCCTGGTAGGACGTGGCCCTCGACAGGGCGTGGTGCGCGAACAACGCGGCGCGGCTGCAGCAGCGGCGGTGCGCAGCAGTGGTGGCAGCGCGTAGCGGCACGCGGCAGCCCACTGTACGGGGTGCGCGCACACAGCGCAGCTACCATCCCTTGTGGGCAAGTGCCGGTGCTGTGCGGTGTGCGGCCGCAGTGCGGCGGTGCCCCGCGCGGCCAAGCCCTGGCAGCGCGCGGCCCCACGCTCCGCGGCCTTGTGCTCATGGCGTGGCGAATTCCGCCGCGGCCAGGTTGGCGACGCGCGGCCCGGCGCTGCCTGGGTATGCGCCCACAGCGCGGCGAAGCCTCGCGCGGCCAGGATGGCGGCGCGCGGCCCCGCGCTGCCTTGGCATGCACCCGCAGCGCGGCGAAGCCCTGCGCCGCCATCCGCGCGCGGCGAAGGCGCGTGGCCCCGCTCTGCTGGGGCATGTGTGCGGCTAGGGCATCGGGCGGTGCGGTGGCGACGCCGGTAAAACATTCCGCCAAAAGCCCGAAACATAAAACGACGTACATAACAAAACGCACAACAAAAACCCTAAATTAACGGGGAAAGCTAACCTGGTAAGATCGAAACAGACGATACGATCCCGCCTTTCGGTGACGGTGATGCTCCTCGGTCCGTCCCCCGGCGTTAGCGTCATTTTCATCTTTGGTTTCTCGGCACCATGAGGAGGAACGAGAAGGAAAAAGGGAAACCCTAATTCGGGAAGCGGTAAATTTTCCTTTTTTTCTTTTTTGTGTACGTATGAATTCCAGAATTCTGATATAGATTAAAAAGGGATTCTCGAACCAACTTCTCGATAAGCATGCCACCTAAGCAATGTTTCTAAGATATCCGGCACAGATTTTGATGCACCAAGGCCCTTAACGGATTCTACTTATTCAATCGTACCCGTTAACACTAACGACTCATTCCGGGAGATCCGTAAGTCGGATTTCAGATCCGATCGCTTTGTTATTCTCCGTTTTCCGAGCTCAATCACAGAAAAATACTCTCAAACGCAGAAGTTCTACCCTAAAAAGTGTAGGTTTTTATAATGTAGGATCCACAAGGATCTAAATAGATACTATCAAACACCTAGAGGGGGGGTGAATAGGTGTAATATTTAAAAATCAAATCTCAGTGCAAAATAAAAACCAATGCGGAAAATAAAAACAGCACACCGAGATTTACGTGGAAACTCCAATCCAGGAGAAAAACCACGGGACCAACACGCAATAACAATCCACTAAGAAAAAGAAGAATAACAAGGTGATTACCGACTCCACGGACTCAAACCCCTCCTTCAAATTCTTCGGACCTTGCGCTCCTCCGATTGCACGTCCTCTGCACACGTTCGAATCCACGAACGCCACTCGAATCCACGAGCACACGTTTCGAATCCACGAAACGCCTTCAACACACCGAATCCACGGTGCCACGTCGAATCCACGACGCGAACTCAGCCGATAGAAAATATAGGCTTCGATGGTGATCCTTTGCTTAGATTATCATTGAAGAACCGTAGAAAGAATTTCTAAGCAAAGTTTAGATCAATTCGACAAAAGATAGATCTTGGAAGAACCGTCGAATTGACCTAAAAGAGGCTAAAAAGAAGAACGATAAAAACCTAGCCTCTAGGGTTGCTCTCGAGTATTTTCGGTATTGGTCATTGTCGTCGAGAAACCCTAAGTATCTATTTATAGCCCTTGGAAACGAATTAGAGTCGGTTTAGGAAACTTTTCCCGAGGCAACATTGTGTACCGGTACCAAATATTGTGTTCCGGTACTCAATGGTGCAAAACACAGATTTTTCTATTGTGTTCCGGTACGCGAGTCTGTGTTCCGGTACGCAATACAAATTTCAGAAAATTCTGTGTCGGGTTTGAGGAACTTCAAGTGTGGTTCCGGTACTCAATGTAAAAACTGATTTTTCCAAGATAAACTTTATCCAAAACAAACCAAGTACCGGAATCCAAACTTAAATAAAGTTGTAAGTTAAAACCAAGTTCCTAAAACCAAGTCTAAACCGGTTTTCATTAATTTCCTGTTTCCAATGATTATAAACGAACTTTAATCACCATGATCAATATTTAATCATACCTGAGAGTTGACTTGGGCTCATGTTGAATCTTCAATGAGTCTTCGAAGGCTGATTTGACAATTTGATCCCTTTAAGACTCCGACTCAACTCACTGACTTGACTCACGAAATATGCCAACACCAAAATGCCGTAACAATCTCCCCCTTTGGCAATTTCGTGACAAAACCCAAAAATACATAAAAACGCTCAAGTCACTCATCTTAAACCAAAAAATCGAAATTCAATGTCATCACCAAAACATTGATTTTCTTTGCGTGAAAGATCCAATAAATACAAAATTACATTTGAACCAAACAGTCCTAGAACATACTCTATGACTTAGGACTTGGAGTCTTAAAGTGATGTAATTCCTGCAAAACAAAACTCCAAACAAAATCAAATGTTAGTCGTTAGAAATTAAAATCCTACATTTGATTCGTCTTTTGGTTCTTTTGTTTTGTGGCTCTTTCAATCTTTTCTTTATCTCCCCCTATCTTGAGCATCTCCAACATGTTCTCCATGTTCTCCATGTTCTCCCCCTGTCTTGAGCATCTATGTTCTCCCCCTTTGTGATTCAATCAATATTTTCTGTTCTCCCCCTTTTTGTCACAAATTGTCAAACAGTCAAAATAGACAAAAAGAAACATACTAGCAGGATACGTTCATAGTTACATGCCCATTAGAGTTCTTGTTCATCATAAAGTGAAAAGAAACTAAAAACCAAAAACAAGAAGGCAAAGAAATCACTCATCCTGATCTGAATCATCATCGTCCTCATGTGATGTAGGTCCATGAGATGTACTCGGTGCAGTTGCTCCAGTGACCACATCGTCGTGTTTGCACCCAAGGATTTCGAATATCTTCTTTAAACCATCCTCGATTTTCTTGAAACCTTGCTCCATCTTTTTCTGCAAAGTCTGAAGAGTTACCACTTCATCTGCTTCAGGAGATTCTTGGTGAGCCGGTGCACTTGTAGTGACTTCACCTGCATAGCCCTTTGTATGTCCAAATGTCTTTAAAGTGCTAACTGACTTGGCTAACGTGATTCCATCGATTGAGCCTAAGCCGTAGTCAAATTTGGTACAAGAAATGTCAACACCGTGATCTTCCAGAATACGAGTAATCAAGATTGGATACGGTAGAAGGTCACGTTGCCTTGATCCCTCAATGACATGTACCATTTGCTGCCAAATTAGAAATGGAATGTTGATGTTGATTCCATTTGCACTTTCCGGGTGACCAAGGAAAAAGAGAAGTAGCAATCGATCCCATCGAATCCTTTTGGTCCCCATTGTAGGCAATAAGTTGTAGCAGACGATCAAGGACAAAATGTGATATTCTGGTTTTAGGTCCTTTGATTCAACATATGACCTATTTGTGTGTGTCCCTGACTTGCAAATTGAATCCACAACAGTGTCCCAATGGGTGTCATGCTGGAAATCACCATCTGTGTAGTAAAGACCAGAAGTATCAACAGCTAGCCCAAGGTTTGCCCCAATTACTGCTGGAGTAATGTCAAACTTGACGCCTCTAACTGTTGTTTCAATGATGAAAGCCCCTGTGTCATGGTCCTTTTGGAGTATGTTAGCTCTCATATAGAATTCCCTGATGATCTCAACACAAAAACCCATCTTTGGTTGAACTCTGCCAAGTGGCCGAATATGGCTTCGTTCCAAGAGCCTTGCAAAGTCTGGCACCTCACGACATAGCTCGTTGAAATTCACGTGACGCTCTCCAATGCATGTACGGTTTGCAAATCTGGCACGGCGTTTTGCACTTACATGCTGTTCACTTTCATCAACATTAGATCTCCGTTGAGAGCGGTCGCGTATTACCGGTCCACCGGTACTTGTACGCGGAGGAGAATCCGCACCCTTCTTTTTCCTTGGAGCCATAGGTGCTTTCCCCTTTCCTTGAACCGTTTCTTCTTCATATTCGGAGGAATTTTCAGAATCTGAGCTTGTCGAACCTTCATCTCGTGATCGTTTAGTAGTCTTTTTCTTTCCAGAACCACGACCACGTCCACTTCCAGTGGCCATCATAGTGCAAGAAGCCATGAAAATGCCATTTCCTACAAAGAACACAATGCACTATGATTTGATCGTATAGGAAGGTTTAAACATGTCTAAGAAACATTCTAAACATGTCACAATTGATGATTCATCATTTAAAATCCATTTACATCAAAAGCCCTAATTCTCAATTTTTTCTATGTTAAGAACATATGTAAATGTTAGATTCAATCATATAAGCATGAAACTGAATCTAATGCATAGAGATGTACCAAATATGTTCTAAACATGAGTTAAGGGTAATTTATGCAAGAGATTTCATTAGAAGCAAAGATGTATTAAAAAATCTCTAAAAACAACATCAAAACCTAAGAACTAGGGTTTTGAAGTAAAAGAAAGCAAGATTCATGAAAAAACTTACAAATGAGAGCAACAAATCTCTTGATCTTGAAGAAACAACCCTTAGAGATGTTTTAGAGAGAGAGAGGGAGTGTTTTGAAATGGGAGATTGAATAAAAAACCTTGGAGTTCCGGAATATAAAGAAATCCAGATCGCGTACCGGTACAAGTAGTCGCGTACCGGTACGCAGTGCAAAAACCGAAAATCCTTCGTTCGGGTTCCGGATTGAAACTTCTGATCCGGATCCGCAATTTAGTTCCGGTACTAAACATGGAGTACCGGTACGTAAGTGAAAAACAGGGATTTTCATGATTCGGGATCCGGATTGGGTTTTTGATCCGGAATTTTGGTTCCGGTACTAAAATTCAAGTACGGGTACACCAGAGCCAAAAAGCAAGAAATTCTTGAAACAAATCCAAATTTTGAAATCTTTTCAAATACCGATTTGTATTCCATCAAGAAATCAATTTAAGTGCTTTAAACAACGATGAATTCACATAGATGTCATTCAATCCAATTAATTTCACAAAATTAAAAAGATTTACTCCTAAATCATGAAAAACAAAGATAAAACATTATAAACAGTTTTTCATGTTATATTCATCAAACACAAGTCATCAAAAATAATCTTGAGATCCAAACTCTATCAAGATGTAACGGATTTACAAAGATGACTTACGGAGATTTTCCAAATGACATCAATTTTGAATTCTACCCTTTCAAATTTGAGATAAGCACTAAAATACCTAAGGGTGGCTCTTTGAGCATCTTTTTAACTATCCCACCTTATACCAACCAGGAGATTGTTCAAAATAAGAACTTTGAATTTAAATCTCCGAAAGCTTCAACTAAAAATTCTCATAAAATATTTTTCAAGCATCCATAACATGTGGTAGCTCCTTCCTACATGTGGTGGTAGTTTTCACACTCCTTTCGGATGTAACTCTTTCCACATCTTTTACAATTCATTTATTTACCCTTGTAAGAAGGCAATCTCTTACGTGAAAGAATTAAATCCCAAATTTTAGTCTATCGGTTGTCTCACATTTATCACAATGAATTCACACAACCGAGATAGAATAAGCATCTAGAGATCACACATGATTTCTAAAATTTGATGCTTATAACTATCAAAAACTCCTATAATGAAGTATCTTCATGATTATGATTATGGAGTAAAGTTGATAATCCATATAAAATTAAATTGGAGTGAATGAACGTGAAACCCTTTTTATTCAATGCACTTGATCAATAAAAACCCTTTTGTTCAAAAACAAAGTATAAAAACGAAAAGCATTGAAAAACATGTAATGCAAAGATTAAGAAAAAATATGAAGGGAAAACCAATCAAAGCATTACATACAGTCATAAGCTAATTAGAACTTAAGACAAGGAAAGATATCACCTTTCCGAATCCAAAATCGCTGGATTTTGGGTTGTCTTGATTCGTTGTGGCCGGGAGTTGTCCGCTTTGACTGTTGATCCACCTTAGGTCTTTGCCTTGCAATGATCCACTTGTATGATTGATGTTGTGGCTCGGACCTTTGGTGGGTTGAGTGAACTCCATTGACTTGATGTGTCTTTTGATTCCGTTGAGTTCGCTCCGTAGATGAAGTTGCCGAAGGATTCTTCTTTCTCTTTTTCGGGCAATTCTTCATCAAGTGTCCTTCAAGTCCACATAGGTGACAAGTTCTTCCTTTCAATTTAGTTGTGGAACTTGAAGCCTTCACAGTTTGGTTCTTTTTGAATCCCAAACCAACCTTGCTTGTTTGACCCAATCCGGACATACAATCAAGTTTCTTCGAACCGGTTGAAAGCCTTTGTATGTCGGATTTAAGTTGATGAACTTGCTTGGTCAAAGCTTGATTGGTGACATGAATCTCCTCAAACTGCTTTTCAAGAAAACCAATCTTGTCCATATATGATTTTGCGTTTGTCTCCGATTGGTTTAACTTTTCTTGGAGGATTTTATTGTTATCCAATAACCGTCCTTGTTCCTCCTCGAGATCATGAAGTTTGATCTTTAAAGCTTGATTCTCGTCTTGAGCTTCAAGTCGTTGCTTCCTCAACTTCTTGATATGCTTGGCCATCTTCTTAGATTCCGCAAGAAGTTGTTGGTATGCCTCAACGAGTTCTTCTTCGTCCGACTCCCCCTCACTTGATGACTCTCCGCCGGTTGTTGATGTTTCATACAAAATCAAAGGAGTAGAGTCAGTGACTAAAGATAATAAATACAAATTAGAAGAGGGGATTTGAGAGGCATGAAAAGCAACAATTTTTTCTTTTTCCTCTTCACTTGAGGTCGATTCATCGAAACTAGAATCGTCCCAAGTTTTCGCTTGCAAAGCCTTCTTTTTATATAATTTCGGAGAAGGACAATCCGTTGAAATATGGTCGTAGCCTTTGCATCTATAGCATTGGATTTCCCCTTCGAAATCATCTTTTTCTTTTTCTTTAGAAGGTTTTGCAACGCCTTTGAGTTTAGAGGATTTAGAACCCGATGATCCTTTAGATGGTTTCGTGGATGAAGATCCATCGGTTCGATTCTTCCAAAATTTCCGACGAAATTTCTTTGTGATCCGCGCCAATTGTTCTTCAAAATCGGCAAAAGAGATTTCATCATCGGAACTTGATTCGCCATGACAGGCCTAACTCCGGAGCGGTACTCGAGGGGCGCGACCCCACCGAGGAAAGTATCTGCTCATCTCTGTCGAGCTAAAATATGGCTCATGCAGACTATAATCCAAATCCACGATCAACAAGATCGACAGTACCCAAATCACATCTCTAACTCACTAGCTGGAAATACTCGTCAGCCGGGACCCACCGTCAACTCAGACGGCTCCCAAGACTAGCACTGGTCTAACCACAGCTACCAGACTCCACTCGGCCCCCAGGCGCGAGTGTAATATGCATCCCACCACATCCCGACTACTCGACCCACTACCCGGGCGAGGAACACTCTAAGTCCAGGAAAAATGAATAAATGTGTGGGAGTGTTGTAATATCATAACTTTTCGTGTAACGTTTTACCCTCCTACTAATAAAGTTAAGTTATGGGAAAGTAAATTAACGGGTTTATTTAAGTTGATAATCTTGAGGTGCGGGTATTTTTCTGTGATAGAGCTCGAAAAACGGTGAACGGCGGTGCGACCGGATCCGGATTCTGACTTACGGATCCCCCAGAAAGGGGTTGTTAGGATCGCGGTGACCGGGAGGTGCATCGAAATCCGTGCAAGTGATCGTGCACGCTTTTCGAGGAGATAAGGAAATATCTCTAAGGAAATATCTCTAAAGAATCATCTTTAAGGAAATATCTTTAAGAAAATATCTCTAAGGAAATATCTCTAAGGAATTATCCTTAAGGAATTATCTTTAAGGAATTATCTCTAAGGGATTATCTTTAAGGAATTATCTTTAAGGAATTAATTAAATAAATAATTAAATACCCGATGTGGATTATGACGGTACGTACATATGAAAAGGGAAAATAAAAGAAATAAATTAATAATAGCATTTGTTTATTCCCCGTATACCGAAAGGAAAACCCTAGTTTTAAAAGATCGCCTCCTCAAACCCTTCCCTCTTGTGCGTGCCAAAAACCAAACGAAACCCTAGTTCGAAAAGAGAGAAAAGAGAAAAAAAAAGAAAACCCTAACCGGAGGAAAAAGAAATAGAGAAGGAAGAAGCGAAGGAACGCGATCGCCCCGATTGACGTGCCGGAGACCGGAGAACGAGACGTCACCGCCATCGGAGGGCGGATCCGAATTCTCACCACCGCAGAGAACGGAGATCGGGATCGCGTTGCCTCCTCCGTCGGAGTAAGGTTAGGAATCGTTATTTCTCTTTCGTCGGTTTAATCGTGGGTTTTTTCGTATTCTTTGAGATCGGTTTAATCGGTAAATTGATCACGGGTTTTTTATTGGTTTTGATCGGTGATTTGTTAGTGTTCTTGACCGGGTTTAATCGATAGTTTTTAATCGGTCTTGATCGGAGGTTTGATCGGGCTTCCGATCGAAGTTTCGTTTGGTCTCCGATCAATGGTTTAATCGTTAGAGTTGCCGCGGATTTGTTTGGGTTATTTGGGTTTGCCGTTTTTATCGTCATCGCCGCCGCCGCAAAACCCTAGGGCCACCGCCGCCACCGCCGTCGCCGCAAAGCCGAGGGCACCGCCGCCGCATCACGGGCGGCGCCGCGCGGGGCTGGCACCCGCGCGGCCGCGGCACGCGCCGCGCAGGGCTGGCGCCCGCACGGGCGCGGCATGCAGCCGCGCCGCGCGGGGTTGGCGCCTGCGCGGCCGCGGCACGGGCCGCGCGGGGTTGGCGCCCGCGCTGCCGCGGCATGCGCCACGCGGGGATGGAGCCCGCGCGGCCGCGGCACGCGCCGCGCAGGACTGGCGCCCGTGCGACCGTAGCAAGTGCCGCGCGGGGCTGGCGCCCGCGCGGCCGCGGCATGCGCCGTGTGGGGCCGGCGCCCTCGCGGCCGCATTGGACGCAACAACGCGGGTGTGGCCGCATCGCTCGTCGCGCCTTGGCGCCACTACCGTGTCGAGTTGTTAGTAGTGTTTTTGGGTTTTTGGACTCGGTTTATTTGCCGTTATGTTTCTGATCTGACCGCGGTTCTTTTGGGGACTATTTTTAGGTCCGAGTGCTGATTGTGAGCGAGGTTCGGTCTCCGGTGTACCGATCAGCACAATTGAGGTGGGTACCTTTGGTTATTTTTCGGTGTAGGGTCGTTCCCGAGTATTTTGCATGATAAAGTAGTTGTTTTTGGTAAACTGACTAACCCCATTGCATGTAAATTCCGTTTGCTATTCTAATTGAGGCGGCTGCGGTCGCAATACCGTTTTATGTTCTAACTGAGGAGGCTGAGGTCGCATGTCAGTTTATATGCTCATATTGCTTACACGCACACCGGTGGTTTGGTCACCGCACAGGGTGTATTTTTCCGGAAAGATGGTAAGTTTACCCGTGTACCCCACGACTAGCGATGATGGGGACCCCTCAAGGAGAGGCGGCTGCTACTTGGGCAGTCGAGGGGATTGGACACACCAAGAAAATGAGTACGGTATTTGGGGTTGGGGCCCAACTTATTTCAAATCTGGGGTAGGTGCCCAGTGAGTTTTGTGACAGGAATTTAGCGGTACATGAGGGGGAAGTAAATGCTCCGGTGTTTCGGTTTGTTCTTTTCAGTTATCGCATTTACTTATCTGTTTCTACTTTATCAGTCACTGACTACCCACACTGTGACAGGTCCGAGCAGGGGTGGGAACCGGGACGACGGTGAGGCATCGGTTAGAGGACCCTAGCCATGGTGGCTAGTAAACGATACATTTTCCTGGTTATTTCCTTAAATGTTTGGTTAGTTTAACCGTGATCTACTTGTGTGGTTTCTTGTGGATGTTGGAATGTGGACTTCGTGTAGGACTATTTTCTCTTATCTGTGATTGTTAAGATGTATGATTACGGCTCGTTTACAATCGCAAATATGGTTTCAAAAGTATTTTCAAACCAAGTGTCGTGTGGGCATTGATTTCAAAACCCGTGAATTTATCCTTTCAAGTGTAATGGCCGCTCAAAAGAGATTTCGAAAATGCTTTGGAAAAATCGGGTGTCATGTGGATACCGACTTTCAAACTTATGGGTTTATGCAGTAGTTTAAATATGAGAAATATGACTGGATGACTAAGTGTAGTCTCTCCTTGTTATTGTTAATGGTTAGCATGGTTAAAGTACTTGTCGTGCTCAAAACGCCGTACATATACAAAGGAGGCTCCGCCCGTTGGGGGAGTGAATTTGTACATGTGGCGGATCTGGGGCGCACCGGAGGCGAGGTTCATTTAATAAAAAAAAAATGGGATACGTTTTCCGCTCTATTAGAACCTCCGGGGCGTGACTGATTATATGGTATCAGAGAAAAACAACTTTAACCATGGCGGCCAGTGACCAACATCCACGGAGTGTAATACCACAAGTAACTAACTAATTTGATAACCAAGGTGTAGGTGTGTAATGTACGAACGTGAGTGCGGGGAAAAAGGGATAGAGTCCCAGTGTTCGTAGGTCAAGGTGCTAGACCAATTAAGTCTAGGACTAACTTGGTTTCTTTGTATGCAAGGATAATGGCCCGAAACCGGTCTGCGATTGATGGCGCAGAAGTGGATATGACGGTTCCGACAACAGTGGAGAATCGGCTACTCCAACAACAGTTCCGCGACATGGCTGAGCGCATCCTCTATTGCTAGAAAAGATGAACCTCACCCGGCCCGCCTTCACAAGGACGGTCTACGGAGCGACGCTTTTCAGGTAATACCGACGGCGGGTTTACCCGCTTCTGAGAAGTGATCGACAGGACCACTGCGGTGGGGCGGGAATTGGCCGCTCCACGCACCCGGCGGAAGGATCATGAACCTGCCGGGGGCCGAAAACGACCCCAGCCATAACCCGGGAATGACTTTCCCAACGGGAGCCGACCACCCCAGTATCCGAAGACGCCGCATGGAACCTGAAACACATCAGACAAGGGAACCGATACGTCATGGAGTATCAACGAGAATTCGTAAGGCTGGCCAATTATGTTCCCTTTGTCATAAGGGATGAAGCTCACAAAGCCCGCCTCTTCATAGATGGATTGCGGAGCAATATTTTCGAAATTGTGCAAGCAGCGAATCTCCGGAGGGGTGACGCGCGCCCAACGAGAGGACTCGGAGTACAACAAGGATAAGAAACGACCCCAGCCCTTCTCCGGAGGGGGATTTTCTAGCGGGGGCCGGCCATACGTCATCTGCAGAGAAGCACCCCGGGGGATTATTCGTTTCCGGAAGCACGACCATTGCTTCTGATGTGACAAACTGGGACAGTTCCGCATTAACTGCCCCGAACCCGGGAACAATTTTTCGGAGTCACGACACGGATGAGAGGTCTTATGCGACGACACGACAAAGGACGCACTACCCGAGGGAAGTAGTAGCAGGAAAGACCCCTTACGATGAGTAATGACCCCAAGAGGACCCTTGGAAGCAAATACTTTGTACATTCCGGCCCAATAAGGTTGGGAAGACTCAGTTGTCTTTGGTGTTGCCTATTTATCTATGGGTTAAATAGGCTCAACTTCCTGCCTCGAGATAATAGGCCCAGGAGACTAATAAGTTGAGTTGGGTGAGCCCAATAGGTTGAGTGGGGCTGCGGTCCGCAATAGACCTAACGGCAAGAGGCCCAACAATAGACCCAACGTCCAGGTGGGTGGAGTCCGGTCGAGATCCGTGGGCGCTGTGTCTATACGCTTTAAATAAATTGGTTGCGTATCTCTAAAAGCTCGAGCTTTCGGGATTAACGGTTAGCGCCAACGATCCGACATTTGGGACTTAGTGGTGTCACCGCTAAGAGGATTCGAGGGGATACTCGGAAGGGATTGGCTTACTGAGTATCAGGTGCTAGTCGATTGCGAGAAACCGAGCGTGCCGTCTTGGGGCACACCCGTTCTATTCGTACGGAAGAAGGACGGGAGTCTGCGATTGTGCATCGACAATCGGGGAATAGATAAGGTCATAGTAAAGAACATATACCCCTTACCTAGGGATGATGACCTATTCGACCAACCACCAGGAGCAACGGCGTCCTCAAAGATTGATCTGCAGTCTGGCTATCGCCAGTTTAGAGTCCGGAGTGATGACATACCGAAAATAGGTTTTCGAACTCGGTATGGTCATTACGAGTTTACGGTTATACCGTTTGGACTCATAGTCGCTCCAGCGGTATTCATGAATATGAGGAATAGGATCTTGGAACCTTTCTAAACCAGTTTGTAGTAGTCTCTATAAATGTCATCCCGATCTACGCTCGCACAGACAAAGAGCATGAGGAACACTTGCGAGTGATCCTCCGGACCCTTCGGGACTAGAGATCGTATGCCAAACTCGAGAGGTGTGAGTTCTGGCTCCGCGAGGTAGATTTGTTGGGACACATAGTCCCAGCGTCGGGAGTAGTGGAGGACCCAAGAAAGGTAGATTCCGTGACCAACTAGGCCCGGCCAACAACGATGACGAAAATCCGAAGCTTTCTAGGACTGGCAGGGTACTACAGACGCTTCGGAAAAGGCTTCTCAAAGATAGCCACTCCCCTGAATCGACTAACCCGGAAGCTCGGTGAGGACTATGAGATCTGTTGCGACGCATCCCAAAGTGGTCGTGGAAGCGTGCTAATGCAATAAGGGAAGGTTGTAGCCTACGTGTCAGGGCAGGTCAAGGAATACGAGCAGAACTACTCTTCACACTACTTGGAGCTCGCGGCAGTCGTGTTTGCGTTGAAGCTCTGGAGACATTACCTCTACGGGGCGCACTGTAACGTATTTTTTGATCACCAGAGCCTCAAATATTTGTTTACACAAAAGGAACTGAACTTACGGCAAAGGCGATGGCTGGAACTACTGAAGGACTACGATTTGTCCATCCACTACCATCCCGGGAAGGCAAATGTGGTGGCCGACGCCTTGAGCCGGAAAGGATAGACGGGGGAAACGGCACTGAGCGCCCTTACCCCAACAGGATCAGCTAATTGCACAATTCTCGCAACTGAGGCTGGAGGTAGTGCCAGCAGGAGCAGTTGCGAAACTTCTGTCCTTGGTGATAAGGCCTACGCTGATAGAGAGGATCTTGGAAGGCCAAGCAACGGACACGCAACTACTACAAGTGCGGGACAGAATATCCTCGGAACAGAGTGGGGATTTTGCGATCGGCACTGATGATGTGTTGAGGTTCTGGGGACGAGTCTGCGTGCCCGATGTGCCGGAATTGAAAAAAGAAATTCTGACGGAAGCGCATAATGCCCCCTACACTGCGCATCCCGGAGGTAGAAAAATGTACAGAGACCTGAGGCAGACCTTCTGGTGGCCCAAATTGAAAAGTGATGTGACGCAATTCATGGCATGTTGCTTGGTGTGCCAACAGGTGAAAGCGAAACATCAGCGACCGGCAGGAAAACTACAACCATTGCCCATACCGGAGTGGAAATGGGAATGGATTACTATGGACTTCGTAACCGGTTTTCCGCGATCGCAATAAGGACATGACGCGATATGGGTCATTGTGGACTGTCTGACGAAATCGGCCAACTTTCTGCCAATCCACACGACGTGGACCCGAGATCGGCTAGCGCAAACCTATATCGACAAGGTTGTAAGATTGCACGGAATACCTTCGTCGATAACTTCTGATAGGGACACGCGCTTTGTGTCAAACTTCTGGCGGAGTCTGTAGCAGGCACTGGGGACCAAACTGCAGTTTAGCACGGCCTTCCACCCGCAGACGGACGGGCAATCCGAACGAGTGATCCAGATTCTCGAAGATATGCTTTGAGCTTGTGTGCTAGATCTGGGTGAGGGATTGTCGCGTTACCTACCCCTCGTGGAATTTGCCTACAATAGTAGCTATCAAGCTAGTATTCAGATGGCCCCGTACGAAGCCTTGTACGGGCGCCGATGTCGATCGCCTATTTGTTGGGACGACTTGGGGGAGCGGAAGCTTTTGGGGCCAGACCTCGTAGAGGAAACGGAGGCAAAGGTGCGCCTTATCAGGCAGCGGCTGTTGACCGCCCAGAGCCGGCAGAAAAGCTATGTGGACCAGAGGCGACGGGAATTGGAATTTATGGTGGGAGAACACGTGTTGCTTCGTGTATCACCGTCTAAGGGGACAAGACGGTTCGGCATACGAGGGAAGCTGAGCCCACGGTACGTGGGACCGTTCGAAATCTTGGAGCGCGTGGGCCCGGTGGCTTACCGATTGGCCTTACCACCCAACCTCGAGCGGGTACATAATGTATTCCACGTCTCGATGCACCGAAAGTACCTTCCCGACCCGTCGCACGTCCTCGACGCCTCGACCGTCGAGTTGCGGGAGGATTTGAGCTTCGAGGAAACGCCGATACGGATTTTGGCACGAGATGAAAAGAAACTTCGCAACCGGACGATCCCCTACGTAAGGGTGCAATGGAGTAACCATGAGAAGCGCGAGGCGACCTGGGAACAAGAGACAAATGAGAGAGTGCTTTCCTGATTTGTATAGCGAGGGGTGAGGATAAGTTTCGAGGACGAAACTTCTTTTAAGGGGTGTGTGGTGTAATATCACAACTTTTCGTGTAACGTTTTACCCACCTGCTAATAAAGTTAAGTTATGGGAAAGTAAATTAACGGGTTTATTTAAGTTGATAATCTTGAGGTGCGGGTATTTTTCTGTGATAGAGCTCGAAAAACGGTGAACGGCGGTGCGACCGGATCCGGATTCCGACTTACGGATCCCCCAGAAAGGGGTTGTTAGGATCGCGGTGACCGGGAGGTGCATCGAAATCCGTGTAAGTGATCGTGCACGCTTTTCGAGGAGATAAGGAAATATCTCTAAGGAATCGTCTTTAAGGAAATATCTTTAAGGAAATATCTCTAAGGAAATATCTCTAAGGAATTATCCTTAAGGAATTATCTTTAAGGAATTATCTCTAAGGGATTATCTTTAAGGATTTATCTTTAAGGAATTAATTAAATAAATAATTAAATACCCGATATGGATTATGACGGTACGTACATATGAAAAGGGAAAATAAAAGAAATAAATTAATAATGGGATTTATTTATTCCCCATACACCGAAAGAAAAACCCTAGTTTTAAAAGATCGCCTCCTCAAACCCTTCCCTCTTGTGCGTGCCGAAAACCAAACGAAACCCTAGTTCGAAAAAAGAGAAAAGAGAAAAGAAAAGGAAAGCCTAACCGGAGGAAAAAGAAATAGAGAAGGAGGAAGCGAAGGAACCCGATCACCCCGATCGACGTGCCGGAGACCGGAGAACGAGACGTCACCGCCAGCGGAGGGCGGATCCGGATTCTCACCACCGCAGAGAACGGAGATCGGGATCGCGTTGCCTCCTCCGTCGGAGTAAGGTTAGGAATCGTTATTTCTCTTTCGTCGGTTTAATCGTGGGTTTTTCCGTGTTCTTTGAGATCGGTTTAATCGGTAAATTGATCACGGATTTTTGATTGGTTTTGATCGGTGATTTGTTAGTGTTCTTGACCGGGTTTAATCGATAGTTTTTAATCGGTCTTGATCGGAGGTTTGATCGGGCTTCCGATCGAAGTTTCGTTTGGTCTCCGATCAATGGTTTAATCGTTAGAGTTGCCGCGGATTTGTTTGGGTTATTTGGGTTTGCCGTTTTTATCGTCGTCGCCGCCGCCACAAAACCCTAGGGCCACCGCCGCCACCGCAAAGCCGAGGGCACCGCCGCCGCATCACGAGCGGCGCCCCGCGGGGCTGGCGCCCGTGCGGCCGCGGCACGCGCCGCGCAGGGCTGGCGCCCGCACGGGCGCGGCATGCAGCCGCGCCGCGCGGGGCTGGCGCCTGGGCGACCGCGGCAGGCGGCCGCGCCGCGCGGGGCCGTTGCCCGCGCGGCCGTGGCAAGTGCCGCACGGGGCTGGCGCTCGTGCGGCCGCGGCATGCACCGCGCGGGGCTGGCGCCCGCGCGGCCTCGCCTTGCGCCATGCGGGGCTAGGGCCCGCGCGGCCGCAGCAAGTGCCGCGCGGGGCTAGGGCCCGCACGGCTGCGGTTTGTGCCGCGCGGGCGCGGCACGCGCCGCGCGGGGCTAGGGCCCGCGCGGCTGCGGTTTGTGCCGCGCGGGGCTGGTGCCCGCGCGGCCGCGGCACGAGCCCCGCGGGGCCGGTGCCCGCGCAGCCGCAGCACGAGCCGCGCAAGGCCGGCGCCCGCGCGGCCGCATGGCACGCAACAACGCGTGTGTGGCCACGTCGCTCGTCGCGCGTTGGCGCCACCACCGTGTCTAGTTGTTAGTAGTGTTTTTGGGTTTTTGGACTCGGTTTATCTGCCGTTATGTTTCTAATCTGACTGCGGTTCTTTTGGGGACTATTTTTCGGTCCGAGTGCCGATTGTGAGCGAGGTTCGGTCTCCGGTGTACCGGTCAGCATAATTGAGGTGGGTACCTTTGGTTATTTTTCGGTGTAGGGTCGTTCCCGAGTATTTTGTATGATAAAGTAGTTGTTTTTGGTAAACTGACTAACCCCATTGCATGTAAATCCCGTTTGCTATTCTAATTGAGGCGGCTACGATCGCAATACTGTTTTATGTTCTAACTAAGGCGGCTGAGATCGCATGGCAGTTTATATGCTCATATTGCTTACACGCACACCGGTGGTTTGGCCACCGCACATGGTGTATTTTTCCGAAAAGATGGTAAGTTTACCCGTGTACCCCACGACTAGCGATGATGGGGACCCCTCAAGGAAAGGCGGCTGCTACTTGGGCAGTCGAGGGGATTGGAGGCACCAAGAAAATGAGTACGGTATTTGGGGTTGGGGCCCAACTTATTTCAAATCTGGGGTAGGTGCCCAGTGAGTTTTGTGACAGGGATTTAGCGGTACATGAGGGGGAAGTAAATGCTCCGGTGTTTCGGTTTGTTCTTTTCAGTTATCGCATTTACTTATCTGTTTCTACTTTATCAGTCACTGACTACCCACACTGTGACAGGTCCGAGTAGGGGTGGGAACCGGGACGACGGTGAGGCATCGGTTAGAGGACCCTAGCCATGGTGGCTAGTAAACGATACATTTTCCTAGTTATTTCCTTAAATGTTTGGTTAGTTTAACCGTGATCTACTTGTGTGGTTTCTTGTGGATGTTGGAATGTGGACTTCGTGTAGGACTATTTTCTCTTATCTGTGATTCTTAAGATGTATGATTGTGGCTCGTTTACAATCGCAAATATGGTTTCAAAAGTATTTTCAAACCAAGTGTCGTGTGGGCACTGATTTCAAAACCCGTGGATTTATCTTTTCAAGTGTAATGGCTGCTCAAAGGAGATTTCGAAAATGCTTTGGAAAAACCAGGTGTCGTGTGGACACCGACTTTCAAACTTATGGGTTTATGCAGTAGTTTAAATATGAGAAATATGACTGGATGACTAAGTGTAGTCTCTCATGCTTATTGTTAATGGTTAGCATGGTTAAAGTACTTGTCGTGCTCGAAACGCCGTACATATACAAAGGAGGCTCCGCCCGTTGGGGGAGTGAATTTGTACATGTGGCGGATCTGGCGCGCACCGGAGGCGAGGTTCCTTTGAAAAAAAAAAAAATGGGATACGCTTTTCGCTCTATTAGAACCTCCGGGGCGTTACAAGTGTCTAAAGCATAAATAAACTAGCCAAACTTGGGATTTTCTACTAGTCTGATTGAAACATGCAACATATGACAGGGTGGTAGGTCAAAGTTCTAATAATAGCATTTAGTTTAACTTAAACATAAATAGGAAACATTAACAGACATGATCTCAATATCAACCAAAGTAAACAACATCTCCCTCAACATGCTCTCAACTAGCATAGGTAACCATAACCGCCAGATATCTCACAACCTCATCTAACAATCAGACAATATGCAAGTTCTCAATTTCACTAGAACATACCCCATAATTTCAGTAAGCATTAATTCCCCATGACTTAGAACAATTTTCATGCTTACCCCTCAAACACGTAAGTTGTACATTAATATGCATGCTTTCTATCATATAAAATTAGAGAACCGTCCGCCGGTTTTGGAGACGAAAGCAACCCACCTAGATGCGCGCGACGATCCGAAGTTCAAATGAGCCGAAACTGAACGTGGGTAATCTTCTGGTTCCCACGATACAAGCCAAACACCGTGGTAAGCAAAAATTTCCAAAACTACAACTCTGCAAAATTTCAGTCCAAGAGATGCCATAATATAACCTTCGATATTTCCTCCAAAAATTCCAAGAAAATCACATCTGCGATCCCCTCGAAGCGTAGATAGAAATTGAGTCCTTAAACACCAAATTCCGCCAACAAACGGCCAAGAAAAGGCATGAAAACTCCCTCGCTGTCCAGAATGCACCACAGAAAAAGAGGGGTTCAAAGACGCGCTGTAAAACCTCATAAAAAGCCAAAACGGAGAAAAACGGTAAACACAGAAATCGAGGGTCTACCTCTCGTGGAAATGATGCCGCAAAAATCAGCTAAAAACTCCCTCGGGTCAGCCCAGAGGAGCCCGCGGACAAAGCATCGACGGAAAAGATTGGTATCAATGGCACGTCGAAGCTCGCGAAGTCGGGGAGGAAAAATAGGAAACGACATCTAAAAATCCTCTGAGATACGAAATCGCGAAGAAGACTCGATGAGAAGAAACCTTGTCGAAAATGGCCTTAAGAAGAAACTCGAAAATCCCTCAAATGCTGCCCTAAGAGGGCTATTTATAGTCCAAAATCCAAAAAGGAGCCCAATCGGATTTGGGCCCAACATTCAGGCACCTGAATGCTACAAGACGGCCCGAAAGACACGTGGCGGCCATCCGGGCCGTCTTCGCACAGCGCCCAGAAGCACGGGATTGCGCCACGTGTCCCGCCGGATCTACGCCGAGGTGCACGGGAGGCTGTCCGCGCCGGGGCCGCCGGGTCAATGCGCCTGCCAATGGGTGCGCGCCACGCGTCCTAGGGCGGTCCACGGTGTGCCGCGCCCGGCGCGATTGGCGCCTCGACTCCCGCGCAGTCGCCCGACCAATCAGGGGCTGCCATGCGTCCCGCTCGGCTTCTTCGCTGGTCCCGGTGCACGCGCAATTGGGCCGTGGACCGGCCCAATTCAAAATCGGCCCGTTAGCTCGTTTTGCTCGAAAATAGCCGATTTTCAACGTTTTCGCACGCTGAGTCCGTTTTTGGCGTCCGTTTGACGCACAACACACTTGATACACCAAAAATAGGTATTTTCTCACCGCCGACCACCCAGTCAAGTCGCACGGAAAACTGGGACACCACATCCTCCCTCATTGAAAGAAAGTTTCTTCCTCAAAACGAAAGTAAACAGAAACAACCATACCTCAGCCAGAAACCTCGAACAGGAAGGGATAAGTATCCATCATCACCGTCTTTAGCTCCTAAGTGGCCTCATGCTCCTCGTGATTGCTCCACAAAATCTTCACGTACGTTATAGCCCGGTTGCGCAATTCTCTCACCTCACGAGCCAGAATCCGCAATGGGTGCTCCTCGTACCCTAGATCCTCACCGATCTCAAGTGGAGTAAAGTCAATCACGTGCGAAGGATCAAAAACATATCTCCTCAGAGCCGAGACGTGGAAAACATCATGAACTCCTGCAAGGCGCGGGGGAAGTGCAACTCGGTACGCAATAGGGCCAACTCTCTCAAGTACCTCAAAGGGTCCGATGAATCGGGGACTGAGCTTCCCACGAACTCCAAATCTCCGGACCCCCTTCGAAGGTGAGACTTCCAAAAAGACATGATCACTAACCTGAAACTCTAAGTCTCGCCGTCGAGTATCAGCATAGCTCCTCAGTCGACTCTGGGCGGTCTCGAGATGTCGCTGTACTAACCTGACCTTTTCCTCTGCCTCCTGCAGTATATTAGGTCCCAAAGTCCTCTCACCCACGTCACTCCAATATAAGGGCGACCGACACTTGAGTCCATACAACGCTTCGAACGGAGCCATCTGAATGCTCGCTTGATAGATGTTGTTGTACGCAAACTCAACCAATTCTAGGTGCCGATACCACCCTCCTCCAAAATCCAGGACGCACGCTCTCAACATATTCTCGAGGGTCTGTATGGTGCGCTCAGACTGTCCATCGGTCTGTGGGTGGAATGCTGTGCTAAACCAGAGTTGTGTCCCTAAGGCTATCTATAAACTCCTCCAGAAATGCGAGACGAACCTCAGGTCTCTGTTTGATACAATCAAGGCGGGTACACTGTGTAACCTCACCACCTCGTCAAGGTACACCTGAACAAGTCGCTCTAAAGGCCAAGTCACCTGCACAGGTAGAAAGTGAGCAGACTTGGTGAGTCTATCCACGACTACCCATACTGCGTCTGCTCCGCTTTGTGCCCTCAGCAGTCCAGTGACGAAGTCCATAGTGATGTGATCCCATTTTCACTCAGGGATTGGGAGACTCTGTAACTTGCCAGCAGAAACACGGTGCTCTTCTTTCACTTGCTGACAAGTTAAACAGTGAGCCACGAATCTCCCAATATCCCACTTCATTCCATTCCTGTGGAGACCCGAACCCTCGCGGAAGGATTACTGTGTGATCAGCAGTTTTTGGAGGCCTATGATGTGTGTTGGAGGCGTTTTTGCGTGAATCGAACCCAAGAAATAGACTCAGTGCGTAAATTGGATCAAGTTTGCCTAACCGGATGCCTTCGTCGAATTTTAGAAGTGGATTTTGGCAAAACGGACATCGGATTTGGATTCAGTGCGCGAAAATGATGGAAATCGACTATTTCATGTATTTTTCGGGACCCGGACGCCCTAAAACGGACATCGGGTAGGTTTATTGTAGCTCGGGCAGGCCGGGCAGCGTCGGCGGAGGCGGGGCAGGCGCCGAAGCGAGGAGGCACGGCCGCAGGGCAGGCGCAGGCAGGCCGGTCCACGGCCCTTGGCGCGTGCACCGGGACCAGTGGGCGTGCGCGGGTGCCACGTGGCGCTTTGGGATTGGCCGAGTCGCTTGCGTTCCGCCGTGATTGGCAGGCGTGCTACGTGGCAGCGCCTTATTGGTTGGGCGGCGGACCCGGTAGACCCAGTGTGTCGTGCGGCGCATGCTCCCAGCCGTGCTCCCCGCTGCCACGTGGCGCACTGCGAGTGGCGGGCGCACATGCGCGGGCACGGGACACGTGATGCAATCCTGGCAATTCGGGCGCTGTGTGGAGATGGCCCGGATGCGCGCCACGTGGATCCGGGCGCGTCATGTAGCATTCGGGCACCCGAATGTTGGGCCCGAATCCGAAATAGTGTTTTTTTGGATTTTGGCTATAAATAGCCCACTCCTACCTCCATTTGAGGATTTTTTTCGAGCCTTCTTGAGCCCATCTTCGACAGGGAGGTTCTTCATCGGGTTTTCTTCGATTTTCGGCATCCCGGGAATTTTTGGAAGGCGTTTCATCAGCTTCCTCCTCGACATCGCGAACTTCGACGTGTCCTCGTTATCGATCTTCTCCGTCGATGTTTCTTCCACGAGCACCCCTGGGCTGACGGGAGTGAGTTTTTGGCCGATTTTTGTGGCATCGGTTCCGTGAGAGGTAGACCTTCGATCTTGGTAATTACCGTTCCTCTCGATTTTGGGTTTTTCTTGGGCTGTGCGGAGCATTTTTGAACCCCTTTCCTGCTGCTGGTTTTCCTGGACAGCGAAGCTTATTCGATTTTTATCTTAGCGCTCGGTTATCGTATTTCGATCTATAACGACTCGATCAACATCTACGCTTCGCGAGGATTGCAGCCATATTTTTATTGGAATTTTTGGAGCTCATCTCAAAGGTTATATTTTGACTTCTTCCGAACTGATTGTACGTAGTGTTGTGATTTTGGGGATTTGTGCTTACCGCGGTGTTTTGCTTGTATCTCAGTGACCGGGAGGAGTTTTTGGGTGTTTTTGGACTCGTTGGAATGGCGGGAACCTGAGGAGTATCCACGTTCAGTTTCGGCTCGATCAGACCCCAAATCATCATGTTTCAGGTGGGTTGCTCTCCTCTCCAAAACCGGTGGACGGTTCTCTAATTCTATATGATAGAAAACAAGCATATTAGTGTACCAAATATATGATGAGATGTAACCTTGATAAATGGTAATTGTATGAGAATTTGCTAGATAAGATATTCATGTTATGTTGAATAAAAGCTTACATAGGTGTAGTGTTCCCCTATGCGATTGAGAGCATGCATGATTTAATGTACAACCTATAGGATTGAGATGTAAGCATGAGAAATGGTCTATATCATGTGGATTGATGCTTACTTGATTTATTGTATATGTTTTGGTGGATTTGAGATCTCACAGGTTGCAAAATAGATTGTGTTCACCTTATGATAGTTGAGGGCCTGTTGAGAGAGAGGATGTTTATTTTGATTGATATTGAGATCATGTCTGTTAATGTTCCCCATTTATGTTTCAGTTTAACTCTATGCTATTATTAGAACTTGACCTAGCACCCTGTCATATGTTGTATGTTTCAACCAGACTAGTAGAGAACCTTCACTTGGGCTAGGTTCTTTTATGCTTTAGACATCCCACACTTTATATCTTTTCCTGGACATAGAGTTTCCTCGCCCGGGTAGTGGGCCGAGTGGTCGGGTTATTGTGGGACGTATGTTGCACTCATGCCTGGGGCCTGAATGGAGTCTGGTAGCTGAGATTAGACCAGTGCTAGTGTTTTTGGGAGCCGTTTGGGGTTGACGGTGGTCCCGGGCAGTCGAGTATCTTCCGGTCAGTGTTGTCGGGAACCGTTTGGGTAGACGGTGGTTCCGGGTCGTTGAGTGTCGTCCGACCAGTTTTGTTAGCCCTCGAGTTGTGGGTCGATCCCGGCTGTGGAGTATCTCCAGCCAGTGAGTTAGTGTGGCGAGTTGGGTGTCTTGTTTTGGGAGCCGTTTGGGTTGAATGTGGTCCCGGCTGTTGAGCACCTCCGGCCAGTGGGTTGGTGTCGCGAGTTGGTTGTGTTCGCTAGTGTCTCGAGATTCGTGTGAGCTTATTAGCTGAGTCTTTGAGAGTACTCCGACCGTTGTGCGAGATGTTTGAGGATCTTCAGTTCTTCCGTTCTGAGAGTGAGCGTGGATTTTGATTATAGCCTGCAGGAGCCACTATGAGCTCGACAGAGATGCGCGGATACTTTCCTCGATGGGGTCGCGGCCCTCGAGTGACGCTCCGGAGCTAGACCTGTTACTTTGCTATCGCGACTTGTCGATGCAGTCCCTCTGGCTGGGCCAGTTTTGGCAGTCACGGACGCCCTATGTGATGATCTGGACTCCCGCAGGAACTGTGCAACATTAAACAGTGACTGTAGGGAGCTTATTCGGTGAAACGGAGCTTGTAGAATCGAAATTGAACCTTAGAAATAGACTCGGCGCGAAAATCGGAGCAAATAGGCTTTTTTGGGAGCTTTCGGCAAAATTTCGGATGAGAATTTGGCGAAACGGACGGCGGATTTGGACTCAGCGCGCGAAAACGGTCAAAATGGTGTATTCACTTAAATTTTTCGGCACTTGGGTACTGTTCATGCCGGAACAGTACTTCCGGCCGCCGGCGGCGACCGGCGTCGACCGGCGGCGACCGGCGGGCGGCGGCGGAGCAAGGCAAGAAGCGGCGGCGCGCGGCGCGGGCAGCGCGGGCAGGCGCGGGCAGGCGCGCGGGTGCGCGGTCCATGGGCTTGCCGTGCACCGGGAGCACCGAAGATAGGGGTTGCCACACGGCGTTCCCTCATTGGCTGGACGGCTTCTAGAAGGCATGTGGGAAGGTGACACGTGGCGCTCCCCTATTGGCTGACAGGATCCGGAAAACCCGGAGAGCGGACCGGGCACGTGCACCACGTGGACACGTGGCGGATTTTGAGTGGACTTGCACAGGCTGTTTCCTGTTTTGTGGACACGTGGCGCAATCTGGTTGGCCAATTTTCGTGTTTCCTGTTCGGATCCGGATCTGGTGTGGAGCCCGAAGATTCCCTTGGCCCATTATAAATAGAGCCCCCTCATCCCTCTCATTCCCCACCTCGATTTCTGTGCGTAGAGAGAGAATCAGAGGTTGGGCCCTTTAGGAAAATTGTTCCTCTCTCTCTCTTCTCTCTCTCCTCAAAATTCCAGAATTTCTGGAGTTACAGATAGTGAGTTGTGCGACGATTTTCTTTTTAGGCCCATTTCCCGTCGCAGTTCCGTCGGAAATTCCCTGTGTGCTAACCAGGAGGAATTTTTGGACGATTTTTGCGACAGCGCGTTCCTAAGAGGTAAGGCTTCGATTTCTGTGTTGATCACTTTGCTCCATTTCGCACTTTTGGCACGTTTCCCGAGGCCTCTTTGACCCCCCTTTTTGCTGTGGAAATTTCTGGACAGCGTCAACTTCTCCGATTTTTATCTTGGAGTAGGAGCATCAGATCGAGGCGTTTAAGAGTCGATTTTGATCTACTCTTCGCGAGGAACGCAACCGTAATTTTTCTGGATTTTCCTGAGCAATGTTTAGAGGTGAAAAACTCCTCTTTTCCCGTGCTGTTTGAAAAACAGCAAATATTGTGCTTTTTGGGATTTGTATTTATACCGGGAGCGTTGATTTGCAGGAATTGAGGACTGTGGACAGCCAGGAGGCTTTCTGGGGTGTGAGCTGCTCGAGGTGGGCGGTTGTTGCTTACCTCATTTTTGACAAGCTCACTGGGATTACTGGAACTCCCCTAAAATTTAATTGACGAGAACCATTGGGACAAACTAATATGACAATTGATGAGAACCATTGGGACAAACTAACAGGACAAACTAACAGGACAAACTAACGGGACAAACTAACAGGACAAACTAACAGGACAAACTAACAGGACAATTGATGAGAACCGCTGGGACGAACTCTCCTACAATTTAATATAACCCCACAAGATTATATGATAACTTATCTTGGGACACTATGATTGGAACAAAGGCTATAATCTCGCATGCAAATAATTTTTCCAGTAAATCAATCTTCTTTTAAAATAAATATTTAACTCCTTTTGAAAAGTACAATTGCATGCTTACTTGGACATCTAGTTAGCCCTATTTATTACTACACTATCAAATTGGGATTTGAACATGCTTCATTGTTGTCCTTTGCATCCAGATGCTTGTTGCTCAAGTATGAGCAGGGGTTTGGGATAGTGTAGTCGAGATTGCATTAGATTGTAGATTTGTGGGGTATTGCGGTGACCGCGGACAGTAGGCGGTCGACCAGATGTTTATCCTTGCATCAGATTGGGGTGAGTCTGGTTTATTGCATCAGTTGGGGTTTGGGTTTCTGTAGTGGATGGAGTTTCCCACTTTGATCATAGTTATGATCCAGTCCTGCTGTATTGAGATATGTGCTACAGAGATACTTGAGATACTGATGACAGTGATACTTTACTCGTGTGGGTCGCTCCCCTCGAGTGCCACTCCGGAGGTGGGCTTTTTCGGACCCAGCCTTGTGTGCCGGTCTGATACTGATTTTGGGATGCGAGCCGTGCGGGCCGATTCCGCGGTTTCGAGCCTTGTGTGCAGATTCCGCTAAGCAGGCAGTACCAGTTGTTACTGGTGACTAGATTGGGTTATTTGGACAGATACTATTTCTGATGCATGCATACAGTCTTGACATCATAGTAGTGATAGTTTTCCTGTTTCAGCATCTTATGTATCTTACCACTTCCCCTTTTCCTTTTGCCTCTAGTAGTCCTAGTGGGTGCGTCAGAGTTGAGGTTTTACCCACTAGGGGAGGCTACTGGTTTATCTAGTAGTTCTCACCCCCATTGTTATTTTCTGTCTCTTTCTTCTCCTTTATTTTTGCAGAGTCATCTGCGGGAGCTGCTAGGCCATCGGCAACGGATCGAGGTAAGGGGATCGCCGAATAGATAGATCTCCTGTGAGACTGAGATTAGACGCTGTACCCTTCACTCAGACTGTGGTATTCTCCTTTTATTTTGGGTCTGGCTTCCGCCAGCTGGTTGTACTATTTGGTGAGCTGGGAGATTATTGTACCTATTACAGTTTTATTTGTAGTCCCAGTCTGAGATACTATGTGGTTCTTCTATTTCAGCTCTGTATTATGCTCCGTTATTGTTATATTATATCTGAGCAGGTTACCAGCGCTTCGTGTACGCGGGAAATCCCGTGTGCATGGCGGATCTGTTGGCGAGCCCGGGTTCTGGTTTACACCCGGGGCGTGACACCCTATGTAAGTCCAGTCATCCGTGGATGTAATAGCAGTAGGTAGGCGCAGGCTTGACTGGACCCTATGTGGCAGTCAGTTCGATTGGGTTGATTGAGCATCTCGTGTGCGAGTGGTTGCATATCTTTTCATCTGTATTACCCATTGAGCATTTAGATAGAGGCATGGTAGCTGTAGAGTATCTCCAGCTTTTCTTATTCAGTTTTTACTGGATCGTTATTTTATGCCTCTAGTAGACTTAGTGGGCAGACCGTCAGGCTTGATAGCAGTACCCACTGAGAACTACGTGTTGGTATAGTTCTCACACCCTCTGTCGGTGACAGTTTTGCATAGGCTTCTTCTCCAGTTCCTACCTCGGATGTTGCTGCTTCTTCTGATCGAGGCGAGGGAGTCGCGAGCTAGATCCCTACCTGTCTTTGGAGAGTAGCTGTACCCACTCATTGGAGATTTATAGTACAGTCAGTTAGATTGTTTATTTTTACTTTTGAGAGACTGTTGTATTGTGAGGATCTGACTTGTACTGTGAGCCTGTACATTGATGTATTATTATTTTAGTTTATCTCCCCATTTGGGTTCTTAGATGTTGTATCAGAGGATGATGTATGATGATTATTTTGGGGGATGGATAGTGTATCTTTATTTCCAGTTGTACAGTGATTGGATTGTAGTTTTACAGCAGTTATTTTTTCACTATGATATCTGTTTAGCTGTAGTTTTATCCATGCAGGTTGGACGTTTCGCCAATGCGGGATTTTCCGTATAGGTGGCGGATCTGTTGGCGAGCCCGGATCGCAGTTTCGACCCCGGGGCGTGATAATTTCGCCAGAAGTGTGCCCTGAGGTCCTTATACATGTTAGTCCCACCGGGATGAATGGTATAAGGTGTATAATGGGCCTCTCTCATAATCTGCTCTCTAATCTTAGAATCCATAGGCACACACGCTCAGTCCCTGTACCTCAGTACTCTCGAAGCGTCCACCGAGAAGTCCCCTATCTGATCAGTCTGGATTTGTCCTCTAATCCTCATCAAGTGGGGGTCCTCACTCTGTCTCTCTGTAATCCTGTCCAACAGAGTGGGCTGCACACGACCATAGACATAAGTCTAGCAGAGACCCCAGGGGATACAACATCGATCTGCAATCGCCTCATCTGCTCAATCAGCGGTGCCTGCTGTGTGATCAATAAGCTCAGACTCTGCACAGCCCTCCGACTCAAAGCATCTGCCACGACATTGGCCTTGCCGAGTTGATATAGGATGCTCACATCATAATCCTTCAATAACTCTAACCACCGGCGTTGCCTCAGATTCAGCTCCTTCTGAATGAATAGATACTTCAAGCTTTTGTGATCGGTGAATATCTCGCAGTGGTCACCATACAGGTAATGTCGCCACAACTTCAAAGCAAAAATAAAAGCGACAAGCTCCAAATCATGCGTAGGGTAATTTCTCTCGTAATCCTTTAGCTGTTGCGAAGCATAAGCAATTACCCTACCATACTGCATCAAGACACAACCCAAACCGCTATGGGAGATATCACTATAAATCACAAATCCATCTCCCATCACTGGCAATGCTAATATCGGCGCTGATATCAGTCTCATCTTCAGCTCGTCAAAGCTCTTCTGGCACTGCTCAGTCCAAGAGAATCTGATCCCCTTCCTAGTCAGCTGGGTAAGGGGAGTAAAGAGCTTCGCAAAGCCCTCCACAAACCGACGGTAATAACCTGCTAAGCCCAAGAAGCTCCGGACCTCAGTAACCGTCGTCGGTCTAGGCCAATCCCGAACAGCATCAATTGCTTGGTGCTTGTACAAGTATAGTAGCCGGACTATATATATATATATATATATATATATATATATATATATATATATATATATATATATATATATATATAGTAGAGCTTATATACTTTTAAAAGTATAAGTCCAACTATGCTTGTAATTTTTTATCATTGGATTTGTATTGAGATTCGTACGTACTATAGTACCTTCTCTTTCCCTCTCTTTAGTTGACTTTACGATAGCACGAATCTTAATACAAATCAAATGGTAAAAAATTCACAAATATAGTTGGACTTGTACTTTTAAAAATATATAAATTTTGCTATTTCTCTCTCTCTCTCTCTCTCTCTCTCTCTCTCTCTCTATATATATATATATATATATATATATATATATATTGTTATAATTTTTTTAATATTTTTTTTTGCTATAAAATTACGAACATTAAATTAAAGTTTCTATCGTTTAGACTCATAATTATATGTGTTTTGCTTTCATTATGATAGAAGATTTGTCAAGTACTGCATTATAATTTTTTATAACTAAAAAAAAAAAAACTGTAAGACCAAACATGCCCTTATTTATTAAGGTATGAATCAAGAATTTAAGTGCCATGGCACGGAATCGTGCCGAAAATTTACCGACACGGTACAATACGGTGCATGCCGAACCGTGGCAATGAGTGTCGGTCACAAAAAATGCATGCGTGCTGACACATAATAACACAGAATATTTATTTTTTTTAGCAACAAAATTTTTTAATTATTTATTATGTATTTTTATCAAATATTTTGAATTTTATTAAAAAAATTACTTAATAATTTAAAGAAAAAAGAGTTTTAAGTTGTGCCATCGGCACGAGGGCTATATTGTGTCGGTATCTTGTTGGCACGATACTGCACGGTGAAAACGGCCCATGCCGATGGATACTAAAATCCTTGGTATGAACATAACTTTATTTAAAGTAATAAGTTAGTTTATAGTTTATGACATTTTTAAGAAATCATCATATTAATATTTATAATAAATAATAATTTTTTTTTCGACAATAAGCTTTTTGCGTGATATTTAGAAAATCATTATGCTAATATTCATAATAAATAATAATTTTTTCTCATACAATATATAAGTTGTTAATATTTTAATAATGTTAACTTATCGGATATTTGATACTTATAAAGTACTTATAAAATTATCCATATAGGAATGTAGATAGAGTTTTTTTTGTCCGCCCAAAACGTCATAACCAGTACAATTCAACGACATTCCAACCAGAAATATAATTCATACATGGATTGTGAAGAAAAGTATAGAAAACATTAAACAACTATTCAATTACAAGCATTCATCAGAGTCTAAGCAACCAATCAATCTTTTAATCGCACAGAAAATATAGTTTATTTATTTTTCCTTTTTTCTCTTCTATTTGTATTGGTGTTTTCAACCCTAAAAGCTTTTAAAAATAGTAAATAGTTCACCACTTTTAAAGATTTTTACTCATATTTAAAAAATCATGAAAATTTTTCAAAAGCGGCACTACAACAAAATTATGCTATAGCGACACTTTTAAATATTGTTAAAAATTTTAAAAAAAATGCTGCTGAAAAAAATACCGACACTTATCATTAGTGTCGCTATATGTGCCGTCGCTAGGGTGTATAGCGACATATTACTATAATGTGTCACAAAAATGTATCCCTATAGCCTAATTTTGCATATAGATAGACTATAAATGGGACACTTGAAAAATATGTCACAAACATGTGTTCCTATAACCTAATTTTGTTGTTGTGCGGTGAATGATTCACGCACATGTGAATGTCATAAATCATTTACCACTTATTGCTATTTTTAAAATAAATTTTTTTTTAAAATATTATAATATTATATATATTTATTTTTTTATTTTTATTTTTATTTTTATTTTTTGTGCATTCGATGTCTTGGCTCGGTGACAGGCATGCTACCAAATTTTTTTTAGAAACTTAGATAAATTAATATTGACGCCCATTATGGTCATGCATGAGTAAGCATGACTTTATCAAAATTGATATGGTTTATTGTATCAAAATTAATACGAGTTTGAATGTTTGAGATCTAACTGCTGCACAATATAAAGATTAGGAATCTAATAGTGAAATAAAAAATTTAGAATCTAAATAAATAGATAAAGATGAGAGAAGAATGATGAAATTGACTCTATTATTAAATATAGAGTATATTTTCTATACTTTCGAAAGTACAAAAATCTTCTTACTTGTAAATTATTTTTGATGATGAGACATTCGATTCGACGATCGAAACCAAATTTTATAATTTTTTGATATCATTTATTAAATGATTAAAGAGTCTAAAAAATAACTATTTTAACGATCGATGTGGTACGCTTGTATATTCAACGGTGCAGAATATTCAAATTACGTAAAACTTTAATAAAAAATTTTACTTAACAACATAGTGAAATCATAACTTTCGATTTGAAATTCAAATCTTTTATCACTATTTTATATAAAATTTGTATTTTTATTCGTTTATTTTAAGGATATTCATTCATTGGATAAATAAAGTTAAAAAATTATAAAATTTAACTTTTAAATAGTTTCAATACTATAGATCAAGTCTAACGAACCGATACTCTAATCGAATATCCTATTATTGAATAATATCATATAAATCTTAATAGATGGGATTTGTACTATAATTAATGGTACTATTTGTATACTATTTGTAGGACCTTTTTTTAAAGTAACCCTAAGAAATTTTATAATTTGCAAACTAATCCTCCTAATTTTTTTTTTGTTTGCAAAACTAACCCTCTTTTTGCCAGCTCGGCGCCACGGGGGCAGGACGACCCGCCTTCAGTATTTCTGCTGAAGGCGGTGAATGATTCACCACCTTCACAATAACCCTGTGAAGGCCGTGAATCATTCACCGCCTTCAACGCATTCCTCTCAATTTAGCCAATTTTCGTGAAAATTGGCTAAGTTCAACAAGAAAGTTCAGCACCTTTAGTATAATGTAGAAGGCGCTGAACGATTCAGCACCTTTAACATAGACACTAAAGGCGTCGAATCGTTCAGCGCCTTTACTATAATGAAGAAGGTGCTGAATCGTTCAGCGCCTTTAGCATAAACGCTAAAGGCGCCGAATCGTTCAGCGCTTTCTACACCACTAAACCCCCGCACAGTGCCCTTTCTTTCCCCTTCATATTCGCACAGTTCTCTCCCCCTCTCACCTAGCACAGTACCTCTCCTTGTCACGCCCCGAGTCCGCCAATTTGTACGGTTCGGGCACGCCAACAGACCCGCCAATCAGGTAAAACCTTTTCTACCTGAAAGGAACGGTAACATCCATAATAACACAACAAGTGTATGCGGAAGCTCAATATCAGAGTACTAAAAATCACTACAAATTTAAATTTTTGCAACAACTAAAGCGGAAATGGAAGCATGCAAGAGTGAACCATAACTTAAATTTATTACACTTTACATCTCTGAATTTGCAAATAAATTATTACAATTCCTTTACATAAATTCCTCACCATACAATGTTCACTCAAGAAATATATAAAAGGGATACCTCTGCTAGACCCTCTAGGTCTCTATGCTGCTGGGCCCTTGCCCCTGTCGTATGCCTCGCCGTCTGCATCTGAACCGTCTCGTCCGCTGTATCCACACCCGAACCTGTGGGGGGGGTCACCCAAGGGGTGTGAGAACTTCATCTGAGTTCCCAGTGGGTTCAACCACCGAGAGAGAATGTCCTACACCACTTGGTCCAATGGAAGCAATAATAATAGTGCTAGGAAACTAAATCCTCAATATCAAAATGCAGCTATGCATTATAACATATCACTACACTACCTGTGTATAACCATCTACTCAGCACTACTCTGTCTAGCCATACTAGGCTGCTAAGCACCAACTCGGCCACTATGCCGATATATACAGGGTCAAACTAACCCGGCCACCTTGGCCACTCTATCTTTCTTTATTCTTTAGATTCTGGTGCTTTAGTTTAAGTTAACCCCCAGAAATTCTTATCCAACGGGCCCGAGCCCGGTAGTCCTGCTACCATAAGATAAGATTTCTAAGGTTGCCGATAACACCCGCAAGTGTTACCCCGTCCTGCCGGGGGACTTGTCATACGGGACACTGCCCGACAGGGTCACTGCCCAACTCTGACAAGAGTACTCTATCTACCAGTCATACGGGTCGCTGCCCGGGAGAGGGACCCTGTCCAACTCCTGACCGTTGTACGTTCGCCCCCGGAGGTACGCCCGTTTTATCTTTAATTTTTCTTTCTTTGCTTTTCTTTTCTTTCTCTTTTATTTTAGTTCATAGCCTCTTTGCTTTTGAACACTGGCTTTCCTTTCTTATTCGAGCTTATAGTTCCCATTTTTGCCACTTGCAATTTACATTCTCTTTTCTTCGAGCATTTAGCTCCTTGCTTTCACTTTTAGCCCTTCGAAAGTACCTCGTCCGACGGGTCACTGCCCAGGGAGTCCTGCTCCACTTGACGAGTCTCAAATTCGAAGGCGCCCTTTACATTCTCTTTATACTTTTTAGCCACTTTTAGCTTGCTTTTAAACTTTGCCTTTTCACAACAATTTATCTCTTATCCTAGGTCTCGCCTTAAGGATAACTAGAGAGAGTCCTGGACTCTTTACATTTCACTTTCACTTATTTAACTCAAATTGAAGTTAAAGTTATTGTCTATTTGCCCAGACACCCTATGACTTTCTAGGGTTATATTTATTTAATTCTTTAACCTTGGGATCTTATCCCACTTTCCTGATTCCTCACTGAATCCTAGAGTTAACTTAACTCTATTTTTCTGTTTGTGAGTTTAAACTCCTCTAACTTAACTTAGGTTCCCTTTACCTAAGTCCCATGTCATACTTGTCCTAGAGTTCCATGACTCTATGCTGACCTCTAGTTCACCTTAGGTTTCCTTAACCTAAGTTCCATATCATATATACCCTAGAGTTTTCTGTCTCTATGTTGATCACTCTATCCAGTGTCCTTGGTTATCACCTAAGACCATGCCACTCGTCCAATCCTAGGATAACTCCTAGTTCAATGTCACTCGTCAAACCCCTATACTAGGTTTTCTCCTAGTCTTACTACCAACATGTCCTTTTCCTTAATGCACATGATTCCTAGAGTTATACCCTAACATGATCATACTCATAATCAACAAATCTTTCTTATACATGTAATTGTTTCATTTCATTCATCAATTAGTAATTACTTCTACGCATGCATATTCATCAAGAATCTTTGGCAACCAACAGTTGCACTTTATCTCTGTGTCAGATTGCACCCACACCTCTATTCCTCTATCTCTGGCAACCAACAGTTGCCCTTATTCTATCTGAATTTTATCTACACAAGCAATCATAATCATGATCAACCTAACGCCTCTAACAGGCTACTATCATGCTTCGAATCGAAAAGCAAAGGAGCAAGGGGAGAGGTCACCCAATTTCGGCAGAATTCCCCACCTTGTAGTGTACCCAATTGCTTGTAGACACTTGCAATTGGTCTCCGCGCGATCACACTTGTTTCCTCGAGCCTGCACGCAAATCGGCGCACTTTCCTCGGGTCCGCACGCGAAACGGTGCACGTCCATCAAACCTGCACAGAAAACGGTGCGCGTCAGTAAAAACTCAGACGCGAATTTCGGGAGAAAAATCCTCGGAGCTCTAATAAAACCACCAGAGTCTTACAACACACAACAGCTCCAATTGCTCACAGCACACTAAAAGCTCTCCAACAATCACATATACACAGCACAACTCTCATCAATTTGTCCACTAATTTCTTCACAAAAACCATCCCAAATTAAACACATACACTCAATCAACCCCAATAGCACACCACTAATTAAAGTCCACATATACACAATCCCTTAATTCCACCCTTACACACTACCAATGTGTATAATTTAATTCCATCTTAATTGAACAAATAAATTCTTATGCACCAACGAAGCCCAAAATTCACATAATCATCCAACTCCAAAACACACATACTACAACACCTCAGCTCCAACACATCTGCACACTCCAAGGCTCCAGCATAGTAATAAATAAATGCTCTTTTATCAAATTTACATAATCCACAATCAATCACTAATAAAACCCATAAACTCATTAAGCTCCTACTATCCACAGTACATTAAATAATTAATGATCACATAACCATAATTTTAGACATCCAAGTCCATCACAGATAGATAATTCACAGCACACATGCATAGTACTCTCGAACCCATCAGTATACTAACACTCACAAAACATAAATTACCAAAATTCATTTATACCCTCAACCTGCTCCAATTCCACACACACAACATCCCACAATAAAATTACTTATAGCTCTAATGCACACTATTAATTCATTTCCCCATATACATAATTCCTTAATTCCATTTTTACACACTACCATCAATAAATGTTCATCCAACCACAATTACACATTCACCAATCTTCAGGTTCATCTCTCATATACACTCCATACACTCACAACACTCAAGTTCCAACACCAACACTTAAGTTCCCTTAACAATTAAAACTAAAGTGTAACTAATCACAAATGCTCTCACATAACTCTAAAGCTCCAAGAAAAACCCACACATTCACCACCAGCACAATCACACCTTACTCCACATACTTATTACACTTACAAAAATCCACAGCATATTCACTTACCATAACATCCTTTATTGTGCTTACAAAAACATCCTCAGCATACCCACTTCACACAACATCCATAATACACTTACAAAAAAAAAAGAACCACAATTAAACACCGCGTGCCGCGCACTCGATCGGGCTCCGCACGGCTCCTCGCCGAAAAGCAAATACTGCGATGTCGGCGCCCTGTGAGAGAAAAGAGAAAAACCGCAAGATTTTAGTCAACCCACACGATTGCCGGCGCAAAACAAGACCAAACGCAAAAACCCCCGCGTGCCGACGCGAGTCGCAAGCCGCCGCCGACCAACGGCGCACTGCACGGCTGCAGCCCGCGCTGCAGGCGCACCCGACGCTTGCCGCCTGCCGCGCGACAGCCGCGAGCCTCCATGCGCAGTCCTGGCTCGAGACACCCGCGCGGCGCGAGGGCCTGCTGCGCGGAGCAAGGGCCTGCCGCGCACTGCTCAGCGCACAAGCGTGCGCTGCGCGACGCCCAGCCGCGCACTGCGCAGCGCACAAGCACGCGCTGCGCGGCGCCCAACCGCGCACTGCGCGGTCCTGCTGCGCACTGTAGCGCAGCCGCCAGTGCCAGCCGCGCGTGTGCCCTTGTGCGCACGCGCGGCTCCCACGCCGCAGCCACCATAGCTCACGGAACCATGGACAAGCAGTCCCGAGCTGCACCCAAGACACCAAAAACACAAACAAAACCCCCAAAAGAGAAGCAGCTACCAACCTCTTGAGGCCCGTCGCGCGCGCTCCGCTCGGCCCACACGGCTTCTAGGAGGAAGTCCACCATCAACCTCTTACCCAAGTCTTCTTTTCTCCATCTTCCTCCTTCCTCTATCATCTTCTACTTCTTCTTTTCTTCTTCTTTCTCCCATTCCTCCATTCTTTCTTTTCCTCTGTTTTCTACTAACTCCTCTATTTTGCAGAGAGAGGAAGAAGGTGAGGTGGCCTCTTTAATTAGCTACGGCTAATTAAGGGGAGGGTGGGGGGTGGTTGGGTGCATTAAATGCACCCAAGGAAAATATCCCAACACCCACACTTAAAGTTAAAATCCGTTTTCGTCCCGTTTTCTGTCCATTTTTCGTCCGTTTCCGTCCAAATTTGACAGGCAGCTTCGTTTCAGCCTAATTAACCACAGAAAATTTTAAATTTTCAATTTGGGCCATTTCTGGGCCACCAAAAGCCTCCTGTATCCAAAATCGCTGGCGGACCCCGTTCTCACAATCCGGGTATCCGATCAACACGAAATTTTTACTGTAACCTTAAAACATAATTACGAAGCTCCCCAAATTTTCTCAGAATTTTTCGACACTGTTGGCGGAGCCCGTTTTCACTATCGGGTATCCGATCAACGCGAAACTTTTTCTGTGGTCTTAAAACATATTTACGGGGCTCCCGTAATTTTCTCAGAATTTTCCGACACTGTGAATTTTCCACTAAAAATCTGGGCCCCCTTTTCCAAATAAATTTTTAGATCTCTCCATTTTAACCCGATTTGGGCCCAACTCGCGTCCAAATGTTCTTTACTTCCCTAACTTTCATAACAATAGTATTTCATACTATTTTATTTACATTTATTTATACACCACGTTCTGGTTCACTACATTCTACCCCCCTTAAAATAAGTTTCGTCCCCGAAACTTGAATCACAACTCGACTTCTACTTAATCGAGAGGGGGAAACTTGTCCCACTACTGGGCTCACTGTATATCGTGACCGGCATCAAACTGTCTGCTCGCCGAGACTACACGAGCAACACATTCTTAAATCCCTATCTCAATCCAAGGAAAATCTCAGACTTGGTGTCTGACCACTTTCACTAAGTAGGTGAAAGACACAATTTAGCACTTGCTCTCTCTCAATTGCCACAAATGGCGAAGTCTCTTCTTGCGAAATCTTCACTTTAATTCCGCGACCTTTTTATCTTTCACAAGAAGGTTGCATCTGCAACTAATTACATTTATCGCATTTTCCGGCCACTCCGCTGCCTAATGTGGAGGGCAAAAGGCCAATCCACGAGTCCTCAACTATCACACACGCTACAAGCGCTCTAAGTCCACGGGTTATCAGCTAACCCGATATCTCAGACTACCAATAGGTCCACAGACCACAGTCCAATAGAGGCCTATAGCCCAACTAGTCCAACTCTGTATAATGGCTCTTACTAGCACACAAACCCAATCGTCATACGGGTAGATCCTCACTTAGGATTACTATACCAATACTCCCACTAGGAGCTACAGTACCTCAATCACCACTAGCTCTACGGCCTGGTCATACCACACTCTCAGTGTACTAATAATAGCCTCAAGGCTCACACGTGGCATTCCACGTCCCCGGGTCATCGCTCGGACTACCGTCCTGACCAAATCTCTATCATGCCCCGCCTCAGGTCTCGGGCCGCTGTCTCTCACAGCTGACTGCGCCTGCCCACTGGGCTACAGGCCCACAGTCCACAAACATGGTCCAGGCACGGATCGTCCTAACGCGAACCCGCAAATCGTCGCCACGCGTCCACTACGCTCCACTGAGCAAAACCAACTAACCAGTCGTCAATCCCCGACCCAAACGCTCTATCAACTCTGGCCACACTAGGCAAAGGCTAACACGCCACCTAATCAGCTCTCTCTGGCTAAATGATAGCTGTGCTCCATGAGCACCAAACGGTTGGGCGTCCTACGCCCCCAAGCTAACTTACAAAGTCCAGTGTTAAGCAACTTGCTTAAGCACCCCAACGGCTCTTGTGTAACTCTCCCAACTGGGTCGAGGCACCACAATAACTGTTTCACCAACTCTGGTGATTAACGTGCAAACCCTGTGGTGGCAACCCTTGCCATTATGCCGATCCCTCAGATCGGCGCCATGAAACTCTCACTCTTTTGAGAGATCCTCGCACCTTGAAGCCTACTCTAGGCCTCACTAACTCCACTATGCGGCAATCTAGCCAAAATCAACACGCCACACGGTCACTACCGTCATCAGGGCGAACTTTCGCCACAAGGCCCACAAGTCTTTCTTGTTCTGACCTTTAGGACATAGCAACATAGCTCTCGCAACAAAGCGATCACCAGCGTTTCACGAGTCGGTCTCTCACTGGACTTCATCAACTATACTTTGCCAGCATCCAGCTGACACGAGCGTAAAACACCCTATGCTGAAGGTCTTGGCTGTGCCGACAAAAGTTCGGCGGCCACCTGCTATCGCAGCTCGTGTACCTTGTTCGACCCAGAGCCCTCTCGTGGCTCGAGTCGAGACAAGCGCGTATCCCTGCGTGGTGTCATCGCTAATATGCACACCACAACGAAATGATTTGCCCAAATTTAGCCATTTGAGCAACGCGCAATCTATATACCGACAGAAAAGCTCGTCGACCCAATCATGCGAAAGTATAAGAGGGTACTCCTTTTCATCTCCAACATTACGTTGTCGGCCGCCAACGTAATATTCGAAGAATGAAAGCTCGTCACCCTCGATCAGTCCCAACATCCTTTTTGGGAACAACAATAACCAATCAAATACTTTCGCCCAATAATCCACACACTCTCTCGTGCTAAACCCTAGAGTCTTCCTAAGGTTCGCTAACCACCTAGGACTATTCCTAGGCTCTGATACCACTCTAATCTGTCACGCCCCGAGTCCGCCAATTTGTACGGTTCGGGCACGCCAACAGACCCGCCAATCAGGTAAAACCTTTTTCTACCTGAAAGGAACGGTAACATCCATAATAACACAACAAGTGTATGCGGAAGCTCAATATCAGAGTACTAAAAATCACTACAAATTTAAATTTTTGCAACAACTAAAGCGGAAATGAAAGCATGCAAGAGTGAACCATAACTTAAATTTATTACACTTTACATCTCTGAACTTGCAAATAAATTTATTACAATTCCTTTACATAATTCCTCACCATACAATGTTCACTCAAGAAATATATAAAAGGGATACCTCTGCTAGACCCTCTAGGTCTCTATGCTGCTGGGCCCTTGCCCCTGTCGTATGCCTCGCCGTCTGCATCTGAACCGTCTCGTCCGCTGTATCCACACCCGAACCTGTGGGGGGGGTCACCCAAGGGGTGTGAGAACTTCATCTGAGTTCCCAGTGGGTTCAACCACCGAGAAAGAATGTCCTACACCACTTGGTCCAATGGAAGCAATAATAATAGTGCTAGGGAACTAAATCCTCAATATCAAAATGCAGCTATGCATTATAACATATCACTACACTACCTGTGTATAACCATCTACTCAGCACTACTCTGTCTAGCCATACTAGGCTGCTAAGCACCAACTCGGCCACTATGCCGCTATATACAGGGTCAAACTAACCCGGCCACCTTGGCCACTCTATCTTTCTTTACTCTTTAGATTCTGGTGCTTTAGTTTAAGTTAACCCTCAGAAATTCTTATCCAACGGGCCCGAGCCCGGTAGTCCTGCTACCATAAGATAAGATTTCTAAGGTTGCCGATAACACCCGCAAGTGTTACCCCGTCCTGCCGGGGGGACTTGTCATACGGGACACTGCCCGACAGGGTCACTGCCCAACTCTGACAAGAGTACTCTATCTACCAGTCATACGGGTCGCTGCCCGGGAGAGGGACCCTGTCCAACTCCTGACCGTTGTACGTTCGCCCCCGGAGGTACGCCCGTTTTATCTTTAATTTTTCTTTCTTTGCTTTTCTTTTCTTTCTCTTTTATTTTAGTTCATAGCCTCTTTGCTTTTGAACACTGGCTTTCCTTTCTTATTCGAGCTTATAGTTCCCATTTTGCCACTTGCAATTTACATTCTCTTTTCTTCGAGCATTTAGCTCCTTGCTTTCACTTTTAGCCCTTCGAAAGTACCTCGTCCGACGGGTCACTGCCCAGGGAGTCCTGCTCCACTTGACGAGTCTCAAATTCGAAGGCGCCCTTTACATTCTCTTTATACTTTTTAGCCACTTTTAGCTTGCTTTTAAACTTTGCCTTTTCACAACAATTTATCTCTTATCCTAGGTCTCGCCTTAAGGATAACTAGAGAGAGTCCTGGACTCTTTACATTTCACTTTCACTTATTTAACTCAAATTGAAGTTAAAGTTATTGTCTATTTGCCCAGACACCCTATGACTTTCTAGGGTTATATTTATTTAATTCTTTAACCTTGGGATCTTATCCCACTTTCCTGATTCCTCACTGAATCCTAGAGTTAACTTAACTCTATTTTTCTGTTTGTGAGTTTAAACTCCTCTAACTTAACTTAGGTTCCCTTTACCTAAGTCCCATGTCATACTTGTCCTAGAGTTCCATGACTCTATGCTGACCTCTAGTTCACCTTAGGTTTCCTTAACCTAAGTTCCATATCATATATACCCTAGAGTTTTCTGTCTCTATGTTGATCACTCTATCCAGTGTCCTTGGTTATCACCTAAGACCATGCCACTCGTCCAATCCTAGGATAACTCCTAGTTCAATGTCACTCGTCAAACCCCTATACTAGGTTTTCTCCTAGTCTTACTACCAACATGTCCTTTTCCTTAATGCACATGATTCCTAGAGTTATACCCTAACATGATCATACTCATAATCAACAAATCTTTCTTATACATGTAATTGTTTCATTTCATTCATCAATTAGTAATTACTTCTACGCATGCATATTCATCAAGAATCTTTGGCAACCAACAGTTGCACTTTATCTCTGTGTCAGATTGCACCCACACCTCTATTCCTCTATCTCTGGCAACCAACAGTTGCCCTTATTCTATCTGAATTTTATCTACACAAGCAATCATAATCATGATCAACCTAACGCCTCTAACAGGCTACTATCATGCTTCGAATCGAAAAGCAAAGGAGCAAGGGGAGAGGTCACCCAATTTCGGCAGAATTCCCCACCTTGTAGTGTACCCAATTGCTTGTAGACACTTGCAATTGGTCTCCGCGCGATCACACTTGTTTCCTCGAGCCTGCACGCAAATCGGCGCACTTTCCTCGGGTCCGCACGCGAAACGGTGCACGTCCATCAAACCTGCACAGAAAACGGTGCGCGTCAGTAAAAACTCAGACGCGAATTTCGGGAGAAAAATCCTCGGAGCTCTAATAAAACCACCAGAGTCTTACAACACACAACAGCTCCAATTGCTCACAGCACACTAAAAGCTCTCCAACAATCACATATACACAGCACAACTCTCATCAATTTGTCCACTAATTTCTTCACAAAAACCATCCCAAATTAAACACATACACTCAATCAACCCCAATAGCACACCACTAATTAAAGTCCACATATACACAATCCCTTAATTCCACCCTTACACACTACCAATGTGTATAATTTAATTCCATCTTAATTGAACAAATAAATTCTTATGCACCAACGAAGCCCAAAATTCACATAATCATCCAACTCCAAAACACACATACTACAACACCTCAGCTCCAACACATCTGCACACTCCAAGGCTCCAGCATAGTAATAAATAAATGCTCTTTTATCAAATTTACATAATCCACAATCAATCACTAATAAAACCCATAAACTCATTAAGCTCCTACTATCCACAGTACATTAAATAATTAATGATCACATAACCATAATTTTAGACATCCAAGTCCATCACAGATAGATAATTCACAGCACACATGCATAGTACTCTCGAACCCATCAGTATACTAACACTCACAAAACATAAATTACCAAAATTCATTTATACCCTCAACCTGCTCCAATTCCACACACACAACATCCCACAATAAAATTACTTATAGCTCTAATGCACACTATTAATTCATTTCCCCATATACATAATTCCTTAATTCCATTTTTACACACTACCATCAATAAATGTTCATCCAACCACAATTACACATTCACCAATCTTCAGGTTCATCTCTCATATACACTCCATACACTCACAACACTCAAGTTCCAACACCAACACTTAAGTTCCCTTAACAATTAAAACTAAAGTGTAACTAATCACAAATGCTCTCACATAACTCTAAAGCTCCAAGAAAAACCCACACATTCACCACCAGCACAATCACACCTTACTCCACATACTTATTACACTTACAAAAATCCACAGCATATTCACTTACCATAACATCCTTTATTGTGCTTACAAAAACATCCTCAGCATACCCACTTCACACAACATCCATAATACACTTACAAAAAAAAAAGAACCACAATTAAACACCGCGTGCCGCGCACTCGATCCGGGCTCCGCACGGCTCCTCGCCGAAAAGCAAATACTGCGATGTCGGCGCCTGTGAGAGAAAAGAGAAAAACCGCAAGATTTTAGTCAACCCACACGATTGCCGGCGCAAAACAAGACCAAACGCAAAAACCCCGCGCGTGCCGACGCGAGTCGCAAGCCGCCGCCGACCAACGGCGCACTGCACGGCTGCAGCCCGCGCTGCAGGCGCACCCGACGCTTGCCGCCTGCCGCGCGACAGCCGCGAGCCTCCATGCGCAGTCCTGGCTCGAGACACCCGCGCGGCGCGAGGGCCTGCTGCGCGGAGCAAGGGCCTGCCGCGCACTGCTCAGCGCACAAGCGTGCGCTGCGCGACGCCCAGCCGCGCACTGCGCAGCGCACAAGCACGCGCTGCGCGGCGCCCAACCGCGCACTGCGCGGTCCTGCTGCGCACTGTAGCGCAGCCGCCAGTGCCAGCCGCGCGTGTGCCCTTGTGCGCACGCGCGGCTCCCACGCCGCAGCCACCATAGCTCACGGAACCATGGACAAGCAGTCCCGAGCTGCACCCAAGACACCAAAAACACAAACAAAACCCCCAAAAGAGAAGCAGCTACCAACCTCTTGAGGCCCGTCGCGCGCGCTCCGCTCGGCCCACACGGCTTCTAGGAGGAAGTCCACCATCAACCTCTTACCCAAGTCTTCTTTTCTCCATCTTCCTCCTTCCTCTATCATCTTCTACTTCTTCTTTTCTTCTTCTTTCTCCCATTCCTCCATTCTTTCTTTTCCTCTGTTTTCTACTAACTCCTCTATTTTGCAGAGAGAGGAAGAAGGTGAGGTGGCCTCTTTAATTAGCTACGGCTAATTAAGGGGAGGGTGGGGGGTGGTTGGGTGCATTAAATGCACCCAAGGAAAATATCCCAACACCCACACTTAAAGTTAAAATCCGTTTTCGTCCCGTTTTCTGTCCATTTTTCGTCCGTTTCCGTCCAAATTTGACAGGCAGCTTCGTTTCAGCCTAATTAACCACAGAAAATTTTAAATTTTCAATTGGGCCATTTCTGGGCCACCAAAAGCCTCCTGTATCCAAAATCGCTGGCGGACCCCGTTCTCACAATCCGGGTATCCGATCAACACGAAATTTTTACTGTAACCTTAAAACATAATTACGAAGCTCCCCAAATTTTCTCAGAATTTTTCGACACTGTTGGCGGAGCCCGTTTTCACTATCGGGTATCCGATCAACGCGAAACTTTTTCTGTGGTCTTAAAACATATTTACGGGGCTCCCGTAATTTTCTCAGAATTTTCCGACACTGTGAATTTTCCACTAAAAATCTGGGCCCCCTTTTCCAAATAAATTTTTAGATCTCTCCATTTTAACCCGATTTGGGCCCAACTCGCGTCCAAATGTTCTTTACTTCCCTAACTTTCATAACAATAGTATTCATACTATTTTTTTACAATTTACATTATTTATACACAACGTTCTGGTTCACTACACTCCTCCTCTCCCTACTCTTCATCGTTGCCGTTGTCGTCGCCGTCGCCGCGTCAAATCCCCGCCGTCGCCGAAGCCCGCAGTTTGTCCCCTCTCTCTCTCTCACTGTCCCTCTTTCTCTAGTGGAGTAAGAGATACTCTCATCTCGCTCTCTTCACTGTCCCCCCCTCTGCTCTAACTAAATAAGAGAGAGATCTCTCTAAAGCGCATTCCTCTCTCTGTCTCTAAGAGAGGAGAGATCTCTCTTCACAGTGAAAGATCCACTGTAAGAGG
>CM054948.1:15506318-15545440 GCA_029168755.2 Tillandsia fasciculata
TGTTTATCATCTTTAAATCACTGCTCTGCTCCATTGATTTTGTATGAAACTCAACATCCAATGGGGAGAAGTCATCAAGGTGAGGGGGCAGTCGGACGAAGAAGACTCGTTGAGGCATCCTAGAACAACTTAAACTTGTGCGGAATCAAGAATGGTCCAGACTAACAAGAAGTTGAGAAGCAACGACTTGAGATTCAAGACGAGAATCAAGCTTTAAAGATCAAACTTCATGATCTCGAGGAGGAACAAGAGACGGTTTATTGGATAATAATAAAATCCTCCAAGAAAAGATAAATCAATCGGAAATGGTCGTTTTCCCACATTAACAAGATTGATTTTCTTGAAAAGCAGTTTGAAGAGATTCATGTCACCAACCAAGCTTTGACCAAGCAAGTTCATGAACTCAAATCCGACATACAAAGGCTTTCAACCGGTTCCAAGAAACTAGATTGTATGTCCGGATTAGGTCAAACAAGCAAGGTTGGTTTGGGATTTAAAAAGGACCAAACTGTGCATGCTTCAAGTTCCACAAAAAATTGAAAGGAAGAACTTGTCACCTATGTGGACTTGAAGGACACTTGGTGAAGAATTGCCCGAAAAAGAAAAGAAAAATACTTCGGCAACTTCATCTACGGAGCGGACTCAACGGAATCAAAAGACACATCAAGTCAAAGGAGTTCACTCAACCCACCAAAGGTCCGAGCCACAACATCAATCATTCAAGTGGATCATTGCAAGGCAAAGACCTAAGGTGGATCAACAGTCAAAGCGGACCAACCCCCGGCCACAACGAATCAAGACAACCCAAGATCCAGCGATTTTGGATTCGGAAAGGTGATATCTTTCCTTGTCTTAAGTTCTAAATAGCTTATGACTGTGTATGTAATGCTTTGATTGGTTTTCCCTTCATATTTTTCTTAATCTCTGCATTACATGTTTTTCAATGCTCTTTGTTTTTATACTTTGTTTTTGAACAAAAGGGTTTTTAACGAACAAGTGCATTGAATAAAAAGGGCTTCACGTTCATTCACTCCAAATTAAATTTTTCTTGGATTATCAACTTGACTCCATATTCATAATCTTGAAGACACTTCTTTAAAGGAGTTGTTTAATTAAGCATTGGCTAAATTGACTTTAATTGCATCCTTTCACGCATTTAGAAATTTATTATGCTTTTGATATCATAATATTTCAATGTTGCAATGATCATTTATGTTAATTAATTCATCTTTTAAGTGATCAAAGTCAATTTCTCTCTCAGTGATCTCTTGGTATAGTCATTATCATATTTGATTGCTTAGTCGAGTATGAATGCGAGATCAATTTTTGGTTGAATACCTTATATATTAAATAATTGATAGCCAATTGAGGGGGAGTCAAAGAAAAGTAAAATGCTCAAAAGATGTGGAAAGAGTTACATCCCAATGAGGAGTGTGAAAACTACCACCACATGGAGGAAAAGAAAGAAAGAAAAAGATACCCCATGTATGCAAAGCAAATTTTTGTTTTAAAAAATTGTTGATGAAATATATATTGAAATACTTGACTCAGTCATATTTCATGGTTGGTATAAGGTGGGATTTTTGATAAAAGATGCTCAAAGAGCCACTCCTTCAACAGATTGTCTAGATATATTATCTAACTTATCTGGGATTTCAAACATCTATTGATCTTTGTATTTCATTTTCTTTACCAAAATTGATGATTTGATAAAGGCATTACGCATAAGATCAGGATAGATGTGATTGAAGTTGTTCAACTTTAAGGGTTTTAATTTTCATAAATTTTCGTTTCATTTTTGAGTATTTTTGATAGATTTGGTATAATCTATTTCTTGTTGCATGAAACGATGACTTTTGTTTAAAGTTGATGCGCTAAAGTGCTTACATACTCTTTCTGGTTTTTATTTTTCTAAATTATTCTAATGAAAGAAATTTGGATTGAATGACATCTATGTGAATTCATTGTTCTTCAAAGCACTTAAATTGATTTCTTGATGGAATACAAATCGGTATTTGAAAAAATTCTAAAATCTGGATTTGTTTCAAGAAATTATTTAATTTTTGCTTTCTGGTACCGGTATGCAATCTGCATTTTTGTTATATACCAGAACTGAGCTTTTATCTCTCTTTCTCTATGAACTAATGTTGTTAGTGATTTCCTTTTGTCTAGTATGTTCACTGTTTGACAATTTGTGACAAAAAGGGGGAGAAGAGAAATGACGGAGATGAGATCATCAAGAGAGGACAAACGAAAATGGAAAAATGGGGGAGAACGAAAAATGATGATCCTATCACAAAGGGGGAGAACATAAATGCTCAAGATAGGGGGAGATAAAAGAAAAGATTGAAAGAGCCGAAAAACAAAAGAACCAAAAGGACAAATCAAATGTAGGATTTTAATTTCTAACGACTAACGTTTGATTTTGGTTGGAGTTTTGTTTTGCAGGAATTACATCACTTTAAGACTCCAAGTCCTAAGTCATAGAGTTTGTTCTAAGAATGGTTCAAATGTAATTTTGTATTTATTGGATCTTTCACGCAAAGAAAATCAATGTTTTGGTGATGACATTGAATTTCGACTTTTTGGTTTAAGATGAGTGACTTGAGCGCTTTTATGTATTTTTGGGTTTTGTCACGAAATTGCCAAAGGGGGAGATTGTTACGGCATTTTGGTGTTGGCATATTTCGTGAGTCAAGTCAGTAAGTTGAGTCGGAGTCTTAAAGGGATCAAATTGTCAATCAGCAATCAAAGACTTAGAGAAGATTCAACAAGAGCTCAAGTTGACACTCAGTGTCTTGAGTCTTGAAGATTGAAGATGAAGAATTGTGGATCAGTTACATCAATCTCAAGAAGAAAGTATTCAAAAGGATCAGGTATGTTTAACTAAATAATTTTGGTGATCCGAATACTTTCTTATAGTGTAGAAACACTTGGATGAATTTTTAATTGCATAAAAATCAAAAACTGGACATGGGACATGTTCAGGATCCGGATCAGATGATCCAATCCGGATCCCGAAGGGTATTAGTTCATGTGCAAATCCAATCCGGATCCAAGCCTATTCTGATCCGGATCCCGAACATTGGATGTTGCTGAAATTCATGAACGATCCGGATCGGGCCTTGCGATCCGGATCCCGAACCCTTGGATTTCTGGAATCGTCAATCTCGTTACGACGATCCGGATCGCAGTAATCCCGATCCGGATCGCCGTCCTGAAAAATTCCAGATAAGGTATGTTTTGATTCTTATCTCTTTCCAAAGGTTTCTAAACTATAAATAGACACTTAGGGTTTCTCAAGAACGTGGGGAGCACGGCCGATCAATTTATAAAACACTTGAGAGCAACCCTAGAGGCTAGGTTTTTATCGTTCTTCTTTATAGCCTCTTTTAGGTCAATTCGATGGTTCTTTCAAGAACATATCTTTTGTCGAATTGATCTAATCTTTGCTTAGAGATTTCTCCCATGGATCTTCATTGATAATCTAAGTAAAGGATCACCATCGAAGCCAATATTCTTACCGGCTGAGTTTGCGTCGTGGATTCGACGTGGCACCGTGGATTCGGTGTGTTGAAGGCGTTTCGTGGATTCGAAACGTGTGCTCGTGGATTCGAGTGGCGTTCGTGGATTCGAACGTGTGCAGTGGACGTGCAAACGGTGGAGCGCAAGGTCCGAAGAAATTGAAGGAGGGGTTAAATCCGTGGAGACGGTAATCACCTTGTTATTCTTCGTTTCTTAGTGGATTGTTATTGCGTGGACATCCAACCGGTCAGCGCAAGGTCCGAAGAAGTTGAAGGAGGGGTCGAGTCCGTGGAGTCGGTAATCACCTTGTTATTCTTCATTTCTTAGTGGATTGTTATTGCGTGTTGGTCCCGTGGTTTTTCTCCTGGATTGGAGTTTCCACGTAAATCTCGGTGTGTTGATTTTTATTTTCCGCATTATTTTTTATTTTTGCACTGAGATTGGTTTTTATAATATTACACCTATTCACCCCCCTCTAGGTGTTTGATAGTACCTATTTAGATCCTTGTGGATCCTTAAATAACTCTACAAGATAGAGCTCTAGTGCGACTTGTCGATGCTTCTGTTCCTCTAGCTGAGCCAGTTTTGGCAGCTACGGACATACCTACAGCAGTAGGTAGGCGCAGGTTTGACTGGACCCGTTGTGGCAGTCAGTTTGGATTGGGTGATTTGAGTTGAGTATCAGTAGTGGCATATCGTCCTCCTGTTCTTTTCCTTGAGCATTGTAGATAGAAGCATAGTAGCAGTAGATGTTTACTTTCCAGCTTTTTATACTGTATTTCTTTTGTTACTTTATGCCTCTAGTAGACTTAGTGGGCAGACCGTCGGGCTTGTTGGCGGCACCCACTGAGAACTACTGTGGGAGGTAGTTCTCACACCCGTCATGGTGTCTTTTCCCCAGGGACTTCAGCTCTAGTTCCTGCTGCACCAGTTGCTGATCCAGCTCTTCCAGACCGAGGTAAGGGAGTCGCGAGATAGATCCCTTCCCCCTTCAGCTTCAGTGTGTTATAGAGGTACCCTTATATTTTGGTTGTGTCATGTTTGAGAGACTATGTAGTGAGGTATCGAGTTGTACTCTTTTGTTTCTTTGGAGAGACTTCTGTATTCTGGTGAGAATATTTTGTATATTATATGAGAGACTGTACTACTTTCTGTTCATAGATAGTTTATTTTTACAGCTCTGATATCTGTTAGTATAATTGTTCTATTTTTGCAGGTTAGACGCTACGTCTCTACGGGGCTTCCCGTAGAGGCGGCGGATCTGTTGGCGAGCCGGGGTACTGTTCCGACCCCGGGGCGTGACACTCCTGGTCTGAAGTGAATCTTGTCCCGTACAAGTTGCAATTGTGCGTTTGTCTTTTGACCTTCCAGGATTTTCTCGAGCAAAGTAGGCTTGACCCCAAGGGTTGAGAGTCGGGCAACCGTACCTTCCGGTACAATTTCCAGTCTTATTCGTTGGAAATCCGCGACTAACCCGTCCTGCTGGGTAATCGCACTCACTGATAACCCTTCTGTCTGACCTCTTCTGCTCAAGGCATCCGCAACTACGTTTGCCTTCCCGGGATGATATTGGATGGCCAGATCGTAGTCCTTCAACAACTCTAACCAACGCCCTTTCCGCAAGTTTAGTTCCTTCTGAGTAAATAAATACTTAAGGCTCTGGTGGTCCAAGTACGGTCTGAGGATCATATTCATCATATCCATGAATGCTGCTAGAGTGTTCGTAAGTCCAACTGACATAACCGTAAACTCGTAATGGCCGTATCGAGTTCGGAAAGCCATTTTAGGAACATTCTCACCCCGAATTCTAAGCTAATAATAGCCGGACTACAATTCAATTTTAGAGAACATCGTTGCTCCTTACAATTGGTCAAACAGGTCATCAATCCGAGGCAAGGGGTACTTATCTTTCACTGTGATCTTGTTTATCTCCCGATAGTCAATGCACATGCGCAAACTTCCGTCCTTCTTTCGTACGAAAAGAGCGGGTGCTCCCCAAGGCGACGCACTCGGCCTGATGAACCCCTTATCCAAAAGGTCCTCAAGTTGCGCCTTAAGCCCCTTCAACTTTGCGAAAACCATCCGGTAGGACTCCTTGGTGATAGGTTGCGTGTCCGGGGCAAACTCGATCGAGAACTCGATCTCTCGCTCAGGTGGCATCCCTGGCAATTCTTCGGGAAAATGGTTGGGAAGTCCCTCACGATCGGATCGTTTGAAAGCAGTGCTGAAGGTCGAGAGATCAAAACCACCGAAGTCACGTACGCTACACATCCCCCCTCCACCAATCTTCTTGCCCGTGACGCAGAATGAGAGATGAGAAGGAAAATACTCTCACACGCTAAGTGCACGTGTTCCGGAAAACTAGGTTCCTGAAGACGCACTTAGTGCTTCTGGCAGTCAATCACCGCCTAATGATTGGTAAGCCAGTCTATCCCGTGTACTACGCCGAAATCCCTCAGCGGGATTACCACCTGTTCCAAGGGCATACTAACCTGCCCAACCTCACCGGGCAGGAAGGAACATAGCTACCTGCCTCGAGGGGTTACCTAGGGGTCTGAACGAACCTATTTCTACGAAGGGGGGTCTCTTCTAATAACTATGGGTATAGGAGAAAAATGCGAGATATGAAAGAGTGGGATGCTCCAGAGTCAAACAAGGTCCTATCTCGTAAAGAGAACTACAAATAGAGTATTACCTGCTACTACTTCCTCTGGGGCAGTGCGTCCTCTGCCGAGCCGTCGCGTAAAGCCTCCCGCGGGGCTGTAGCGGCGCCCCTCTCCTCGTGTCGTGATGCTGAAGGTGTTGTTCCCGGGTTCAGGGGGTAGTTAGAGCGGAAGTACCCCGGCCTGCCACAACGGGAACCATGGTCGTGCCTCCAGGAACATTCGATCACCCGATGTGCTCCTCCGCACAAGATGCAAGGCCGGTCCCCTAGCTCCTGTCCCCTCGTTGGCGTGCTCCTGGTTCCTTGCTGCGTCCTTGGATGCTTGGGTGGTCGGCTCCCATTGGAAAAAGCTATACCCAGGATAAAACTGAGGCCGTTTCTTGTCACGGTTATGCTTATAGCCCTCCTACCGGGCACGAGTGACAGCCAATTCCCGCTCCACTAAGGTGGCCATGTCGACCACCTCTTGAAAGGTATGCTAACCTGCCGCTTGTGCTGTCCGAAAGATGTCGCTACGTAGACCATCCACGAAAAGGTGGGCCATGTGGGATTCGTCCCTTATGACAAGAGGGGATGCGATCAGCCGCACCGGCGCTTTGCGTCAACCGGTACATTTATTCCACAAGTGCTGATAGTTGCCAGGCCATAACATGTAACTGTTGTCGAAGTAGCCGGTTCTCCACAGCTGTCGGCGTCGTCCCATCTACTCCTGTGTCATCGATTGATGACCTAGTCCGAGTCATAGAGTGAGCATGCATAGAAGCCAAGTCAAACCTAGACTTAACCGATTTAAGAACTGGGTCATACTATCAGTTAAGTACCTCCCCCCTCCCGACACTCGCGCTCTGACGCACCTAACCTTTGGTTATTTCATAGGTTAGCCGCAAGTGATATTGTGTTCAGTGGATGTTGGATGTTAACTACTGTGGTTAAAGTCGTTTTGCTCTGATACCATATTAATCTGTCACGCCCTGGGAGAAGATAAACAGCGAAAAATACAGTACATAATATATATATATTATATATATATATATATATATATATATATATATATATATATATATATATATATATATATTTAAGGGCTCCCGCGAGGCACGTGCCCAGACCCGCCACATACACCAGTTCTCTCCGTATGATAGACATAGTCTCACTTGCGTATGTACGGCGTAGCTATCACCACTATACTTTAACCACAATAACCGAGTAGTGAAGTAAGAAGATGCTTATGTTGTAAAACGATGTAAATTTAGCGCGGCATTGGTTTGAAAGGATAAATCCACGGGTTTTAAATATTGTGCCTATGCGACACCTGATTTTTGAAATACTTTTCCCAATCCTCTTTATGTTGTTGAAAACCGCATTTGAAATGCATAAGGAAAATGAAAAGTCCTATCATACAGTTGTCCAAACACCAGTCATCCACCACAATAACTAAACCACATGCGAAATAGACTAACCAACTGAAATAAGCAATAAAGAGAAGGTAAGATATCACCAACCAGAAGATTGGCTAAGACTCTCTAGTCGCAACCTCACCGCCGTCCCAGATCCCACCCCTGATCGAACCTGTCACGGTGTGGGAAGTCAGTGACACGAAGAGTACAGATGTAATAAAACGATAAGTATGATGCTAAAAGGTACTAATAATAAATCAAACCGTAAAACCAGAGCATGCACAACCCCAACTTGCAATCAATCATATCGCCCCCGAGAAGCTGAACTGAGCACCTGCCATGTCGGTCCGGGGACCTCAGGCAAAAGAAATCCGCCCCGCTCTCAACTTGGTGCATTTAAACCCCCACTATACAAGTGCAGCTCAGCAAATAACCACAAGGGGCCCCCACTAATGTCACCTCGTAGGGTTCACGGATCATCATACCACCTTTTCGGAAAAGTACACCGACACGGTGGCCAAACTGCTGGTGTGCGTGCAAGCGCCATGAGCATAGTAACCATAATAAAACGAGTGTCATAAACACCTGCGACACTCGTTGCTCCAAAAAGTATAAGTGCCGATACACGTGCAGAACATCGGGTTAGTCATCAACTCATAATATTGTTCAAACCAAAACTACCGTATTAATTAGTAACATAACTGTAAACAAACGTTGATAACGAAGAAAGGGAAAGCTCGATATGTTCCAACCGACGACATCCCATTTTTCGAATAAAGGTACCCACCTCAGAAAGCGTTGACTGAAACACCTGAAATCGCCCCACGCCTTCGTACGACTCCCGGACCTAAAAAGTCCCCCAAAAAAAAACAACAATAAGACTAAACCTTGCCCTGCGAAACAAAGGACCCGACCTCTGTCCGGAAAAAGACAGACAGCACCAAAAACCCAACCTATCGCGGCGCAAACAACAGCGCGGCACGGGCAGCCCCGCACGGGCACGGGCGGCGCGGCGCACGCAACAGCCCCGCGCGGGGGCGCAAACAGCGCGTCAGCCCCGCGCGGGTACCAGCCACGCGCGGGTGCGCGCGGCGGAAGCAGCAGCCCCGCACGGGCACCAGCTCGGCGGGGGTGCGCGTGGCGCAAGCAGCCGCCTGCGGCGCGACGGCCTGGCAGGGTGCGGCCTTCCCCCGGGTGTGCTTCCCTGCGCACAGCCGTACCGAGCGGCGACGGCCTGGCAGGGCGCGGCAGCACGGCGTGGCGACCTGGCAGGGCGTAGCCCTCGACATGGCATGGTGCGCGAACAGCACGGCGCGGCTGCAGCATCGGCGGTGCACAGCAGTGGTGGCGGCGCGTAGCGGCACGCGGCAGCCCACTGGACGGGGCGCGCACACACAGCGCAGCTACCATCCCTTATGGGCAAGTGCCCGCGGTGTTCGGCCTTGGGTTGCGCGGTGTGCGGCCGCAGCGCGGCGGTGTCCCGCGCGGCCAAGCCCTGGCAGCGCGCGGCCCCCACGCTACGCGTCCTTGTGCCCGCGGCGCGACGATGCCCCGCGTAGTCAGGTTGGCGGCGCGCAGCGCGGCGTTGCGAAGCCCCGGGCGGCCAGGATGGCGGCGCCGGCCCCGTGCGACTAGGGCATCGGGCGATGCGGTGGCGACGCCGGTAAAACATTCCGCCAAAAGCCCGAAACATAAAACAACGTACATAACGAAAAGCACAACAAAAACCCTAAATTAACAGAGTAAGCTAGCCTGGTAAGATCGAAACAGACGATACGATCCGGCCTTCCGGTGACGGTGATGCTCCTCGGTCCGTCCCCCGGCGTTAGCGTCGTTTTCGCCTTTGGTTTCTCGGCACCACGAGGAGGAACGAGAAGGAAAAAGGAAAACCCTAATTCGGGAAGCGGTAAATTTTTCTTTTTTTCTTTTTTGTGTACGTACGAATTCCAGAATTTTGATATAGATTGAAAAGGGATTCTCTAACCAACTTCTCGATAAACGTGCCACCTCAGCAACATTTCTAAGATATTCGGCGCGGATTTTGATGCACCAAGGCCCTTAACGAATTCTACTTATTCAATCGTACCCGTTAACACTAACGACTCATTCCGGGAGATCCGTAAGTCGGATTTCAGATTCGATCGCTTTGTTATTCTTCGTTTTCCGAGCTCAATCACAGAAAAATACTCTCAAACGCAGAAGTTCTTCCCTAAAAAGTCGATAATTTAATCTCCTAACAACTAACTTTATTCAAAAGGAAATATATATAAAAAAAAAGCAAGAAAGGTCGTGATACTACATAGTGGGCAGACCGTTGGTCTTGGAGACGGTATCTACTGAGAACTACGTGACGGTGTAGTTCTCACACTCTTTGTTGGTGACAGATTTCCAGAGGCATCTACCTCTGTACCTACTCCTGTTGCTGCTTCTGCTGATCGAGGTAAGGGAGTCGCGAGCTAGTTCCCTACCCATCCTTGGAGTGTAGCTGTATCCCCTTTTTTGGAGCTTAGTAGTACAATCTGTTTGATTATTGTGGTTTTATTTTGAGAGATCTTTGTATTGTGAGCTTATCCCTTTTGGCGTTGTATTTTTATATTTCAGTAGTTTACTTTCCAGCTCTGATATCTGTATAGCTGTAGTATGATCTTTTGCAGGTTAGACGCTTCGTCTATGCGGGATTTCCCGTATGGGCGGCGGATCTATTAGCGAGCCCGGGTCGCAGTTTCAACTCCGGGGTGTGACATATATGGCGCATGGATTAGGTCGGTGCAGGATGTGACAGGCTTTGCCGGAGGTCGACGGACCGATGGCGGTAGTGGATTTATCCACAGGCACATGTTTGGTTTGGCATTGATATGGCATATAGTGTTCAGGTGGTATCATGGCATGACAGTAGTGGTAGTTTCTTATCTTGACTACCGTTGGTTTACTTATTATTTCTTGCATTATATTATATCTCCACTATATCTCTCTTTATACCTCCGTTATGCTACTTTCTCCCAGTAAGTATGGCTTGTCTTCATGGCAGGTTGTACCCACTTGGAAATCTTTGATTAGTTTCTCAGGTTCCTTGCTCTGCAAGTGATGCGATTGGTGAGGCAGGCAGGGATACGGTGTGAGGATTACGACTGTTTAGAGATAGCGATTTTCCTGGTTCAATTACTTTACGTTTTGTTTAGTATGGTGGTTCAATTGGATGTGATTTTGAGTTGGACGTGGTTTGAGTTGGACATGGTGTTCGTTATGTATTTACTTGATCGAATTTTATTAGGATTTATATAGAGAGAGAGAGAGAGAGAGTTTGACTATTATGCTTGTAAAAGCAACAAGCAATTGGTTCTTGTAGGTTTTCTACCGTTAGATCTATTCTTTTGACTAATTTCATCCTTTAGATTATACTATTCTACCAATCACCCACTAAACTCTAGGGGACCACTATTATCCTAACCGCACATCTCTTCATCTAAGAGCCAAAAACTTACAAGCACCAATGACTTGATACTTTTAAGAGCATAGGAGCTCAACTATATATATGTGTCACGCTCCGGGGTCGAAACTGCAACCCGGACTCGCTAACAGATTCGCCGCCCATACGGGAAGCCCCGTATAGACGTAGCGACCAACCTACAAAAGATAATACTAACCACTAAATAGATATCAGAGCGGAAGAGTAAACTGCTGAAATAAATAAATACAAACTCCAAATAGTACAAGTCAGGTCCTCACAACAAATGTCTCTCCAAAAATAAAACTCTCAAAGTAAAATAAGTACGTGATACATCAAAACCACTGATTATACTAAAACAACACCAAAAGGGCTATATCTACTCTCTCACTAGGAACAAGTAGGGATCTAGCTCGCGACTCCTTTACCTCGGTCAGATGGAGCAGCAACTGGAGAAGCAGGAACTGGAGAAGAAGTCTCTGAAAAAAGTCAACAACAGCGGGTGTGAGAACTATAACCAATAGTAGTTCTCAGTGGGTACCGCCACCAAGCCCGACGGTCTGCCCATTAAGTCTACTAGAGGCATAAAATAACAAATACAGTACTATAAAGGAAAGGCTGGAAATAACTCTACAGCTACTATGCCTTTATCTAGATGCTCAAAGGGTGATACAGATGAAAAATGATGCATCTACTGCCTCTCGATAAAATAATCACCCAATCTATACTGATTGCCACAAAGAGTCCAGTCAAACCTGCACCCACCTACTGCCATTACATCCACGAAGGGCTAGACTTACGTAGGGCGTCCGTGACTGCCCAAAAAGGGCCCAGCCAGAAGGACTGCGTCGACAAGTAGCGATAGCAAAGTAACAGGCCCACCTCCGGAGCGGCACTCGAGGGACGCGACCCCACCGAGGAAAGTATCTGCACATCTCTGTCGAGCTCAAATATGGCTCATGCAGGCTATAATCCAAATCCACGATCAACAAGATCGACAGTACCCAAATCACATCTCTAACTCACTGGCTGGAAATACTCGTCAGCCGGGACCCACCGTCGACCCAGACGGCTCCCAAGACTAGCACTGGTCTAACCACAGCTACCAGACTCCACTCGGCCCCCAGGCGCGAGTGTAATATGCATCCCACCACATCCCGACTACTCGACCCACTACCCGGGCGAGGAACACTCTAAGTCCAGGAAAAACGAATAAATGTGTGGGAGTGTCTAAAGCATAAATAAACTAGCCCAAGTTGGGATTTTCTACTAGTCTGATTGAAACATGCAACATATGACAGGGTGCTAGGTCAAAGTTCTAATAATAGCATTTAGTTTAACTTAAACATAAATAGGAAACATTAACAGACATGATCTCAATATCAACCAAAGTAAACAACATCTCCCTCAACATGCTCTCAACTAGCATAGGTAACCATAACCGCCAGATATCTCACAACCTCATCTAATAATCAGACAATATGCAAGTTCTCAATTTCACTAGAACATACCCTATAATTTCAGTAAGCATTAATTCCCCATGACTTAGAACAATTTTCATGCTTACCCCTCAAACACGTAAGTTGTACATTAACATGCATTCTTTCTATTATATAGAATTAGAGAACTGTCCGCCAGTTTTGGAGACGAAAGAAACCCACCTGGATGCGCGCGACAATCCGAAGTTCAAATGAGCCGAAACTGAACGTGGGTAATCTTCAGGTTCCCAAGATACAAGCCAAACACCGTGGTAAGCAAAAATTTCCAAAACTACAACTCCGCGAAATTTTAGTCCAAGAGATGCCATAATATAACCTTCGAGATGTCCTCCAAAAATTCCAAGAAAAACACGTTCCCGATGCCCTCGAAACGTAGATAGAAATCGAGTCCTTAAACACCAAATTCCGCCAACAAACGGCGAAGAAAAGGCATGAAAACTCCCTCGATGTCCAGAATGCACCACAGAAAAAGAGGGGTTCAAAGATGCGCTGTAAAACCTCATAAAAAGCCAAAACGGAGAAAAATGGTAAACACAGAAATCGAGGGTCTACCTCTCGTGGAAATGATGCCGCAAAAATCAGCTAAAAACTCCCTCGGGTCAGCCCATGGGAGCCCGCGGACGAAGCATCGATGGAAAAGATTGGTATCGATGGCACGTCGAAGCTCGCGAAGTCGGGGAGGAAAAATAGGAAACGGCGTCTAAAAACCTCTAAGATGCGAAATCGCGAAGAAGACTCGATGAGAAGAAACCTTGTCGAAAATGGCCTCAAGAAGAAACTCGAAAATCCCTCAAATGCTGCCCCAAGAGGGCTATTTATAGTCCAAAATCCAAAAAGGAGCCCAATCGGATTCGGGCCCAACATTCGGGCACCTGAATGCTACAGGACGTGCCCGAAAGGCACGTGGCGGCCATCCGGGCCATTTTCGCACAGCACCCAGAAGCACGGGATTGCGCCACGTGTCCTGCAGGATCTACGCCGGGGTGCACGGGACGCGGTCCGCGCCGGGGCTGCCGGGTCAATGCGCCCGCCAATGGGTGCGCGCCATGCGTCCTAGCGCGGTCCACGGTGCACCGCGCTCGGCGCGATTGGCGCCTCGACTCCCGCGCAGTCGCCCGACCAATCAGGGGCTGCCATGCGTCTCGCTCGGCTTCTTCGCTGGTCCCGGTGCTCGCGCAATTGGGCCGTGGACCGGCCCAATTCAAAATCGGCCCGTTAGCCCGTTTTGCCCGAAAATAGCTGATTTTCAACGTTTTTGCATGCTGAGTCCGTTTTTGGCGTCCGTTTCACGCACAACACACTTGATACACCAAAAATAGGTATTTTCTCACCGCCGACCAACCAGTCAAGTCGCATGAAAAACCGGGACACCACATCCTCCCCCATTGAAAGAAAGTTTCGTCCTCAAAACGAAAGTAATAGAAACAACCATACCTCAGCCAGAAACCTCGAACAAGAAGGGATAAGTATCCATCATCACCGTCTTTAGCTCCTAAGTGGCCTCATGCTTCTCGTGATTGCTCCACAAAATCTTCACGTACGGTATAGCCCGGTTGCGCAATTCTCTCACCTCACGAGCCAGAATCCGCAACGGGTGCTCCTCGTACCCTAGATCCTCACCGATCTCAAGTAGAGTAAAGTCAATCACGTGCGAAGGATCAAAAACATATCTCCTCAGAGCCGAGACGTGGAAAACATCATGGACTCCTGCAAGGCGCGGGGGAAGTGCAACTCGGTACGCAACAGGGCCAACTCTCTCAAGTACTTCAAAGGGTCCGATGAATCGGGGACTGAGCTTCCCACGAACTCCAAATCTCCGGACCCCCTTCGAAGGCGAGACTTCCAAAAAGACATGATCACCAACTTGAAACTCCAAGTCTCGCCGTCGAGTATCAGCATAGCTTCTCAGTCGACCCTGGGCAGTCTCGAGATGTCGCTGTACTAACCTGACCTTTTCCTTTGCCTTCTGCAGTATATCAGGTCCCAAAGTCCTCTCACCCACGTCACTCCAATATAAGGGCGACCGACACTTGCGTCCATACAACGCTTCAAACGGAGCCATCTGAATGCTCGCTTGATAGATGTTGTTGTACGCAAACTCAACCAATTCTAGGTGCCAATACCACCCTCCTCCAAAATCCAGGACGCACGCTCTCAACATATCCTCGAGGGTCTGTATGGTGCGCTCAGACTGTCCATCGGTCTGTGGGTGGAATGCTGTGCTAAACTGGAGTTGTGTTCTTAAGGCTATCTATAAACTCCTCCAAAAATAGGAGACGAACCTCGGGTCTCTGTTTGATACAATCAAGGCGGGTACACTGTGTAACCTCACCACCTCGTCAAGGTATGTTACGGCATTTTAGTGTTGGCATATTCGTGAGTCAAGTTGGTGAGTTGTGTCGGAGTCTTGAAGTGATCAAATTGTCAATCAGCAATCGAAGACTCAGAGAAGAGCTCAAGTTGACACTCAGTGTCTTGAGTCTTGAAGATTGAAGATGAAGAATTGTGGATCAGTTACATCAATCTCAAGAAGAAAGTATTCAAAAGGATCAGGTATGTTTAACTAAATAATTTTGGTGATCCGAATACTTTCTTATAGTGTAGAAACACTTGGATGAATTTTTAATTGCATAAAAATCAAAAACTGGACATGGGACATGTTCAGGATCCGGATCAGACAATCCAATCCGGATCCCGAAGGGTGGTTGTTCATTGGCAAATTCAATCCGGATCAAAGGCCAATTCCGATCCGGATCCCGAACATGGGATTTTGCTGAATTGTATGAACGATCCGGATCGGGCTTTGCAATCCAGATCCCGAACCCTTTTTTCTGGAATTGTCTATCACGCTACGACGATCCGGATCGCAGTAAATTCGATCCGGATCGCCGTCCTGAAAATTTCCAGATAAGGTAAGTTTTTGATTCTTATCTCTTTCCAAAGGTTTCTAACCTATAAATAGACACTTAGGGTTTCTCAAGAACGTGGGACAAATACTGAAAACACTCGAGAGCAACCCTAGAGGCTAGGTTTTTATCGTTCTTCTTTTTAGCCTCTTTTAGGTCAATTCGACGGTTCTTCCAAGATCTATCTTTTGTCGAATTGATCTAATCTTTGCTTAGAGATTCTTTCTATGGTTCTTCAATGATAATCTAAGCAAAGGATCACCATCGAAGCCTATATTTCTTTATCGGCTGAGTTTGCGTCGTGGATTCGACGTGGCATCGTGGATTCGGTGTGCTAAAGGCGTTTCGTGGATTCGAAACGTGTGCTCGTGGATTCGAGTGGCGTTTGTGGATTCGAACGTGTGCAGTGGACGTGCAATCGGTGGAGCGCAAGGTCCGAAGAACTTGAAGGAGGGGTCGAGTCCGTGGAGTCGGTAATCACCTTGTTATTCTTCAATTCTTAGTGGATTGTTATTGCGTGTTGGTCCCGTGGTTTTTCTCCTGGATTGGAGTTTCCACGTAAATCTCGGTGTGCTGTTTTTATTTTCCGCATTGGTTTTTATTTTGCACTGAGATTTATTTTTTAAATATTACACCTATTCACCCCCCTCTAGGTGTTTGATAGTACCTATTTAGATCCTTGTGGATCCTTAAAAACCAACAATTGGTATCAGAGCGAGTTTTAGGTTTATCTATCATGTCGGGTGAAAGTGGTAATATTTTTAGACCTCCTCTTTTTGATGGGACCAATTATGCATATTGGAAAGTGCGGATGAGAGCTTTTCTCATCTCAATTGATGAGCGTGTTTGGCAAACCGTGGAATACGGTTGGGTGCATCCTGTTGAGGAAGTAGGAAATTCTACTACCCCAAAACCTCGCTCTAGATGGTCTAAAGAGGAAATCGAAAGATCTTCTTACAATGGGAAAGGTATGAACGCTTTATATAATTCTCTTTCCTCGACTGAGTTTACAAGAATTTCCGCGTGTGAAACCGCGAAGGAAATTTGGGATATTCTCAAAATTACACATGAGGGTACTAATCTTGTAAAAATTCAAAAGCTCCAGATGCTTACAAGTCAATTTGACTCTATTCATATGGAAGAGCATGAATTGTTTACAGATTATTACACTAGACTTCAAGATGTAATTAATACATGTGCTAATTTAGGAGAAAAGATCCCGGAGTCGAAAATTGTAAGAAAGATACTTCGGACTCTTCCGGAACGGTTTAGGGCAAAGGTTACCGCCATTGAAACCGTTAGTCATCCGGATGAGATGAGTGTAGAGGAATTAGTAGGTGCTTTGCAAACTTATGAGATGACTTTTCCTACTAATCAAGTTTCTTCCAAGTCTTCTTCTAAGCTTACAGGTATTGCATTCAAATCAACAAAGGAAGAAGATAGCGAATCAAGTTCCGACGATGAAATCTCTTTAGCCGAGTTTGAAGAACAATTGGCGCGGATCACAAAGAAATTTCGTCGGAAATTTTGGAAGAATCGAACCGATGGATCTTCATCCACGAAATCATCTAAAGGATCATCGGGTTCTAAATCCTCTAAACTCAAAGGCGTTGCAAAACCTTCTAAAGAAAAAGAAAAAGATGATTTCGAAGGGAAAATCCGATGTTATCGATGCAAAGGCTACGGCCATATTTCAACGGATTGTCCTTCTAAGAAATCATACAAAAAGAAGGCTTTGCAAGCAAAAACTTGGGACGATTCTAGTTTCGATGAATCGACCTCAAGTGAAGAGGAAAAAGAAAAATTTGTTGCTTTTCATGCCTCTCAAATTCCCTCTTCTAATTTGTGCTTATCATCTTTAGTCACTGACTCTATTCCTTTGATTTTGCATGAAACATCAACATCCGATGGAGAGTCATCAAGTGAGGGGGAGTCGGACGAAGAAGAACTCGTTGAGGCATACCAACAACTTCTTGCGGAATCAAAGAAGATGGCCAAGCATATCAAGAAGTTGAGGAAGCAACGACTTGAGGTTCAAGACGAGAATCAAGCTTTAAAGATCAAACTTCATGATCTCGAGGAGGAACAAGGACTTTATTGGATAACAATAAAATCCTCCAAGAAAAGCTAAACCAATCGGAGACGAACGCAAAATCATATATGGACAAGATTGGTTTTCTTGAAAAGCAGTTTGAGGAAATTCATGTCACCAATCAAGCTTTGACCAAGCAAGTTCATCAACTTAAATCCGACATACAAAGGCTTTCAACCGGTTCCAAGAAACTGATTGTATGTCCGGATTAGGTCAAACAAGCAAGGTTGGTTTGGGATTTAAAAAGAACCAAACTGTGCATGCTTCAAGTTCCACAATGAAATTGAAAGGAAGAACTTGTCACCTATGTGGACTTGAAGGACATTTGGTGAAGAATTGCCCGAAAAAGAGAAAGAAAAATTCTTCGGCAACTTCATCTACGGAGCGGACTCAACGGAATCAAAAGACACATCAAGTCAAAGGAGTTCACTCAACCCACCAAAGGTCCGAGCCACAACATCAATCATACAAGTGGATCATTGCGAGGCAAAGACCTAAGGTGGATCAACAGTCAAAGCGGACAACCCCCGGCCACAACGAATCAAGACAACCCAAAATCCAGCGATTTTGGATTCGGAAAGGTGATATCTTTCCTTGTCTTAAGTTCTAAATAGCTTATGACTGTATGTAATGCTTTGATTGGTTTTCTCTTCATATTTTGCTTAATCTTTGCATTACATGTTTTTCAATGCTCTTTTTTTATACTTTGTTTTTGAACAAAAGGGTTTTTATTGAACAAGTGCATTGAATAAAAAGGGTTTCACGTTCATTCACTCCAAATTAATTTTATATGGATTATCAACTTTACTCCATAATCATAATCTTGAAGATACTTCATTATAGGAGTTTTTGATAGTTATAAGCATCAAATTTTAGAAATCATGTGTGATCTTTAGATGCTTAATCTATCTCGGTTGTGTGAATTCTTTGTGACAACACAAGTGCTATAAACATTTCTAAAAATCCTGTGTTGCACTCAAGAACAAAACACATTGAACTTAGATATCATTTTCTTAGAGAGCTAGTTGAATCAAATATTCTTCAACTTTCATATATTTCAACTGAAGATCAATTAGCTGATATTTTAACAAAACCTTTGGATCAAAAACGTTTTATTCATTTGCGTAAAGCAATTGGAATGCTTTCCTTGAAATAACCTCTTTTTGAAACTTTTGCTTAGGTTAGGTTTTGTTTTTGTGTTTTTGTTCTTCATCTATGTTTGTACATAGGACATTAATTGAGCATTGGTTATATTGACTTTAATTGCATCTTTTCACGCATTTAGAAATCTATTATGCTTTTGACATCATAATATTTCGATGTTGCAATGATCATTTATGTTAATTAATTCATCTTTTAAGTGATCAAAGTCAATTTCTCTCTCAATGATCTCTTGGTATAGTCATTATCTTATTTGACTATTTAGTCGAGTATGAATGCGGGATCAATTTTTGGTTGAATACCTTATATATTAAATAATTGATAGCCAATTGAGGGGGAGTCAAAGAAAAGTAAAATGCTCAAAAGATGTGGAAAGAGTTACATCCCAATGAGGAGTGTGAAAACTACCACCACATGGAGGAAAAAGATACCCCATGTATGCCAAGCAAATTTTTTTTAAAAAAAAGTGATGATGAAATGCATGTTGAAATACTTGACTCTGTCAAATTTCAAGGTTGGTATAAGATGAGATTTTTAACGAAAGATGCTCAAAGAGCCACTCTCTTCAACAGATTGTCTAGATATATTATCTAACTTATCTGGGATTTCAAACATCTATTGATCTTGGTATTTCATTTTCTTTACCAAATTGATGATTTGATAAAGGCATTACGCATAAGATCATGTTAGATGTGATTGAAGTTGTTCAACTTTAAGGGTTTTAATTTTCATAAATTTTCGTTTCATTTTTGAGTATTTTTGATAGATTTGGTATAATCTATTTCTTGTTGCATGAAACGATGACTTTTGTTTAAAGTTGATGCGCTAAAGTGCTTACATACTTTTTTTGATCATATACCTCAATCTCAAGAAAGGGTAGAATTCAAGATTGATGTCATTTGGAAATCTCTGTAAGTCATCTTTGTAAATCCGTTACATCTTGATAGAGTTTGGATCTCAAGATTATTTTTGATGACTTGTGTTTGATGAATATAACATGAAAAACTGTTTATAATGTTTTATCTTTATTTTTCATGATTTAGGAGTAAATCTTTTTAATTTTGTGAAATTAATTGGATTGAATGGCATCTGTGTAAATTCATTGTTTAAAGCACTTAAATTGATTTCTTGATGGAATACAAATCGGTATTTGAAAAGATTCTAAAATCTGGATTTGTTTCAAGAAATTATTTGATTTTTGCTTTCTGGTATCGGTACGCAATCTGCATTTTTGTTATATACCGGAACTGAGCTTTTATCTCTCTTTCTCTATGAACTAATGTTGTTAGTGATTTTCTTTTGTCTAGTATGTTCACTGTTTGACAATTTGTGACAAAAAGGGGGAGAACAGAAAATAATGATCGTATCACAAAGGGGGAGAACATAAATGCTCAAGACAGGGGGAGAACATGGAGAACATGGAGAACATGTTAGAGATGCTCAAGATAGGGAGAGATAAAGAAAAGAACAAAAGAACCAAAAGGACGAATCAAATGTAGGATTTTAATTTCTAACGACTAACGTTTGATTTTGTTTGGAGTTTTGTTTTGCAGGAATTACATCACTTTAAGACTCCAAGTCCTAAGTCATAGAGTATGTTCTAGGACTGTTTGGTTCAAATGTAATTTTGTATTTATTGGATCTTTCACGCAAAGAAAATCAATGTTTTGGTGATGACATTGAATTTCGAATTTTTTGGTTTAAGATGAGTGACTTGAGCGTTTTTATGTATTTTTGGGTTTTGTCACGAAATTGCCAAAGGGGGAGATTGTTACGGCATTTTGGTGTTGGCATATTTCGTGAGTCAAGTCGGTGAGTTGAGTCGGAGTCTTGAAGTGATCAAATTGTCAATCAGCAATCGAAGACTTAGAGAAGATTCAACAAGAGCTCAAGTTGACACTCAGTGTCTTGAGTCTTGAAGATTGAAGATGAAGAATTGTGGATCAGTTACATCAATCTCAAGAAGAAAGTATTCAAAAGGATCAGGTATGTTTAACTAAATAATTTTGGTGATCCGAATACTTTCTTATAGTGTAGAAACACTTGGATGAATTTTTAATTGCATAAAAATCAAAAACTGGACATGGGACATGTTCAGGATCCGGATCAGACAATCCAATCCGGATCCCAAAGGGTGGTTGTTCATTGGCAAATTCAATCCGGATCAAAGGCCAATTCCGATCCGGATCCCGAACATGGGATTTTGCTGAATTGTATGAACGATCCGGATCGGGCTTTGCAATCCGGATCCCGAACCCTGTTTTTCTGGAATTGTCTATCACGCTACGACGATCCGGATCACAGTAAATTCGATCCGGATCGCCGTCCTGAAAATTTCCAGACAAGGTAAGTTTTTGATTCTTATCTCTTTCCAAAGGTTTCTAACCTATAAATAGACACTTAGGGTTTCTCAAGAACGTGGAATAAATACTGAAAACACTCGAGAGCAACCCTAGAGGCTAGGTTTTTATCGTTCTTCTTTTTAGCCTCTTTTAGGTCAATTCGACGGTTCTTCCAAGATCTCTCTTTTGTCGAATTGATCTAATCTTTGCTTAGAGATTCTTTCTATGGTTCTTCAATGATAATCTAAGCAAAGGATCACCATCGAAGCCTATATTTCTTTATCGGCTGAGTTTGCGTCGTGGATTCGACGTGGCATCGTGGATTCGGTGTGCTAAAGGCGTTTCGTGGATTCGAAACGTGTGCTCGTGGATTCGAGTGGCGTTCGTGGATTCGAACGTGTGCAGTGGACGTGCAATCGGTGGAGCGCAAGGTCCGAAGAACTTGAAGGAGGGGTCGAGTCCGTGGAGTCGGTAATCACCTTGTTATTCTTCAATTCTTAGTGGATTGTTATTGCGTGTTGGTCCCGTGGTTTTTCTCCTGGATTGGAGTTTCCACGTAAATCTCGGTGTGCTGTTTTTATTTTCCGCATTGGTTTTTATTTTGCACTGAGATTTGTTTTTTAAATATTACACCTATTCACCCCCCTCTAGGTGTTTGATAGTACCTATTTAGATCCTTGTGGATCCTTAAAAACCAACAAGGTACACCTGAACAAGTCGCTCCAAAGGCCAAGTCACATGCACAGGTAGAAAGTGAGCAGACTTGATGAGTCTATCCACGACTACCCATACTGCGTCTGCTCCGCTTTGCGCCCTCAGCAGTCCAGTGACGAAGTCCATAGTAATGTGATCCTATTTTCACTCGGGAATTGGGAGACTCTATAACTTGCCAGCAGGAATACGGTGCTCTGCTTTCACTTGCTGACAAGTTAAACAGTGAGCAACGAATCTCCCAATATCCCGCTTCATTCCATTCTTGTGGAGACCCGAACCCTCGCGGAAGGATTACTGTGTGATCAGCAGCTTCTGAAGGCCTATGATGTGTGTTGGAGGCGTTTGTGCGCGAATCAGACCAAAGAAATGGACTCAGTACGTAAATTGGATCAAGTTTGCCTAATCGGATGCATTCATCAAATTTTAGAAGTGGATTTTGGCAAAATGGACATCGGATTTGGATTCAGCACGCGAAAACGATGGAAATCGACTATTTACATGTATTTTTCGGAACCCGGACTCCCTAAAACGGACATCGGGCAGGTTTACTGTAGCTCGGGCAGGCCGGGCAGCGCCAGCGGAGGCGGGGCAGGCGCCGGAGCGAGGAGGAGCGAGGAGGCGCGGCCACAGGGCAGGCGCAGGCAGGCCGGTCCACGGCCCTTGGCGCGTGCACCGGGACCAGCAGGCGTGCGCGAGTGCCACATGGCGCTTCGGGATTGGCCGAGCCGCTTGCGTTCCGCCGTGATTGGCGGGCGTGCTACGTGGCAGCGCCTCATTGGTTGGGCGGCGGACCCGGTAGACCCGGTGTGTCGCGCGGCACATGCTCCCAGCCGTGCTCCCCGCTGCCACGTGGCGCACTACGAGTGGCGGGCGCACGTGCGCGGGGCGCGCGGTGAGCGAGGTTCGTGGGCACGGGACACGTGGCGCAATCCTGGCAATTCGGGCGCTGTGCGGAGATGGCCCGGATGCGCACCACGTGGATCCGGGCGCAACCTGTAGCATTCGGGCACCCGAATGTTGGGCCTGAATCCGAAATAGTGTTTTTTTGGATTTTGGCTATAAATAGCCCACTCATACCTCCATTTGAGGACTTTTTCGAGCCCTCTTGTGGCCATCTTCGGCAGGGAGGTTCTTCATCGGGTTTTCTTCGATTTTCGGCATCCCGGGAATTTTTGGAAGGCGTTTCATCAGCTTCCTCCTCGACATCGTGAGCTTCGACGTGTCCTCGTTATCGATCTTCTCCGTCGATGTTTCTTCCGCGAGCACCCCTGGGCTGACGGGAGGGAGTTTTTGGCTGATTTTTGTGGCATCGGTTCCGCGAGAGGTAGATCTTCGATCTTGGTATTTACCGTTCCTCTCGATTTTGGGTTTTTCTTGGGGTGTGCGGAGCATTTTTGAACCCCTTTCTTGCTGCTGGTTTTCCTAGATAGCGAAGCTTGTTCGATTTTTATCTTAGCGCTTGGTTATCGGATTTCAATCTATAAGGACTCGATCGACATCTACGCTTCGCGAGGATCGCAGCCATATTTTTATTGGAATTTTTGGAGCTCATCTCAAAGGTTATATTTTGACTTCTTCCGGACTAATTGTACATAGAGTTGTGATTTTGGGGATTTGTGCTTATCGCGGTGTTTTGCTTGTATCTCAGTGACCGGGAGGAGTTTTTGGGTGTTTTTGGACTCGTTGGAATCGTGGGAACCTGATGAGTATCCACATTCAGTTTCGGCTTGATCAGACCCCAGATCATCGCGTTTCAGGTGGGTTGCTTTCGTCTCCAAAACCGGTGGACGGTTCTCTAATTCTATATGATAGAAAACAAGCATGTTTAGTGTACCAAATATATGATGAGATGTAAGCTTGATAAATGGTAATTGTATGAGAATTTGCTAGATAAGATATTCATGTTATGTTGAATAAAAGCTTACATAGGTGTAATGTTCCCCTATGCGATTGAGAGCATGCATGATTTAATGGATTGAGATGTAAGTATGAGAAATGGTCTATATCATGTGGATTGATGCTTACTTCATTTATTGTACATGTTTTGGTGGATTTGAGATCTCACAGGTTACAAAATAGATTGTGTTCACCTTATGATAGTTGAGGGCCTGTTGAGAGAGAGGATGTTTATTTTGATTGATATTGAGATCATGTCTGTTAATGTTCCCCATTTATGTGTCAGTTTAACTCTATGCTATTATTGGAACTTGACCTAGCACCCTGTCATATGTTGCATGTTTCAACCAGACTAGTAGAGAACCTTTACTTGGGCTAGGTTCTTTTATACTTTAGAAATCCCATACTTTATATCTTTTCCTGGACATAGAGTTTCCTCGCCCAGGTAGTGGGCCGAGTGGTCGGGTTATTGTGGGACATATGTTGCACTCGTGCCTGGGGCCTAAGTGGAGTCTGGTAGGTTCTTTACTTGGGCTAGGTTCTTTTATACTTTAGACATCCCACACTTTATATCTTTTCCTGGACATAGAGTTTCCTCGCCCGGGTAGTGGGCCGAGTGGTCGGGTTATTGTGGGACATATGTTGCACTCGTGCCTGGGGCCTAAGTGGAGTCTGGTAGCTGAGATTAGACTAGTGCTAGTATTTTTGGGAGCCGTTTGGGGTTGACGGTGGTCCCGGGCCGTCGAGTATCTTCCGGTCAGTATTGTCGGGAACCATTTGGGTAGACGGTGGTCCCGGGTCGTTGAGTGTCGTCCGATCAGTTTTGTTAGCTCTCGAGTTGTGGGTCGATCCCGGCTGTGGAGTATCTCCAGCCAGTGAGTTTAGTGTGGCGAGTTGGGTGTCTTGTTTTGGGAGCCGTTTGGGTTGAAGGTGGTCCTGGCTGTTGAGCACCTCCGGCCAGTGGGTTGGTGTCGCGAGTTGTTTGTGTTCGCTAGTGTCTCGAGATTCGTGTGAGCTTATTAGCTGAGTCTTTGAGAGTACTCCGACTATTGTGCGAAATGTTTGAGGATCTTCAGTTCTTCCATTCTGAGAGTGAGCGTGGATTTTGATTATAGCCTGCAGAAGCCACTTTGAGCTCGATAGAGATGCGCGGATACTTTCCTCGGTGGGGTCGCGCCCCTCGAGTGACGCTCCGGAGCTAGACCTGTTACTTTGTTATTGCGACTTGTCGATGCAGTCCCTCTGGCTGGGCCAGTTTTGGTAGTCACGGACGCCCTATGTAAGTCCAGTCCTCCGTGGATGTAATGGCAGTAGGTAGGCGCAGGCTTGACTGGACCCTATGTGGCAGTCAGTTCGATTGGATCGATTGAGCATCTCGTGTGCGAGTGGTTGCATATCTTTTCATCTGTATTACCCATTGAGCATTTAGATAGAGGCATGGTAGCTGTAGAGTATCTTCAGCTTTTCTTATTCAGTTTTTACTGCATCGTTATCTTATGCCTCTAGTAGACTTAGTGGGCAGACCGTCAGGCTTGATGGCGGTACCCACTGAGAACTACGTGTTGGTATAGTTCTCACACCCTCTATCGGTGACAGTTTTGTAGAGGCTTTGTAGTGGTCCAGGATTCCGTATAGTTTTTCCCGTGAATCCTTGGTGTGAAACATCTATCATTGGTGTATTAGGCCCACAGTGCATCAAAGGGATGCTTCGGATGGACACAGTGTGGTATTTACTGTTGGTTTGGCCTTCGGAGGTATTTGCCGAATTTTAGAGAAGGCTTTGGGCCAAACGGAGGCCGTATTTAGATTCAGCGCGGAAAAACGCTTGAAAACGGCTATTTACTTATTTATTTTGGAGTCCGGATGCCCAAAAACGGACCCCCGGAAGTTTTCTGCGCAAAATGGTGCATGGGGGGAGCTGTGGACCGGCCGGGGACACGTGGCAGGCGCTTATTGGGCCGGCGCGCCACTCTCAGTCCACGGAAAAAGGCCGCCGGTGCACGGTGGACCGGCGGGCCACGTGGCGGCACGCTATTGGCTCGGTGTAGTGCGCTCGGCGCGCGGGGGTAGGCGCGGGCAGCTCGGGCAAGCCGGGCAGGTGCGGCGCGTGCGCGGTGCACGGTGGACCGGGGCGCGCCACGTGGCGGCCCCGGATTGGTCGGCCCATGTGCGCGTGGCGCACGCAGAGCCGCGCGGTTTCGGCCGTACGCACGTGGGCGCACGTGGGCGCGCGTGGGCGGCGGCGGCCACCGACAGCCGTGTCGGGCGCGGGCCATGTGTCGCCGCGCCATTGGCGGGCGCGCCCACCGCGCCGCCAATCACGGGGGACACGTGGCGCTTCCCCGTTGGGCCGCACGGCTGCCGCCTGTTTGGCGGACACGTGGCGGGCCCTGGGCCGGGTCGGACGGACGGTTGGACGCTGCTGGATCCCGTGTGCGGGCCGGGCTGGGCCGGGCCGCACTGTGCGCGCCCGGAAATTCTTGGGCCGGGCCGCACTGTAGCCGCCCGAAATGGGCCGGGCGCCCGAAAGTTAGGACATATTGGGAATTTTTCCAATTGTTCTAATGGGCCTATATAAAGGCCTCCCCTCTCTTCTTTTTCCCTGTTTTTCGAGAAATAGAGAGAGAACCAGTGGGAGGGACCTTAAGAGAAGTTTGTCATCTCATCATTTTCTACCTCGTGGTGCGTTCCCAGATTTTCTGGAAGTTCGACAGCGGCGATCCGGATTTTACAGAGTGCCTCGTTTTTCCCCAATCTTGGCCCGTTATCGTCGCATTTCAGTCCGAGGAGTCCCCTGCGCAGTACAGGAGTCTTTTTTCGACGATTTCTTCGTCAGTGTGTTCCTAAGAGGTAGGGCTTCGTTTTCCGTGTTGGTCGTTTCTCTGGATTCAGATTCCTTGGCACGATTCCCAAGGTGTTTTGACCCCCTCTTTTGCTGTTTTGGTTTTTGGACAGCGGCGACTTCGACGAATTGTTTCTCAGCGTAGGAGTATCAGATCGAGGCGATTCAAGAGTCGATTTTGGGATACTTTTTGCGAGGAACGCAACCGTGATTTTTCTGGGATTTTAGGAGCTCGGGACAGAGGTGAAATTCCTCGTTTTGCATGCTGATTATAAAAACAGCAAATCTGTTTTGAGACTTGTAGTTTTTACATCGTGTACACTTATGTGATGTTGTAGGATACTGTTTCAGCTGACGGTGTGCTTAGAGGACAGCGGGTATTTTCTTGATGTGTTGTGCATGCTTTTTGAGGTGGGCGGTTGTTGCTTACCTCATTTCTCACTATCTCACTAGGAGTATTAGAGACTCTCGACTTTAAACTGATAATCGGTACTTTTAATCATGAAATGCATAAGTAAACCCCACAAATAATATGACAGCTCATTTATGATAAACTGGGACACTGTTGTTGGACATATGCTGTAACCTATCATCGCATGCTAAAGTCTTATCATAAAACCATCTTTTTCTAAATAAATATTCAATACTTTCCTTCTGTTTTTAAATGCGAACCTTTGCATGCTTGTTTGGACATCTAGATGGGCTACTATTTATTGCTACACTATCTTTGTGACTTGACTTAGGAGAAACCATGTTTCACTATTCTCCTTCGCATTCGGATATATGTTGCTCAGTTTGAGCAGGGTTTGGGATAGTGTAGTTGAGGCTTGAGTCTGGGACAGGTTTGACTCGATTATATATATTGTGGGGCATGGTAGTAACCGCGGACTTGAGGCGGTTAGCCAGCTGTTGATTACTTTATCAGATTTTGGACTTATAGGGTGTTACGGCGACCGTGGATATTAGGCGGTTGACCGGATGTTCACTTATGCATCAGATTGGGTTTCAGATTTTCTTAGTGGATGGTGTTTCCCACTTGTGATTACTATTGCATCTGATTGGGGATCAGGGTTACTTTAGTGGATGGATATTTCCCACTTTGATCATAGTCATGATCCAGTCCTGCTATTGTGAGACATTGGTTACAGAGATGCTTGATACAGAGATACTTGATACAGGGATACTTTACATACTTTACTCGTGTGGGTCGCTCCCCTCGAGTGCCACTCCGGAGTAGGCTTTACACCGTGCCGAGCGCCGGGCACCATTGTGAGTTGGTGAGTTGTGAGTGATGACAGAGCAGGCAGTGCCGGTACTTCCCGGCCCTTTGATTGGGTTTCTTTGGGCGGTTAGTCTTATAGTTGCATGGTTAGCCTTATAGTTGTATGCATACAGTTATCTTTTGGCACTGCATTTAGAGGTATTGTAGTAGCATTCCCTTTTCCAGCAGCCTTTATAGCTTACTACTGTTCCCTCCTTTTTGCCTCTTTATTCCTAGTGGGTTTGTCAGCATTTGAGGTTTTACCCACTAGGGGAGGCTACTGGTTTATCTAGTAGTTCTCACCCCCATTGTTGTTTTCTATCCTTTTCCCCTGTGTTTTGCAGAGTCGTCTGTGGGAGCTGCTGGGCCTTCAGCGGCAGATCGAGGTAAGAGGATTGCGGACTAGCTAGATCATCTACCCCGACTGTGAGAGTAGCTGGACTTTTATTGTACCCCTTTTGTATCTCAGACTTCATCAGTTTACTTTTGGGACTGGCTTTAGCCAGCTGGTTATATATTTATAGTGAGTTGGGAGTATATTGTACTTTTACTTCAGTTTGTAGTTTATTTCAGTCTGAGATTACTTTTAGTTCTATTAGTTCAGCTCTGTTTATGCTCTTTTATTGTATATTATCTATCTGAGCAGGTTACCAGCGCTTCGTGTACATGGAAAATTCCGTGTACACGGCGGATCTGTTGGCGGGCCCGGGTTCGGGTTTACACCCGGGGCGTGACAGATTAAGTTGGTATCAGAGCTTAGGGATAGGTCAGTTGGGACTTAGAAAACCCTAGGCTTTTGGCAGACCCTAGGATGATAGGGCGCGAGAGGCGTGACATTTTGCGAAAGTCGTTGATTTATTTATTGGACTCTTCCAGTGAGTGAAGAGGGATCGACATACCCAATTTCTGGTGGACAGTTATGTTGGCTGCAGACAACATAAAGCCACAGAAATAGGGGGATGTCTTTGACTTTCGCTTGATTGGGTCGTGTGGGGTTCTGATGCTGATTGTGGTTTCTCGGGGCAGAATACCGAGCCGTGGGAGGCAGAGTCATGGATCACGGCGATGGAGCGACGCTTTGAGACGCTGTTTATTGAGGAGCGGTACCAGGTGCTTTTGGCGACGAACTTCTTGGAGCGCAACGCCGAGGCTTGGTGGCGGTGTGCGACCGGCCGTCCGCCTGGGGCTCATCTCTTATCCTGGGCGGAGTTCCGCAGTCTTCTTCTTGGGGCCTTCTTCCCAGAGAGCGTCCGGCAGAGGCTGAGGAGCGGATGAAGAACCTTCGACAGGGCGATCGTCCAGTGCATGAGTACATTGTGGATTTCAATCAGTTGCTGGCATGTGTACACACGTAGCTCGAGATGAGGCGCATAGGATTTACATGTTTGAGCGAGGGTTGCGCCGGGATATTTTTCAGCTGGTTCGTTCACGCAGGTTGCAGACCTTGGAGGCCTCGATGGAGCAGGCGCTATATGTAGAGTGCGGGAGGTAGTGATGGATGAAGTATCTCCAGCTCCCGAAGTGATCCCGGGGGCGAAGCGACCAGCACCGGGGCTGGGGGACAGGCTAGTTCGTGGAGACCGCCACGACCGCCTCCGCCACAGTTTTCCAGCCAAGGGCGGTCCGAGCGGCGAGGGCCTGGTGGATCCCAGAGGCCCCAGCATCAGCAGCAGCAGCAACAGTGGAGATCGCAATCATCGCAGCGTGGATCGCAGCGGCAGCCACAGCGACAGCGGCAGTCACAGCAGCAGCAATCCCGACAGTCACGGGCTCCCAGTAGTTGTATCTTTTGTGGAGGTCCGCACTTCTCCGGCACCTGCGACCAGCGGTGGGGTCGTTGTTACGGATGTGGGCAGCCAGGGCACATTCGAGCTTCGTTGCAGCGGTGGAGCTCGAGCAGATTGTTTTGAGGCCGGATACCCAGATTGGGGTTAGAGAGCTTCAGGCCCCGATGGCAGGATTGTCAGAGGTATATCAGCGGCAGAGTGAGCCGCTGGTCTGGGTGACACAGTTGTCGGAGCAGTGGGCAGCCCGACAGTGTTTTTCTCCTGAGACCACCTGGTTACAGTATCCTCAGCGGCAGTGATTTCTGTGGCGCCAATGGAGCGAGTCGCTCCCTCCGTGCCAATGTGAGTGCCGTGGCACCGAGGCGGGGTGGATTGTTGATAGTGGAGGAGCTGTGAGACATTATCGATCGATAGAGCCAGTTTTGGCGGATGAACCACCCTAATTTATGGATTTGAGTTGGAGCCTTTGGAGGAAAAATCGTGGTTGGTGGTGATGGAATGATCAATTGAGAGTCTCCCTGTGCTAGAGAGTTGAGGCAGTTGTTGAATTGTGCGCTCCAGATTTCGAGGGACGAGGCGCATAGGATGTGTGCGACTGGGAGTGGATTGCGCCAGGATACCCTTTTGTTTATCTTATCCCTCTATTTTGGATTTTGGATTTTGGATGCCTTGATGGAGTAGGCAGTGTGTTTGGAGCGTACTGTTGCAGTTCCTTTGGATAGGGATCTGCCGCCAGAGGCGAGTTCTGGATAGAGACGCCTGGCGCTAAGTGTTGGGGGACAGATCGACTGGCGGAGGCACTTTCGTTTTCCTTTCCTGGATGGTGGGCATCCTTGTGGACGGATTATGTAAAGCTTACCCAAAGGAAGGTTACCCTTTGTGATTGATAACATTCGTGTTTGGGGTACAGTAGATGTGCTTGAGGGGTGAGCTGAGTAAGGATAATTGAATGAGGAATTGCTTGAATTAATTGCGTTTTGTCATATGACGATTGCGATAATGGATTTCTGAGGTGTCAGAGGTCAGGTGGACCCCGGTGGCAGCATCAGCATCGTTATCAGAGTGGCACAGCGGTAGTGTGGATTTGTTGTCCGCGGAAGACCGTATTCATCGCCTCAGTGTGAGCAAAGGCGGAGAATTGTGCCCCTTTTGTGGATAGCCTTGATTTTCAGGCAGACTGAGCGACGACCACTTGCGTCAAGCAGATGAGTCTGTACCGCCAGGTCGGAGGGCACCAAGGCAGTGGATCGGGTCGTCGTAGGTGTGATTTCATCACAGCAGTCAGAGTTAGAGCATGTTGCATTCCTGCATGGACTAGAGGCAGATTTGTTACCACATGCACTAGAGCTACAGGTTCCTGTTGGGGTGGTGCATGTGGAGGAGGCTTATGGATCATGTCCAGTGCAGTTGAGACCTCGGGTGGTATCGGCAGACTTAGTGGTATTTGTACCTGGTCAGTGCTTGACTCAGTGCAAGGGATTGGTTGGCACAGTGCCACATGGTGTATGACTGCGGAGAGAGAAGGTTATGATCTTCTGCAAGCAGACCTTAGAGACTGTTCTTTGAGACAGTCAGAGCACACAGGTTGCAGCGACTATGCGCGAGGTGCCTACGGCGGCACCGGGACGCGAGGATATCCCTGTTATCGTGAGATCCCGGGTGTGATTCCACCGGAGCTGATAATGATGCCGCCAGTTAGGAAGATTGAGATTGCGATTGACGTGATTCAGGGAACCACGCCAACCCCGATAGCACCTCATTGGATATCACCTGTAGAGCTGAGAGAGCTGATGGCGCGGTCGCAGGATCTGACGGATCGAGGGTCGGTTCAACCTGGTGCCACGTTGTTGGCACATGACAGTGAGGGTCCTTGTGTGGGGTGATTGCAGGTAGGTCTGGGTATTATTTAGGACCTTTTGATGGAGTTATACCCCGACAGTAGCCTGCTTAGGATGCAGGTATCTTTTGGGATCATACAGTTGAGTATCTCGCCAAGATGGTGTTCAGGACCCGGTAGGGGCATTATGAGTACTGTGAGGACAGACGGAATGGCTAATGCCCTGTCGTCTTTAAGATCTGAGGAATTGTGTATTCTTGCTGCACTTGGAAGAATTGTTGGAGATATTTTTCTGGGATATTTTGATTTTTACCCCATCTCTGTATGGTTTAGAGCTGGTGGAGTACTTGTAGATGGTGTAACAAGGTCTGCGAGGAAGAAGCTGTATGCCAAGTTGTTGTGGTACAAGTTTTAGCTTTGAGAGCATATCTTTCTTGGATCACTTAGTCTAGCCATAAGAGGCGGTGGTGGAAATCCGGCCAAAATGGATGCTATGCGAGAATGGCTGAGACCGGCAGTTATTTGTTGAGGTGAGGAGCTTGTGAGCCGGATAGTGCCAGCAGAGCTTGACGAATTAGTGATGAGATTGATACCAGCCCTGATTACAGCCTCGCCAGTGTGGGGAGATGGATTTGTGAGATACAGTGATGCCCCCCATAGTAGCTATGAAGTTACAGTTGGATTTGTGGCAAGCATCCAATATCACCCTGATAGGGCCACTGTGGTGGCGGATACCTGGGGCAGGAAAGCTGTCAGAGGTCGAGTTCGATGATGCCACAGCTGGCGCTGTGTGGACTGTCGAGGCAAACGTGGCGTATGGTGGTGTCACTGAGGACTCTTTGGATGATAGACCGCGGCTGAATGGTTCGCTCGGATGGTCAAGATTTGGGAGCGACCGGGCGAGGACTGTTACGGAATTTGAGTTGGCGTATTTCGTGAAAGTATTGAGTCTTGAAGATTGAAGATGGAAAAACTTTGGATCATATACCTCAATCTCAAGAAAGAAGAATTCAAAAGGATCAAGGTATGTTTAACTAAAGATTCTTGGTGATCCGAATACTTCTTGTAGAGTAGAAACACCTGGAAGAATGTTTTATTGCATAAACATCAAAAACTGGACATGGGACATGTTCAGGATCCGGATCGGGCTCGGCAATCCGGATCCCGAAGGGTGTTCGTTCATACAATGTTTCAATCCGGATCGCAGCATTTCATGATCCGGATCCCGAACACTGGTTTTGCCTTTTCACTTGCACGATCCGGATCAGGAATCACAATCCGGATCCCGAACGTGATGTTTGGTGAGACTGTATGAACGATCCGGATCGGGGACTTCGATCCGGATCCCGAACTGGCATTTTTCTGGAAATCGTCTTTCTTGCTTCTGCGATCCGGATCGTCCAATTCCAATCCGGATCGTCGTCAGTAAAATCTCCAGAAAAGGCAGTTTTTGATCCTTATCTCCTTCCATTGGTTTCTAACCTATAAATAGCCCTTTTATTCTTTTCTAGGGCATCGGCACAAATAAAAAAAGATAGCCGAAAAGAAAAAATCCACATATAGAGAAGAAAGGAAATCAATAGACACTACACCATAAATCATCTTTGGTGGCATTTTCTTGGTGGCTTTTGTAAAAAATGCCAGCAAATGATATATATTGGCGGCACTTTTAAATAAATGCCTTTAATAAAATTTTATATTTATTTATTTATTTATTTTTTTAATTCGTATAATTTTAAAATAATTAGCGGCACTTTAATACAAGATAATTGCCACCAATTGAATACCCTATAAAAGTGCCACCAATAAATATTAAAATTGCCACCAATAAATAATTAAAAGTGCCACTAATAAAAAAAATTTAATTTTTTTTTTTTTTCACGCGGCAACGAAATTCACACTCGCGCGCGTCAGAAAAAAAAAAAAAAATCTTGGAATTAAAAAAATTTCCAACTGGCGGGCCTTCTTAATTTGCAGCAAAGGAAATTAATACATACATAATTATTTAACCTAGCTAGCTAGCTACACATATATATACATAATTAATTGATCGTCCAAGCAGTACCCTTAATTTGCCCAAACCCCAAACCTAGCTAATTAACTCTACCCCGCATGCAGTACCCTTAATTAGCCCAAACCCCAAACCTAGCTAATTAACTCTACCCCGCCTCCTCCTCTGCCCCGCCTCCTCGCGACGACGACGACGAGTGGGAGACGCCGCCGCCGCCGCGCCGCCACCTCCTCCTCTGCCCCGCCTCCTCCTCGGCCCCGCCTCCTCCTTTGCCCGGCCTCCTCCTTGCGGCGACGACGACGACGAGTGGGTGACGCCGCCGCCGCCGCCTCCTCCTCTGCCCCGCTTCCTCCTTGCGGCGATGACGACGACGAGTGGGAGACGCCGCCGTCGCTGCGCCGCCGCCTCCTCCTCGGCCCCGCCTCCTCCTCTGCCCCGCCTCCTCCTTGCGGCGACGACGACGACGAGTGGGTGACGCCGCCGCCGCCTCCTCCTCTGCCCATTAGGGAACAGAACAACCGACAGGTACTAGCATGGTTTTTATTCACTTCCGTACTGTTGTGTGTTGTCTCTTGATTGTTGAGATGCCTGACTTGCTGTGAAGAACATCAAAAGAAATCTATTTGGAAATGATAAAAGTGAACGTAGTGCAACCCTTCCTCTTGTCTTCCAGATGTGAGTATGTGGGAGAATTACTGAGTGTTTTAAGACGAGCGATGTTAGCCACACAATACGCATCTCTCGCAATATTGTTTCAGCTGCAAATAGGGTACATAATACATTATATCCATATGATGAGATGCTGTGGAACTACACATGCGCAACCAATTTAGTAAGGCATTTATTCCTTCTGGATAAGAATAACAAAGGATCAAGGATAAGGCACCTGCTTATTACGAAGAACTGTTCTATGGGCGGGGAATCGTATGGAAAATGATGCAGCAATTGATGATAAGGCCACATCAACACCTGGCCTACTAATTTATTTGTGTTATATTAATTCTGAGTGTTTGATCGATTTCTTAATTTTTTAATTTTGCTGTTTATTATTCCATTTTGTCATTGTGATTGTGTTCAGTTAACTTTGCTCAGTGTCCAGAACGTAGTGCAACCCTTCCTCTTGTCTTCCAGATGTGAGTATGTGGGAGAATTACTGAGTGTTTTTGCTGTTTATTATTCCATTTTGTCATTGTGATTGTGTTCAGTTAACTTTGCTCAGTGTCCAGAATGTACTAACTTTGATGCTTGTCTATAAGGGTTTTAGGTATTCTGATAACTAATGAGAAAGAAATGAACTTAAGTAGTGCATTGCAATTCCAATCTTACTTGACAGTGAAGACATTCATAACCTCCTCCCAATTAACATGTACAACTAAATCAGAACACTGGAATATCATCAGGTCCTTTTAGAGAAAATATTAAGCTATAACTTTCACCAACTACCTTTGTTTTAACTATAGCCTGGTAGGTAACAGTTTATTAGTTTTTCTCTTCATTTGCCTATTGTGTGATTAGTGATGCTAAAATTATGTGCAGATTTTAAGGTCTAGTAGGATGTCTGCTGGTGTTAACCTTGCTTCCTTTAGTCTGGGACTGTAATATATGTCTCGTTTGGGGATGTGTGACGAGCCCTTAAGCTGTGTCATGCATGTGGTGCATGTGCTCTCACCTGTTTTCATGATTAGCAGTTATTATAGAATTTTAGCATTCCCAGTTGATTAGTCGAAAGCCTACTTCGGATGCTTTTCTGCAACAGGCATTGCAGGCTTACATGCTGCACTGCCATGATGCCAAAGTGGGCTGTAATGTGAGAAAACAAGTTGGCGTCCACTATCTCATTATGTTTCAAAGTAGTGCAGCATGTCGAAAGGAAAATATTTTTTCTGTTCATTTTATTAGTGATTGCTATGAGTTCATAGCAAACTTCGTTGATTATGATATACATGATTTGTTACAGAGAGAGATTGATGTGAGAAGTAAAAATCAACCAGCTCTTGCCAAAAAAGGTGCCAAAGAAGTAGATGATTTATTCTCAGATGTATTTGGAAAAGAGAAACATGGTCATGTGCGTGGCCTCGGTTTGGGCCCTGCTCCTACTCATATTTGGAATGAGGCACCATCACCTGCAGTATCCATAAGAATAGCAACTGAGGCTAGAAAGAAAGCAGAGGAGGAAACAAAAGAAATGAAGGAAAGAATGATAGTTATGGAGACCCAGTTGGCTGAAATGAAAGCAATGATGGCAACTATTTTGCAAAATAAGACTACTGATTTGCAACAATCTAATTATACACCTACTAATCCAGTTGATGGTCGACAGGTTTACTAATTATATATTTCTAAAATAATTTATTAAAGAATATCTTATTGAAAATTTTGTATTAATTGAATAGTGTAATTTTTTATGTAGAATATTGTTGATGCGAATAATCCTAATGATGCATTTGAGGGAGAAGTGCAATCGTCATCATCCAATCACCAATTTCAGTCTTATCAGGTAAATATCTTGTCTAGATAGTGAAATTATATGTTATGTCATTTATTACATAATCATTTAATCCTCTAATATATATAGGTCCACCAAACAAAGAAAGGAGGGTTCGATATGAACATGAATCCGAGGTAATTTTTAATTTTGATTAATATTATTTGTTAAAAATTATCAGATAGTAAACTATATTTTTCTCTTTATAGAATAATCCTGAACATGGTGAAAAAGAAGTGCTCTTAATGTCCGTTGGACAACCTCATCGCCCTGTAGCACGAGGACTTTTGTTTAGTAAGAATCCTTCCACTATCGTAGGAGGCGAAAGATTAGGTCATCAATATTGGGAGATTTATGTTGAGGTGGTAATGATACCTACAGAGAGTTTAATTCGAAGCTATCAAGGTATGAAGACGATATGTGATGCTGCAAGAAAAAATATTGCTTGGCCATCCTATCTTGTAAGTAAAATTAATACATATAGACAATTTAGCATGACTTGTATTATTTTTATATATATAGAAAATGTTGACTTCCTTAATCTTTTAATTTTTTTAATTTGTTCTCTAATGCAGGTTAAGCCAGTAAAAAGGCTAAACTAGGGAGCTGGAGATTTGGGGAAGGCTAGCTAGGTGGGTTCTCTTTTTTCACTTCTCTTCACCTTTCTTTCACCTTTCTTTGACATTTAACTTGTATTACTAAATTGACTAAAACTTATTTATATACTCTTTTGTCCTTTGGAATTTAAATCATGGCAAAAAGTGCTAAATATTTTTTGTTGTTTCACAGTCTAATAGTTTTTTTTTTTTTTTCAAATGCAGAATTTGATTACTAGAAGAGAAGCAATCTGTTAACTAATTGCAAAGCATCTTCATTTTGTTTATGACTTAAACATATGTACTTGAAGTATACTAATATTTTTTTTTTATTGTTGCAATAAAATTGATAATCTTTTTTGTTTATTATGGATGTTGAATATATGATACTTCTGTTGAATTAATATTTGGTACTTCTTGAAACGTTATGAATTCTTTTTTTTTTTTTCTGTTTTGCTTAGCAAATTTATTATGTTTGACGTCTTTTGCATGTTGTCTATATACCTTTCATAAATATTTGTATTGATATAAGATAATTATGTTGTCTTACTAAATTATTATTTTATTATTAATGCATTAAAATTTTTTGTTTTTGTCGGCATTTTTTTTATCGGATAAAAATTTATTTGGTGGCACCTGTCATTCTAATTGCCAGCATAGATATTTTTACCGGTGGTTGTGAATGCAAAAAAATATATTTTTTGCTGGCGGTTTTGAATGCCCCTAAAATTATTTACTGACAGATTTGAATGACAAAAGAGCTATTTACTGGCAGTTTTAAATGCCAAAAGAGATGTTTTTGCTGGCACTTATGATTGCCATTATACGTTAAAATATGCGGCACCTGAAAGTGCCGGTATTTAATTATTTACCGGCAGTTTTAAATGCCAAAAGAGATATTTTTGCTGGCACTTATGATTGCCACTATACGTTAACATAGGCGGCACCCGAAAGTGCCGCCATTTAATTATTTACTGGCAGTTTTAAATGCCAAAAAAGATATTTTTGCCGGCACTTATGATTGCCACTATACGTTAGAATTGGTGGCATTCATAGGTGCCGGCATTTTGTTATTTACCGGCAGTTTGAAATGCCAATAGAAATATTTTTGGCGGCATTTATGATTGCCACTATACGTTAAAATAGGCGGCACCCGAAAGTGCCGGCATTTAATTATTTACCGGCGGTTTTGCAAAAGTGCCAAGAAAAGAATTGGCGACTGAGTTTTAACCGGCACTTGAAAGTGCCACAACAAACCGCCGGCAAAAATATTTCCCGGCACTTTTTATACTTTTGCTGGCACTTTAAATTGCCGCTAAATGCCCCTTTTGTAGTAGTGAGAATTTATTCTATGTTTCTTCATCTATATTGATTGATTTGATTCTAGGTTTTCCATACTCACATTTTGAGTAGAATCAAATCAATGAATACTTAGATGGTATTTCCGATCTATTTCTAATCTAAGTATTCGGCGGATCATCACCACCCAAAACAAACAACGATTTACCCTAAATCGGCGCGTGGACTCGCGTGGCCTTGTGGATTCAAGGTGCAACTACGTTTCGTGGATTCGAACGTAGTATTGGGTGAAGACCGTGGATTCGGTCGGACGTCGTGGACTCGATGTTGGACGCTGTGGACTCAGCGTTGGGCGCGGATCGTGGATTCGAGAAGCGTCGTGGAGCGAGCGGAGAAGATCTACTAGGAGCGTATGGTAAAAGGTTGAGTCGTCTGTGAGTACGTTATATCACCTTGTACGTGTGTTAATTCTAGTGGATTTCGCCGTGTTATCGGTCCCGTGGTTTTTTACTCCGGTTTGGAGTTTTTCCACGTAAAAATCTTGCGTGTTCATTTATTTTTCCGCATTGGGTTTTATTGCGCAATGATTTTTGAGTGTTTATTGTTTACACCTATTCACCCCCCTCTAGGTGTTTTTTCCCTATTTAGATCCATATTACCTATAACCCAACAAGTGGTATCAGAGCGGGAATAGGGTTGTAAACAATGGTTGAAGGTGGAAACATCAATCGACCCCCTTTCTTTGATGGAACAAATTATGCGTACTGGAAAGTACGGATGAAAGCCTTTTTAATTTCCATCGACGAAAGGGTGTGGCAATCAATTGAATTAGGATGGTCTAATCCAACTGAAATTATAGATGATGTTCGCACCTTAAAACCTAGGTCGAAATGGACCAAGGAAGAGATAGATTCATCTTCTTACAATGGCAAAGGATTAATGCTCTATTTAATGCTTTGTCACAAACAGAGTTCTCTCGCGTCTCGGCATGTGAGACTGCGAAAGAAATCTGGGATGTTCTTCAAGTTACGCATGAGGGAACTAACCTAGTGAAGATTCAGAAACTGCAAATGCTTACGAGCAAGTTTGACTCTATCTCTATGGCAGAGAATGAATCTTTCACTGACTATTACACACGATTGCAAGACATCGTAAACTCATGTGCTAACTTGGGAGAGAAGATTCCAGAATTTAAAGTTGTAAGAAAAATTCTAAGAACTCTTCCTGAACGATTTCGCCCGAAGGTCGCAGCCATTGAAACAATTAAACACCCGGACGAAATGCGTGTAGAAGAATTAGTAGGTGCTTTACAAACTTATGAAATGACTTTTCCTACTAACTATTCTTCTGAAAAGCATCCTC
>CM054948.1:15545540-15786759 GCA_029168755.2 Tillandsia fasciculata
CGCGCCACGTGGATCCGGGCGCGTCATGTAGCATTCGGGCACCCGAATGTTGGGCCCGAATCCGAAATATTGTTTTTTTGGATTTTGGCTATAAATAGCCCACTCCTACCTCCATTTGAGGATTTTTTTCGAGCCTTCTTGAGCCCCATCTTCGACAGGGAGGTTCTTCATCGGTTTTCTTCGATTTTCGGCATCCCGGGAATTTTTGGAAGGCGTTTCATCAGCTTCCTCCTCGACATCGCGAACTTCGACGTGTCCTCGTTATCGATCTTCTCCGTCGATGTTTCTTACCACGAGCACCCCTGGGCTGACGGGAGTGAGTTTTTGGCCGATTTTTGTGGCATCGGTTCCGTGAGAGGTAGACCTTCGATCTTGGTAATTACCGTTCCTCTCGATTTTGGGTTTTTCTTGGGCTGTGCGGAGCATTTTTGAACCCCTTTCCTGCTGCTGGTTTTCCTGGACAGCGAAGCTTATTCGATTTTTATCTTAGCGCTCGTTATCGTATTTCGATCTATAACGACTCGATCAACATCTACGCTTCGCGAGGATTGCAGCCATATTTTTATTGGAATTTTTGGAGCTCATCTCAAAGGTTATATTTTGACTTCTTCCGAACTGATTGTACGTAGTGTTGTGATTTGGGGATTTGTGCTTACCGCGGTGTTTTTGCTTGTATCTCATGACCGGGAGGAGTTTTTGGGTGTTTTTGGACTCGTTGGAATGGCGGGAACCTGAGGAGTATCCACGTTCAGTTCGGCTCGATCAGACCCCAAATCATCATGTTTCAGGTGGGTTGCTCTCCTCTCCAAACCGGTGGACGGTTCTCTAATTCTATATGATAGAAAACAAGCATATTAGTGTACCAAATATATGATGAGATGTAACCTTGATAAATGGTAATTGTATGAGAATTTGCTAGATAAGATATTCATGTTATGTTGAATAAAAGCTTACATAGGTGTAGTTCCCCTATGCGATTGAGAGCATGCATGATTAATTACAACCTATAGGATTGAGATGTAAGCATGAGAAATGGTCTATATCATGTGGATTGATGCTTACTTGATTTATTGTATATGTTTTGGTGGATTTGAGATCTCACAGGTTGCAAAATAGATTGTGTTCACCTTATGATAGTTGAGGGCCTGTTGAGAGAGAGGATGTTTATTTTGATTGATATTGAGATCATGTCTGTTAATGTTCCCCATTTATGTTTCAGTTTAACTCTATGCTATTATTAGAACTTGACCTAGCACCCTGTCATATGTTGTATGTTTCAACCAGACTAGTAGAGAACCTTCACTTGGGCTAGGTTCTTTTATGCTTTAGACATCCCACACTTTATATCTTTTCCTGGACATAGAGTTTCCTCGCCCGGGTAGTGGGCCGAGTGGTCGGGTTATTGTGGGACGTATGTTGCACTCATGCCTGGGGCCTGAATGGAGTCTGGTAGCTGAGATTAGACCAGTGCTAGTGTTTTTGGGAGCCGTTTGGGGTTGACGGTGGTCCCGGGCAGTCGAGTATCTTCCGGTCAGTGTTGTCGGGAACCGTTTGGGTAGACGGTGGTTCCGGGTCGTTGAGTGTCGTCCGACCAGTTTTGTTAGCCCTCGAGTTGTGGGTCGATCCCGGCTGTGGAGTATCTCCAGCCAGTGAGTTAGTGTGGCGAGTTGGGTGTCTTGTTTTGGGAGCCGTTTGGGTTGAATGTGGTCCCGGCTGTTGAGCACCTCCGGCCAGTGGGTTGGTGTCGCGAGTTGGTTGTGTTCGCTAGTGTCTCGAGATTCGTGTGAGCTTATTAGCTGAGTCTTTGAGAGTACTCCGACCGTTGTGCGAGATGTTTGAGGATCTTCAGTTCTTCCGTTCTGAGAGTGAGCGTGGATTTTGATTATAGCCTGCAGGAGCCACTATGAGCTCGACAGAGATGCGCGGATACTTTCCTCGATGGGGTCGCGGCCCTCGAGTGACGCTCCGGAGCTAGACCTGTTACTTTGCTATCGCGACTTGTCGATGCAGTCCCTCTGGCTGGGCCAGTTTTGGCAGTCACGGACGCCCTATGTGATGATCTGGACTCCCGCAGGAACTGTGCAACATTAAACAGTGACTGTAGGGAGCTTATTCGGTGAAACGGAGCTTGTAGAATCGAAATTGAACCTTAGAAATAGACTCGGCGCGAAAATCGGAGCAAATAGGCTTTTTTGGGAGCTTTCGGCAAAATTTCGGATGAGAATTTGGCGAAACGGACGGCGGATTTGGACTCAGCGCGCGAAAACGGTCAAAATGGTGTATTCACTTAAATTTTTCGGCACTTGGGTACTGTTCATGCCGGAACAGTACTTCCGGCCGCCGGCGGCGACCGGCGTCGACCGGGGCGGACCGGCGGGCGGCGGCGGAGCAAGGCAAGAAGCGGCGGCGCGCGGCGCGGGCAGCGCGGGCAGGCGCGGGCAGGCGCGCGGTGTGCGCGTCCATGGGCTTGCCGTGCACCGGGAGCACCGAAGATAGGGGTTGCCACACGGCGTTCCCTCATTGGCTGGACGGCTTCTAGAAGGCATGTGGGAAGGTGACACGTGGCGCTCCCCTATTGGCTGACAGGATCCGGAAAACCCGGAGAGCGGACCGGGCACGTGCACCACGTGGACACGTGGCGGATTTTGAGTGGACTTGCACAGGCTGTTTCCTGTTTTGTGGACACGTGGCGCAATCTGGTTGGCCAATTTTCGTGTTTCCTGTTCGGATCCGGATCTGGTGTGGAGCCCGAAGATTCCCTTGGCCCATTATAAATAGAGCCCCCTCATCCCTCTCATTCCCCACCTCGATTTCTGTGCCGTAGAGAGAGAATCAGAGGTTGGGCCCTTTAGGAAAATTGTTCCTCTCTCTCTCTTCTCTCTCTCCTCAAAATTCCAGAATTTCTGGAGTTACAGATAGTGAGTTGTGCGACGATTTTCTTTTTAGGCCCATTTCCCGTCGCAGTTCCGTCGGAAATTCCCTGTGTGCTAACCAGGAGGAATTTTTGGACGATTTTTGCGACAGCGCGTTCCTAAGAGGTAAGGCTTCGATTTCTGTGTTGATCACTTTGCTCCATTTCGCACTTTTGGCACGTTTCCCGAGGCCTCTTTGACCCCCCTTTTTGCTGTGGAAATTTCTGGACAGCGTCAACTTCTCCGATTTTTATCTTGGAGTAGGAGCATCAGATCGAGGCGTTTAAAGAGTCGATTTTGATCTACTCTTCGCGAGGAACGCAACCGTAATTTTTCTGGATTTTCCTGAGCAATGTTTAGAGGTGAAAAACTCCTCTTTTCCCGTGCTGTTTGAAAAACAGCAAATATTGTGCTTTTTGGGATTTGTATTTATACCGGGAGCGTTGATTTGCAGGAATTGAGGACTGTGGGCAGCTTGGAGGCTTTCTGGGGTGTGAGCTGCTCGAGGTGGGCGGTTGTTGCTTACCTCATTTTTGACAAGCTCACTGGGATTACTGGAACTCCCCTAAAATTTAATTGACGAGAACCATTGGGACAAACTAATATGACAATTGATGAGAACCATTGGGACAAACTAACAGGACAAACTAACAGGACAAACTAACGGGACAAACTAACAGGACAAACTAACAGGACAAACTAACAGGACAATTGATGAAACCGCTGGGACGAAACTCTCCTACAATTTAATATAACCCCACAAGATTATATGATAACTTATCTTGGGACACTATGATTGGAACAAAGGCTATAATCTCGCATGCAAATAATTTTTCCAGTAAATCAATCTTCTTTTTAAATAAATATTTAACTTTTTGAAAAGTACAATTGCATGCTTACTTGACATCTAGTTAGCCCTATTTATTACTACACTATCAAATTGGGATTTGAACATGCTTCATTGTTGTCCTTTGCATCCAGATGCTTGTTGCTCAAGTATGAGCAGGGGTTTGGGATAGTGTAGTCGAGATTGCATTAGATTGTAGATTTGTGGGGTATTGCGGTGACCGCGGACAGTAGGCGGTCGACCAGATGTTTATCCTTGCATCAGATTGGGGTGAGTCTGGTTTATTGCATCAGTTGGGGTTTGGGTTTCTGTAGTGGATGGAGTTTCCCACTTTGATCATAGTTATGATCCAGTCCTGCTGTATTGAGATATGTGCTACAGAGATACTTGAGATACTGATGACAGTGATACTTTACTCGTGTGGGTCGCTCCCCTCGAGTGCCACTCCGGAGGTGGGCTTTTTCGGACCCAGCCTTGTGTGCCGGTCTGATACTGATTTTGGGATGCGAGCCGTGCGGGCCGATTCCGCGGTTTCGAGCCTTGTGTGCAGATTCCGCTAAGCAGGCAGTACCAGTTGTTACTGGTGACTAGATTGGGTTATTTGGACAGATACTATTTCTGATGCATGCATACAGTCTTGACATCATAGTAGTGATAGTTTTCCTGTTTCAGCATCTTATGTATCTTACCCCTTCCCCTTTTCCTTTTGCCTCTAGTAGTCCTAGTGGGTGCGTCAGAGTTGAGGTTTTACCCACTAGGGGAGGCTACTGGTTTATCTAGTAGTTCTCACCCCCATTGTTATTTTCTGTCTCTTTCTTCTCCTTTATTTTTGCAGAGTCATCTGCGGGAGCTGCTAGGCCATCGGCAACGGATCGAGGTAAGGGGATCGCCGAATAGATAGATCTCCTGTGAGACTGAGATTAGACGCTGTACCCTTCACTCAGACTGTGGTATTCTCCTTTTATTTTGGGTCTGGCTTCCGCCAGCTGGTTGTACTATTTGGGTGAGCTGGGAGATTATTGTACCTATTACAGTTTTATTTGTAGTCCCAGTCTGAGATACTATGTTGTTCTTCTATTTCAGCTCTGTATTATGCTCCGTTATTGTTATATTATATCTGAGCAGGTTACCAGCGCTTCGTGTACGCGGGAAATCCCGTGTGCATGGCGGATCTGTTGGCGAGCCCGGGTTCTGGTTTACACCCGGGGCGTGACACCCTATGTAAGTCCAGTCATCCGTGGATGTAATAGCAGTAGGTAGGCGCAGGCTTGACTGGACCCTATGTGGCAGTCAGTTCGATTGGGTTGATTGAGCATCTCGTGTGCGAGTGGTTGCATATCTTTTCATCTGTATTACCCATTGAGCATTTAGATAGAGGCATGGTAGCTGTAGAGTATCTCCAGCTTTTCTTATTCAGTTTTTACTGGATCGTTATTTTATGCCTCTAGTAGACTTAGTGGGCAGACCGTCAGGCTTGATAGCAGTACCCACTGAGAACTACGTGTTGGTATAGTTCTCACACCCTCTGTCGGTGACAGTTTTGCATAGGCTTCTTCTCCAGTTCCTACCTCGGATGTTGCTGCTTCTTCTGATCGAGGCGAGGGAGTCGCGAGCTAGATCCCTACCTGTCTTTGGAGAGTAGCTGTACCCACTCATTGGAGATTTATAGTACAGTCAGTTAGATTGTTTATTTTTACTTTTGAGAGACTGTTGTATTGTGAGGATCTGACTTGTACTGTGAGCCTGTACATTGATGTATTATTATTTTAGTTTATCTCCCCATTTGGGTTCTTAGATGTTGTATCAGAGGATGATGTATGATGATTATTTTGGGGGATGGATAGTGTATCTTTATTTCCAGTTGTACAGTGATTGGATTGTAGTTTTACAGCAGTTATTTTTTCACTATGATATCTGTTTAGCTGTAGTTTTATCCATGCAGGTTGGACGTTTCGCCAATGCGGGATTTTCCGTATAGGTGGCGGATCTGTTGGCGAGCCCGGATCGCAGTTTCGACCCCGGGGCGTGATAATTTCGCCAGAAGTGTGCCCTGAGGTCCTTATACATGTTAGTCCCACCGGGATGAATGGTATAAGGTGTATAATGGGCCTCTCTCATAATCTGCTCTCTAATCTTAGAATCCATAGGCACACCCGCTCAGTCCCTGTACCTCAGTACTCTCGAAGCGTCCACCGAGAAGTCCCCTATCTGATCAGTCTGGATTTGTCCTCTAATCCTCATCAAGTGGGGGTCCTCACTCTGTCTCTCTGTAATCCTGTCCAACAGAGTGGGCTGCACACGACCATAGACATAAGTCTAGCAGAGACCCCAGGGGATACAACATCGATCTGCAATCGCCTCATCTGCTCAATCAGCGGTGCCTGCTGTGTGATCAATAAGCTCAGACTCTGCACAGCCCTCCGACTCAAAGCATCTGCCACGACATTGGCCTTGCCGAGTTGATATAGGATGCTCACATCATAATCCTTCAATAACTCTAACCACCGGCGTTGCCTCAGATTCAGCTCCTTCTGAATGAATAGATACTTCAAGCTTTTGTGATCGGTGAATATCTCGCAGTGGTCACCATACAGGTAATGTCGCCACAACTTCAAAGCAAAAATAAAAGCGACAAGCTCCAAATCATGCGTAGGGTAATTTCTCTCGTAATCCTTTAGCTGTTGCGAAGCATAAGCAATTACCCTACCATACTGCATCAAGACACAACCCAAACCGCTATGGGAGATATCACTATAAATCACAAATCCATCTCCCATCACTGGCAATGCTAATATCGGCGCTGATATCAGTCTCATCTTCAGCTCGTCAAAGCTCTTCTGGCACTGCTCAGTCCAAGAGAATCTGATCCCCTTCCTAGTCAGCTGGGTAAGGGGAGTAAAGAGCTTCGCAAAGCCCTCCACAAACCGACGGTAATAACCTGCTAAGCCCAAGAAGCTCCGGACCTCAGTAACCGTCGTCGGTCTAGGCCAATCCCGAACAGCATCAATTGCTTGGTGCTTGTACAAGTATAGTAGCCGGACTATATATATATATATATATATATATATATATATATATATATTATATATATATATATATATATATATAGTAGAGCTTATATACTTTTAAAAGTATAAGTCCAACTATGCTTGTAATTTTTTATCATTGGATTTGTATTGAGATTCGTACGTACTATAGTACCTTCTCTTTCCCTCTCTTTAGTTGACTTTACGATAGCACGAATCTTAATACAAATCAAATGGTAAAAAATTCACAAATATAGTTGGACTTGTACTTTTAAAAATATATAAATTTTGCTATTTCTCTCTCTCTCTCTCTCTCTCTCTCTCTCTCTCTCTCTATATATATATATATATATATATATATATATATTGTTATAATTTTTTTAATATTTTTTTTTGCTATAAAATTACGAACATTAAATTAAAGTTTCTATCGTTTAGACTCATAATTATATGTGTTTGCTTTCATTATGATAGAAGATTTGTCAAGTACTGCATTATAATTTTTTATAACTAAAAAAAAAAAACTGTAAGACCAAACATGCCCTTATTTATTAAGGTATGAATCAAGAATTTAAGTGCCATGGCACGGATCGTGCCGAAAATTTACCGACACGGTACAATACGGTGCATGCCGAACCGTGGCAATGAGTGTCGGTCACAAAAAATGCATGCGTGCTGACACATAATAACACAGAATATTTATTTTTTTTAGCAACAAAATTTTTTAATTATTTATTATGTATTTTTATCAATATTTTGAATTTTATTAAAAAAATTACTTAATAATTTAAAGAAAAAAGAGTTTTAAGTTGTGCCATCGGCACGAGGGCTATATTGTGTCGGTATCTTGTTGGCACGATACTGCACGGTGAAAACGGCCCATGCCGATGGATACTAAAATCCTTGGTATGAACATAACTTTATTTAAAGTAATAAGTTAGTTTATAGTTTATGACATTTTTAAGAAATCATCATATTAATATTTATAATAAATAATAATTTTTTTTTCGACAATAAGCTTTTTGCGTGATATTTAGAAAATCATTATGCTAATATTCATAATAAATAATAATTTTTTCTCATACAATATATAAGTTGTTAATATTTTAATAATGTTAACTTATCGGATATTTGATACTTATAAAGTACTTATAAAATTATCCATATAGGAATGTAGATAGAGTTTTTTTTGTCCGCCCAAAACGTCATAACCAGTACAATTCAACGACATTCCAACCAGAAATATAATTCATACATGGATTGTGAAGAAAAGTATAGAAAACATTACAAACTATTCAATTACAAGCATTCATCAGAGTCTAAGCAACCAATCAATCTTTTAATCGCACAGAAAATATAGTTTATTTATTTTTCCTTTTTTCTCTTCTATTTGTATTGGTGTTTTCAACCCTAAAAGCTTTTAAAAATAGTAAATAGTTCACCACTTTTAAAGATTTTTACTCATATTTAAAAAATCATGAAAATTTTTCAAAAGCGGCACTACAACAAAATTATGCTATAGCGACACTTTTAAATATTGTTAAAAATTTTAAAAAAAATGCTGCTGAAAAAAATACCGACACTTATCATTAGTGTCGCTATATGTGCCGTCGCTAGGGTGTATAGCGACATATTACTATAATGTGTCACAAAAATGTGTCCCTATAGCCTAATTTTGAAAATAGATGGACTATAAATGGGACACTTGAAAAAAGTGTCACACACATGTGTCTCTATAATCTAATTTTGTTGTAGTGCGGTGAATGATTCACGCACATGTGAATGTCATGAATCATTTACCACTTATGACTATTTTTAAAATAAATTTTTTAAAAAAATTATAATATTCTATATATTTATTTGTATTTTTTTTTTTTTTTTTTTTTTTTTTTTTTTTTTTTTTGTGCATTCGATGTCTTGGCTCTGAGACAGGCATGCTACCAAATTTTTTTAGAAACTTAGATAAATTAATATTGACACCCATTATGGTCATGCATGAGTAAGCATGACTTTTTCAAAATTGATATGGTTTATTGTATCAAAATTAATACGAGTTTGAATGTTTGAGATCTAACTGCTGCACAATATAAAGATTAGGAATCTAATAGTGAAATAAAAAATTTAGAATCTAAATAAATAGATAAAGATGAGAGAAGAATGATGAAATTGACTCTATTATTAAATATAGAGTATATTTTCTATACTTTCGAAAGTACAAAAATCTTCTTACTTGTAAATTATTTTTGATGATGAGACATTCGATTCGACGATCGAAACCAAATTTTATAATTTTTTGATATCATTTATTAAATGATTAAAGAGTCTAAAAAATAACTATTTTAACGATCGATGTGGTACGCTTGTATATTCAACGGTGCAGAATATTCAAATTACGTAAAACTTTAATAAAAAATTTTACTTAACAACATAGTGAAATCATAACTTTCGATTTGAAATTCAAATCTTTTATCACTATTTTATATAAAATTTGTATTTTTATTCGTTTATTTTAAGGATATTCATTCATTGGATAAATAAAGTTAAAAAATTATAAAATTTAACTTTTAAATAGTTTCAATACTATAGATCAAGTCTAACGAACCGATACTCTAATCGAATATCCTATTATTGAATAATATCATATAAATCTTAATAGATGGGATTTGTACTATAATTAATGGTACTATTTGTATACTATTTGTAGGACTTTTTTAAAACTAACCCTAAGAAATTTTATAATTTGCAAACTAACCCTCATAATTTTTTTTTTTCAAAACTAACCCTCTTTTTGCCAGCTCGGCGCCACGGGGGCAGGACGACCCGCCTTCAGTGTTTCTGCTGAAGGCGGTGAATGATTCACCACCTTCACAATAACCCTGTGAAGGCCGTGAATCATTCACCGCCTTCAACGTATTCCTCTCAATTTAGCCAATTTTCGTGAAAATTGGCTAAGTTCAACAAGAAAGTTCAGCACCTTTAGTATAATGTAGAAGGCGCTGAACGATTCAGCACCTTTAGCATAGACACTAAAGGCGTCGAATCGTTCAGCGCCTTTACTATAATGAAAAAGGTGCTGAATCGTTCAGCGCCTTTAGCATAAACGCTAAAGGCGCCGAATCGTTCAGCGCTTTCTACACCACTAAACCCCGCACAGTGCCCTTTCTTTCCCCCTTCATATTCGCACAGTTCTCTCCCCCTCTCACCTAGCACAGTACCTCTCCTTGTCACGCCCCGAGTCCGCCAATTTGTACGGTTCGGGCACGCCAACAGACCCGCCAATCAGGTAAAACCTTTTTCTACCTGAAAGGAACGGTAACATCCATAATAACACAACAAGTGTATGCGGAAGCTCAATATCAGAGTACTAAAAATCACTACAAATTTAAATTTTTGCAACAACTAAAGCGGAAATGGAAGCATGCAAGAGTGAACCATAACTTAAATTTATTACACTTTACATCTCTGAACTTGCAAATAAATTTATTACAATTCCTTTACATAAATTCCTCACCATACAATGTTCACTCAAGAAATATATAAAAGGGATACCTCTGCTAGACCCTCTAGGTCTCTATGCTGCTGGGCCCTTGCCCCTGTCGTATGCCTCGCCGTCTGCATCTGAACCGTCTCGTCCGCTGTATCCACACCCGAACCTGTGGGGGGGGTCACCCAAGGGGTGTGAGAACTTCATCTGAGTTCCCAGTGGGTTCAACCACCGAGAAAGAATGTCCTACACCACTTGGTCCAATGGAAGCAATAATAATAGTGCTAGGGAACTAAATCCTCAATATCAAAATGCAGCTATGCATTATAACATATCACTACACTACCTGTGTATAACCATCTACTCAGCACTACTCTGTCTAGCCATACTAGGCTGCTAAGCACCAACTCGGCCACTATGCCGATATATACAGGGTCAAACTAACCCGGCCACCTTGGCCACTCTATCTTTCTTTACTCTTTAGATTCTGGTGCTTTAGTTTAAGTTAACCCTCAGAAATTCTTATCCAACGGGCCCGAGCCCGGTAGTCCTGCTACCATAAGATAAGATTTCTAAGGTTGCCGATAACACCCGCAAGTGTTACCCCGTCCTGCCGGGGGGACTTGTCATACGGGACACTGCCCGACAGGGTCACTGCCCAACTCTGACAAGAGTACTCTATCTACCAGTCATACGGGTCGCTGCCCGGGAGAGGGACCCTGTCCAACTCCTGACCGTTGTACGTTCGCCCCCGGAGGTACGCCCGTTTTATCTTTAATTTTTCTTTCTTTGCTTTTCTTTTCTTTCTCTTTTATTTTAGTTCATAGCCTCTTTGCTTTTGAACACTGGCTTTCCTTTCTTATTCGAGCTTATAGTTCCCATTTTTGCCACTTGCAATTTACATTCTCTTTTCTTCGAGCATTTAGCTCCTTGCTTTCACTTTTAGCCCTTCGAAAGTACCTCGTCCGACGGGTCACTGCCCAGGGAGTCCTGCTCCACTTGACGAGTCTCAAATTCGAAGGCGCCCTTTACATTCTCTTTATACTTTTTAGCCACTTTTAGCTTGCTTTTAAACTTTGCCTTTTCACAACAATTTATCTCTTATCCTAGGTCTCGCCTTAAGGATAACTAGAGAGAGTCCTGGACTCTTTACATTTCACTTTCACTTATTTAACTCAAATTGAAGTTAAAGTTATTGTCTATTTGCCCAGACACCCTATGACTTTCTAGGGTTATATTTATTTAATTCTTTAACCTTGGGATCTTATCCCACTTTCCTGATTCCTCACTGAATCCTAGAGTTAACTTAACTCTATTTTTCTGTTTGTGAGTTTAAACTCCTCTAACTTAACTTAGGTTCCCTTTACCTAAGTCCCATGTCATACTTGTCCTAGAGTTCCATGACTCTATGCTGACCTCTAGTTCACCTTAGGTTTCCTTAACCTAAGTTCCATATCATATATACCCTAGAGTTTTCTGACTCTATGTTGATCACTCTATCCAGTGTCCTTGGTTATCACCTAAGACCATGCCACTCGTCCAATCCTAGGATAACTCCTAGTTCAATGTCACTCGTCAAACCCCTATACTAGGTTTTCTCCTAGTCTTACTACCAACATGTCCTTTTCCTTAATGCACATGATTCCTAGAGTTATACCCTAACATGATCATACTCATAATCAACAAATCTTTCTTATACATGTAATTGTTTCATTTCATTCATCAATTAGTAATTACTTCTACGCATGCATATTCATCAAGAATCTTTGGCAACCAACAGTTGCACTTTATCTCTGTGTCAGATTGCACCCACACCTCTATTCCTCTATCTCTGGCAACCAACAGTTGCCCTTATTCTATCTGAATTTTATCTACACAAGCAATCATAATCATGATCAACCTAACGCCTCTAACAGGCTACTATCATGCTTCGAATCGAAAAGCAAAGGAGCAAGGGGAGAGGTCACCCAATTTCGGCAGAATTCCCCACCTTGTAGTGTACCCAATTGCTTGTAGACACTTGCAATTGGTCTCCGCGCGATCACACTTGTTTCCTCGAGCCTGCACGCAAATCGGCGCACTTTCCTCGGGTCCGCACGCGAAACGGTGCACGTCCATCAAACCTGCACAGAAAACGGTGCGCGTCAGTAAAAACTCAGACGCGAATTTCGGGAGAAAAATCCTCGGAAGCTCTAATAAAACCACCAGAGTCTTACAACACACAACAGCTCCAATTGCTCACAGCACACTAAAAGCTCTCCAACAATCACATATACACAGCACAACTCTCATCAATTTGTCCACTAATTTCTTCACAAAAACCATCCCAAATTAAACACACACACTCAATCAACCCCAATAGCACACCACTAATTAAAGTCCACATATACACAATCCCTTAATTCCACCCTTACACACTACCAATGTGTATAATTTAATTCCATCTTAATTGAACAAATAAATTCTTATGCACCAACGAAGCCCAAAATTCACATAATCATCCAACTCCAAAACACACATACTACAACACCTCAGCTCCAACACATCTGCACACTCCAAGGCTCCAGCATAGTAATAAATAAATGCTCTTTTATCAAATTTACATAATCCACAATCAATCACTAATAAAACCCATAAACTCATTAAGCTCCTACTATCCACAGTACATTAAATAATTAATGATCACATAACCATAATTTTAGACATCCAAGTCCATCACAGATAGATAATTCACAGCACACATGCATAGTACTCTCGAACCCATCAGTATACTAACACTCACAAAACATAAATTACCAAAATTCATTTATACCCTCAACCTGCTCCAATTCCACACACACAACATCCCACAATAAAATTACTTATAGCTCTAATGCACACTATTAATTCATTTCCCCATATACATAATTCCTTAATTCCATTTTTACACACTACCATCAATAAATGTTCATCCAACCACAATTACACATTCACCAATCTTCAGGTTCATCTCTCATATACACTCCATACACTCACAACACTCAAGTTCCAACACCAACACTTAAGTTCCCTTAACAATTAAAACTAAAGTGTAACTAATCACAAATGCTCTCACATAACTCTAAAGCTCCAAGAAAAACCCACACATTCACCACCAGCACAATCACACCTTACTCCACATACTTATTACACTTACAAAAATCCACAGCATATTCACTTACCATAACATCCTTTATTGTGCTTACAAAAACATCCTCAGCATACCCACTTCACACAACATCCATAATACACTTACAAAAAAAAAAGAACCACAATTAAACACCGCGTGCCGCGCACTCGATCCGGGCTCCGCACGGCTCCTCGCCGAAAACAAATACTGCGATGTCGGCGCCTGTGAGAGAAAAGAGAAAAACCGCAAGATTTTAGTCAACCCACACGATTGCCGGCGCAAAACAAGACCAAACGCAAAAACCCCCGCGTGCCGACGCGAGTCGCAAGCCGCCGCCGACCAACGGCGCACTGCACGGCTGCAGCCCGCGCTGCAGGCGCACCCGACGCTTGCCGCCTGCCGCGCGACAGCCGCGAGCCTCCATGCGCAGTCCTGGCTCGAGACACCCGCGCGGCGCGAGGGCCTGCTGCGCGGAGCAAGGGCCTGCCGCGCACTGCTCAGCGCACAAGCGTGCGCTGCGCGACGCCCAGCCGCGCACTGCGCAGCGCACAAGCACGCGCTGCGCGGCGCCCAACCGCGCACTGCGCGGTCCTGCTGCGCACTGTAGCGCAGCCGCCAGTGCCAGCCGCGCGTGTGCCCTTGTGCGCACGCGCGGCTCCCACGCCGCAGCCACCATAGCTCACGGAACCATGGACAAGCAGTCCCGAGCTGCACCCAAGACACCAAAAACACAAACAAAACCCCCAAAAGAGAAGCAGCTACCAACCTCTTGAGGCCCGTCGCGCGCGCTCCGCTCGGCCCACACGGCTTCTAGGAGGAAGTCCACCATCAACCTCTTACCCAAGTCTTCTTTTCTCCATCTTCCTCCTTCCTCTATCATCTTCTACTTCTTCTTTTCTTCTTCTTTCTCCCATTCCTCCATTCTTTCTTTTCCTCTGTTTTCTACTAACTCCTCTATTTTGCAGAGAGAGGAAGAAGGTGAGGTGGCCTCTTTAATTAGCTACGGCTAATTAAGGGGAGGGTGGGGGGTGGTTGGGTGCATTAAATGCACCCAAGGAAAATATCCCAACACCCACACTTAAAGTTAAAATCCGTTTTCGTCCCGTTTTCTGTCCATTTTTCGTCCGTTTCCGTCCAAATTTGACAGGCAGCTTCGTTTCAGCCTAATTAACCACAGAAAATTTTAAATTTTCAATTTGGGCCATTTCTGGGCCACCAAAAGCCTCCTGTATCCAAAATCGCTGGCGGACCCCGTTCTCACAATCCGGGTATCCGATCAACACGAAATTTTTACTGTAACCTTAAAACATAATTACGAAGCTCCCCAAATTTTCTCAGAATTTTTCGACACTGTTGGCGGAGCCCGTTTTCACTATCGGGTATCCGATCAACGCGAAACTTTTTCTGTGGTCTTAAAACATATTTACGGGGCTCCCGTAATTTTCTCAGAATTTTCCGACACTGTGAATTTTCCACTAAAAATCTGGGCCCCCTTTTCCAATAAATTTTTAGATCTCTCCATTTTAACCCGATTTGGGCCCAACTCGCGTCCAAATGTTCTTTACTTCCTAACTTTCATAACAATAGTATTTCATACTATTTATTTACATTTATTTATACACCACGTTCTGGTTCACTACATTCTACCCCCCTTAAAATAAGTTTCGTCCCCGAAACTTGAATCACAACTCGACTTCTACTTAATCGAGAGGGGGAAACTTGTCCCACTACTGGGCTCACTGTATATCGTGACCGGCATCAAACTGTCTGCTCGCCGAGACTACACAAGCAACACATTCTTGAATCCCTATCTCAATCCAAGGAAAATCTCAGACTTGGTGTCTGACCACTTTCACTAAGTAGGTGAAAGGCACAATTTAGCACTTGCTCTCTCTCAATTGCCACAAATGGCGAAGTCTCTTCTTGCGAAATCTTCACTTTAATTCCGCGACCTTTTTATCTTTCACAAGAAGGTTGCATCTGCAACTAATTACATTTATCGCATTTTCCGGCCACTCCGCTGCTTAATGTGGAGGGCAAAAGGCCAATCCACGAGTCCTCAACTATCTCACACGCTGCTAGCGCTCTAAGTCCACGGGTTATCAGCTAACCCGATATCTCAGACTACTAATAGGTCCACAGACCACAGTCCAATAGGGGCCTATAGCCCAACTAGTCCAACTCTGTATAATGGCTCTTACTAGCACACAGACCCAATCGTCATACGGGTAGATCCTCACTTAGGATTACTACACCAATACTCCCACTAGGAGCTACAGTACCTCAATCACCACTAGCTCTACGGCCTGGTCATACCACACTCTCAGTGTACTAATAATAGCCTCAAGGCTCACACGTGGCATTCCACGTCCCCGGGTCATCGCTCGGACTACCGTCCTGACCAAATCTCTATCATGCCCCGCCATCAGGTCTCGGGCCGCTGTCTCTCACAGCTGACTGCGCCTGCCCACTGGGCTACAGGCCCACAGTCCACAAACATGGTCCAGGCACGGATCGTCCTAACGCGAACCCGCAAATCGTCGCCACGCGTCCACTACGCTCCACTGAGCAAAACCAAACTAACCAGTCGTCAATCCCCGACCCAAACGCTCTATCAACTCTGGCCACACTAGGCAAAGGCTAACACGCCACCTAATCAGCTCTCTCTGGCTAAATGATAGCTGTGCTCCATGAGCACCAAACGGTTGGGCGTCCTACGCCCCCAAGCTAACTTACAAAGTCCAGTGTTAAGCAACTTGCTTAAGCACCCCAACGGCTCTTGTGTAACTCTCCCAACTGGGTCGAGGCACCACAATAACTGTTTCACCAACTCTGGTGATTAACGTGCAAACCTGTGGTGGCAACCCTTGCCATTATGCCGATCCCTCAGATCGGCGCCATGAAACTCTCACTCTTTTGAGAGATCCTCGCACCTTGAAGCCTACTCTAGGCCTCACTAACTCCACTATGCGGCAATCTAGCCAAAATCAACACGCCACACGGTCACTACCGTCATCAGGGCGAACTTTCGCCACAAGGCCCACAAGTCTTTCTTGTTCTGACCTTTAGGACATAGCACATAGCTCTCGCAACAAAGCGATCACCAGCGTTTCACGAGTCGGTCTCTCACTGGACTTCATCAACTATACTTTGCCAGCATCCAGCTGACACGAGCGTAAACCCCTATGCTGAAGGTCTTGGCTGTGCCGACAAAAGTTCGGCGGCCACCTGCTATCGCAGCTCGTGTACCTTGTTCGACCCAGAGCCCTCTCGTGGCTCGAGTCGAGACAAGCGCGTATCCCTGCGTGGTGTCATCGCTAATATGCACACCACAACGAAATGATTTGCCCAAATTTAGCCATTTGAGCAACGCGCAATCTATATACCGACAGAAAAGCTCGTCGACCCAATCATGCGAAAGTATAAGAGGGTACTCCTTTTCATCTCCAACATTACGTTGTCGGCCGCCAACGTAATATTCGAAGAATGAAAGCTCGTCACCCTCGATCAGTCCCAACATCCTTTTGGGAACAACAATAACCAATCAAATACTTTCGCCCAATAATCCACACACTCTCTCGTGCTAAACCCTAGAGTCTTCCTAAGGTTCGCTAACCACCTAGGACTATTCCTAGGCTCTGATACCACTCTAATCTGTCACGCCCCGAGTCCGCCAATTTGTACGGTTCGGGCACGCCAACAGACCCGCCAATCAGGTAAAACCTTTTTCTACCTGAAAGGAACGGTAACATCCATAATAACACAACAAGTGTATGCGGAAGCTCAATATCAGAGTACTAAAAATCACTACAAATTTAAATTTTTGCAACAACTAAAGCGGAAATGAAAGCATGCAAGAGTGAACCATAACTTAAATTTATTACACTTTACATCTCTGAACTTGCAAATAAATTTATTACAATTCCTTTACATAATTCCTCACCATACAATGTTCACTCAAGAAATATATAAAAGGGATACCTCTGCTAGACCCTCTAGGTCTCTATGCTGCTGGGCCCTTGCCCCTGTCGTATGCCTCGCCGTCTGCATCTGAACCGTCTCGTCCGCTGTATCCACACCCGAACCTGTGGGGGGGGTCACCCAAGGGGTGTGAGAACTTCATCTGAGTTCCCAGTGGGTTCAACCACCGAGAAAGAATGTCCTACACCACTTGGTCCAATGGAAGCAATAATAATAGTGCTAGGGAACTAAATCCTCAATATCAAAATGCAGCTATGCATTATAACATATCACTACACTACCTGTGTATAACCATCTACTCAGCACTACTCTGTCTAGCCATACTAGGCTGCTAAGCACCAACTCGGCCACTATGCCGCTATATACAGGGTCAAACTAACCCGGCCACCTTGGCCACTCTATCTTTCTTTATTCTTTAGATTCTGGTGCTTTAGTTTAAGTTAACCCTCAGAAATTCTTATCCAACGGGCCCGAGCCCGGTAGTCCTGCTACCATAAGATAAGATTTCTAAGGTTGCCGATAACACCCGCAAGTGTTACCCCGTCCTGCCGGGGGGACTTGTCATACGGGACACTGCCCGACAGGGTCACTGCCCAACTCTGACAAGAGTACTCTATCTACCAGTCATACGGGTCGCTGCCCGGGAGAGGGACCCTGTCCAACTCCTGACCGTTGTACGTTCGCCCCCGGAGGTACGCCCGTTTTATCTTTAATTTTCTTTCTTTGCTTTTCTTTTCTTTCTCTTTTATTTTAGTTCATAGCCTCTTTGCTTTTGAACACTGGCTTTCCTTTCTTATTCGAGCTTATAGTTCCCATTTTGCCACTTGCAATTTACATTCTCTTTTCTTCGAGCATTTAGCTCCTTGCTTTCACTTTTAGCCCTTCGAAAGTACCTCGTCCGACGGGTCACTGCCCAGGGAGTCCTGCTCCACTTGACGAGTCTCAAATTCGAAGGCGCCCTTTACATTCTCTTTATACTTTTTAGCCACTTTTAGCTTGCTTTTAAACTTTGCCTTTTCACAACAATTTATCTCTTATCCTAGGTCTCGCCTTAAGGATAACTAGAGAGAGTCCTGGACTCTTTACATTTCACTTTCACTTATTTAACTCAAATTGAAGTTAAAGTTATTGTCTATTTGCCCAGACACCCTATGACTTTCTAGGGTTATATTTATTTAATTCTTTAACCTTGGGATCTTATCCCACTTTCCTGATTCCTCACTGAATCCTAGAGTTAACTTAACTCTATTTTTCTGTTTGTGAGTTTAAACTCCTCTAACTTAACTTAGGTTCCCTTTACCTAAGTCCCATGTCATACTTGTCCTAGAGTTCCATGACTCTATGCTGACCTCTAGTTCACCTTAGGTTTCCTTAACCTAAGTTCCATATCATATATACCCTAGAGTTTTCTGTCTCTATGTTGATCACTCTATCCAGTGTCCTTGGATTATCACCTAAGACCATGCCACTCGTCCAATCCTAGGATAACTCCTAGTTCAATGTCACTCGTCAAACCCCTATACTAGGTTTTCTCCTAGTCTTACTACCAACATGTCCTTTTCCTTAATGCACATGATTCCTAGAGTTATACCCTAACATGATCATACTCATAATCAACAAATCTTTCTTATACATGTAATTGTTTCATTTCATTCATCAATTAGTAATTACTTCTACGCATGCATATTCATCAAGAATCTTTGGCAACCAACAGTTGCACTTTATCTCTGTGTCAGATTGCACCCACACCTCTATTCCTCTATCTCTGGCAACCAACAGTTGCCCTTATTCTATCTGAATTTTATCTACACAAGCAATCATAATCATGATCAACCTAACGCCTCTAACAGGCTACTATCATGCTTCGAATCGAAAAGCAAAGGAGCAAGGGGAGAGGTCACCCAATTTCGGCAGAATTCCCCACCTTGTAGTGTACCCAATTGCTTGTAGACACTTGCAATTGGTCTCCGCGCGATCACACTTGTTTCCTCGAGCCTGCACGCAAATCGGCGCACTTTCCTCGGGTCCGCACGCGAAACGGTGCACGTCCATCAAACCTGCACAGAAAACGGTGCGCGTCAGTAAAAACTCAGACGCGAATTTCGGGAGAAAAATCCTCGGAGCTCTAATAAAACCACCAGAGTCTTACAACACACAACAGCTCCAATTGCTCACAGCACACTAAAAGCTCTCCAACAATCACATATACACAGCACAACTCTCATCAATTTGTCCACTAATTTCTTCACAAAAACCATCCCAAATTAAACACATACACTCAATCAACCCCAATAGCACACCACTAATTAAAGTCCACATATACACAATCCCTTAATTCCACCCTTACACACTACCAATGTGTATAATTTAATTCCATCTTAATTGAACAAATAAATTCTTATGCACCAACGAAGCCCAAAATTCACATAATCATCCAACTCCAAAACACACATACTACAACACCTCAGCTCCAACACATCTGCACACTCCAAGGCTCCAGCATAGTAATAAATAAATGCTCTTTTATCAAATTTACATAATCCACAATCAATCACTAATAAAACCCATAAACTCATTAAGCTCCTACTATCCACAGTACATTAAATAATTAATGATCACATAACCATAATTTTAGACATCCAAGTCCATCACAGATAGATAATTCACAGCACACATGCATAGTACTCTCGAACCCATCAGTATACTAACACTCACAAAACATAAATTACCAAAATTCATTTATACCCTCAACCTGCTCCAATTCCACACACACAACATCCCACAATAAAATTACTTATAGCTCTAATGCACACTATTAATTCATTTCCCCATATACATAATTCCTTAATTCCATTTTTACACACTACCATCAATAAATGTTCATCCAACCACAATTACACATTCACCAATCTTCAGGTTCATCTCTCATATACACTCCATACACTCACAACACTCAAGTTCCAACACCAACACTTAAGTTCCCTTAACAATTAAAACTAAAGTGTAACTAATCACAAATGCTCTCACATAACTCTAAAGCTCCAAGAAAAACCCACACATTCACCACCAGCACAATCACACCTTACTCCACATACTTATTACACTTACAAAAATCCACAGCATATTCACTTACCATAACATCCTTTATTGTGCTTACAAAAACATCCTCAGCATACCCACTTCACACAACATCCATAATACACTTACAAAAAAAAAAGAACCACAATTAAACACCGCGTGCCGCGCACTCGATCCGGGCTCCGCACGGCTCCTCGCCGAAAAGCAAATACTGCGATGTCGGCGCCCTGTGAGAGAAAAGAGAAAAACCGCAAGATTTTAGTCAACCCACACGATTGCCGGCGCAAAACAAGACCAAACGCAAAAACCCCCGCGTGCCGACGCGAGTCGCAAGCCGCCGCCGACCAACGGCGCACTGCACGGCTGCAGCCCGCGCTGCAGGCGCACCCGACGCTTGCCGCCTGCCGCGCGACAGCCGCGAGCCTCCATGCGCAGTCCTGGCTCGAGACACCCGCGCGGCGCGAGGGCCTGCTGCGCGGAGCAAGGGCCTGCCGCGCACTGCTCAGCGCACAAGCGTGCGCTGCGCGACGCCCAGCCGCGCACTGCGCAGCGCACAAGCACGCGCTGCGCGGCGCCCAACCGCGCACTGCGCGGTCCTGCTGCGCACTGTAGCGCAGCCGCCAGTGCCAGCCGCGCGTGTGCCCTTGTGCGCACGCGCGGCTCCCACGCCGCAGCCACCATAGCTCACGGAACCATGGACAAGCAGTCCCGAGCTGCACCCAAGACACCAAAAACACAAACAAAACCCCCAAAAGAGAAGCAGCTACCAACCTCTTGAGGCCCGTCGCGCGCGCTCCGCTCGGCCCACACGGCTTCTAGGAGGAAGTCCACCATCAACCTCTTACCCAAGTCTTCTTTTCTCCATCTTCCTCCTTCCTCTATCATCTTCTACTTCTTCTTTTCTTCTTCTTTCTCCCATTCCTCCATTCTTTCTTTTCCTCTGTTTTCTACTAACTCCTCTATTTTGCAGAGAGAGGAAGAAGGTGAGGTGGCCTCTTTAATTAGCTACGGCTAATTAAGGGGAGGGTGGGGGGTGGTTGGGTGCATTAAATGCACCCAAGGAAAATATCCCAACACCCACACTTAAAGTTAAAATCCGTTTTCGTCCCGTTTTCTGTCCATTTTTCGTCCGTTTCCGTCCAAATTTGACAGGCAGCTTCGTTTCAGCCTAATTAACCACAGAAAATTTTAAATTTTCAATTTGGGCCATTTCTGGGCCACCAAAAGCCTCCTGTATCCAAAATCGCTGGCGGACCCCGTTCTCACAATCCGGGTATCCGATCAACACGAAATTTTTACTGTAACCTTAAAACATAATTACGAAGCTCCCCAAATTTTCTCAGAATTTTTCGACACTGTTGGCGGAGCCCGTTTTCACTATCGGGTATCCGATCAACGCGAAACTTTTTCTGTGGTCTTAAAACATATTTACGGGGCTCCCGTAATTTTCTCAGAATTTTCCGACACTGTGAATTTTCCACTAAAAATCTGGGCCCCCTTTTCCAAATAAATTTTTAGATCTCTCCATTTTAACCCGATTTGGGCCCAACTCGCGTCCAAATGTTCTTTACTTCCCTAACTTTCATAACAATAGTATTTCATACTATTTTATTTACATTTATTTATACACCACGTTCTGGTTCACTACACTCCTCCTCTCCCTACTCTTCATCGTTGCCGTTGTCGTCGCCGTCGCCGTCGTCAAAGCCCGCCGTCGCCGAAGCCCGCAGTTTGTCCCCCTCTCTCTCTCTCACTGTCCCTCTTTCTCTAAGTGAGTAAGAGATCTCTTCATCTCTCTCTCTCTCACTGTCCCCCCCTCTCTCTCTAACTAATTAAGAGAGAGATCTCTCTAAGCGCATTCCTCTCTCTCTCTCTAAGAGAGAGAGATCTCTCTCTCACAGTGAAAGATCTCACTGTAAGAGGTATCGCTGTCCCTCTCTCTCTCTCACTCTCTCTCATAGTGAGAGAGGATCTAGAGTCATTGTCCCTCTCACAGTGAGAGATCTCATAGTGAGAGAGGATCTAAAACTTTGAAGTTCAAATTAGTATTTTGAAGTGCTGTCCCTCTCACAATTGTAGAATAAAAAATTTATTTACAAATATATTTTTTTGTAGTTAAAATGACTAATCGTCGCATGTCACTAAGTGTTTATTGGGATGGACAGTTAGTTATGGATGAGAATGGTCCAAAATATGTCGGTGGCCGAAAAAAATTAATCACGATACGTTCCGATTCTACATATACTAGTTTCGAGACGAGTATGTATCGTTTAGTAAATTGTACAAGAGAAAAATTTTGTTTAAAATTCACTATTCGTTGCCCTACGGTCGGTAATGAATATTTAGCTCACGAAATAGTAGATGATGAATCATTGGAGGGAATGATTAGATTATGTGAACATTATGGTTTTGTGACGGTATGTATTGAGAAAGATCTACATCCGTTATAAAATTTTGAATTGCAAGGTTATTACACGAGAATGCTTCACAATTATATTAATGTGGGTGATCAAAATATTAGCAGCGATGGTGGTGTGAGAATGACAAGGTTAGTAAAATTTTAATAAATTAGTGAATATTTCGCTTATATGTTATCTCTTTTGGTAAGTGATAGATGGGCAGAAGAGCATGTCCTCTGGTTTGTATTAACATCAATTATATAGTACATGAGAAGGTATTTCTATGGTAACAATGACAACCATAGTAATAATATAACTAGGATTACATGCTATATAATCCTATGCTATAGATGGTAAGTAATATATAGTATAGAAACAATAAAGATAATACTAAATATATCGTAACATCCCCCCGCAAGCTAAGCATCAGGTGGACGGATGCGAAGATTGAGCCGTAATATCAAAAATCGAGAGGGTGAAAAGGGCTTGGTGAAAATATCAGCAAGTTGTTTATCAGAAGAGATATGAACCAACTCTAAATCACCAGTCTGAACTTTTTCGCGCAAGAATTGATGATCAAGTTCAATATGCTTTATGCGAGCATGAAGAATAGGATTTATCGCTAGATAAGTAGTGCTTAGATTATCACAGTAGATGCTAATAGGTCGCCAGAGGAAAACACGAAGATCACGAAGTAGACGACGGATCCATGTCGTCTCCGCAAGTGCGTAGGCAACAGCACGGTATTCTGCTTCAGAACTAGAGCGAGAAATGGTGGGCTGCTTTTGGCGGACCAGGAGATAAGATTGGGCCCTAAAAATATACAATATCCAGAAGTAGACTGGCGTGTATCTGGACAACCGGCCCAATCAGCATCTGCAAATGCGACAAGAGAGGGATTGACACATCGAGATATAGGTAGTCCATAAGTCAGCGTGCCCCGAATATATCGTAGAATGCGCTTAACCGCTTGCATGTGTGGTTCACGAGGAGCATGTAGATACTGGGCAACAGAGTTGACAGCATATGATATATCCGGTCGGGTGAAAGTAAGATACTGGAGAGCACCAACAAGCTGACGATAGCTATAGGGATCCTCAAGAAGTTGCCCTTAATGAGAAGATAGACGAGACGTTGGAGAGAGAGGACTAGAGACGGGCTTACTATCAAGAAAATCAAGGCGCTGAAGCAGCTGATGCGCATATTTGTGCTGAGTCAGATGAAAACCAGAAGATGACCTATTTACCTCAATGCCCAAGAAATAATGTAGCGGCCCGAGATCCTTCATTACAAATTCCTGCTTTAAGGTTGTAATAAGAGCCCTTAGAAGAGATGAGGAACTGCCAGTGACAATAATATCATCAACATATAATAGAAGAATAAGAGTGCCAAAAGAGGAGTGACAAATGAACATTGAAGGATCAGTAGTGCTCCCAACAAAACCAATTTTAGATAGAAAGGACGTAAACCGTTGAAACCAAGCCCGAGGTGCTTGCTTAAGACCATAGATGGCTTTGCGTAGACGACAAATATGATGCGGAAAAGAGGGATGCACAAAACCAGGCGGTTGTCTCATATAAACTTCTTCAGAGAGTGTGCCATGAAGAAAAGCATTCTTCACATCAAGTTGTCGAAGAGACCACCCTGAGGAGAGGGCCACCGAAAGAACAGTGCGAATAGTGGTCGACTTGACAACGGGAAAAAAGGTCTCATCAAAATCAATGCCTTGTTGCTGTTTATAACCTTGAGCCACAAGCCGAGCTTTAAGACGCTCAAGAGACCCATCCGCCTTCTGCTTTACTTTGTATACCCATTTACAACCAATAAGATTAACAGGCGAAGGAGGTACAAGATCCCAAGTAGCATTTGTCAGAAGGGCATCAAACTCCTCAGCCATGGCAGCGCGCCAACCTACATCCTGAAAGGCCTCATGAAATGAGTTAGGCTCAGTAGGTAGAGCAGAATCCGTAGAGGCCAGTAAGGAGGTAGACTCAGTTGAACCCTTAGTCATAGATCGAGTGCGCATAGGATGTATGCGGGGAGGTGAAGAAGTCTCAGACGGCACTATAGTAGGCTGAGGGGAGGGCGGACGATCAGAGGTGGACGGTGGTGGTTCAACAATAGTAGGTGTAGTAGCAGCAGATCGTGTAATGTGTCGTCTGGTATAGACACGGAGTTCTGATGGACCAACGACAGTGGTATCGTTCCCATTCCTAACCTGTGAGTCATCAGAATTCAAGGTAGAAGAAAACGTTGATAAATTCTCAGACGGTGAAACAGGTGGACGTGTACCGGAACCACTCTCAGCAGAGGAGCGTGTGAAGGAGAAGCCAGAGATTGCATCAATGGTAGAAGGATTCTCACCCAGCAAAGGAGGATTTGAAATAAAATTTTGAAACATATCAAGGTTGGAAAAAGTAGAGGAAGGAGAAGAAGAGAATTTAGAAAGACAAGAAAACGAAAAAACAGTTTCCACAAAGGTAACATGTCGAGAAATAAAAACCTTGCCAGTGCTGGGATGGAGACATCGAAAACCTTTATGTTTATCAGAGAGTCCTAAGAAGACGCAAGGAAGTGACCGAGGAGAGAGCTTGTGAGCTGTAATATCCTGCACATCAGGGTAACACAAACATCCAAAAACTTTGACAAGTTGCAAGTCAGGGGAAGAGCAACCATGCAGAATTTCATATGGCGATTATCCTTTTAAAACAGTAAGAGAGGGAATTCGATTCACAAGAAATACAGCAGTTTGAATGGCATCAGCCCAAAAACGAGGAGGCATACAAGCTTGAAATAGTAAACTTCTAACAACATTAGTTAAATGTCTATGCTTCCTTTCGGCGAGGCCGTTTTGTTGAGGAGTATAAGGACAAGAAAAACGGTGAAAAATACCATTTTGTGAACAAAGGTTGGAAAACTTATCATTTACAAACTCCGTACCATTGTCAGATTGGAAAATCTTGATTGAGCTATGAAATCTGTTTTCCATCATTGCTTTAAATTCGAGAAATTTGTCAAAAATTTCGTGTTTAAATTTCAAAAGGTAAAGCCAAGAAAATCGAGAATAATCATCAATAAATATAACATAATATTTATAACTAGAAACAGATGGAACAGGTGATTGCCACACATCAGAATGCACAATATGAAAGGAAAAAGCAGATTTAGATTCCGAATCAGAAAATGAGAGTTTAACATGTTTTCCCATGTTACAAGCATTGCAAACAGATAATGTCAAAGCAGAATTACCATCAGAAACAATGTTATTATTTTTAATAAATGCCGAAAGAACAGGAAGACTGGGATGACCTAATCGTCTATGCCAAACATCGCTACTAAATCTAGATGCAACAAGACCAATCTGTTGCTTATTCCCTACACTTGCAACTTTATAAGGAATTGGATAGAGTGATATTCCCGAGCTAGGGCAGTGCAGATGCTCCGTCCTTGTTACCTTGTCCTTCACAGAAAAACCAGAAGAGTCAAATTCAAAAGCGGAATTATTGTCACGACAGAATTGACGCACCGAAAGTAAATTTCTCTTGATGGAAGGAACAACAAGAATATTTTTAAGAGCAAAGGATTTAGAAGATGTATTCAATTGACTTTCACATGTCTGAGTAATATCAAGTAAATTTCCATTACCAACTAGAATTTTCTCATGCCCAGTATAAGGTTTGGAAGAGGAAAGAATACCAGAATTCGCGGTCATGTGATTGGAAGCTCCAGTGTCTGAATACCATACTTCCTCAGCAGGCTCATAGAGATTCATAGCAGCAAAAGTTTGAGGGACATCATCGGCCACAATGAGTGATTGAAGCGTTGTCTGCATTGAAGAGCAGAATGGTTGTACTTTCCACAGATCTGACATTGTGTGCCAGACTTCGAAAAATAAGATTGTTGATTTGGAATATAAGGTTGAGGAAGATTATTGGGTGAAGAATGTGGATAGATTCCAGGAGATCCACGACCATGATATGAGTTGTGTCTACCGCGATGTCCTCGACCACCGCGATATCTGCCTCCACGACCTCCATGATTTCCGCGTCCACGATTTGCATAGAGAGCTTCGCTGTCGATAGTGGGAATGGCTGGTGATGTTGTTGAACTAGTACGACGTTGTACTTCTGTTTCTTCTTGCATCAGAAGTGGACGAAGTTGATCAAAAGTGGGCTTGTTTCGGTGTGTATTAAGGGCACTGACGAAACCTTTATATTCTTCTGGTAACCCAAGAAGAACAGTCATGACCAAGTTATGGTCTGACTCAGTTTCACCAATCGCTTGCTGGGCATCGCCAATAGATTTAATCTTTTGCATATAATCGGTCATATTCATTGAACCTTTCTTGATGCTTCGTAATTCAGACTTTAGAGAGAAAGCGGTGGAAGCAGTTTTATCAAGAAAATATGCTTCGATAATTTTTCAAGCATCATACGCAGTTTTAGGAGAGCTAGAAACAACCATCTGTAATATGCTAAGCGAAAGGGTGGCATTAATCCACGAGAGTATAGTGGTGTCTTCTTTTTTCCAATTTAGATATTCCGGGTTCATAATTGTTTTCTTTTCAGAAGTGTCAATAGTCTGAGGCGGTATAATACCAGTTTCGTCCACATGTGGAGTAACACCAAAACTCTCCAAAACATTAAGAAATATTTGTTTCCACACAAGATATGTGGAATCTGTTAGTTCAAGTGGTATGAGAGTTTTGATATTAACCACTGGTAAATTTGAGAAAGAAGACATGTTACCACAAAAAAAAAATATCACCACGAGAGAGTAACCGAGGCAAATCCGATGAGTAGAAAATAATACCAAGTAGTCACAAATCCAGAATAAAGACAAGTAAGTCAGATTAGAACCCGATGGGAAAAGCTGAATGAATCAAAGTTGACCTTGATTGCACCCGAGAAGAACCAAACTACACCAGGGAGCAAGTACGCATCTGAACGACACCAGAATAATGAAGAGAGGCCGAAATTACTGTAGCGCTGGTACTGTAGCGCCGGTACTGTAGCAGCGGTACTGTAGCAGCAGCACTGTAGCAGCAGTTGTGATAGAGAGAGAAATCCAAAGAAGAAAAAAAAAACTATGGAAGAAGGTGAGACTCGTGGTAGATGGTGGCTAAGGATCGATATTCCCAATATTAGGGTTCCCGCTCTGATACCATGATAGATGGGCAAAAGAGCATGTCCTCTGGTTTGTATTATCATCAATTATATAGTACATGAGAAGGTATTTCTATGGTAACAATGACAACCATAGTAATAATATAACTAGGATTACATGCTATATAATCCTACGCTATAGATGGTAAGTAATATATAGTATGGAAACAATAAAGATAATACTAAATATATCGTAACAGTAAGAGTTAGTCATTATATATATTGCAAAGAAAGTGAGTATTCACCTATTGAGACTATTGTTCCTTACTCGGTTAGTAGTGTGCCACCTACGACCACACACACGTATGCCACAACCTCATGTGGACAATGCACGACCTCCCGTCTAGAACCTAGGATGTCTCATTTACAACTAGAATCTTATGATTGGGGGTAAGGACAAATCAAATTATATTTTTAATTAATGGGATATGGAGGTGGTAATGTTGGAATTTTATTTTTAGCAAATGTGCAGGTTATCTACTTCCTATGAACATTGGAATAATTCTCCTATTAATGAACTTGTTACTAATGTTGACGGAAAATGTGATAATATTGATGAAGGAGGTGATAATATTGACGGGGGCGGTGATAGTGATATTAATCATGAGGATGCACCCAATAATGATGATCATTATAGTAGTGAGGATGACGATTTGAATAATCTATCTCTAGATATAGATGACGATCACGATGGAGGGTTGAATTATCTTACAAATGCAGTTTTCAATGAAATCGACAACCCACGAATAAGCAACGAATATATAGACAATCTTGATGAGAAAATTGAATTTGTAGATCATCCGAAACATTTTCCTTCAGATGATAATTGGATAAATCAGTATGTTGTGGATCCTACAGAGTTTGATATTCGACAAATCAATATTGGTCTACCAAGCATTGACGGGACTTGGGTTGGACGGTTCTTTCATGATAAGGCATCTTTATTGGATGCTCTAGACTGCTGGCATATTGACCATAATATTCAGATGAAAATATTGAAATTTACTAGAACAACTTATACTGTCAAATGCACGGTAAAGGGATGTCCATGGAGATTATATGCTTCAGTTTCTAAAGATACGACATACTTTAGGAAAAAAATATATGCTGGTCCACACACATGTGTAATTCCAATGCTGAACGCTGCGCACCCTAATTGTAATTCGAGTCTTATATGTCAATTGATTCTCCCAACATTAAAGGTCAGACTTAATATGACGCCAAAAGAAATTCAAGAAACGGTGCGATCCACTTTGCATGTTGACATAACATATTGGAAGGCTTGGCAAGCAAGGAGTAAAGAGTTACAGGTTATTTACGAGAGCTGGGAGCAGTCATACACAGACTTGCCTCGTTACCTTACTATATACTAAAAGAATATAATCCTGGTTCTTTATGGCGTCTGGATCATAGGTGGCCCGCAATGGGATTTGTCGCTTTGGTCGTATTTTTTGGTCATTTGGACCTTCTATACGTGGATTCGCACATTGTCCGCCGGTAGTGAGTATTGATGCCACTCATATGTACGGCAAATACGAAGGTCATGCTTTGATAGCGACGGCTGCAGATGCAAATAATGGATTATATCCTTTGGCATTTGTAATTTGTGAAAGGGAGAATGGAGAGAGTTGGCGATGATTTATGCATAACATGCGTCAATATGTTACCCGCAATAGAGCCATTTGTTTTATATCTGATCGATTTCCTGAATTGAGGGAAATAGTGGCTGATATCTATCCTTCATAACATGGTCACTCGCATCGTTGGTGTCTTTGACACATGAAAGCAAATATGAATAAGCGTTTCAAAAATAATACTTTATTAGATAAATTCTGGAACATCGGAAGTGCTTCAACACCGACAGAATATTATCAGCTAAAGGAAGAATTAAATGCGTTGGATCACGATGCTTGGCAGTGGGTGCATGATCTTGAAAGATATAAAGAGTACTGGGCAAGGGCTTTTGATGGAGGGCGACGATTTGGGTTGATGACTACGAATCTTTCTGAATCGTTAAGTGGGGTACTTAAGGGGATTCGCGTTTTGCCTATCACGGCTTTTGTTGCGGCGACATTTACAAACTTAATACATATTTTTTAAAACGTCGTGATTACGGTGAAAGTTTGACGGGCGCGCTAACTCCTAAAATACAAGTATTAATTACCGAAGGTATGGATACGGCGCGGGGACACATTGTCCAACGATTTGGACTAACGAAATTTGAAGTAAATACTGGAGATTTCTCATACAAAGTGATCGTGAATGGAACAGATGCAGAATGCTCATGTGGTGAATTTCATCTAACGGGAATACCTTGCTCGCATCTCCAAACAGTTTGTAGTACTTCACAAATAAGAATAGACTATCATATTTTTTGTTCACGCCGGTATACTATGGACTACTATCGTGGGACTTACGCACCATATTTTCATTATGTTCCTGATAGACAGCACTGGCCACGACCCCAAGGCCCCCCGATTGTACCGCCTCCTATACGAAGGAAGAAATGTCGTCCACGATCTACACGTATTCGTAATATAATGGACGAGGGGGGTGGCCGACGAGGAAAATGCTTCATTTGTAAACAAGCAGGCCACTAGAGGAGAACATGTCCACAAAATATAGAAAGAGTGCAACAAGGACGCCGGCGTATGACTTGTTGAATTCATATTTATGTTGTCTTAATATTTTGCCTTTTTTAGCTATTATGTTACTAATATAACATTACATATTGCAGATGACAGATCTAGAGGACGCGGGACCAGTTGATCCGTCTGTCCTATCAGAGCAGCATCTCCATAGGTCAGGATTTATCAGGACTGAGATAAGAGCTATAAAATTTTATTTGATATTTATCGTAATATAAATAAGCTGAATTGATTTAAGAGTTAACTATATTTTTTTGCATCACAGGGGTATCGTGTTGTGCAGTTCTCAGAGCATGTGCACAAGCTAAACCAGTGGGAGCTTGAGCATCCAGCTGTGCTAGATTTACTCCGGCAGTCTGATTTTTTCGGGGTAGCACAACTGAGATGCATGCAGCTGGATCAGACTTTATTAGCCGCCCTTGCTGAGAGGTAGAGACAGGAGACCCTAGCATTCCACTTTCGCCATGGTGAGATAACCGTCACACTCCAGGATGCGGCGGTTATTTCTGGTCTTCGTGTGGACGGTCCGCCCGTGACGGGAACTGCACTTCATGACTAGGAGGATCTCTGCAAGGCATTGTTGGGAGTTGTGCCCGATGATATCAAGGGAGGGCAGATACGTCTAGATTGGCTATATCAGCGATATCATCATATACATCTAAATGCCCCTGCAGGAGTAGTGGCAGCTACAGCCTGTGCATATATGTTATATCAAATCGGCTGTAGTTTGTTTCCCAACCCTACTGAATATAGAGTTCACCTAAAGTGGCTACCACTTTTGGCTTATTTCGCGATCTGCGGCGCTTATGCGTGGGGTGCAGCTACGTTGTCATATCTATATCGAGCGCTAGGAGCTGCCTCACTGGATGGGAAAGCCGAATGTTGTTATTTTGGGACCCTATTACAGGTATAATATCTAATATTTTGATTTCAGTATTATATTAATATATTGGTACTTAATATTTTATTTATTATATTAAGTCGTTGATGCTAATTTTTAGATTTGGGCTTGGGACCACATTCATATCGGCCGACCTACAGGCGTCCTAGAACTACTCGATATAGTAGATTGCCCTCTGGGTTGCCGGTAAGATATTTATTTGATACTTTTTATATTTCAAATGTAATTGCAACTAATATATGTATTTTATAATTTAGATGGGCCAACGCTGGAGGTCTACACTTCGCAGAGAATGTCAGGACCACTGATATGGAGTTTTATAGAGATGAGTTAGATCAGCAGAGAGAGACGCAGGTATATAGATGCTTTATTCAATACTTTAAATATATTTTTTCTAAACACTTTTATATTAACTTATCATTTTTTGTTATTAACAGGTTATATGGCTATCGTACATAGATGATATTTTAGTCGCATTACAAGACTTCTGTGTTTAGGGCTCGCAAGTCTGGCGTTTAAGAACGGCAGTTCGGTCTTCTCCAGCATATACCTCTCAATGTGGAGTCCATTCGACGTGTGACATCACGTGGGCGTCCGGATGAGGATTGGATTGCTTTTCACGCTGCACACATTGAGAGGTGGTCTGAGAGGTTAAATCACATTGTTGATCAGCTCCCGGTTGCTGGTGAGGACTCTCTGCAGTCGGCATCCATATACATGCAATGGTACTGGACAATTACGAGGAGATGGATATATCGTCCAGTACAGCATCATCCGATGACTTTTCATCCACGTGGGCATATAAAGAGGGCACTGGTATATAATATATATATATATATATAAATTTAACATGTTTTGTATATTTAATATAAATTTAATTTGTAAATTAAAATGCAGGTTAACGCACTACAACAGATGAATGCTACTATATGCCAGTTAGTGGATGATCGACCGTCGCCTGCGATCACATTCGGGACTCTGGCAGATATGAGCCGGCATATTGATATGGTATTGCAAAATGTACCAATACTACCTACTGTCAGAGTTTCAGGGGGTTGTCGAGATTATGCTCACTCATCGTCTTCGAGTCATTAGGTACTTTCATATCACCAGAAATTTCGAATTAAGTCTTCAAATTTAAATTAACTAACTATTTAGGCCCTTTCAGGTGCCACGATCTCCATCTCCTCTCATTCAGGCCCCTACGACATTTCCTTCGACGTCAGAGTCGCTCCCGCCACCAGTATCACGGACATCTTTTATTTTTACATATTCACGTCGTCGTCCCTCGTCATCATCGCCACAGGAGATCTAGCATATTCTAGAGCATGATGAGGGTGGTATTATCGAGGAGCTTGATTAGGTGGCAGCCGTCGAGGCTCACGATGATATACCGATTATTGATCTTGCTGTTCCTCGTGGCGAGGGCGTGGGCGTGGGCGAGGGCGTGGACGCGGGCGTGTGGCCGAGGACGTCGAATGAGAGGTCGAGCTCAATTAATATTGAGTTTTAGCTCAATATTAAGTTAGTATTCATATATTGAGTTTGTATTAAACTCATTTTTGTGATATTGATCTTTCTTTGTTACTCATCAGCAATTTTTTAATGTGGATAAATTGTATATTTAAATTTTGATTGTTGTGGTTAACTGTTATTATAGTTGAGCTTTTGGTTTAAAATCTAAATGTTGTGAACCTTCTTATACAAAATTTTATTTTGTTGACTTAAAAAATTTATGCTGTTGTGTACTGTTGCTGAAGGCGATGAATGATTCGGCGCCTTTAGCGTTTATGCTAAAAACGCTGAATCGTTCAGCGCATTCTTCATTATATTAAAGGCGTTGAACGATTCGACGCCTTAAGTGTTTATGTAGAAGGCCCTGAATCGTTCAGCACATTCTATGTCATGCCCCGGGGTCGAAACTACGATCCGGGCTCGCCAATAGATCCACCACCCATACGGGAAGCCTCGCATAGACGAAGCGTCCAACCTGCAAAAGATAATATTACAGCTATATAGATATTAGAGCAAGAAAATAAACTGTTGTAAAAAAATTCAAACCATTGTACAACTGGAATAAAGTGTAAGATCCATCTCCCTAATATAAATAATACATAATCAGATCCACAAGAGTAGTACAAGTAAAAATCCTCCTATACATTATCTATGAATTCAAAAAGGGAGGTAAACTAAAACAATAAATACAATAGTGTATAGTAAATCCCACAGTCCGGGATGGTACATCTACGTCACCAAAATGAACTACCCTAGTGGGAATCTATCTCGTGACTCCCTGTCCTCGGTCCGTCAAGCCAGCTAGAGCAGGAACGGAAGGGTAAACCTCTGCAAAAACTGTCACCGACAGAGGATGTGAGAACTACACCAACACATAATTCTCAGTGGGTACCGTCTCCAAGATCAACGATCTGCCCACTAAGTCTACTAGATGCATAAGATAACAGAAATATTGAAAAAAAAGAAAAGCTGGTAATAACTCTACAGCTACCATGCCTCTATCTACTATGCTCAAAGGGTGATACAGATGAAAATGATGCATCAACTCTATCCCAGTATACTGAATCAACCCAATCATACTGACTGCCACAAAGGGTCCAGTCAAACATGCGCCTACCTACAACCACATACCCGCACTGGGTTAGGAATTACGTAGGCGGTCCCACTCGGACTGCGTCGACAAGCTGAGAAAGTTAAGTAGCAGGCCTAGCTCCGGAGCGGCACTCGAGGGGAGCGACCCCACCGAGGAAAGTATGCGCGCATCTCTATCGAGCTCAATATGGCTCATGCGGGCAATAGTCCAAAAACCACGATCAATCAGATCAACAATGTCCAACTCACAACACTAACCCACCGGCTGAAGGTACTCAACGGCCGAGGACCGCCGTCAACCAAACGGCTCCCAAGACAGGACATCAAACTCAACATGCTAAAACTCACTGGCTGGAGATACTCCACAGCCGACGACAATGAAGGGCCCGAAAATCCGAAAGACTAGTACCTACAACCCAAATCAAACAAGAACAGGCTCTAGGCATAGCCTCTCGTTGTTTTCGACCCGAGGAAGAAAACAACCCTTAGAACCCAGATCACTCGAACCCTCCCAGGCGAGGAAGTTTAGAGGAAAAGATGATGTTTATTACTGAAAACTATTTTCACTCGAACCCACTCGGGGTGAGAACTAAAAGTAGTTCCTTTTTATAAAACCATCTTGATTTAAGAAAATCCATTTTAACAAATTTTAGCTCTTTTAGGAAAGTCAGTTAGAAAACAAGTTTTATTCCCAAACTCCGAAGGGCTAATGCCTTCGCCCAATCAGACAAGAACATACTCCGGCGACCCTTCGATATTTGGAAGGAAAACATTGGTTTATTGAAATCATGTGTGTCCAAAAAGATTCTGGGTTCAAGATCCTGAAATCAAAAGCGCACTACTGCCACGAACTCAGTGGCGATAAACCGAACGGAGAAACTCGACGACCCGGAACCACCGTTTACCCAAACGGCTCCCGATAAGAGTACAAAACTAGCCGCAGCTACCAGACTCCACTCGGCCCCCAGGCACGAGCGCAACATCCATCCCACAAAACCCGACAACTCGGCCCACTATCCGGGCGAGGAAAAACTCTATATCTAGGAATGAAAATGTAGAGTGTGGGAGTGTCTAAAGCATAAAAGAACCTAGCCTAGATGAGGATTTTCTACTAGTCTGGTTTACACATGCAACATATGACAGGATGTTAGGTCAAAGTTCCAATATTAGCATTATAAATGTGATAAACAATAAATGGGTTCTAACATGCAAGATACAAGTTAAACATTAATAAAGGGTAATGCAACATTATAACCTCTAAACATAACTCAACTAGCTCATGATGAACATAAACATCACAAGGCTTTCATTTACCATAAATGAATATTACTACAAATAAGATCCTAGATCCATAATCATGTACCAAAAGTCAAGTAAGCATCCATCATCATAACATAGATTAATTCTCATGCTTACAAATCCACATACAAGTTGTACACTTAAAATGCATACTTGCCAACATTTAGAATTAGGGGACCGTCCGCCGATTTTGGAGACAAAAACAACCCACCTGGAAACTGTCGATCCAAAGCCTGATCAAGCTGAATTTCGGCGTGTAGAAACCTCGACTCCTCAGGAAAATAATGGTGCAGAAATCGCCAAAATACGACTCCCGGATTGGGCGCAATTGTCAAAACAACACCCACTGCCCGGTAAAGTCCAAAATTTCAGCAATAGTCCAAGATGATAAGGGAAGGAAATTTCAGCAACAAATACATCCAAACAAGGTTCCAAACAGTGGTACAAAGTGTTCTTAATCTCATAAACCCTTCACAAACATCAAAAATCCATTGAGTACCCTTGATAATTAGCATTCAACAAGATAACCTCATGCTGTCCAAAAACAGGGCATTGAATTGAAGCATAGAGTTCTAGGATTTCTAGAGCTTGAACTAAAAGAAATTCCTAAGTTCCAACATGAAAATGGCTCATTTACATCTTGATAACACATCCATATAAAGAAATTCCCAAAATCCATGATAATCCCGTAGCTATTCACGTACAATTGCTCATTGCTCAAAGAAACCATAAGAAATCTGCACTGTAAAAATTTGCACTACAGGGTCTGGAAGATGACGGGATTTACCTAGCCAAATCAGCTTCGAATCCAGTAAGAATGGTGGCAATGGATTCCTCGTCGAGTGTAGATGTGAATCGAGCTAAAGAACTCCTAAATCCGAGCTCGTATGAAAGAGAAAACTCAAAATTACTCAAGAGTGTCCAAACACAAAATCTGTGCGTGATGGTTCCAGAAAAACCAAAAATACTCCAAGAAATCTCATAATCCACGAAAAATGTTGAATACCAAAATTGTAGATTTACCTCTTGTGAAGATCCCCTCCAAATTTCAGCTCGAAATTCTAAGAAATGAGGTATGGGGAATTTTGCACTAAAATGCGACGGTGAAGCTCCGAAAATAGCAGTAATGGTGGTGCTACACTTGAGGAAGAAGATGGTCCCCAAGCTCCCTTGTGGCCAACAATGGTGGAGGTGAAGTTGTGAAAGATGAAGATGTTGCTGTGTGAGGAGTTCCCAGGTGCAAAAGATTGTAAGGGAGGGAGGAGGAAGAGGAAGAAGCTAAACAGGAGAAGAAAGAAGAAGAAAAGAAAAAGAAAAGAGGAGAGAGAGAGAGAGAGAGAGAGGGAGAGGGGGCTAGGGCTACAGTGGTAGCCCGGCCTGCTCCCAACCAAGCCCGCAACAGGGTGGACCATGTGGCGGCCATCCGGGCGCCCCCGCAAAACGGGAGGACGGCCCGGATGGCGCCGCGTCGCTCCATGTGGTTGGCGGGCGCCAACCACTAGCGCGACGCCGCGTGGCGCACGCGGGGACAGCGCTACCCGCGCCCACGTACGCGCGCTCTGCCCAACGCGGACACGCCGCGTGGCCGGGACGCCCACTCCCCTGCCAACGCGTAGCGTCGCGAGAGTTCGGTGCTCCCGGGAGTTCGGTGCTCCCGGTGCACCGCATCTGTGTGTAGACCCGCGCACCGTGAAAAAAATAGCCCGGTAAGCCCAAAAATTTCGGAAACAACCATTTTTGACTGTTTTCACGCGCTGAGTCCGTTTTTCGCATACGTTTGATGCTGTCACGCCCCCGGGGGTTTTTGAGTCAATTAAAGCGGAAAATTGCGTGTCTATTTTTTTTTTCTTAATAGGGTAATATAAACCTCATCCCCGGTGCGTGCCAGACCGCCACATACACAAATTCTCTCCGCCAACGGACGGAGTCTCCTTTGTATATGCACGGCGTCTCATTTACCATCAAATGAATATTACAACAAATCAACATCCTCATCCATAAGTCATACATCACCCAAAATCATCATCACGTTTGGAAAATAAAACCCAACGTTTTAAAACCCACAACTTCGTTTTGAAAACATCTTCGCAAAATTAGCATGCGTTGCTCAACACTTTCAGAAATTAGGGTACACTCGTCCACAGAGCTAACTAATGAAGACAAAAAGTAACACCACCACGTGAGATCCAAGAGTCCTGATCGCAAGTCTAATCCCGGCGTGTAGAAACCTGAGTCCTCAAAACAAAGTAATGGCAAAGAAGGAAAACGCCGATAATCCGAGTCCCGGATTCGTGCGCAATTTTAAAACAACCCCATCTATCAGTTAAAGCACCGAAAATTTTAGCAATGGGCACCAAGAGAGTACCTGGGAGAGACTAAAGTCTTCTCAACACAATACCTCATCCAAACAAGGTTCGCAAACAGTGGTACCAGCTGGTGCTGTAATCCTCATAAACCCTTCCCACACATCAAAAAGACCACTCTTGAGTACACCCATTGAGGCCAATCCGCCTGTGTACGTGCAGCATAACCTTCATGCGGTCCAAAAACCGCGACCGCATTCAATTGTTGATAAAATATAATTTGAAGGATGTTCTATGTGATTGAGACTAAACGATAGATTACCTGCAAGTTGCACCAACAAGAGAAATCGGAACACCTGAATCCTTTGCGCACCCCCGCTGCGCTCCTGGACCTAAAGAAAGTCCGCAAGGATATCTATAGTCACAAACGTGTACTAACATCCAAAACATAAAAGACCAAATTTACTCATTTCGACGGAAAAGTCCAACACCGTCCGGTTCGCCGAAACCGGAACCCAAAACCTCTAACGGAAATCTAACAAAACCCAATCTCTCAACTAGTAGCCAACTCGGGGCGTCAACGGTCCAGCCGAGAAGCCCTGACGACGAAAAATGAGAGAAAGACCCGACGGCGCGCCCCCGACAATTTCGTCTAGGCGCGGAGCGTCGGCGAAAATGACACCCAACAAAATAAAAAAGTGACCAAGAAGGTCCAAGGCGGCCATGACATGAAAGCCACGGCAATAACGATCCCAACGGCGAAAACCGCGCTCAAAACGGTGGAAAAACGGACAAAAACGGAGCAAATGAATTTCGGGCTGTCTGCACGGGGGCAACCGTACACCGGGTTCACGGCGTCAGGCCGGCGGCATGCGCCGGGTGCACGCAGGAAGCGTGCACCGTGCGCTACGGGCCGGGCCGGTGCACGATCCGAGCGTGCACCGGGTCCTTGCTCCTCGGCCGCAAGCGCGTCCGGGTGCACGCATGAGGCGTGCACCGCGCGCCTTCGGTGCACGAAACCGTGCACCGGGTCTGGTGCTTCCGACGCTGTGGGCGTGCACCGGGTGCACTCCTGGACCCGTGGACCGCGGCCGTACGGACAGCAACAGTAACCCTATTTTCTCCGTTTTCGTCGCCGTTTTCGCTCCCGTGCGACTCCGGTGAAGACCCCGCGACCATGGTAACGACGGCGGCGGCCTCCCGTTTAACAACGGCGGCGGCGGCCTCCCGTTAACCCACTAAGTTCCGACGAAACATCCCCAAAAATTTCCGAATAAATTCCGGAAAAATTTCCGGTAAATTCCCGGTAAATCTAATGGCTAAACCGACGACCGACGAACAACCACAATCGGTCGGAGGTCCGCCAAAAAGAAGCCGATTTCCTAACATCGATACAAAAACACCGAACACCCCTAATCAAGAACAAGAAAGACGCGGATCAAAACCCGACGAAAATCCGTGAACGATGTTCTGATTAAAATAACCTTACAAGAACACGGAAAAACCCCGATTAATTCTACAAAAAGATTAACGACCACTAACCTCAATCTACCGGAATTAAAGAACCGATCTTGTTTCCTTTTGGCGTTGGAGACCCGGATCCGCTCCCCGTAGACGATGACGGGATCGGGGGCTAGGGCTTTTCTCCTGGTTATCCCTTTTTCCTTTTCCCCATCTTTCTCTCCTCACCAGGGTTTTAATTTCCATTTCTACGGATATCCGGGATTGCCCCTTAAAAACGGTACGTAAAAAGGACCGCCCGGATATCCAATCCACGAGTCGCGCCATTTAAAATTGGCCACCGCCAACCACTAGCGGGATCGCCAATTGGCGCACGCAGGGAAATCCCGACGCGCGCCCCCAAATAACGCGCGGTCTGCCCAACGTGGACACGCCGCGTGGCCGGGACGCCCACTCCCCTGCCAACGTGTGGCGTCGTGAGAGTTCGATGCTCCCGGGAGTTCGGATGCTCCTGGTCGCACTGCATCCGTGTCGGTAGATCCCGCGCATCCGTGAAAAAAATAGCCCGGTAAGCCCAAAAATTCCGCAAACAATCATTTTTGATTAAATTTTCACGAGCTGAGTCCGTTCAAAAATACCCCTAAGGGTCGGGTGCACAACGCACTCTATATACCAATAGTAAGTGTTTTCTTACCGCCAAACACGCAGCCAAGCCACATAGGCAACCGGAACAACTGGGACACTACATTCTACATTGTATTAAAGGCGCCGAACGATTCAGTGCCTTCTTTATTTTATTAAAGGCGCTGAATCATGCGCTGAATCGTTCAACGCCTTCTACATTGTACTAAAGGCGTTGAGCCTTCTTGTTGAATTTAGCCAATTTTCACGAAAATTGGCTAAGTTCGAGAGGAATGCGTTGAAGGCGGTGAATGATTCACCGATAACCCTGTGAAGTAGAAAGATCGTCCAAACCCCCATGGCACCGAGGTGGCAAAAAAAGAGTTAGTTTTACAAAAAAATTTTTGGGAGAATTAGTTTGCAAATTATAAAATTTTTTAGAGTTAGTTTTTTAAAAAAGTTCATATTTGTAACTTTCTGGGTTTAAAGCGTGTGTTTGGTTGGGGTACAGATGAGGTTATTCCCCCCTTTGTATCCAAATGCCAATGGAATAAGGGGGAACTCTTGTTCCCCCTCCACCCTAGAACAAAAACCTTGTTCTTTATCCTTTCCCTTTTGTACGCTTCCCGAAGCAACCATTCTCATCTCCTTCCTCTCTTGCTTCGCCTTCCTCTGCGCCCTCACCGCCTTAATAGGTTTTTGTGCAAGTATTTAATTTAAAATTATATTGAGCAACCGATTTTTGATAAAAAAAATTCACATTTTTATTAAGCAATTTTTATTTATATTGGTATTAAATTTTAAAAATTTTACCTTTCCAAAATATAAATATTTTAATTTTTTGATAATACAAATAATTTTTTATATTATTAAAAATTAAATATAAATTTATATAACATCAAATTTATTAAATAATATATAAAAAATTTGTTATATTTTAAAAAATTTAATATAATCTTTTATTATTATTTTTAAAACATAACTAATAACAAGGGCATTTTAATATTTTTACATAAAAGTCAATTTTTTATTTTTTTTATTCTTCATTTATTTATAAATATTATTTTTTTTATATCTGATACTGATGTAATACCCAACTAAATATATATTTATAATAATTTAATTTATTCTAAAAATTATACATACTACCAATAAAATTTCAGGGAGTCGTAATTTGAAAGAAAAAAAAGGGCCACTCACGCCCACAATTTATTTTTTTTATATCGGAAGATTTCTGAAAACGAGAGCGCCTTCTCTCGTTCGCTCGCTCGCCCTCTCTCTCTCTCTCTCTCTCTCTCTCTCTCTCGCTCTCTCTTTCCTCTCATCTTCTTCGCCGACCTCTCTCCCCCCTTCTCTTTCACCCTCTTCTTTTCTCCTCTTCCCCCTCACGTGCTCCTCGCCGACCATCTCCTCTCGAAACCCTAGATAGGTACCCGCTTTAGCTCCCAAAACCCTAGGGCTAGGGCTAGGAGGCGTCCCTAATTTAGGGCTCCGGTTTCGCCCTAATGGAGCTCGACGACCGCCGCCGGAGCGGCGCGGCAGCGGCGGCGGGGCCTCCCCCCGAGCGCGCCGTTCGGGCTTCTCGCGCCGATTCTTCTCGTGTCCTCGAGTATGATCCCTGCTCCCTTTTCCTCTTTATATTTGTGTATTAATTTTGTTTTCAAGAAATTAAGGTAGGTTACGAATTTTTCATGGCCTGTACGCTGTTCGGTGGGATGAGTTAGAAATCGGCGCGGGGGATTTGTTTAGGGTTTTTCACTGCAACAATTGGGAATCGCTTATTTTCTGGAAGATTTGTTTTTTTTTTTTTTTTTTTTTTGTTTGTTTTTGTTTTTTGTTTTTTTTTTTTTTCTGTTTTTTGAGAATTAGTTGTGAGCTTTTTTGATTCTATTTTGTCTTCTATATTCAGAATTAGGTTTAGTTATATAATTAGTTCTGACATTTCTAGAATTCTCCCTTTGATTAGTGGTAATTCTGACATTTCAAGAATTTGATTCTATGTCCCTTTAATGAGTAGAGATCGAATGACCTAATTTTGTAGTTTACATGTACACAGAAGTTATTATTGCTCCTTTTCTTTGTAACTATTTGTTTTTCAGAGTAAGGGTTTGTTACATAATCAATTCTGATCATTTTGAATTCAGTTTGTTGCCTCTTTTATGAGTGGATTTCGAATGGCTGATTCTTGTAAGTAGCTGTATTATTTATTGTTTTATTTTCTTGCAAGAATTACAAATTAGGGTTTCAGTGTTTACTACACAAAATTAAGGTTTCAGTGTTAACACAAATTAGGGTTTCAGTGTTTGCTTGATTTTTCTTTGTGTGAAAAGTGAGAAAGAATATTATTGCACTTGTATAATTAACTAGTTATTTGGTGGGTCATGAAAAAATCGATTATAAGTGTTTAGCACTTTCAATTCGTTAGTGTGGTTCTCCACTATAGTGTAGTTTTTGGCAGGATGAAGGGGATGCCTTGATTTCTTGGCCTAGATGTTGGATGATTGCTATTTGTGTTTAAACGTAAATCTTGATGCTTCCCTTCCAGGTAGAAGGAACATATTAATTGCTTGTTTTTCCTTGCTTCTGAAACAGTTTTGCTAGTTAAATTAGCAGCTTTTGTGTTTGACAATTTAAAATTTGAAGCTTTTTCCACGGTAGGAAGCTTCTATGAGGGTCAGGGCCCCAAGATAGCAGGCTCTGACTAAAAGATTTTGCTTCTGCTGCAGTGGAACAGTGTTGGAACAATTTACTGAAAAAGCTGTACTTTGTTTTTTGAGCAGATGATTCAAACAGTCCTGCTGGATCAAACATGCTCTCATTTAAGAAAAGCAAAACTGCAAAAGAAACGTTCCACTATTACTTCGGTGTTTTCATATGGCTGATTTTTTGCTTTGATTGATCTTAGTAACTAATCTATTTGATACTTTTCTTCTTTGCATATTGAATCCTTACGATTTTATTTTCTCTGAGCAGGTTTTTGAAAGAGGTTGGCAGGGAGATAAATGAAGATTTGGTTGTGTTGATGCCAAACTTATTATCCCTTTTGAAACATGACGACCTTGCTGTTGTTAGGCAATCAATTGCTAGTGGGGCAATGTTATTTGGCGCTGTCTTGGAAGAGATGGCACTCCAGGTGCTTTTTTGTAAAAACGGATGCTATATTAAATGGATGAATACAATTCCTCATTCGTGTAAAGATAACTTTGTGGTGCTGCTGTGGTCTCTTGATGAGTTTTTGTTTTTATTGTTTCTGTTGCTATATGTCTGCCCAAACAGCTAATGAGAGTGATGAATTGATGTTAGAGAAGCATTTGACTTCAACAGAAGCCTTTCCTCCAAATAAATACAATACTTAATTTTTCTGCCTCCAATTTAATAATAGTGTGTTTAAATTCAACGTGCACCCCACTAATGAGAACAAGATTTGAGGCTTTGCTCTTATTTAGCTATTAAGGACATAAATGAGGCTGAAATTATGGAACCTTGGTTATGGTGTTGGATCCCTTTACTCTGTAAACCACTAAATTCTGATGCAACACTGAAAGGATACTGGATTTGCTATGCTTGTGATCTTTGAGAACTTATAAAAGGAAAGAGACATAAATTTGAGAAGATTGCACATTGCAATGAGGTGGATTACTCATTTGCTGTGATTTCCCATGGCTTTGAGTTCTCCCAACCATTCTATGTGTAATACATAAAGATTACCTGCAGAAGCAGAGAAAGATTCTTCTGTTGTCCTCTTTTAAGATGCTTTATGTGAGAAATTGGTACTACTTTTCCATTTTGTTCCCAACTCATTCCTTTGACCTTTAGTACTGCTATCATTCCCTTGATTTTTGACAGCTTTTGGTCATGCATTACTGCATAGTGGGAACACTAGTTAAAGATAGGGGGCAAGAACAAAAAGGTGCGACGGACTGATTATTATACATATTGCACTGGTATCTTGTACAAGAACAAGAAGCTGTAATTCGTGTTTGTGTTATGAATAGCAAATTTGTAGGTGGATAGGGTACTGAATTGTGCCTATGCAGTAGTTTAGTGCATATACGGTTTAAATGAGATAAAGAAAAATATAATGAAAATAATAAAAAGAAAGAATATGTAATTAATAAAAAGAAAATTAGAAGAATACTAGAGTAAGAATATTACAGAACATCTAATTAGCTACTTAAATGTTGTAGGACATTGTGGCATTATTTGTGTTGAAGTTTCTAGTAAGTAGAAAAAATAATCTTAGTATGTATGAAATAATGAGTAAGAAAAATAGAAACAAAGTTTATCTATCATTCTGAGTATATCATTCTTATCTTCTCTCACTAGGATAATCTCAATGGTTAAAAAGTTCGAAATCCCTTAGATCATTTGGCAAGCTGAAATGTACATTATGGTTTTAAAATTGCATGGAACTAACGTAAGAACCATATACTGTTCTGTTTTCAGTTTTTGCTGAAAGCGGACTTTTTGGATAGCGAGTAGGTGTCATATCATAACTATAAAGCAAGTTGCCTGTTGTCATGCACTTAAATATATATTGATTAAGCATGCAGATGATCAGCTACATAAATATTAGGACATTAATATTATTGCGTAAGTTTTATACATTTTGTCTTGGTATTGATTAATTTGGATTTCCTTTTTTCTTGCATTAGCTCGTTACATTTTCTCACTTTTTTTATTTGGTTATAATTCTTTTGGTAAGCATTTCTATTGAAAAGTTCTGATATTTTATACATTTTTTTAGTACCCAGGTTATTTTTAGTTATGCTTTGCATAAATTGCATTGTTACCGGAATATTATATAGGCACCGCGAGGTACCTTCCTTTCAGAAATCTGAATATAAGTAACTAGCTATGCTATATGTTCAGTATATTGGGTGATCTCAAGGTATTTATAAGAAGGGTGCATATTTGATGAAAATACCAATTGGTGATATGATTCAAGAAAATCATTTAAGATGATTGTTCATGTCAAAATTTAAGGATTCAGACCAAATGGAAGGTATTGCCGGCAGAAATTACTGAAAATTCTTGGTAAAGAAGGATACAATGGTCACTTAGGATGATTGTGCATGCTGTATCAAGTTTTAGCTTTTGTGTAGACTAATTAAGCCATAATGTCATTTGAGTATATACCTAGTTTTGGGCCCTTTCTGTTACTATTTGAAGTTGTCAGACTTAGATTTATCTTATTGTATGTGAACTCCTATAAGTTAATTTAGTTTCAAGGTTTAAAATGTCGATTAGGAATGGTTTAAGTTGGTCTTTTGATATTTCAGTTTTGGTGGATCAGTTTGTACAATTTTGATCTTCAATTTTGAGATTTGGGAGACAAAACCTCTGAAATAACTGTAAGGCAATTGAAAAACCCGAGATATTTAATCTGTTCAGCTACCACAATGTATTAAGATGATGCTGTTTGTTGTTCCATAAGTACTACTGCTTTTATCATTATCCTTCAGTAGGATAGAAGTTAGAAAATATAAAGGAAGGTAGTGAAAGCATCAGAGCATGTAACTCTTTTCATTTGACATTACACATTCAAAATTCTTAGTAGTGGGATCCCAAATGTATATTTTGCTGTGAAGGTGGTCTGGCAGTCACTAGGAAGAGTGAGACCCCAAACTGCGTAAGTGTCACCTGGGGTGTTCAGGCAATCTATGGGCTGATTTAAAATGTCTGCTAAATATATTTGGAAAGCAACTTGGAAAATTGTCTCATTTACCTAATCATATTGCCTCATATGTTGATCATAAAAAACTAGAATCTAGGATTTTCCCAATATGAATGTGCTGTCACTTGACTCATTATATGAATTCAGTAGCACATTTTCCAAAATACCATAAACACAGGAAAAAGAATGCAAAACAAACAATAAGGCACATATTTTTGTTAATCGTACTTTCTCGTCCTCATCATTCTATGTTCTCTATCTAAAAGATAAATAATTATGTATGTACCAAAAATATGATTTCCTTTAGGTAAAGTTAGTAGTCACAAGTTAATAGTCACCTAGGTGGCTGACCTGGCTGGGCTAAAGTGGGAGCTAGGTTGTTATCTAATTTTTAATGCATCCAGTCTGTTGAAAGGTATCTAATTAAATTGTGCCTAAATGCTTGAAGCTTATAAAACTCCTTGACGGATAACTTAGATTCCTGTGCAGCTTTTTGACAAGAACCTTATGAACTAATTTTTTACTTCCAAAGACATTACACTGACAATTTGCATGAAATTCATGAAGATCCTCATTGTGGATTTCATAGTGGAATTTGTTTCCTTGATATTGAGTGTAAACTTGTTGGAACCAACGGGATATTTGAACAGCTGTACCTAGGCTGCAATTTTGACAACTTAGTGCTAATTTTTCCTTCAAAGAGTGTAAGCCTCAACAGAGCTAAAATCGTTCCTCCACCCTTTGTGATATTGAACAAATAAGTAGCAAGCTAACATGTTTTTACATTTCTATTCATGATCTTTTTTGCAATTCCTTTCTTGTTTGCTTTTGTCCTTGGTCTTTAATATGAGCTTTCATTTCCAGTGTGTTGTACTAATGTTTTTATTTTTATTTTTATTTTTATTTTTTTAAGTGCAGCTAAATACATCTGGTAGAGTTGATGGTTGGCTTGAAGAAATGTGGTCTTGGATGCTTCAGTTCAAGGACAGAGTTCAGGATATTGTGGTGAAGGTGTTCCCCGACTTCCTAAGCCAATGATATATGTTATTGCCAATTTCCTGATTATTTACATTGCTATATTGTGTAGTGTTATATGATGTCAAATGCATTTTAAAAATACCATACAGTTACAATAAATTTTTGACATGAAACTAGTTTGCTTTTATAGTTATTATATAGTTGTTCTCCTCCCTTGTGTTTCTGTTTGCCTTCATTATTCAGTGAAGTATACTTTTGCCCAGGGATTTAAGTATTGTGGCACCAATACCTGGCTGGTGCCGCAGAGTGAAGAAAAGAAAATGGAAAAAAAAAGCCAAAGCGGCTTGGGCATCGCTCTGGAGTGGCATAAAATTATACTAGGTTATTGTGCCACCACCCCTATACATGTTACTTTGCAACTGGCACGATTTGCACAAACTTCTTGCTTGTGCATTTTTTACTCCCATTTATCGTAGTGCTTCCACTGTTAAATAAGATTTCGATATGGGCCTAGGGCTGTGTTGCTAGCTATTCTATGCAACTAAAGAGAATCACATTACTTTTATGCTAGAAATCTCGTGATGCTTCTTTGAATAGAAAATCCTGTAATGTTCTTCTTATAGGTTACTTGCTTATATTGTTTTTCCCATGGAAATTGTTGCAGCCTGTTTCTATTGCAATGAAGTTGCTTGCTCTGAAGTTCCTTGAAACTTGTGTTATCTATTTCACGCCTCCAGCCAATGATGATGAATTAACTTTAACAGAAGGTACTATTCACTTTTTCTATACTTAGTGTGAGATGATTTACAGTGGAAAGGCTCTGTAAGAAATATGAAAATACGAAGAGAAAAAAATATATATTACCCTGCAAAAATTAGTTTTACATTTATATACCTGCTTCTTCTGTACTTAATGTGATTTGATTTACGACAGAAAGGCATAGATGAAAACATATATTACCTGCAAAAATTAGTGTTACAGTTATATTCCTGCTAAACAGGCCAAGTAGCAGCCGGACTTTGTGGGAACCATTTATACTTTTTACTCTCTTGAATATGTACTCTTGTAAAAATTGCCTTTCTTTGATAACTTCTAACACAAAACCAACCTACGTGTATATGATGACTTCCCTGTTCATGAGGGTATTTTTATGAGGTTATGAGAATTTTCTCTTCAAGGGTATAATGAAAATCAGATATGACGGAGTTGTATATTGAATAGATGATTTTGCAGGGACATTTGTAGAAGTCTTAAATAAAAATAATTTAGATACGTAATTAGCATCTATTTATGCGAGAAGCTTAGTGTGTATCATCTTGTAAATTGTTCAATCAGGAAATGGACGGAGATTCACTATTTCGCAATTAACTCGCAGTCATCCTAACCTCAATGTAGCCATCCTGGAAACTGATGCAAATATACTTGTTGGTTTCCTGCTGGATATGTTGCGGTCAGCGAATACTTTTTGTGGTTCCTTTACAGTTGCTGTTATTACTTGGTGAGTTTTGAGATCCCTATTATCACTTATTTTACTTGCTAACATGCAAAACAAAGAAAGAATTTCTTAATCTCGAAGTTGTGTTAATCTTATACTGCATATTTATGGTGGTAAAGAGTTCGCTTTGTCTGTTTCCTCTCTGCATTTTTGTATGTTGGGAGTAATGATGATAAGGAAGTTTCTCTATGTTCAACTAACTAGAAAGTAAAGTAAGAAACTTTAGAGCTGTCTGAAGATAACATTGATGACAGTTAGCAATGAATATATGATTGACACTTGGCGGAACAATATTTTTGTCTTTCCTTTCAGTGTGCAATTTTATGTCGTAACAATTACACAAAAAAACTATATCTGTTTTGAGTTTTAGTTATGCATTTCTTTAGATTTCTGGTTTCTTTGTGCATCTAAACTCGGTGGGCTATAGCATTAATTGCTTTCTATTTGTGTTGGATTTTTATTTGTAATTTTGTTCTTAGTATCCTACCCTACACATTAAATGAAAGTCTACGTTATTCTCCTTTTGACACTTGTCAAGCAATCCATCCATCTTTTTACTTTGATTGATTAAAAACAAAATGCTTACATCTCCATTCTCTGTTTCTAGTTTCTAGTTTCTAGTTAAGAGATAATATTTTTCCTGCCTCCTGCCCCCAGTCTCCTCTCAGATCTCTATAATACATCGAGGGTATTAAACAGGTTGCATTCGGTGTCCTTCATGAAAAGGAAGAACCAGTAGGACTTAAGCTTTTTACATCTCTATTACAAAAAGAAAACCCTTCTCTGCATTCTCTATCAATTGTATTTTGCAGTACATTTCGAGGTGCTTACTGGGTTGGCATTGGGTAGATCTAAATGTAAATCTGATAAAACTATGCTGATTTCAACTCTAACTTGGGCATAGGTTACTGGCTGAGTTCAGGGCAACTAAATGTTTTGCATCCAAATTCCGAAACAAGGAGCTACATATCATTCTGAGAAGCTATTTGGTTCTAATTCTAAAACCAAACTTGATAATTTGATTTGGTCCGCTCCTCTTTCCCCTCTCCCTCTGTTACCCATATCTTTCTTTTCTCTCCGTCATCTCAACTTACACCCTCCCTCTCTCTCTCTCTCTCTCTCTCTCTCAAAATGTACGCTAAGTCGCTAACAAACTGAACGGGAATGACAAAGGAGGTCATGACATTGAATGTCTGAGAAAGTTAGGGGGCAGGCTGGAGGCCTTTGGCACTCACATAATGGCATTTCATTTGAAAGAATGTTATACATTTTCTAGCATCTAGTTAGTATGATTCCAACATGTTGAATTTGTGATTTTCAAAGAATCAAATTTTCAAGTGGGAATCACCAAAAACAGCCTTGCCAACTTTATTTTTGGGGTATATTATTGTTTATATACTATTAATTTTTGCTAGTGAATGCACCAAAAGATCTTGAAATACATTGTTTATATATTTTTTAGTTTATTTCAGTGAATTTCCATTATACTACTGTTCCCATTTGGTCTTTCTGCACTATTTTGTTAGTAAACAGGAAAGGCATGATGCAATGTTCATAGAATTATACGTCAGTGAGATGGATGTTTATCCAGATGAATATTTTCTAGTAAAACCTCTTAAGACAGTACTTAGGATATGCATATGTAGATATGTATGTATGTGTATAGACACTCCAGATGAATATTTTCTGGTAAAAGTTTTTAAGATGAATATTTTCTGGTAAAAGCTCTTAAGACATCACTTGTCAGGATATGCACATGTATTTGTACATGTGCATGCTTGCTTGCGTGTTTGTCAAGGAATTTTGCCTATCTATGCTTGTCATTGCTAGTATCTATTCAAGCTCTCTAAAGCATGGGGGATGGGTTGGGAGAGTGGGGGGCTGGTTGTCCTCGTGCTGTTTATAGAAGTCAATTTTACTACTGTTGTTTCCATGGTTTATGGTAACTGGTCTTTACCCTCTCATATTTATGAGAAAGACTTTGAGCCAAACCATATGCATTGTCAAATTTTAGGTTCCATATTTCCTTGTTTTCAGTATCTACTCTATCAAAAATTTACTAGCCTTTTATTTGCCTTCTGCTTTATGTTTTGCTTTCAGGTTCAGTACTTCACCTTTTCAAGACTTTTTTTTTTCTCGTTTAGTAACATATTTTCTGTCTATCTAAAAACGCTGGATCATTATTGCAACCTTCTGTACAAATCTTTTCTTGACCAATTAAAATTGTTTTCTTGATTGTCAGTCTTGCAGCCATTGCAAAGAATAGGGTGCTTCACTATGACCGCATTCTCTCTTCGTTGCTTGGTTTTGATCCTTATGTTGAAACTGAGAGAGTTCATTCTGCAAGCATTCGATATTCAGTGAGGACAACTTTTTTGGGATTCTTGAGGTGTAGTCATCCATATATTGTTGAGGTGAGCCTCCTATTTTGTTCATTGAACTGCTAAATTGTATTTTGTTTCTCTGAGTCGTAACCAAAGAAGTAACTCCACTTCATTATGAATATGCTCAATACACACACACAAGTGAGAGAGAGAGAGAGAGAGAGAGAGAGAGAGAGAGAGAGAGAGAGTCCGGCTTGTATACTATTAATAGCATGGGGGCTTCCGTGTTACCAAATTGTTTTCAATAATGGGACTTTTGAATGGACGATCGCCCCTATTAGACATAATCTATGCTATTGGAAGTATTTAGAAATCAAATTTTATATTTTTTTGACATTATTTGACTAGTGATCAAAAGGTCTCAAAATTGCCAATTTTAATGGCCGATGTGATACATTTGTGAGTTTAACAGTGTAAAACAATCCAAATCTAATGAAATTTTGATTGAATTTTTTTTTTTCACTATTTAGGGCAAGATTAGTACCTCTTATATGAAATTTATGTTTTTTGTCATTATTTTTTAATGAGATTTTTATTTTTAGCTGTTTATTTTGAGATTATTCATTCCATAAATGATGTCGAAAAATCATGAAAATTGGTTTTTAGATACTTCCAGTAGTGTAGATCATATTTAACGAGCCGATCGTCGATTCGGATGTCCCATCATTCAAAATAATTTGATAGAGCGCATATATATATATATATATATATATATATATATATATATATATATATATATATATATATATATATATATACATTTCTGGGTTTCAAGTGCCGCCTCGTGTCGTACGACAAGGTGGGGGGGGGGGGGGGGCTCCCGTTGGACCTCCCTATGCTGCGATACCGTTGTGGATATCGCGCAAGACAGCGCGATACCCACAAGGGTATCGTGGTATCGTGGCACGCGTACTGTGCCATTTTTTTTTTTCCGTGCGTCACTGCGTCCCCCACTCTCCACCCCCCTCTCTCTGCGCTGTGGTTTTTTTTTTTTTTTTTTTTTTTCCTTTTGATGATTTTTTTTTTTGGTGGGCCTTTGTGCCCCACCCTTTTTTTTTTTCTTTTCTTTTGGTGCTCTCTCTCTCTCTCTCTCTCTCTCTCTCTCTCTCTCTCTCTCTCTCCCGCTTGTGTTTTTTTTTTTGTTGTTGTTTTTTTCCTTTGGGTAGGCCCTTTTGCCCCGGACCCGATTTTTTTTTTTTTTGTGGTTTTTTCTTTTCTTTTGGATAGATCGAGTATTTTATATAAGATTTGTGACAAAAATATTTTTGATTTTGAAAATTTTATTTTTGGATTTAGAAGATCGAAAATACTGATAAAATTAAAAGCTAAATTAAATCAATTGATACTTAAATTTGTTTAATTAATTTGTCATATAAATTATTGCTAAATTTTTATGGATGCCATTTTTCTTAAAAATTTTAATAAAAAATAATCTTTTTCAAATGTTTAATAAATATTTTTAAAAGATTCAAATGGAAAGAAATTATCGAAGCAATTGCGGTCCTATTATAGTTAATTTAATTATCATGTGGTCCCTCGTTGAATCAAGTGTCATTTGCGCAACTTATTTTGTTTATTCAAGTGTCATCTGCGCAACTTTCAAGTTTTTTCTTTTGGTTGTGGTGGTGGAGTAGGAGGAGGAACGGTGTTGGGGGGACCGGGTTTGACTCTTTATTTTAAATGACTTGGAAGTTGAGACAACATTTTCTATCAAACTTGATATCTTCGTTTATCATTTAGACAACATTGTTGTGATCTTCAACATATTTCTTAGTTCTTATATCTTACCAAGAACTGAGTTGCTCATTCTATGCTTAATTCTTTTTCTTTTCTTGTAGTTCTAAATTGGCCTGATGTCTAAGATCTTGCTGTAGAATCTTTCTTGCTACTTCTTTCTGGCTTTCTTATGGTGAACCTAAAATATGTACTCCTTTTCTATAGTCCAGGGACAAGCTGCTGAGGGCATTACGAGCCTTGTACCCCGGGGAAGCAACAGAACAACTAATTAGACAAGTTGAGAAGATGTCAAGGAATGCAGAGCGCGGTTCTCGTGATATCCGGGTTAGCAAGGTCTCGGCTTGTTTGTTCCAGCTAAAGCCTTTGCACAAGTCCTAATTTACTAGAGCTGTTTGAACTAGCACTAATACTTTTTCATCGAAGTCACATAAACAGCTTGCTTTGCAGCCCTTGCTTACGAAATTGGAGCTTCTGTTTTTTGGGGACAAAAAGACCGTTTCAGCATCTGACCATAGCATAATCTCCATTTTGTTTTTATTTGCAAAAGGCTTAAGCTTCTGTTTTTGGAGTAGAGAAGCTGCTTTAGAAGCTGGGTCAAAATGTCACCAAGATTTTTTTGGAAGTTTTACAGTCTTTATTATTATTTATCAGTGAGTAGTCTGTATGGTATCATGAGGAATTATGAGGTTTCTGATGCAAGGTTTTAAGTGCCCATCGGCACGGACCATGTCCACTGTGCCGTACCGTGCCGACAAGATATTGGCACGATTCGACCTCTGTGTTGATGGCATGGCTCAACATTCTCTTTTCTTTGAAATTAGCAAGTAGTTATCTCAATAAAGTACAAAAGAGATATATAATTAGCTTTTAGAATATATTGGTGCCAATGAAAATAAATATTTCATGTCATACTATGTGGGTACATAGGTATTTTTTGTGACCGACGTACATTGGCACGACACAGTACGCACCGTGCTAGAAACTTTTCGGCACGACCCTGTGCTATGGCACTTAAATCCTTGTTTTGATGCAATTTTGATTTCCTGATACCAGGATGATTTGCTGCCTGCTGAAGTGTCTGCTTCAGGTGATCTGATTAGGAAGAAGACTGCATTGAATTCTAGTGAATTTTCTGCTACATTTGACGAGTCTCCTGCTAAGAAAGCACGATTTGATTTACAGGATGAGGATGATCTCATCATGGATAGTTCTTCCAATGGAAATTTAATGAATAGCACTTTGACTCCAGCTGAGAAAATGATCGCAATGATCGGTGCTCTAATAGCAGAAGGGGAAAGAGGAGCTCAATCCCTTGAACTTCTTGTCAACAATATACATGCAGACTTATTGGCTGATATTGTGATTGAAACTATGAAACATTTACCAGAAAGTCCTTTCTCTTTGTCTGCAATTAAGCAAGAAAACCTGCCTCCTACAGATTCCTATACGTCTTTTGGTGTCCAATCAGATATTGTATCAACTGCCGCAGAGAGTAATGGAATCAGCATGTCGACATCTCATGTGCCTGCTCTCTCTAGTACTGCTGATGTTAAACGTGACCCAAGAAGAGTATGTTTTCAGTTTGACTTATTCAAATAATCATTAAAGAGTTATTTACATGTATATCCTAGCCCTGCAATATTTGAATTCTTATATTTGTCCTTCAAAGACTTGTTTATTGCATATAAACCCTTGTTCTTGCAAATATGCCACTCCTTTAAGAAAAAGAGAACTTTCTCTACGACAAAACCAATTTTCCCTCCAATTGGATGACTCCTCAACATAACGGAATTTGTAAGAAACTACCTTTTTGAGGGACATTTATGCAAAATCTTATAGAGAAATACTACTTACATCCACCCATCCAAGGGTTTACACACCACCTTTTGGGGTTTTGATATATTTAAGAAAAAAGAGCGACAAGACTAGTATGGAAAAAGTGGCCTTGGATGGGAGGATGTAAGATTTACACCCACTTTTTGGGTGTAAAGCTTGCTCAATCTTATATTAGTTGTTAAATATTTAAACTAATGATTTTGCCGGGATACATATGGGATAGGCTATAATATAATTGATGTTCATATACAGAAATCTTTAAATGTTTGCGTGCACAGGTATGTAGGATGTTTCTTGTCATCAAATTTATTTACTTTTATTATACTGAGGCAATTTAATTTTAGGATCCTCGTCGCCTTGATCCCCGTCGGGTGGTGGTACCTTCCGACCTAAGTTCCGGAGCACAGAATGTGGAGAGCTCCTCTGTTATGCAACCTGGACCTTATCATTCATCTAATAATAAATCTAGTTCTTTTCCTGAGACAGTCAACGTTGAAAATACACCAGAACCATTACCTTCCAAAAGTGATAAGGACCATCTTGAGAATTCAGCTGATCATGCAGTTGGCCAGCTAGTTTCCAAAGAGAACTTGCAACTTTCTGATGAAGCTAGAGAAGTGAAGCCATCTGTGGAAATTGATACACCACCCATCGTAGTACTTCCATCTGTTGATAAAGTTGAGCATGAACCAGCAGTATCTGCATCATCAGACTTTACCGTGAATGATCAAGTAGATAATTACATGCTTGAACCTGACTATTCTTCACAGACCACGAGAACATCTGCCATTGAAGATAATAGTAGTCGTAATTTGCCAATGCTTCCGCCTTATGTGGATTTAAGTGAAGAGGAGAGAAGGTCGTTGCACAGAGTAGTAGTCAAGAGGATAATTGATAACTTTGAGCAGAATCTTGTTAATGTGCGACTTCCTTTGCTTGCGCGTTTGGTTTCTCAGGTATTCATTACTTTTCGTGATCTCTTACATATATCTACTTCATTGCTTTCTTTCTACACATTATGCAATTCTTTATCCGTTTAAGTTCTTAGTTGCCTTATTGGTTATTTTTAAAATGCCACCATATGTTATGACTTACTGGCATAAATACTGTTTATCCGCTACTTCCACTCCATGACTTGTGTGGTTGGCATGGCTTTATGCTGATCATTGGATGGCATTGCAAGATGCCGCACCTACATGTCGACACCAAATGCGTGCCGCTTGTGCAATAACTTGTGCTCACTCTATTGATGGTACTGCTAGTTGATTTTAAAGAAGTTTTCTATAGACAATTAAAGGTTCCATTTGATCAAGGAATACAATTTAGTGAAGAACCGGAGTATCCCAAAATTTATTCTTAATTTTATTAAAATCTTTAATTCAAATTTATGTATATCTCTAATCAAATATTATTATATTATTTCAATTTTTGCAGAAAAAGGCTCAAAATTTAGGAAATCAAAATTTTCTCCAAGTTGACCCTTTATTTCATGATTTCATCAGATTAAGATCATTGAAATGCATGAATAGTTTGACAACAGGGTTTGAGAACTAATTTTATATTTTGGTTGAAAATTTTGAGAGACAGAGGGTTTTGAGCTGTTGTGACACCCCAATAGTCCCACATTGGATGGGAATGTGGTTGTGATTGAGTATATAAGAGACATGGACACTAGTAATAATAACTGGATTTAAGCATTTTGGATTGTGGTTTGGGCCCAACGAGTTATTATTGCTAGTGGGCCAGGTCGTTACAGCCGTGCGATCGACATGGGGGTTTTAAAGTCTTGATACTTTTTTGTCACATTACAACATGATCAGCATGCCCTGTGGTGACCTGCACTGAAATCCTTGCTTCTAATTATTCTGGTCCATGCAATCTAACTTAAAGAAATAAGCATTTATGTCACACAAACTTAAAGGAAATTGGAATATATACAATTATGCTAGTGCACAGTTTGTGCTGGGGGCATAAAATTCATTGTTATGGTACAGTATACTATGCATACTATACTAGCAAAATGCTGGCGCAAACACTATATATCATATTGCTTTTCCTGATTGGATCAACAGAAGAGAATCGGATACCGGTGGAGTAGTGACAACACAGCCATGTATATGGACAGATTTAAGAAATTTAAGAAATTTGAAAACTTGTTGCATAGAAATTTGTTGGCAAGACTAAATTAGGTATAGAGGAAATATTATAGGAAAAATCATGTACAGTGTTTACCTTTTTGCTGTTGTCTACTTAATTATTTTCGAAGTGTCTAGCTTGTTTTAGCAACTTGACTAATTGAGTCGAATAATAAGAAAGAAGTTGCAGACTGAAGTTACATACTTTTTCAATTCACAAGATTACGTAGAATAATACGTGTAACATCTGTTTGAAACTAATTAGTCGAATAATAAGAAAGAAGTTGCAGACTGAAGTTACATACTTTTTCAATTCACAAGATTACGTAGAATAATACATGTAACATCTTTCTGAAACTAGTGTAATTTTATTTGTATTCTCCATTATTGTCCCAACGTTGTACTTTGTTTATTTGTTGCAAATAATTGTTTGCCGGTTGTTTCCTTATGTTGGATTGTATTAGCATCTATTCCAGTTTTTTCTGATATCTGATATTCATTACCCCTTACAAAATTGATCTTTTTCTTAAATCTCCATTCCTGAACTTACTTTATTATTTTGCCTTTTTATATTCTTCCCTTCTGCTTTTACTTTCTATTTTGACAGAATAATGGTGATGATGACATATTTGAGTTATTACAAGAGCATATCATTTTGGATTACAGCCGTCACAAGGTACTTGTTTTGCATACTCAGTTTGTTGTCTCTCTGTTCTTTATTTTGTTCTGATATGGCATGCTTGCCGTAATGTTAGGGTGTTGTGAATTGTCCGTGGTTTATATGCATAAATTTGTAAATTTAAGTATTAAACAGGAGTGTCTTACCGGAGGTGAATGATGTTATAGATGGCATTACCTACATGTTAAATAGACAAAAGAATAATTCTTCAGAAGATTCACTATTATTCTTGGAAACAGGACACATAAAAAATGTTCTCATGTCTGTGTTGGATACGTTTCCGAGATGGACGCTCCACAGGCATGTGTTTATTGTGTGTCTATTGTACAGTCGCATCCTACTCGCTCGTCACATCTCCATCACATGTCCATTGCGTGTCCTTCATGATCCTACATACCCAGTGTATGTCCATAGGGTGTTGAACTGTTGATTGCATATCCAATAGAAGACAAAAAAATGTTTAGAGAATATTAAAAGTAATTTTCCTATTCAGTTGTAGTCTTGTAGATAGTGTTCTAAGTGACCATTGAACAAGTATGGTACCTCATTATATTGCAAAGAAGGCTTTTAATTGAAAACATGCTTTAATTTCTACATTCATATTGTTATGGCTTTCTATTATATACAAAGCGATTTAGGAAAAATCAATTTCTCAAATATACTATATTCATTGGTCTTGTTGTTGTGTCCATGTCCTAAATTTTCCCAGTTAATGAATAGTTGTGTTTGAGTAGTGTTGCGTGCTGTGTTCTTGTTCGTGTAACCTAAGTCTCAAATAGCTCAGGTGTGAATAGTCTATTTCAGACTAGTTATAGACGAGTATTGAGCCACTGTTTCATATATTGAAATTGATGGTGTAAAAACAAAAGCAGAGTTGAAAAGGTGAACCCGATACTAAAGACATGCGATGCTAGTATTTCAAATTTATTATTGTTGTTAGCATTTATCTGCAGTTCTATGGCATATTGTACTCAATTTTTTGACTCAATTGTCTTTTTCTTTTCAGGGTCTTGAATTGGCAATGCATGTCCTCTACCACCTGCAAACTGTCAGGATTACTGATTTTGATGGGCATTCTTCTTCCTCTGTTGTCAGCCTTTACGAGAAGTTTCTTCTATCTCTTGTAAGTAGATTTTGGCTTCATAATATTTTATTTTAATTGCGCCATTATATTTACTTTGTATTGTGCGAAAGTGCTCAAATATGTGTCTTTGTTTGTAGGCAAAGGCCTTGGTTGATTCCTTGCCTGCTTCAGATAAGTCGTTCAATCGGCTTCTGGGTGAAGCTCCTTTCTTGCCCGATTCTGTATTGAAATTGCTAGAGGATCTTTGTGTCAATATGCATAGCCGTGAGCACCATGCAAAAGATAGTGATGGTGATCGTATAACTCAAGGCCTTGGAGCTGTATGGAGCCTAATTTTGGGACGGCCTCTTAGTAGACAAGCTTGCTTGAACATCGCTTTGAAGGTGTAAATTTCTTGTACATGTAGAAGAAGATTCAACATTCACTGACCTTGGAAGTAAATAAGTAATAAATTGTGTGTCATGTCAAAGCTCTGTTTTATGTTGATTTGAGGTTGTAGAGATACTTACATTTGTACCCACACGCGTATGCACACCACACAATTTGTTTTAGATGCCCTTCATGGCCTTATATCACACCCTTGTACTCATGAAAATGACTCTCTTTGAGAAGATATCTATGTTTTTAATACAAAACTGACATTCCTCATGATTAGGCGACTGCCCAATTTAAGATAAGGGTGTTTTTGTAAGAAACTGTATCTTCGATGGTTATAATATGAAATTGCAGGGGATATATATAAATGTCTCTTACAGTTGATTCAAACATTTGAATTCTTAAGATGAGATGGCTATTGTATACACGCTACGCAAATGGCTTATGTACCATGAATTATGCCTCATAGAAATCGAATCATTTAGTGAGGATGTATGACAGTAGTTTTCTATCAGGTTTGCCTAAGAAAAATGTATAAATGGTAACAAATTTGATGGCTATTATATGAATCTCCATTGTCGCAGAAAAGAGAGTGATAACTTGGAATAAGTGCCAGCACAAATAAACTTTGAGATCTCTCCTTACCAAAGGTTTTCTTTTTATTGTAACTTTGTGACATATTTGAGTATCCAACTCACTAGTTATGTTTGATTTAAGGTTTGTTTGGGTGATAATTTGTCAATGTAGGCCTCTAATTTGTCAATGTAGAGCTCTTGAATAGGAGCATTGTATCTTTTTTTCTTAGCAGATACTGAAGTGGCTGTTCCAAATAGGAATACGTAAGAGCATTGGTAAAGAATGTGAAACAATCATTTATCTCCATTAGTTTAAGCTAATATTTATATTGAACACTACCCCCACGTCTAGGCTCGAGACTTTTTGATATGGCTAAGATGTGGACTTAATTAAAATGGAAGGAATTTAAATGATACTAGGGACTAGGTGGGATTTAAATTGAGGACCTCTTGCTCTAATACCATATTAAAGATTGTGAAACAATTGTTTATCTTCGATAGTTTAAGCTATTAGAGATCGATATTTTTAATATTTATATTCAACAAGCATTATTATATTTTATTAGTGTGTTTTTCTATTCCTGTAAAACTTATAGTTCAACTTGTAACTGCAGTGTGCCATTCATTCTCAAGATGAAGTTAGGACAAAATCTATTCGATTGGTATGCATACCCGAAACTTCTTATTATTCTTTTTTTTTTTTGTTCTAATCAATATTATTTCAGTGTATTCTGTTTCTATCCTTTTGGATGCTAAATTTTTCGTTTTTCCTTGCCATACTTTTATGCTTAGGTTGCCAACAAACTCTATCCTCTTCATTATGCATCAGAACACATTGAGCAGTTTGCAACAAATATGCTTTTGTCGGTTGTTGATCAGCAAGTTTCAGAGACAGATGATACATCTGTGTCCTCCAGAGAACCAAAAACAGAAGTAATTTGAACCTTTTGTTCTCTAAACTACCAACAATGTTACATTTTTTGCTGAAACTAGATATGTGACGAGTTTCCTGCATATTTTCCTTTTTTATTTACTTGGAAGTTGGAAGAAGTAAGCAGATTTATTCTCTTAAAAGGATTATAATGACTATAACATACTTTAATTATTGAGTACTTCTTTTCACTGTCTTTTGTCATCAGTTTTTTTTTCCTATTAATTTTGTTAATATTGCCAACAAGAATCTGTGTATGGACTTTCAGACAGGAGGTAGTCAAGAGACTTCAGTTAGCAGTTCGCAGAATTCCGAGACTATTCCTTTTGAAAGCGATTCTATGAAGTCTACTCCTGTTTCTCCATCTGTATCTCTATCTCAGGCTCAGTGTCAAACTTCATTGTTCTTTGCTCTTTGCTCAAAGGTAAAAATTCCCTTAATCATCTTTTTCTTACCGATAAAATTTTCCTCAGAAAGTCAGAATTCAGATTTTTTCCTTGGGGCGTTTAATAGACATTAGGTTTAGCAGCATAATTCAGTTTCTTGTGTTTTTGGTGGTCTTTTTAGCTGCTTACACAACTTATATTTTTTGAAGAAACCTAGTCTTCTTCGACTTGTCTTTGATATTTATGGAAGGTCTCCGAAGGCTGTCAAACAGGTGCTGCTCTATCTTCTCTTGCGTATCTTTATACTAGAGATTTCTACATATATAACCATCCAAATGTATCCATTATATACCGCTGCGAAATCTGATTTTTCTTGTGCTCTTTTAAAACATATAACATATATACATATATTTAAATGCTCCTCTTTAAATGATTTCTGATACAAAATCAACTGCCCCCTGTAAATTTGATGACTCAAATTAAGATAAGGATATTTTTGCAAGTAACTGTACTTTCAAGGGGTAAGCCTGGAAAATTCAGATTTATAGTGGTATATATGTAAGTAGATGATGCGCACAGTTGCGGGGATATGTATTTGTAGGATATGTATTTGTAAAAGCCGCTTTATATCAAATCTGTTTGATATATAACTGTTCTAATCATGCAGTGCATCCATCGGCACATCCCTATTCTAGTGAGGAGTCTAGGAGCATCCAATACAGAATTACTGAATATTATTTCTCATCTACCTGACGGCGGTGAAAACCTCTTCATTCTGGTATATCTTACTCTTTCATATGCAAACTTTTTTCTTTTCCCTTGCCATTGCATGCCACAGTTTGCTAAAATAAATTTTCTTTTTTTCGACTTCATAGACATTGGAAACACTGACTGAAGACTCAACTCCTTCAAAGGATCTAATTGCAACTGTTAAGCGTTTATATGAAACCAAGTTGAAGGTCGTAAAATTCTTTCTCATCTTTATCTATGTTCTTAGTCTAGTTGTTAATCTTCTAATCTTTGTAAGAATATTTTTGAAAATTTTAAGCTTATTTTTTCACCTTGTGTAATTTGTTCTGACTGGTATATTATTCTCTCCTTCCAGGATGCTGCTATTCTCATTCCACTACTATCTTCACTTTCGAAGGAAGAGGTCTTGTCTGACGACTAAACTTTTTTCTGCTTATGATATATGTTTTTTGCCCTTGTGAATTAACATGTTAATTATTGTAACTGAACTATTGTCATATGAGATATCTCCCATCTCTTACATAAGCCTAGTGGTTTGTTAAATACTTGTGAACATGTGTGTGCAAAAAATTCAGTGGAACATCTGTATCAGTTATGCTTCTTAATTCTATCTGATGTAATGTTCTCTTTGAGAACATGAAACAAATTTTGCTGTTAAGATAGCTGGATATTTGATCGATTGTGCTAACTTGCACTTCTGTTTATTTTACCTGCTGCAGGTGTTGCCTATATTCCCTCGCCTTGTTGATCTTCCGTTGGACAAGTTCCAAGCAGCACTTGCTAGGATATTACAGGTAATCTGGTATATCATTTGATTATGTCACAAGTTCTACCTGCATTAATTTGTAGGGTGAAAATCTACAAAACAATCGATGCTTATCAGGTATTTAGACTTCAGATGAATATACGATCAGATGATTATATGAAAACCTAGGTTCTATGTTGCATGTACTTCTATAGAAGAACATGTCTCACCCTTCCAATTTTACTCAGTTTAAAGCATCCAGCGCTTTTCGTATACTTTCTCATGCCATTTTTTATGCAGAAAGAGCCGAATTGCTTTCAGATATTCTGTCTTTTGGATTTGTAAAATTGTCACCTCTTCTATTGTGACAATTTTCTTATCTTTTCCTTGGGAACATGAGATCACATGGAAGAAGGCTTGTTTGATCACTAAAGTGTGCAAATTTTGTGCCTTATTTTGTTACTTTTATTTTTCACAACGGTGATGAACATTTATTGACAAGGAATACAGAATCCAGCTCTTGGCTAGTGACAGGCCCAAGAGTTGGCGTTGGTAAATCTGGGGATACAGTCACCCCATATTTGGAGGAATTTTGCTGATGGATCTTTTTTGTTCTCTAGCAAGGATTGTCAAAGTGGCTAGGTAGTCTCTAAGTGGTGGGAGTTCTTTAAAAGACCGGTGTGTAGGTGGACCGTATGGTGACTTTGGCAGTCAACTAGACAATCTTTTCAATGCCAAATTGCGGAAAATCCCCTTGTGCACATTGTCTTTTGCACTTTACCACCTCATTATTTAAAATATGTAGAAAATCAACCTCAATTTTTTGTCGTCATCCGTTAATCTCCTTCATAATTTTATCATCCTTAAAATTTAGAAAATACTAAAATATAATTCAAAATGCCAATTATATGAATTGTATGGAAAGAAAAAGTGATATTCGGACGTCCTTTCATTTTCGCAGGTTTTTATTTGAATACCTGGTTGAGAAACACTTTTCATTTTCTCAAGTTTCCATTTTTTCAAAGAACCTTCTTATCAGAAATTCTGTTGCTTGAACATATTAATTGATGAGTTTCGTCTCTTCCAGGAAAAAAAAAAAGGAATAAAAGTCTGGAATAAGTTTATTTCTACAAAATAACCAAATCAGTATCTGAGAGTTATTGTCCTTCGGAATTTATTTTTGCTGAATCCATCTCTTGGTTTCAGTTTATCTCTGGATTACCTGGCTCGTGTCTTAATATTTAATATATGACCACTTGCTTAGCCACTGATCTCCTGTTAGCTCTTACCTTATTTCTTGCAGCCTCTGGTCAGTAAGGAGTAAGAAACGTTTACTGCAATACTATCTTTAGGTCGGTCGGCTAAAAATAAAGGGGCTGAAATTGCAGAAGTAACTAACTAAAGAAAAGAATAGGCCCCTTTTATTCTCATGATCTTTAATCTTATGATCTAATCAGATTTGAGTTGACAATGGAAGAAAAGTAAATGTGAACCCTTTGATTTTTCTTTTGATGGCTGAAAGTACCAACAGAGTCAAGAGGTTACCTATTGGCTATTGCTTGTCTTTTGATTTCCTTATGAATATGAGAGGTTTTATATATCATCATAATCCTATATCCACTTTTGTCAAGTAATGTTTGATGGCTCAAAGTTTCGTAGGTTACCTATTGGTTGTTGTTTCTCTTATCATATATAAACTGGTCAAATCAAGTTAGTTTCCTTGGATAAAGCCCCTGCTATGTATAAACTGTTCAAATCAATTTGTTCTTGCCTGGGAGTTGGTAGGGATTTGCTTTATGTGTAAAAAAAAAAAAAAAAAAAAAAAAAAAAAAAAAATCAATTTTACCAAAATTTAATCAACCTATCCAGTTTCTTTTTTCTGCTCGACAATATAATTTATCTTCATCTGGCCAAGAGCATTATATTTTTTTTTCTCTTTTCTTATGTTGTTCTTGTCCATTTCTGCTTTTTTGGCTTTTGAGCAGCTTTTGTTTTGTCTTGTTAAATATGATCTGTATTTTGTGGGACTGCTATATCTTTAACATTCATATCATATTTTGATGGAGCTTCACTTCTCGGGCTATATGTCCAGCAAGTCCTTATACTAAAGTGTAAATGATTTTGCTTCTCTTTTGGCAGGGTTCAGCTCATACTGGTCCGGCATTAACGCCTGCTGAAGTTTTGATCGCAATTCATGATATTAATCCTGAGAAGGATAGGGTTGCTCTTAAAAAGGTATGATCTCATACACGAAAAATATTCTCATGCATGGACATGCAATTACCCAAATATTTTTGCATGCATACAGGACGGTAATAAAATATTAACACTTGCATGCATACATACATATATGACAGTCCTGTGTAGCATGTCTCTTCGTACATAAAATAAAAATCTGATAAATTGTAATGGAAATATACTCAGATAACAGACGCCTGCACGGCTTGTTTTGAGCAACGCACAGTTTTTACGCAACAAGTTTTGGCTAGTTCCTTGAACCAACTGGTATGTTCAATCATCCAAAGATGTCCTTGATTTTTAGTTTATGGTAACCTTCTTACTACTTTGGTTCCCTAACAGGTCGAGAAAGTACCTCTTCCTCTCCTTTTTATGAGAACAGTAATTCAAGCAGTGGATGCTTTCCCAACTCTGGTACCTTTAAATGTCTCTTTGTTTTGACTTTGCATCTATAATAAGACACGCTTATGCAGACACCAATCCTCCCACCTATCCATTTATCCATCTACACACACACGCGGATGCTCAAACACATTTGTACACATGTATGTTAACAGTAGACCTATAGTTATGATATTCTGGAGTATAGGGCCTATATATTTAACAAATTTTAAGGATTAAAAATGTCCTCAAAATTGTATTTCAACAAGTGGCAGATTAGTCGCTTTGTTTTTAGGCTGACTGGATAAATTGTCTTGCCACTTTATTTTGCAGGTCGATTTTGTTATGGGGATTCTGTCCAAACTTGTGAGCAAGCAGGTAGGATCTGTACATTGCTACATGTTATTATTCTCCTATTTTTAAATGTTCTTCTCTATCTTGAGTATATACTTTTAAGCATTCAGTTAAACTAGGATATTATTGTTGCATTTCAGTAAGAACCACTAAATTTTTTTTTTTTTTTGTCTATTGGTGTCACTCAGCTGATTGACAGGGCTATTATAAGGGCAAAATTATAGTATACTGACCTTACATCTTGTTAGTTATGAGCATTCTTCTTCAACTAGTACCATGTGCTTTACGCCATATTAAGGAGTGATAGCTACGTGTAGGGGTGTAATCTGGGCCGGGCCGAGCTGGCACGGCCTAGATTTTTCGATTTTTCGAGCCGAATCAGGCCACAAGGTGGTCTGGACTGGCCCGGATTCAAATATGGGCCGGGCCACCTTTCTTTGGATTGTGGCCTAGCATGGCCCACAGCCCGAACTGGGTCACGGGCCGGCCCATTTTACTATATTTTTATTTTTCTATATTTTAATATATTTTTTAAAAAATTTTTTTCAATTCTTTTTATTATATATATATATATATATATATATATATATATATATAGGTTTTTAATTAAATAAATAGTTTTAGATGGCTTTTAAAAAATATCTAAAATTTGAATAGTTTTCGGGCAGAACCGTACAATCTCCACCGGTTTTTTTTGCTCGCCAATTTGGTTTTGACCAATTCATTCAGTCACTACGGCAATAAATAAAAAAATAAAAAAAATATTAGTAAAAAGAAAAAGTTATAAACAAACGGGCCGGCCCGGTACTTAGGCCCAGCCTTAAATGGATCGGGCCCGACTGGGTTGCACCTGGCATTGTGGCCCCGACATGGCCCACATCGCATTTGTATGCGGGCCGGGCCGTGCCGGGCCACGGTCCTAGTGGCTATGGCCCAGAAGCCAAGCCGGGCTTTGGGCAGGCTGGGTATGGCCTAGCACAGCCCACAACCGTGCTGGGCCAGCTGGCCTGCAGCCCGGGCCGCAACCCCCCCTAGTCACTTGTCTCACGGAGAAAAATGCAAACAGTGATTAAGAGGGCTATTTTAATATGCTTTTTCAAGTACTCATCTCATGGTGTAGGAGAAACAGAACAAGCACTTAATTACATAACCTAATGATATTGGTTTTTCTTGCCTTTTTTTTTCTTGCATTCAATTCAGTCCCTCCACAACTTTTCAGTTATTATATAGGCTGCCTAGTGCTCTTCTTAGGAAATGATTTTGATTCTACTTCAAAAGTTTTTACTGGTTATTTATAGATTTGACTTGCAATTTTGATGACGGTGTTTACTAAGACATATAGATCCAAACTTATGGAGATGGTAGCAGCTTAAGCTGTGGTTTACCTTCGAGGAGAGAAGTTTTTGCCAACCCGGCACTAGCCGGAGAAGTGCTGTTTAGCTAGAGCTATTTGAAGAAGCACAAAAAACTTTTGCATTAAAATCTCCACAATAGCTTTCCACTACAGCAAGGCAGAAGCTTTGAATTGGAGTTTTAGCTTATGGGATCTAAAAAGCTCATTTCAGCTTGTTGTGACAACAAAAATTTTGCACCTTTTTATTTCTTAAAAAAAAGAAGAAAGGCATTGGTTTATGGAAGCTTTTTGTTTTTTTGTAGTGAGATTTCTTCAGAAACCAGGCTGTACATATACTTAGGACTCCTACCATCCTTCACAGGGTTACATATATTGAATATAATGGATATTATATTGCCATTACATCTACGTTTCTATGTTCTCTCTCATCTGACCATAGGAAACCACTGTCAACTTTAGTTTTGTTTCTTGTTGCACAAACAAATTTGTTCATGCATTTGTTTTGTGGCTGTTAAGTAACATAATTTTAACTTCCTACTCCCGACCAATGAGACACATTCTACTTACTGAAGTGCTTTATGCTGTTATCTTTATATACTGACGCTCAGGTTTCTATTACAGATTTGGAGAATGCCGAAATTGTGGGTGGGTTTTCTAAAATGTGCTTATCAGACACAGCCACACTCTTTTAATGCGCTATTGCAGGTAATTATTTGTTTTTTATTTAACCTGTCACAACTTGAAACTTTTACTTCCTCGGTTTACTAAATACAGTTCAACTATTGCAGTTGCCACCGCCGCAGCTTGAAAATGCTTTGATTAAATATCCAAACCTGAGAGTTCCTCTTGCTTCTCATGTTAACCAGCAGAACATGAGGAACACATTGCCGAGGTATGTTCTCAGTTTGATTATACTTATCAACCAGTTGCTTTTAATCATTCATCAGTACATCAATACTGCGAAACTGCATTTGCTTTTTAAATAGCCAAATTTTAAAACATTTAATTCATCTGCTCATGTATATATATCTGCAAAATATGTATTTCATATATGCCCTTTTTTCCTTCTGTTCTTTTAATAATAACCTAAAAAACTGCAATTCTAATGTGTGTATATCCAAAATTCAGATTCTACAGGGGTTATGTATTGTAAGTAGATGATTTTGTAGGGTTACGCTCAAAATACTCTTTTTTTTTTTGGTTACCATTTGTATGTCGTGTTGAGATTATATAATTGTTAGATTATGGCAAAGCACTCAGTAGGATGCGAGTATGGATAAGTGAAACTTCCTTCTTGAATCGTCTTTAGGGACCCTTCCGAATGATTTATTCCTTTGAATTGCTATTTGTATATAGTTGTTGACAATGAATTTGACATACTGAAGGGCTTTTTCATCCAAATTGAAATCAAAATACGTTGTTGTCTGGTTCAATTCAAATGATAATAGTGTATCATCGATAGTTAATATATCTTATGTTCTAGTTTCTTTGTACCATGATTTGATATTGGGCTTTTGCGGCTGATGATTATGACTGCAGACAAACCCTGAAGTTACTAGGACTCGCAAATGATCCGCAATAGCAGATGCCGCCATCGTCATTTACGCTTCCCACAGTGCATGCGTCAGACTCGAGCTCATTGGTCCACGGTGCAACCCTTACATGAATCAGAGAAGTTCAAACCTTTTTGCAGGCTTGATCGGTCTCTCCTAAGTACACGACTTTCCAATCAAAAGATTTGGACATAACATATTTCAGTCTAGTGTATGTCTCCTGCGAGAGCAAGCCCCAAAGGGCACACATGCAAAGGCTGACCACATTTTCTCTCACTAAAGTTTACTGCACACACATCTATCGGGCGTGAATTCATACGAGCTCACATTCACATCAAATTTCTGCAGACGAGATGCATATGATCGATCGGCAATTGAAAAGCGCCCTCCTTGACTGTATAACACCTGTTCTTTTACTTGCAAATAAGAAATTCAAGTTCCTTATGTATGCATTGGAAGCTACATGTGCTGACGGACGCGAAGGCTTAGGGCTTAAAGTGCGGTTGAATCGCGTTGTCGCAGCTCACTTGTTTTTATCCATTATTGTATAATTTCATTTTCGTAACTTGCGAGGTTGAATAATTTATGTTCAATGATTCAATTTAAAGCAACTAAATATTTGTTTGTATGCTTGCCCTATTATTGTTGTTGAATGGTGTCGCGCGAAAATTTTGATTATTATTAGGAAGAGAGAAGGTTATCATTTTAAATTTATTCCAGTGTCATTAAGATATTTAACTAATTATATAGCGCATTAATTACATGGTTTGATTTCTATTTTTCAGTGGCATAACATGTCTTGATTATTGAGTAGGTAATGAATAAGAAATAAACATGTCTATTGAATGAAAGTTAAGGAGGATCGAAATTTAAATTATACTTTCAAATTGTGTTTATCAAAATATTTCACTTTGCTATTTTATTTGATAATAGAAGTTTGGGATATATGTAGAGATAAACCACAGGGTAGTTATTAGATGTAATTTTTGGAAAAAGCTAAATTACGGGGGGATAAATTGTTTACCCATTATTATTACTATTTTTATGTAGGGCTGTCAACGAGCCGGACACGAGTGAGCTAGGATCGATTTGTATTTGTCGAAAAAAAATTTAAAAATTAAAATATTAATCAAATAATTAAAATTTATAAAATAAAGTTTTTTAAATTTGAGTTAACCTAAAATTCCAAATAGAATATATATATTCAAACTTTATAGAGCCGAACACAAGCAAGTTGACCCTAATTCTTATTCAGCTGGTTAAGATTTTAAGCTAAAAAATTTAGCTTATATGCTCAGCTCGTTTATTAAACAAGTCGATCGATCTCGAACTCATTTTGAGCCGAATAAGAACCGGCTCGTGAAGAGAGAGCTGAATTGCCGGCCCTAATATAAGACCTTTTAGGTAGCTACTAATATATCCTAATAATCACATATGGGCTGCTATACATGTAAGATAATTCCATGCTAAATGTATACCACTTTTAGGCCCAACCGTAAAAAAGCTGCATACATGCCCAATTAAGGATCAGCTACATACTAAAGAGAGAAACTGTCACCTATAATAAATTAGGTACATTTATCCTCGGTCGCAACATGTAAGGAAAATTAAGCATGCAAAAAAAAAAAAAGAAAAAAAAAAGAAAAAAAAAGAAAAACCTTTGCAACTAAGTACCGCATTGAACTGCATGCTGTTCTTAATTTCTAACACTTTTTATGTTTTTGCTGTTCGTTATAAATACCCCTAAAAGCACTTTTTGGTGTAGTGTGGCCAGTCCCATATTTTATTTTTGTTGTAGAATCATGACTTTAAATATTTGCTCTTGGATGAACTAATTAAATTTAAGATAAAAATATACATAATTTATTTGAAGTATGGATAATGTTGATTTGACTATCCAATCTTCAAAAATTAGAATTTTTTAGATAAAACTTCAGTGGAGAGCTTCCGATCTGCTGCCATGTGTTAGTTTTGCCTCCATCCTATCGTTTGTTGGATGATTTTTAATACAAATTTTTAAAAAAATCATAGAGGGAACCCTTGGATAGAGATAAAAATGACACGTGCTAACGGATTAGGCCTTCTTAACGAGACGTCGTTGGGGAGATCCGTACTGAAGTATTTTTTTCAAATTTACTACATACACTTAATTTATTTGATTTGAGTTAGTCAATGATACTTTGACTTCAAAATATGAATACATTGTTTATTTTTATTGATTTAGTAGTATATTCCAGACAAGAGAAATACTATCGTACTTTTTTTTTTTATAAATAATAAAAAAATCTTAACCGTTGATTGATAAAGAATAAAAATATAATTTTATTTATTAACAGGTTAGTTGGTATTTTCGTAATTAAACATCACAAAAAAAAAAATTAAAATACCTTCCATTAATTTAGCCATTAATTTTGCAATAATTTAAGGAGTTTAATTTAAAAAGTTTTTGAATTCCAATTTACATACTAATTTAAAAAAATTTAGAATTATAATTTAGGCATTAATTTAAAGAATTTTAGAATTATAATTTATCATTAATTTAAAAAGTTTAATTTAAAATATTATAGAATTACAATTTAGGCATTAATTTAAAAAAATTTAGAATTATAATTTAAACATTAATTTAAGGAGTATTAGAAATACAATTTAGTCATTAATTTATATCAATTTTTTTTTAAAAATTGAAAGTAGGTTTATAATCAATTCAACATATTTAATATGTATAAAAAATTTTAGAATTTCTCTAATTTAGAAATTAATTTTGTATCACTATTCTAAAAAATTTAAAAATGGATAAATTTTTAAATTCAACATATAATGAAATTTTGATTCATATACTTTTCACAAATTTAGACATTAATTTTGCACTAATTTTTGCATTAATTTTAAATATTTTTGAATTACAATTTAGGTATTAATTTAAAGACTTTTAGAATTACAATTTAGGCATTAATTTAAATAGTTTTAGAATTACAATTTAGGCATTAATTTAAATAGTTTAATTTAAAGAGTTTTAGAATTACAATTTATGTATTAATTTAAAGAGTTTAAATTAAAAAATTTTAGAATTACAATTTAGGCATTAATTTAAAGAGTTTTAGAATTACAATTTAGTCATTAATTTAAGGAGTTTAATTTAAAAAAATTTAGAATAACAATTTAGGTATTAATTTAAAGAGTTTTATAATTACAATTTAGGTATTAATTTAAAGAGTTTTAAAATTATAATTTAGACATTAATTTAAAGAGTTTTAGAATTACAATTTAGGCATTAATTTGAAGAGTTTTGGAATTACAATTTAGTATTAATTTAAAAAATTTAAATTTTAAAAAAATTAGAATTACAATTTAGACATTAATTTAAAGAGTTTTAGAATTATAATTTAGTCATTAATTTAAAGAGTTTAATTTTTAAAAAAATAGAATTATAATTTAAGATTAATTTAAAGAGTTTTAGAATTACAATTTAGACATTAATTTAAAGAGCTTAAATTAAAAAATTTAGAATTACAAATCAGGTATTAATTTAAAAAGTTTTAGAATTACAATTTAGTCATTAATTTAAAGAGTTTAATTTAAAGAGTTTTAGAATTACAATTTAGTCATTTATTTAAAGAGTTTAAATTAAAAATTTTTAGAATTATAATTTAGTCATTAATTTAAAGAATTTTAGTGTAGTTTTCTGAAATAAAAGGGATTGTTTATCAATAAATTATTCAAAAATTTTAAAAATTAAAATAATACTACGCACCTTATCTATTAGATTAAATTTCTATTATTTGATAAAATTTTAAAATTTTTAGCCTTCAAATTAGAAATAAAAATAACTAGCAAATTAAATAAAAAAAGTAATCTTAATTTTTTTTTTCTTATTTTTTTTAAAATTAAAAATTAATAGGTTTCTAAATTTTAATTCCTAAAAATAATCTAAAATTTAATATAGTTTCCTAAAATTAAAATTATTTAAAATATATTAAATAAAATTATTATCATTTAAGACCATAATTAAATTGGAATATTTAAAATTTATAATCTTTCCAAAAATAAAAACTCTCACTAAATTGAAATCTTTAAAATTTATAATATTTATAAAAATAAAAATTCTCAAAATAGAGATAAAATTATTTAATTATCTATGAATCAAAAGACCAAAATAATTCTGTTTTGGGTACCTGGTAACCGGTACCTCCCTCAAAGTGACCTGCTATTGCTGGTCACACCTTAAAAATAATTAAATTTATACCATTGAACATGTATGAATGAACGGTAACAAAAAAAAAAAAAAAAAAAAGTAGTAGAGTATTTCTCTTCAGACAATTCTTATAACTATAGATTCTTTAAATAAGTAATTTGCTTAAATTTTAAAGTTAATATGCCGTTGAGTGATTCAAATCAAACAAATCAAAAAGTTAGGTAGAGAAATTAAAATTTTTAAAAATTGGATAGCAAATCAAAATTGCGGTGTTCCGGAAACTTAGCTGTTAGAATGAGTACAATTTCAGCAGCCGGTGGACACATCTGTAGAGTGTCGGGTCGAGTCGGAATCGTTTCATTGTGAAATGAACGCAAAAACGGACTCGAAGCACTGAAATCAGCTAGAACTGAAGTTTTGGCCACTTTTGGACGCCCGATTCAGAAATCGGACACCTAGATGTTCAGTGTGGAGCTGCGGAAGTTACTGAAATGATTTCGGACCCTACTTCCGAACACTCGACAAGCACATTAACACAACCCGGAAGTGAGTTGGTGGCCCCATCGGATGTATCGTCTTGTGCTGACACGCGTCCTTTGGTTTCCGCAAGGATACGGGCACAGGTTTGGGTGCCTGAATTGATCTGGGCGGAGCTACGACGCCTTCGGGCTTCTCAGCGGGTGCCCATTCTGCATTCCGACACTGGTTTGAAGCCTTTCGGATGCCTGAAGGAGGTTTTGGGCGCCCGAAAGTTGTATTAATTTTATGCTGGGATCAGGTTTGTTTCTTTTGGTCCGAGTATCATTTAATCCACTCCTTTCATCTATAATTAGCTCTATTGCGTCCCTTCTCTACTCTTTTCACTCTCCTTCACCCAGGGACTCCCAATTCTACCTACATTATCCTCCATCTCTTTTTTCCCTGTGGGCTAGGAGCAGAGGCACTAGCATTACAATAAAACTATGCTATAACGATATTTTTAAATATTTCTAAAACCTAAAAAAAATACTGCTGGAAAAAATACCGACACTTGTTATTAGTGTCGCTATATGTGCAGTCGCTAGGGTATATAGCGACATATTACTGTAATGTGTCACAAAAATATGTCCCTATAACCTAATTTTGGATATAGATGAAATATAAATGGGATACTTGCAAAAAGTGTCATAAAAATGTGTCCCTATAACCTAATTTTGTTGTAGTGTAGCAGTAGTAGTAGTAGCAGCAGCAGGAGTGGAAGCTCGGCAATTGGGTTGATCGGGATCTTTTAGCTGTAGTTTGGATTCTTGCTCGTGGTTTAGCTAAGGAGAGGAGTTCATGGGTTGATTTCCAAGCTGGATTGGAGGTATATAGGTGGATGTGAATTTTGAGTTTTTCGAACCGAATTAGTTTTTTGTTAGTTTTTCGATTGGAATTTTGATTCGGTTTGTTCTAACAGTTTTATTACGGTTTTTTGAAGATTTTTGGAGTTGGTTCCTTCTAGTTTTACTGTGATCTTCTTCCTTGGAGCAGCGGTTACTTTATTGCTGGATTTGAGGTTGGTTTAAGTCATCGAATATATCGAACTTCCCATTATGTCTAGCATGTAAAATAGAATGTATTTGACGTGTTATTAATTGTTTTAGCAGTAGAATGGTTATGCTGGGTTAAGCATGGTTTTCTGTTATTAGGACTAATGGTTTTGCATTATCGTTGCTCCTATGATTCATTACATTAGTCATTTAACTAAGCTATACCTTCCTTATTGCACTACTTGTTAGCATGCAATCTGAGACTAGTATTGTGATGAGTAGCGGCTACAGGAGGCCTTGTTGTGTGACGGAGATGGTTGTGCGCAAATCAAACCTCAGGAGTGGATCCGGCGCGAAAATTAGATCAAGTTTGCCTATCCGGATGCCTTCGTCAAATTTTAGAAATGAATTTTGGTAAAACGGACATCAAATTTGGATTCAGTGCGCGAAAATAGTCAAAATTGGCTATTTACATATATTTTTCGGGATCCGGACGCCCTAAAACGGACTTAGGGCATGATTGGTACTATTCCGGGCATGCAGGCAGTGCCGGCGACGGCGGCGGGCAGGTGGCGGAGCGGGCACGGCCGCGTGCATGTGTGGGTAGGCACGGGGCATGGAAAGGCCGGTCCACGGCCCATGGCGCGTGCACCGGGACCAGCGAACGTGGGGGCATTACCACGTGGCGGCATGTGATTGGTTAGGCCGCGTGCATCACGCCGCAATCACCGCGGCGGCGCAACGTGGCAGCATGTGGTTGGTCGACATTTTCCGGAAGACCCGACGCGTGGACCGCAACCGGCCACGTGGTGCGCGGCCGCGCGTATGCCAGGCGCACGGAGCGCAGGAAATGGAACACGTGGCGTGATCTGGGAGTTTCGGGCACTGATGGGAAGTGGCGCGGATGAGCGCCACGCGTCTGGGCGCGTAGCGGGCCGGATTCGGGCGCCCGAAATCGCCTTTGACCCGAATGTGAGTCTTCTAGGGTTTTTCTCAATAAATAGCCCATTGTGAGCTTCTTTTGTGGGCTTTTCAGAGCTGATTTTTGGACCATCTTTGATAGAGAGCTTCTTCATTGAGTCTTCTTCGCGTCTTGGTATCCCAGAGGATTTTTAGACGCTGTTTCATATTTTTCCTCCCGACCTCGCGTGCTTCGATGCTTCTTCGACACAAGATTTTTCCGTCGACTCTGCGTCTGCGAACTCCCCCGAGCTGAGTTCTTAGAGTTTTTCGCCGATTTTTGCGGCAACGTTTCCATGAGAGCTAGCCTTCGATTCCTGTGTTTAGCGTTCCTCTCGTTTCAAGTTTTTATGGGGTTTCTATCAGAATCTTTAGACCCCCTTTTGCTGTTACACTTTCTGGACAGAGCTGAGGTAATCTTGCATTTTATCGATCTACGGTTGTCGGAACTGGAAGTTTAAGGACTTGATTGACATCTACACTTCGAGAAGAACGTAAATGTATTTTTTTTTGATTTTTTTGAGGACTCCTGGTAGGTGAGAATTTCTATTTTGGGGGACTATTGCGCCAAATAGTAAAATATAGATTTTGAGATTGTAATTATTGCTGCGTTCGGCTTTTGTTACAGTTTTCGTGGCCAGTGCAGCGTTTCGCAGGGAAAGGGGAAGTTGGAACTTTTCATCACGGTCAAGGTGAGCATTTTTATTTTTGGTTCCGGTTGAAAATTATGAGCGGATTGACCTCTGCATTAGCTTGACGCGCTCGCTGATTTTTGTGCCAAACTTGTTGGACAACACTTCGGTGTTTCTCTTGCCACCGTCGATCTGGGAGGAATTTTTGGGAGCTTTTGGTTTCGTTGGAACTGTAGGAGCTAAGGAAATGCGCACGTCAAATCTCAGCCCGATCGGATTTCGGATCTGCGCATTCTAGGTGGGTGGTTGTTGTGTACCTCTTTCTACGGCTTACTCACTAGGGCTATTAGAGAGACCCCTGACTTATTATTTATCATTTCGCCACCCATTGGAGATCATGCTTAAATAAATTATTCCGGTTAGCTTTTAGCCTATCTATGTGAGACTGGTACACTATGATGATTTTATGGACATGTATAGTTGGTTAGTGATTATGACCCGATGATCTATTCCTTTGTGTGATTGTTACATGATACTCTTTGTTATATCTTTCTTGATAACAGATACATGTTTGTATGGACATCTAGATAGGCCACTGTTTTATCGCTACACTATCAGATTGGGACTTGACTTAGGAGAAATTATGATTGTTTCTTTTTCTTCTTTTTACTTAGACATGTGATTCATGTTGCTCGGCTTGTGAGTAGGGGTTGGGATAGTGTAGTCGAGGTTATCGAGTCTGGGAGAGATTGTACTAGATTGTGGACTTGTGGGGTATTGCGGCAACCGCGGATATTGGGCGGTTGACCGGATGTCGATCTTTGCATTAGATTGGGATTGAGGTTTTATTAGTGGACGGAGTTTTCCACTTTGAGCATAGTTGTGACCAAGTCCTGCTGTATTGAGATACTTTTGGCTGATTACTTTTCTCGTGCGGGTAGCTCTCCTTGAGTGCCACTCCGGAGTAGGCGGCAGGACCGGACAGTGAGTGCCGGTCAGATAGAGGATACTTGAGTTTTATCACTTCGTTGAGATACGATTGTGATGGCAGAGCAAGCGGAGTTCGAGTTGTTTGACGGGTGATTAGGTTATATTTCAGAGATATCTTACACTGATGCATGCATACAGTCGTTGTTATTCAGTACTGTATTAGAGGCATAGTAGTGGTAGTTTTTTTTATCAGCAGATTATTTCAGTATACCACTTTACCTCATTTCTAGCCTATGGTAGACTTGGTGGGTACATCGAAGTTTGAGGATTTACTCGCTGGGGGCTACTAGTTTTACCAGTAGTTCTCACACCCATTATTGCTTTTTTTGTTCTTCCCTTTGTTTTGCAGAGTCTTCTGCGGGAGCTGCCAGGCCTTCGGCGACTGATCGAGGTAAGGGGATCGCTGAATAGATAGATTCCCTATGAGGCTGAGAGTTGTAGCTAGACTTTTGATGTACCCACTCTACTCAGACTGTTGTACTCTTATTATTTTGGGTCTGGTTTCAGTCAGTTGGGTGTATTATTTTGGTGTGCTGGGAGGTGTTATTGTATTTGATTACTGTTGTACTTCAGTTTCAGTCTGAGATAGTATAGTTTTTAGTTTCAGCTCTATACTTGTGCTCTTTTATTGTTCATCTTATATCTGAGTAGGTTTTGACGTTTCGTGTACGCAAAAAATTTCGTGTGCATGATGGATCTGTAGACGAGCCCGGATTTTGGTTTACTCCCGGGGCGTGACAGATTAAGTTGGTATCAGAGCTTAGGGATAGGTCAGTTGGGACTTAGAAAATTTTAGGCTTTTGGCAGACCCTAGGATGATAGGGCGTGAGAGGCGTGATATATTGCGAAAGTCGATGATTTGTTTACTTAACTCTTCCAGTAAGTGAAGAGGGATCGACATACCCTATTTTCTGCTAGACAATTATGTTGGCTGCAGACAACATAAGGTTACAGAAGTAGGGGAATGTCTTTGACTTTCGCTAGATTGGGTCGAGTGTGGCTGTGTTTCTGACTTGTGATTTTCTTGTGACAGGATGCCTCCCCGATGTCGTATTTCCATCCGGGGTACCCCTGCACCCTCCGAGGAGCCGGAGAAGTCTGGATATGTAGAGATGAGAGAGTTGAGGGCCTTGATGGCCCAGTTGGTTGAGAGTACTCGCCGACAAGATCAGCGGATAGATCAGATACTGGCGCAGAGAGAGGTGGCACCCCGACTGTTGAGGAGGCCCCTGCACCTCCGATTGTGCCTCGTGTGCCGACTGCACCGTCTTCGAGTAGTGGAGCCCAGGGAGCGGCCCAACCATTGACACCACCGAGGAGGAGATGGTTGCTGAGAAGTTGGGCCAAATTTCGCTAATTTGGTCCGTCTAGATTCTCGGGGCGGAATACTGAGCCATGGGAGGTGGAGGCATAGATTGCTGCGATGGAGAAGTTGTTAAGGGATTTCTTCATTGATGAGAGGTATAGGGTTCATATGGCGGTACACTGTTTGCATGGAGATGCTGATGCCTGGTGGCGTCGGGTGGAGCCAGTGGAGTTCCAGACCACCCGACAGCTACCCTGGTCCAAGTTTCATTGCCTGCTGCTTGGGACCTATTTCTCAAGCAGCATAAAGCAGAAATTGGAGGATGACTTGAAGAACTTGCAGCAGGGCAGTAGGTCAGTGCAAGAGTACCTCCAGGAGTTCACACAGTTGCTTAACTGCGTGCCTTTCGTCACCCACGACTGGCCACATCAGGTGCAGCTGTTCGAGAGTGGCCTTCGTGATGAGATTTATACCCTAGTGCATGCTCAGAGGCTTTAGACCCTTGATGAGGCCGTTGAGCATGCCCTATGGGTGGAACGGGGTGGCGTTGTGGTTGCTAGGAGAGGGATGCTGGCTGCGCAGAGTTCTGAGAGGAAGTGACCAGCGCCCGAGGATGGGAGACAGGCTAGTTCTTGGAGACCGCCACGACCGCCGCGGCCTCAGTTTTACGGCCGTGGTCGTTCTGATCGGTGAGGGCCTGGTGGATCCTAGAGACCACCGCAGCAGCAGTAGCGATCGCATTCTCAGCAGCAGCAGAGGTCACAGTCACGGCCATAGAGATCACAGCAACAACAGCAGCCGAGGCAACCACGGTATTCCAACCGATGTATTTTCTGTGGGGGACAACATCAGCTGGGTGCATGTGACTAGAGGTGGGGTCGCTGTTACAGATGTGGACAGTCTGGGCACATGCGAGCTTCATGCCTCATTTCGACTACGACATCACCCTCTTCTGCCTTAGTTTCACTTGCATCTCAACAGAGGTCGACGACTCAGTGACCATATGTTCCAGTTAGCAGATCCCCTTTTTCCCACCCTTCTGACTGCCGACCGCCATCTCAGAGCGGTCGTGTTTATGCAGCCCAGGTAGAGGACTCATCAGTAGTCGACCATGTGGTGGCAAGTATCACTTTACTATCTGGCATTAGATCTCGCACTTTATTTGATACCGGAGCATCTCATTCATTTATTAGTAGAGCATTCAGATCGTTGCATGGATTAGAGGTAGGATGGTTACCACGTGCACGAGAGGTTCAGATTTCCGATCACACTCTACACGTGGAGGAGTGTTGTTGGTCCTGCCCGATACAGCTTGAGTCCTGAATTATGCCAGCAGACCTGTTGGTCTTGAGACAGCTGCGGGATTTTGATATGGTGCTCGGGATGGACTGGCTGGCTCGATATTTTGCGACGATTGATTGTGCCGCGAGGACTGTGACTTTTAGTGAGTCAGGCAAGGAGATGTTTGTGTACCGGGGATGCCAGAGTACTTTCTTCGCCACTTTGATCTCTACTTCGAGGGCGAGGCAGATGATTCGCCGGGGATGTGTAGCCTTTTTGGCTAGTGTTGTTGAGAGGCCTACGGCGGCACCGGAACTCGGGGATATCCCTGTTGTTCGCGAGTTCTCGGATGTTTTCCCACTGGAGTTGACGAGTATGCTGTCGGATAGGGAGATTGAGTTTGTGATTGACGTAGTTCCGGAAATTGCGCCAATCTCTAAGGCACCCTACTAGATGGCACCGGCGGAGCTACGAGAGTTAAAGGCGTAACTCCAGGACTTGATGGAGAAAGGTTTTATCAGACCGAGTGTGTCACCTTGGGGAGTGCTAGTGCTATTCGTGAAAAAAAAGGATGGGTCACTTCGACTTTGTGTGGACTACCGGGAATTGAATAAAGTGACCGTCAAGAACAAGTACCCTTTGCCGCGCATTGATTATCTTTTGATCAACTGCAAGGGTCCTGCGTCTTCTCGAAGATTGATCTACAGTCTGGTTACCACCAATTGAAGGTGAAGATCGAGGACATTTCGAAGACAGCATTCAGGACGCGGTACGAGCATTATGAGTTCACCGTCATGCCTTTTGGATTGTCTAATGCCCCTGCTGTATTTATGGATTTGATGAATAGGATTTTTCACCCGTATTTGGATAGATTCGTGGTGGTGTTCATCGATGACATCCTGGTTTACTCCCGGAGCGATGCTGAGCATAAAGAGCACCTGAGGATCGTGCTGCAACTTCTGTGAGAAAAAAAGTTGTATGCCAAGTTGGTAAAGTGCGAGTTTTGACTCCGGAGGTGGTTTTCTTGGGCCATGTGATTTCCGCCGCAAGTGTGGCAGTGGACATGGCGAAGATAGAGGCAGTCCATGATTGGCCCTGACCGACGACGGTGACTAAAGTGCGCAGCTTTATGGGTTTAGCTGGATATTATCGTCGGTTTGTGGAGGACTTTGCGAAACTCTCCACACCCCTTACTCGATTAACTCGTAAAGGAATTAAGTTTGTTTGGAGTGAAGATTGCCAGAGGAGCTTTGAGGAACTAAAAAATAGATTGATGTCTGCTCCTATCCTTTCCCTCCCCATTATGGGGAAAGGATATGTGATCTACAGTGATGCAGCACACAGTGGACTTGGATGTGTGCTGATGCAGAGGGTAGGGTAATTGCTTATGCGTCCCGACAGCTTAAGGATTATGAGAAAAATTATCCTACTCATAATTTAGAGTTTGCTGCAGTGGTATTTGCATTGAAGTTATGGCGTCACTATTTGTATGGGGAGCACTGTGAGATATATACTGATCACAAGAGTCTAAAGTATCTGTTTACGCAGAAAGAGCTGAATCTGAGACAGCGCATGTGGTTGGAGCTATTGAAAGATTATGATGTGGATATCCTTTACCACCCTGTCAAGGCTAATGTGGTAGCAGATGCAATAAACCGAAAATCAGTGTAGAGCTTGTCCATGATGATCACAGACCAGGCTTGAGGTCGTGTCCCCAGGGGTCTCTGCTAGACTATCCTCTATGGTCGTGCAGTCCACTCTGTTGGACAAGATCAGGGAGAGCCAGAGTGAAGACCCCCAGTTGATGAGGATTAGAGATCAGATTCTCAGTGATCAAACAGGGGATTTTTCAGTAGACGCTTCGGGAGTACTGAGGTACAGGGATCGAGCATGTGTGCTAGTGGACACCAAGATCAGGGAGCAGATTCTGAGAGAGGTCCATTATACACCTTATACCATTCATCTTGGTGGAACTAAGATGTATAAGGACCTCAAGGCACACTTCTGGTGGAATGGCATGAAGAGGGATATCGGGAGATTCGTAGCTCAGTGTTTAACTTGTCAGCAAGTGAAAGCTGAATATCGGGTACCAGCTGGCAAGTTACAGTCTCCCAATTCCTGAGTGGAAATGGGACGACATCACTATAGATTTTGTGGTTGGACTGCCGAGGGCACAGGGAGGAGCAGATGCCATTTGGGTAATAGTGGATAGACTCACCAAATCCGCCCATTTTTTATCAATGCAGACGACTTGGTCACCTGAGCGACTAGCCCAGTTATATTTGGATGAGGTGGTGAGGTTACACGGAGTGCCCGCCTCTATAGTATCAGATAGAGATCCGAGATTTATTTTGTATTTTTGGAAGAGCTTACAGACGACCTTGGGGACTCAGCTCAGATTCAGTACAGTTTTTCATCCACAGACCGATGGGCAGTCAGAGCGGACGATACAGATTCTTGAGGACATGCTGAGGGCTTGCGTCTTGGAATTTGGAGAAGGGTGGATTCGACACTTATCCTTGGCTGAGTTTGCGTACAATAACAACTTTCAGGCGAGCATCCAGATGGCTCCGTTTGAGGCGCTGTATGGACGCAAGTATCGATCACCTCTTTATTGGAGTGACGTGGGTGAGAGACGGACTTTGGGGCCGGATATTTTGCTAGAGGCAGAAGAGAAGGTCAGAGTGATTCGACAGCACCTTCAGACCGCTAGAGCCGACAGAGGAGCTACGCTGATACACGACGATAAGACTTGGAGTTTCAGATTGGGGATCATGTATTTTTGAAAGTCTCGCCGTCCAAGGGAATCAGGAGGTTTGGCATTCACGGAAAGCTCAGCCCCCGATATATTGGACCTTTCGAGGTGTTGGAGCGCATCGGGCCTGTCGCCTATAGACTTGCACTTTCCCTGAGGCTCGCAGGTGTCCATGATGTTTTTCGTGTTTCAGCTCTAAGAAGATACATATTTGACTTGTCGCACGTCATCTACTTCACCCCGCTCGAGATTAGTGAGGACTTGAGATACGAGGAGCGCCCATTGCGGATTTTGGATCAAGAGGTTAGAGAATTGCGCAGTCAGGCCATCCCTATGTGAAGATTTTATGGAGCAATCATGACGGTGATGATGGATACCCACCCCTACTTGTTTGAGACGTCTGGCTGAGTGTGATGACCTGGATCTCCGCAGAGCTGTTGCGGTGCGTTGGGGTGGCTATTGGAGGCCTACGCGGTGTGCTGGAGGCCTTTGGGGCATGTCGGCGGTGTTCGGGCGCCAATTTGGACTCAAGTGATGAACTTCGGGCTTCAAATGGATCACGTGGGTGATCGGGGGACCCCATCGGTTGTTTAGAGGTGTTTGCGCGCAAAACGGATATTGAGATTGGACTCGGCGCGAATTTGGACCAAGAATACCCTTCCGGGAGCCTTCGGCAATTTTTAGAGTGAGAATTTGGCGGAACGGACGTCAAAATCGGATTCAGCGCGCGAAAACGCTTCAGACGGTGTATTTGCGGCATTTTTCGGAGCTCGGGTTACTGTTCACCGCCGGAACAGTAACTCCGGCGATCGCCGGCGGCGCCGGCGGCGGCGGGCGGCGGCGGAAGGCGGCGGAGGCGCTCGGGCAGGCGGCGCGCGGCCGCGGGCAGGCGCTGAGGGCGCGGGCAGCAGCGGCGGGGGCGCGGGCAGGCGGCCGGTCCACCGCGCGGGCGTGCACCAGGCGGAGGACACGTGGCACCTTACTATTGGCTGGCTCACAGGCGTCGGTCCACGGAGTATTCTGGTTGGCTTTGGTTCACGGTGCACCGGGGTGGACACGTGGCAGGCTCTGGTTGGTTCGGTTTTCAGGAGTTCGTGCACCGGGTGCACCGGTCAGAGGCAGGACACGTGGCGCGATACTATTGGACGGTCAACTGTGCGGGCAGTGGGGGCAGCGGCCGCAGACTGTGCGGGCAGGCGCGGCGGTACGACGGTCGGGGACGCGTGTCGACTCCCGGAGGTGGCCACGTGGCGCAGCAGGAGTGGTCGCAGCGGCTGTCGGCTGTTTGGGCGACACGTGGCAGGCGGGGAGGCGGGTCGGACGGATTGTAGGATCCCGTCCGACGGGGCAGGCTGGGCCGGGCCGCACTGTGCGCGCCCGAAAGTTTGGGCCGGGCCGCACTGTGCGCGCCCGGAAACTTTCGGGCGCCCGAAAGTTGGGACACAGGCGGCATTTTTCCAATTGTTTGGTTCAAGTGGTGAGGTCTATTTAAGCAGCCCGAGCTCCCTTCTTCATGCTTTTTCCACCATTTCCGAGCCTCATCTCACCAAGGTGTCTTCAGCAAAGTTGCTCCTCTTCGAGTTCTCCATCTCCTGGTGAAGTTTGGGGGTTTGTGGTGGCACGCACTTCGAGATTTGGATTTTTCGGCACGGCGCGACGTTGCATTCCTGGATTCTCCTTCGGCGCAGCGACAGTGTTTTAGCTCTCCCGAGCTAACCAGGCAGTATTTTTCAGCGATTCTTGCGCCATCGTCTTCGTAACAGGTAGGGCTACATTTCTTATTTCTACTGGTTTTCCCCCATTCCGAGGTTTTCATGGGTTTTTCGGGTCATCTTGTGACCTCATTTTCTGGGGTGAAATCTTGGACAGCACAGCATTGTTTTGGAGATATCTCCGCAACCGGACATCGGATTGAGGCGATTCAAAAGGGGATTTGCATCTACGCATCGCAAGGAATCTCTCTGATTTTTCTTGATTTGTTGTGGAATTTCCCTGAAGGTGAGAACCCCTTTTTTACAGTATTCTCAGATTCAGTTTTTGTGATCGACTTGCTTCGGGATGTCTCTCTTGTCGATTTTGGTTCTCAGCATAGAAAAATCGTGGGAAAACGTGCAGGTACTCGTTTCGACCGGTTAGTCGCGTAGATCGCAGTGGTATTTTTCTGGGAATTTCTAGAGCTGATCTCGCAGGTGAAAAAGGCTAAACTGTGGACTGATTGTAATTGGGACAGATTTTGGTGTGAGCATGGTTGATTAATTGTGCTTGTTCTTTTGGGGTATTTTGTGCAGTACCATGGTGACCGTTGAGACCGGGCGCGGACTTCGCTGTTGGGATCTGGATTTAGCGCTCGAGGTGGGCGGTTGTTTATTACCTCTATTTTGACATGCTCACTAGGAATATTAGAGTGATCCCCTTTATTGGACATCTTGATTAATCATGATTGGGGTTGGGTTTATGCATGCCAGTGTGGGAATAGGGTTGCTTTGATAGCGGTTAACCTTGCATGTGGAATATTTATGTTGGACTATTTGATTATCCTGTTGATGGTACTACTTGAGGGTAGATGACATGCGTAGGTGGATACTGTTAATGATTAATGCCTTTAATTATATTTCCTTGAGAACACTTGCATGCTTGTATGGACATCTAGATAGGCCATCTTTTATTGCTACACTATCATATCGGGATTTGACTTAGGAGAAACCATGATTGCTTTCTTTCTCCTTCTATTTAGACTTTCGAGTCATGTTGCTCGGGTTCGAGCGGGGGTTTGGGATAGTGTAGCCGGGACCTTGGGGTCAGAGACAGGGTGTACTTGATGTCGGACTTGGGGGTTATTGCGGCAACCGCGGACAGTAGGCGGTTGACCGGATATCGATTATTCTACCCGATTGTGAATCTTGGATTTGGGGACAGGCAGGCTTGGTGGCAGGGTATTGCGGCAACCGCGGACCTTGGGCGGTTGACCAGACAGTGGTTATTGCATCAGATTGGGTATCGGGTCTCCTTTTAGTGGATGGGATTTCCCACTATTTGTTTATCTTGCATCGGGTTGAGATCGGGTCTCCTTTTAGTGGATGGGCTTTCCCACTTTGATCAGAGTCATGATCCAGTCCTGCTGATTTGGTACTTGTTGCCCAGGCATTATTTTGGCACTTGTTACCCAGGCATTATACTCGTGTGGGTCGCTCCCCTCGAGTGCCACTCCGGAGTGTGCGTTTTACAGGCTTCGAGTCCTTGAGACTCCCTTTTCCCTATCGGTGTTATGCGTTGGCCAGCATACCCGATTGGGCAGGCAGGCAGAGCAGGCAGTACCAGTGCTCACTGGTGTATCGATTGGGTCTAGGCAGGCAGGCATTTATGTTCTGATGCATACAGTTAGCTATCTCTTTAGCTTGGCATATTAGAGGCATAGTAGTGGTAGTTTTCTGTTTTCGGCAGTCATCATTGCTTACCACACTTCTTTCCTTTTTGCCTCTGGTAGACCTAGTGGGTGTGTCAGGATTTGAGGTTTTACCCACTAGGGGAGGCTACTAGTTTACTGGTAGTCTTACCCCCATTCTTCTTTCCTCTTTTTCTTCTCCCTTGTTTTGCAGTGTCTTCTGCGGGTGCTGCTGGGTTTCAGCGACGGGTCGAGGAGAGAGGACGGCTGAGTAGATAGACTTCGAGGCAGGTTGAGCGTGTTAGCTGGACTGTTGGTGTACCCGTGTTTCCTCAGACGGTTGTACTTTTACTTTGGGACTGGCTTTTGCCAGCAGGTTGTATTTATTTTGGTGAGCTGGGAGAGACAGATGTATCATTTATACAGATGTATTGTATTTTATTTCCAGCTTCAGTCTGAGATGTATTAGTTTTAGTCAGCTCTGTTTTTATTGCTCTTTTATTATATCTCTTATATATCTGAGCAGGTTTGGCGCTTCGTGTACGCGGGAAATACCGTGTGCACGGCGGATCTGTAGACGGGCCCGGGTTCTGGTTTACACCCGGGGCGTGACAGATTAAGTTGGTATCAGAGCTTAGGGATAGGTCAGTTGGGACTTAGGAAACCCTAGGCTTGTGGCAGACCCTAGGAAGGCAGGACGTGAGTGACGTGACTTTTGGCGAAAGTCGGTGATTTGGTTTTGACTCTTCCAGTGAGTGAAGAGGGATCGGCATACCCTATTTTTGTGGGACAGTTATGTTGGCTGCAGACAACATAACGTTACAAAAATAGGGGGATGCCTTTGACTTTCGCTAGATTGGGTCGAGTGTTTGGGGTGTGCTGATTTGCGGTTTTGTCGTGGTGAGCGGTGTCTCCCCGACGTTGGGGCTCTGACCCGAGTGCACCTTGGTGCGGCAGTTGGGCCTGAGCTGGTTGTTTCGGGCCGGATACCCAGATTGGGGTCTGGGGGGGGGCTTCGGACCCGAAGGGTAGGAGTGTTGGAGGCAGATCAGCGGAGCAGCGCGGTGACACAGTTGTCGGAGCAGCGCGGTGACACAGTGGTCGGATCAGCACAGTGGTGCAGTTGTCGGAGCAGTGACACAGTTGTCGGAGCAGCGCGGTGACACAGTGGTCGGATCAGCACAGTGGTGCAGTTGTCGGAGCAGTGACACAGTTGTCGGAGCAGCGCGGTGACACAGTGGTCGGATCAGCACAGTGGTGCAGTTGTCGGAGCAGTGACACAGTTGTCGGAGCAGCGCGGTGACACAGTGGTCGGATCAGCACAGTGGTGCAGTTGTCGGAGCAGTGACACAGTTGTCGGAGCAGCGCGGTGACAGTGGTCGGATCGGCACAGTGGTGCAGTTGTCGGCGCGGTGACACAGTTGTCGGATCAGTGCAGTGGCACGGTTGTCGGACTAGTGAGTAGCCCTCCGTGCCGACGTTTAGTGCTGGGGCACCGAGGAAGGGTGGACAGTTGACAGCAGGGAAAACTGTGGGATTGCATTGAAGGAGTGAGCCAGATCTGGCGGATGAGTTGCCCTGACTTGTGGGATCGAGTATGGAGCCTTTGGAGGCAGGGTCTTATTCGGTGGGGGATTGAGAGTATTGGGGACGCCTCATTGGAGTAGGCACCGGGTATGGAGCGTGGCATTGCAGTTCCTTGGGATTGGGATCTGCCGCCTGAGGCGAGTTCTGATTGGGGCGCTTGGCGCCGGGTGATGGAGGACAGGTCAGTCGGATGAGGCATTCCTGGTTTCTTTTCTGGATAGTGGATTTTGAGACCGTCAGAGCACATGGATTCCAGCGGCCAGTGTGGCGGTGGGTTTGAATTGTTCCAGGCTCTTGGGTTCGTATCTTTCGATACGAGAGGTTTTCCCTTCTTGGTGGGTAGTGTTTGGCTTCATTGTTTGGGTTAAGGGTAGGACGGTTACCGGGTGTTCGGGAGGTCGTATTCCCGATCCTTAGCACGTAGGGACGTGTTATGGGTCCTGCCCGGTGCGGTTGAGTCCTTGGTTGTACCTGTAGGCCTGATGGTCTTGACCCAGTTGTTGGGCTTGGTTTGGTACTTAGGACGGTTAGGCTGGCTCGGTTTTCTTTTTCTTTTCGCGGCAGCTGATTATGCTGCGAGGACGGTTTTCGTGGGAGCCAGGCCTGGAGGTGTTGGTGTACTTGGTTTGCTTGAGAGTATCTTCGCCTCTTTGGTTTTGACCTTGTGAGCGAGGCGGATGTCTCGTAGTAGGTGAGTAGCCTTTTGGCTGGTGGGTTTGAGGGATCTGCGGCAGCACCAGGACTTGGAGGTACCCTTTTTGGTGGTGAGTTCCTAGCTGTTCTCCTATCGGAGTTGTTTGACATGACACCAGTTTGGGAGTTGAGGACCCAACTCCAGGATTTGATGTGTTGGATTTGTGTCAGGCCAAGTGTGGCACCTTTGGGGGCGCCGGTGCTATTCGAGTTGTGGAAGGTTAGTTCACTTCGGCTTCGTGAGGACCCGTAAGAATTTGATGAAGTGACCATCGGGAGCTAGCACCCTTCTGTCAAGCAGGATTTGTTTTACCAGCTTCAAGGGTATTGGATCTCCGCGAAGTTGGATTTGCAATCTGGTTCTCTCGACTGCTCATGGCTGAGTGTTGATGCCGGAGGGTTAGGGATGTGCTTCTACATCCCGACGGTTTTGGATTAGAGATCAGAGTCTACGTGATCAGTTGGGGGACTGATATCGGATGCCTTGGGAGTACCGAGGTACTCGGGTTGAGCTGGGTGTTGTTGGACTTGTGGTTGGATTATCTGAGGCCTTAGCGGGGACAGATGCTTGTACCGATGCAGACTACTTGATGGCCGAGCAGTTAGCCCAGCTGTACCTAGTTGAGGTGGCGTGGCCCTCTGGAGTGTTCTCCTTTGTTTCATTCTGGTTAGAGACCCGAGGATATCGCGTCTCTGGAGGAGGTATTTGTCAGCCTTGGGAGCTTGAGTGGTGGATGATTGGATATTTACCCCCTCTATTTGGTTGAGATTCCGAGTGGAGGAACGACTTTAGTTTCGAGGACGAAACTTTCTTTTAGTGGGGGAGGATGTGATGACCTGGATCTCCGCAGAGCTGTTGCGGTGCGTTGGGGTGGCTATTGGAGGCCTACGCGGTGTGCTGGAGGCCTTTGGGGCATGTCGGCGGTGTTCGGGCGCCAATTTGGACTCAAGTGATGAACTTCGGGCTTCAAATGGATCACGTGGGTGATCGGGGGACCCCATCGGTTGTTTAGAGGTGTTTGCGCGCAAAACGGATATTGAGATTGGACTCGGCGCGAATTTGGACCAAGAATACCCTTCCGGGGGCCTTCGGCAATTTTTAGAGTGAGAATTTGGCGAAACGGACGTCAAAATCGGATTCAGCGCGCGAAAACGCTTCAGACGGTGTATTTGCGGCATTTTTCGGAGCTCGGGTTACTGTTCACCGCCGGAACAGTAACTCCGGCGATCGCCGGCGGCGGCCGGCGGCGGCGGGCGGCGGCGGAAGGCGGCGGAGGCGCTCGGGCAGGCGGCGCGCGGCCGCGGGCAGGCGCTGAGGGCGCGGGCAGCAGCGGCGGGGGCGCGGGCAGGCGGCCGGTCCACCGCGCGGGCGTGCACCAGGCGGAGGACACGTGGCACCTTACTATTGGCTGGCTCACAGGCGTCGGTCCACGGAGTATTCTGGTTGGCTTTGGTTCACGGTGCACCGGGGTGGACACGTGGCAGGCTCTGGTTGGTTCGGTTTTCAGGAGTTCGTGCACCGGGTGCACCGGTCAGAGGCAGGACACGTGGCGCGATACTATTGGACGGTCAACTGTGCGGGCAGTGGGGGCAGCGGCCGCAGACTGTGCGGGCAGGCGCGGCGGTACGACGGTCGGGGACGCGTGTCGACCCCCGGAGGTGGCCACGTGGCGCAGCAGGAGTGGTCGCAGCGGCTGTCGGCTGTTTGGGCGACACGTGGCAGGCGGGGAGGCGGGTCGGACGGATTGTAGGATCCCGTCCGACGGGGCAGGCTGGGCCGGGCCGCACTGTGCGCGCCCGAAAGTTTGGGCCGGGCCGCACTGTGCGCGCCCGGAAACTTTCGGGCGCCCGAAAGTTGGGACACAGGCGGCATTTTTCCAATTGTTTGGTTCAAGTGGTGAGGTCTATTTAAGCAGCCCGAGCTCCCTTCTTCATGCTTTTTCCACCATTTCCGAGCCTCATCTCACCAAGGTGTCTTCAGCAAAGTTGCTCCTCTTCGAGTTCTCCATCTCCTGGTGAAGTTTGGGGGTTTGTGGTGGCACGCACTTCGAGATTTGGATTTTTCGGCACGGCGCGACGTTGCATTCCTGGATTCTCCTTCGGCGCAGCGACAGTGTTTTAGCTCTCCCGAGCTAACCAGGCAGTATTTTTCAGCGATTCTTGCGCCATCGTCTTCGTAACAGGTAGGGCTACATTTCTTATTTCTACTGGTTTTCCCCCATTCCGAGGTTTTCATGGGTTTTTCGGGTCATCTTGTGACCTCATTTTCTGGGGTGAAATCTTGGACAGCACAGCATTGTTTTGGAGATATCTCCGCAACCGGACATCGGATTGAGGCGATTCAAAAGGGGATTTGCATCTACGCATCGCAAGGAATCTCTCTGATTTTTCTTGATTTGTTGTGGAATTTCCCTGAAGGTGAGAACCCCTTTTTTACAGTATTCTCAGATTCAGTTTTTGTGATCGACTTGCTTCGGGATGTCTCTCTTGTCGATTTTGGTTCTCAGCATAGAAAAATCGTGGGAAAACGTGCAGGTACTCGTTTCGACCGGTTCGTCGCGTAGATCGCAGTGGTATTTTTCTGGGAATTTCTAGAGCTGATCTCGCAGGTGAAAAAGGCTAAACTGTGGACTGATTGTAATTGGGACAGATTTTGGTGTGAGCATGGTTGATTAATTGTGCTTGTTCTTTTGGGGTATTTTGTGCAGTACCATGGTGACCGTTGAGACCGGGCGCGGACTTCGCTGTTGGGATCTGGATTTAGCGCTCGAGGTGGGCGGTTGTTTATTACCTCTATTTTGACATGCTCACTAGGAATATTAGAGTGATCCCCTTTATTGGACATCTTGATTAATCATGATTGGGGTTGGGTTTATGCATGCCAGTGTGGGAATAGGGTTGCTTTGATAGCGGTTAACCTTGCATGTGGAATATTTATGTTGGACTATTTGATTATCCTGTTGATGGTACTACTTGAGGGTAGATGACATGCGTAGGTGGATACTGTTAATGATTAATGCCTTTAATTATATTTCCTTGAGAACACTTGCATGCTTGTATGGACATCTAGATAGGCCATCTTTTATTGCTACACTATCATATCGGGATTTGACTTAGGAGAAACCATGATTGCTTTCTTTCTCCTTCTATTTAGACTTTCGAGTCATGTTGCTCGGGTTCGAGCGGGGGTTTGGGATAGTGTAGCCGGGACCTTGGGGTCAGAGACAGGGTGTACTTGATGTCGGACTTGGGGGTTATTGCGGCAACCGCGGACAGTAGGCGGTTGACCGGATATCGATTATTCTACCCGATTGTGAATCTTGGATTTTGGGACAGGCAGGCTTGGTGGCAGGGTATTGCGGCAACCGCGGACCTTGGGCGGTTGACCAGACAGTGGTTATTGCATCAGATTGGGTATCGGGTCTCCTTTTAGTGGATGGGATTTCCCACTATTTGTTTATCTTGCATCGGGTTGAGATCGGGTCTCCTTTTAGTGGATGGGTTTTCCCACTTTGATCAGAGTCATGATCCAGTCCTGCTGATTTGGTACTTGTTGCCCAGGCATTATTTTGGCACTTGTTACCCAGGCATTATACTCGTGTGGGTCGCTCCCCTCGAGTGCCACTCCGGAGTGTGCGTTTTACAGGCTTCGAGTCCTTGAGACTCCCTTTTCCCTATCGGTGTTATGCGTTGGCCAGCATACCCGATTGGGCAGGCAGGCAGAGCAGGCAGTACCAGTGCTCACTGGTGTATCGATTGGGTCTAGGCAGACAGGCATTTATGTTCTGATGCATACAGTTAGCTATCTCTTTAGCTTGGCATATTAGAGGCATAGTAGTGGTAGTTTTCTGTTTTCGGCAGTCATCATTGCTTACCACACTTCTTTCCTTTTTGCCTCTGGTAGACCTAGTGGGTGTGTCAGGATTTGAGGTTTTACCCACTAGGGGAGGCTACTAGTTTACTGGTAGTCTTACCCCCATTCTTCTTTCCTCTTTTTCTTCTCCCTTGTTTTGCAGTGTCTTCTGCGGGTGCTGCTGGGTTTCAGCGACGGGTCGAGGAGAGAGGACGGCTGAGTAGATAGACTTCGAGGCAGGTTGAGCGTGTTAGCTGGACTGTTGGTGTACCCGTGTTTCCTCAGACGGTTGTACTTTTACTTTGGGACTGGCTTTTGCCAGCAGGTTGTATTTATTTTGGTGAGCTGGGAGAGACAGATGTATCATTTATACAGATGTATTGTATTTTATTTCCAGCTTCAGTCTGAGATGTATTAGTTTTAGTCAGCTCTGTTTTTATTGCTCTTTTATTATATCTCTTATATATCTGAGCAGGTTTGGCGCTTCGTGTACGCGGGAAATACCGTGTGCACGGCGGATCTGTAGACGGGCCCGGGTTCTGGTTTACACCCGGGGCGTGACACTGAGGGGTATTGTTTGGTTTAGTCTCGTTTCGAGGGCGAAACTTTTTTTTAGTGGGGGAGGATGTGATGATCCGTATCTCCGTGGAGGTATTGCGGTATGAGCAGCGGCTACAAGAGGCATTTGTTGTGTGATGGAGATGGTTGTGCGCAAATTGGACCTCAGGAGTAGACCCAGCGCAAAAATTAGATCAAGTTTGCCTATCCGGATGCCTTTGTCAAATTTTAGAAGTGGATTTTGGCAAAACGAACATCAAATTTGGATTCAGTGAGCGAAAACGGTCAAAATCGGCTAATTACATATATTTTTTGGGATCCGGATGCCCTAAAACGGACTTAGGGCATGATTAGTACTGTTCCGGGCAGGCGGGCAGCGCCGACGGCGGAGGGCAAGTGGTGGAGCGCGGCGGCGCGACCGCGGGCAGGCGTGGGCACAACCACGGGTAGCGCGGGCAGGTGGAGGTAGGCGCGGGGCATGGGCAGGCCGGTCCACGGCCCATGGTGCTTGCACCGGGACCAGCGAACACGGGGCACTGCCATTTGGCGGCGTGTGAATGGTCAGGCTGCGTGCATCACGCCGCAATCACTGTGTCGGCGCCACGTGGCAGCGTGTTGTTGGCTGACATTTTTCGAAAGACCCGGCGTGTAGATCGGCGCATGGACAACGACCGAACACATGGCGCGCGGTCATTGGCTGGCGCCAGCCGCCGCGCGTGCGCCAGGCGCACGGAGCACAGGGAATGGGACACATGGAGTGATCTGGGAGTTTCGGGCGTTGATGGGAAGTGGCGCGGATGAGCGCCACGCGTCCGGGCGCGTAGCGGGCTGAATTCGGGCGCCCGAAATCGCCCTTGACCCGAATGTGAGTCTTCTTGGGTTTTTCTCTAAAAATATCCCATTGTGAGCTTCTTTTGAGGGCTTTTCAGACTTGATTTTTGGACCATCTTCGATAGAGAGCTTCTTCATCATGTCTTCTTTTCGTCTTGGTATCCCGGAGGATTTTTAGATGCCGTTTCATATTTTTCTTCCCCGACCTCGCGTGCTTCAATGCTTTTTCAACACAGGATTTTTTCGTCGACTCTGCGTCCATGAGCTCCCCCGAGCTGAGTTCTTGGAATTTTTCGCCGATTTCTACGGCTACGTTTCCATGAGAGGTAGGCCTTCGATTTCTGTGTTTACCGTTTCTCTCCGTTTCGAGTTTTTATGGGGTTTCTAGTAGAATCTTTAGACCCCCTTTTGCTGTTACACTTTTTGGATAGAGCTAAGGTGATCTTGCATTTTCTCTGTCTATGGTTGTCGGAACTGGAAGTTCAAGGACTCGATTGACATCTAAACTTCGAGAAGAACGCAACCGTATTTTTCTTGGATTTTTTTGAAGAATCCTGGCAGGTGAGAATTTCTATTTTTGGGGACTATTGCGCCAAACAGTAAAACACAGATTTTGAGATTGTAATTATTGCGGCGTTCGACTTTTGTTACAGTTTTCGTGGCCAGTGCAGCGTTTCGCAGGGAAAGGGAAAGTTGGAACTTTTCATCACGGTCAAGGTGAGCATTTTTCTTTTAGGTCCCGGTTGAAAATTATGTGCGGATTAGCCTTGCATTAGCTTGACGCGCTCGCTGATTTTTGTGCCAAACTTGTTGGACAACACTTCGGTGTTTCGTTCGCAACCGCCGATCCGGGAGGAGTTTTTAGGAGCTTTTGGTTTCGTTGGAACTGTAGGAGCTGAGGAAACGCGCACGTCAAATTTTAGCCCGACCGGATTCTGGATCTGCACATTCCAGGTGGGTGGTTGTTGTGTACCTCTTTCTACGGCTTACTCACTAGGGCTATTAGAGAGACTCCTGACTTATTATTTATCGTTTCTCCACCCATTGGAGATCATGCTTAAATAAATGATTTCGGTTAGCTTTTAGCCTATCTATGTGAGATTGGTACACTATGATGATTTTATGGACATGTATAGTTGGTTAGTGATTATGACCCGATGATCTATTCCTTTGTGAGATTGTTACATGATACTCTTTCTTATATCTTTCTTGAGAACAGATACATGCTTGTATGGACATCTAGATAGGCCACTGTTTTATCGCTACACTATCAGATTGGGACTTGACTTAGGAGAAATCATGATTGTTCATTTTTCTTTTTTTTTACTTAGACATGTGATTCATGTTGCTCGGGTTGTGAGTAGGGGTTAGGATAGTATAGTCGAGGTTATCGAGTCTGGGAGAGATTGTACCAGATTGTGGACTTGTGGGGTATTGCGGCAACCGCGGATATTGGGCGGTTGACCGGATGTCAATCTTTGCATCAGATTGGGGTTGAGTTTTTATTAGTGGACGGAGTTTCCCACTTTGAGCATAGTCATGACTAAGTCCTGCTGTATTGAGATACTTTTAGCTGATTACTTTTCTCGTGCGGGTAGCTCCCGTTGAGTGCCACTCCGGAGTAGGCGGCAGGACCGGACAGTGAGTGCCGGTCGGATAGAGGATACTTGAGTTTTGTCACATCGTTGAGATACGATTGTGATGGCAGAGCAGGCGGTGTTCGAGTTGTTTGACTCGGGGTGATTGGGTTATTTTTCAGAGATATCTTACACTGATGCATGCATACAGTCGTTGTAATTCAGTACTGTATTAGAGGCATAGTAGTGGTAGTTTTTTTTATCAGCAGATTATTTTAGTATACCACTTTGCCTCATTTCTAGCCTCTGGTAGACTTGGTGGGTACGTCGGAGTTTAAGGATTTACCCGCTGGGGGCTACTGGTTTTACTAGTGGTTCTCACACCTATTGTTGCTTTCTTTGTTATTCCCTTTGTTTTGCAGAGTCTTCTGCGGGAGCTGTCAGGCCTTCGGTTGCTGATCAATGTAAGGGGATTGCTGAATAGATAGATTCCCTATGAGGCTGAGAGTTGTAGCTAGACTTTTGATGTACCCACTTTACTCACACTGTTGTACTCTTATTATTTTGGGCCTGGTTTCAGCCAGCTGGGTGTATTATTTTGGTGTGCTGGGAGGTGTTATTGTATTTGATTACTGTTGTACTTCAGTTTCAGTCTGAGATAGTATAGTTTTTAGTTTCAGCTCTATACTTGTGCTATTTTATTATTCATCTTATATCTGAGCAGGTTTTGACGCTTCGTGTACGCAAAAAATTCCGTGTGCACGGCGGATCTGTAGACGAGACCGAGTTCTGGTTTACCCCCGGAGCGTGACAAGTATAATTACTGTTGCATCAGTTTGGTTGCATCTTTTATGCCCAGGGTGTTGCGCAGGGAGTAGATGGTAGTGTAGGTTTTGTTAGTGCCCGAATGTTGGGGCAGTATCGGATTATAGACTCATTATGTTTATTTTAGTCGTGGGTTTGGATGGCGGTATTAGATAGTGCTTGCTTGTGCCGAGGTTACTTCGTTGGTGGTTATTATGATTTGTTTAATCATGTTCATCAACCGTAGCCTGCAGGAGTTCACTGAGCTCGACTTGGTTACTTTTACCTTGACCCTCCGGCGGGTCACTCCCTTCGAGTGCCACTCCGGAGTTAAGCGACTTTATTTAGTAGAGAGGTCATTTTCACATTAGTGACCCATCGAATTTTTGGTAGGGATTAGACGTTAGGCTAGAGTAGGCTTGACTGAACCTATGAGTCAGTCATTATGATTGTGTATATTTCAGCCGTATTATAGCTAGTCGATGCATAGTTTGCATGATGCATGCATTTCCTACAGGTGTAGTGTAGAGGTATAGTGGTGGCGGTTACATTTCTGCAGATACTTGTCATTCTGATTCTATTCAGCAGTTCTTACTATTTATGCCTTTAGTAGACTTTGTGGGTGGATCGTTGTTGTTGTTGGCTTACCCACTATGGACTACTTTAAAATAGTTCTCATACCCGTTGATATTTTCCTTTTTGAGAGTCCTTTGTATCTATTGCTGTTGCTTTTGATCGAGGTAAGAGGATCAGAGGATAGATAGCATCTCCTGGATGGCTTGTGATAGTGGGGGATCCGACAGACTCTAGTTTTGAGGAACTAATGTGAGGACCCGAAATCCCCACTTAAGGGTTTACTGTTGAATTTGTGGCTTCAGGGTGTGTGTGTGCGCGTGTCGGGCCTTAGAATTGGATTTATGGAGTATTTAAAGCAGTATTTGCCTTATTGTAGAGTTATTTAGGATCCACAAGGATCTAAATAGGTACTATCAAACACCTAGAGGGGGGTGAATAGGTGTAATATTATAAAAACCAATCTCAGTGCAAAAATAAAAAACAATGCGGAAAATAAAAATCAACACACCGAGATTTACGTGGAAACTCCAATCTAGGAGAAAAACCACGGGACCAACACGCAATAACAATCCACTAAGAAATGAAGAATAACAAGGTGATTACCGACTCCACGGACTCGACCCCTCCTTCAACTTCTTCGGACCTTGCGCTGACCGGTTGGATGTCCACGCAATAACAATCCACTAAGAAACGAAGAATAACAAGGTGATTACCGTCTCCACGGATTCAACCCCTCCTTCAATTTCTTCGGACCTTGCGCTCCAACGTTTGCACGTCCACTGCACACGTTCGAATCCACGAACGCCACTCGAATCCACGAGCACACGTTTCGAATCCACGAAACGCCTTCAACACACCGAATCCACGGTGCCACGTCGAATCCACGACGCAAACTCAGCCGATAAAAATATTGGCTTCGATGGTGATCCTTTGCTTAGATTATCATGAAGAACCATAGAAAGAAATCTCTAAGCAAAGATTAGATCAATTCGACAAAAGATAGATCTTGGAAGAACCATCGAATTGACCTAAAAGAGGCTATAAAGAAGAACAATAAAAACCTAGCCTCTAGGGTTGCTCTCAAGTGTTTTATAAATTGATCGGTATTGAACCCCCGTTCTTGAGAAACCCTAAAAGTCTATTTATAGTTTAGAAACCTTTGGAAAGAGATAAGAATCAAAAACCTACCTTATCTGGAAATTTTCAGGACGGCGATCCGGATCGGGATTACTGCGATCCGGATCGTCGTAACGAGATTGACGATTCCAGAAATCCAAGGGTTCGGGTTCCGGATCGCAAGGCCCGATCCGGATCGTTCATGAATTTCAGCAACATCCAATGTTCGGGATCCGGATCAGAATAGGCTTGGATCCGGATTGGATTTGCACATGAACTAATACCCTTCGGGATCCGGATTGGATCATCTGATCCGGATCCTGAACATGTCCCATGTCCAGTTTTTGATTTTTATGCAATTAAAAAATCATCCAAGTGTTTCTACACTATAAGAAAGTATTCGGATCACCAAAATTATTTAGTTAAACATACCTGATCCTTTTGAATACTTTCTTCTTGAGATTGATGTAACTGATCCACAATTCTTCATCTTCAATCTTCAAGACTCAAGACACTGAGTGTCAACTTGAGCTCTTGTTGAATCTTCTCTAAGTCTTCGATTGCTGATTGACAATTTGATCCCTTTAAGACTCCGACTCAACTCACTGACTTGACTCACGAAATATGCCAACACCAAAATGCCGTAACAATCTCCCCCTTTGGCAATTTCGTGACAAAACCCAAAAATACATAAAAACGCTCAAGTCACTCATCTTAAACCAAAAAATCGAAATTCAATGTCATCACCAAAACATTGATTTTCTTTGCGTGAAAGATCCAATAAATACAAAATTACATTTGAACCAAACAGTCCTAGAACATACTCTATGACTTAGGACTTGGAGTCTTAAAGTGATGTAATTCCTGCAAAACAAAACTCCAAACAAAATCAAACGTTAGTCGTTAGAAATTAAAATCCTACATTTGATTCGTCCTTTTGGTTCTTTTGTTTTTCGGCTCTTTCAATCTTTTACTTTATCTCCCCCTATCTTGAGCATTTATGTTTTATGTTCTCCCCCTTTGTGATACGATCATCATTTTCCGTTCTCCCCCATTTTTTCATTTTCGTTTGTCCTCTCTTGATGATCTCATCTCCGTCATATCTCTTCTCCCCCTTTTTGTCACAAATTGTCAAACAGTGAACATACTAGACAAAAGGAAATTAGTTCATAGAGAAAGAGAGATAAAAGCTCAGTTCCGGTATATAACAAAAACGTAGATTGCGTACCGGTACCAGAAAGCAAAAATCAAATAATTTCTTGAAACAAATCCAGATTTTAGAATCTTTTCAAATACCGATTTGTATTCCATCAAGAAATCCATTTAAGTGCTTTGAAGAACAATGAATTCACATAGATGCCATTCAATCCAAATTTCTTTCATTAGAATAATTTAGAAAAATAAAAACCAGAAAGAGTATGTAAGCACTTTAGCGCATCAACTTTAAACAAAAGTCATCGTTTCATGCAACAAGAAATAGATTATACCAAATCTACCAAAAATACCCAAAAATGAAACGAAAATTTATGAAAATGAAAACTCTTAAAGTTGAACGACTTCAATCACATCTATCCTGATCTTATGCGTAATGCCTTTATCAAATCATCAATTTGGTAAAGAAAATGAAATACCAAGATCAATAGATGTTTGAAATCCCAGATAAGTTAGATAATATATCTAGACAATCTGTTGAAGAGAGTGGCTCTTTGAGCATCTTTCGTTAAAAAATCCCACCTTATACCAACCTTGAAATTTGACAGAGTCAAGTATTTCAACATGCATTTCATCATCATTTTTTTAAAAAAAAATGCTTGGCATACATGGGGTATCTTTTTCCTCCATGTGGTGGTAGTTTTCACACTCCTCATTGGGATGTAACTCTTTTCACATCTTTTGAGCATATTTACACTTCTTTAACTCCCCCTAAATTGGCTATCAATTATTTAATATATAAGGTATTCAACCAAAAACTGATCTCGTATTCATACTCGACTAAGCAATCAAATATGATAATGACTATACCAAGAGATCATTGAGAGAGAAATTGACTTTGCTCACTTAAAAGATGAATTAATTAACATAAATGATCATTGCAACATTGAAATATTATGATATCAAAAGCATAATAAATTTCTAAATGCGTGAAAGGATGCAATTAAAGTCAATTTAACCAATGCTCAATTAAACAACTCCTCTAAATGAAGTGTCTTCAAGATTATGAATATGGAGTCAAGTTGATAATCCAAGAAAATTAATTTGGAGTGAATGAACGTGAAGCCCTTTTTATTCAATGCACTTGTTCGTTAAAAACCCTTTTGTTCAAAAACAAAGTATAAAAACAAAGAGCATTGAAAAACATGTAATGCAGAGATTAAGAAAAATATGAAGGGAAAACCAATCAAAGCATTACATACAGTCATAAGCTATTTAGAACTTAAGACAAGGAAAGATATCACCTTTCCGAATCCAAAATCGCTGGATTTTGGGTTGTCTTGATTCGTTGTGCCCGGGGGTTGGTAGCTTTGACTGTTGATCCACCTTAGGTCTTTGCCTCGCAATGATCCACTTGAATGATTGATGTTGTGGCTCGGACCTTTGGTGGGTTGAGTGAACTCCTTTGACTTGATGTGTCTTTTGATTCCGTTGAGTCCGCTCCGTAGATGAAGTTGCCGAAGGATTTTTCTTTCTCTTTTTCGGGCAATTCTTCACCAAATGTCCTTCAAGTCCACATAGGTGACAAGTTCTTTCCTTTCAATTTTATTGTGGAACTTGAAGCCTGCACAGTTTGGTTCTTTTTAAATCCCAAACCAACCTTGCTTGTTTGACCTAATCCGGACATACAATCAAGTTTCTTGGAACCGGTTGAAAGCCTTTGTATGTCGGATTTAAGTTGATGAACTTGCTTGGTCAAAGCTTGGTTGGTGACATGAATCTCTTCAAACTGCTTTTCAAGAAAACCAATCTTGTCCATATATGAATTAACGTTCGTTTCCGATTGGTTTATCTTTTCTTGGAGGATTTTATTGTTATCCAATAAACGTCCTTGTTCCTCCTCGAGATCATGAAGTTTGATCTTTAAAGCTTGATTCTCGTCTTGAATTTCAAGTCGTTGCTTCCTCAACTTCTTGTTAAGTTTGGCCATCTTCTTTGATTCCGCAAGAAGTTGTTGGTATGCCTCAACGAGTTCTTCTTCGTCCGACTCCCCCTCACTTGATGACTCTCCTCCGGATGTTGATGTTTCATGCAAAATCAAAGGAATAGAGTCAGTGACTAAAGATGATAAACACAAATTAGAAGAGGGAATTTGAGAGGCATGAAAAGCAACAAATTTTTCTTTTTCCTCTTCACTTGAGGTCGATTCATCGAAACTAGAATCGTCCCAAGTTTTTGCTTGCAAAGCCTTCTTTTTATATGATTTCTTAGAAGGACAATCCGTTGAAATATGGCCGTAGCCTTTGCATCGATAACATCGGATTTCCCCTTCGAAATCATCTTTTTCTTTTTCTTTAGAAGGTTTTGCAACGCCTTTGAGTTTAGAGGATTTAGAACCCGATGATCCTTTAGATGGTTTCGTGGATGAAGATCCATCGGTTCGATTCTTCCAAAATTTCCGACGAAATTTCTTTGTGATCCGCGCCAATTGTTCTTCAAAATCGGCAAGAGAGATTTCATCGTCGGAACTCGATTCGCTATCTTCTTCCTTTGTTGATTTGAATGCAATACCTGTAAGCTTAGAAGAAGACTTGGAAGAAATTTGATTAGTAGGAAAAGTCATCTCATAAGTTTGTAAAGCACCTACTAATTCCTCTACACTCATCTCATCCGGATGACTAACGGTTTCAATGGCGGTAACCTTTGCCCTAAACCGTTCCGGAAGAGTCCGAAGAATCTTTCTTACAATTTTCGACTCCGGGATCTTTTCTCCTAAATTAGCACATGTATTAATTACATCTTGAAGTCTAGTGTAATAATCTGTAAACAATTCATGCTCTTCCATATGAATAGAGTCAAATTGACTTGTAAGCATCTGGAGCTTTTGAATTTTTACAAGATTAGTACCCTCATGTGTAATTTTGAGAATATCCCAAATTTCCTTCGCGGTTTCACACGCGGAAATTCTTGTAAACTCAGTCGAGGAAAGAGAATTAAATAAAGCGTTCATACCTTTCCCATTGTAAGAAGATCTTTCGATTTCCTCTTTAGACCATCTAGAGCGAGGTTTTGGGGTAGTAGAATTTCCTACTTCCTCAACCGGATGCACCCAACCGTATTCCACGGTTTGCCAAACCCGCTCATCAATTGAGATGAGAAAAGCTCTCATCCGCACTTTCCAATATGCATAATTGGTCCCATCAAAAAGAGGAGGTCTAAAAATATTACCACTTTCACCCAACATGATAGATAAACCTAAAACCCGCTCTGATACCAATTGTAGAGTTATTTAGGATCCACAAGGATCTAAATAGGTACTATCAAACACCTAGAGGGGGGTGAATAGGTGTAATATTATAAAAACCAATCTCAGTGCAAAAATAAAAAACAATGCGGAAAATAAAAATCAACACACCGAGATTTACGTGGAAACTCCAATCCAGGAGAAAAACCACGGGACCAACACGCAATAACAATCCACTAAGAAATGAAGAATAACAAGGTGATTACCGACTCCACGGACTCGACCCCTCCTTCAACTTCTTCGGACCTTGCGCTGACCGGTTGGATGTCCACGCAATAACAATCCACTAAGAAACGAAGAATAACAAGGTGATTACCGTCTCCACGGATTCAACCCCTCCTTCAATTTCTTCGGACCTTGCGCTCCACCGTTTGCACGTCCACTGCACACGTTCGAATCCACGAACGCCACTCGAATCCACGAGCACACGTTTCGAATCCACGAAACGCCTTCAACACACCGAATCCACGGTGCCACGTCGAATCCACGACGCAAACTCAGCCGATAAAAATATAGGCTTCGATGGTGATCCTTTGCTTAGATTATCATTGAAGAACCGTAGAAAGAAATCTCTAAGCAAAGATTAGATCAATTCGACAAAAGATAGATCTTGGAAGAACCGTCGAATTGACCTAAAAGAGGCTATAAAGAAGAACGATAAAAACCTAGCCTCTAGGGTTGCTCTCAAGTGTTTTATAAATTGATCGGTATTGCTCCCCCGTTCTTGAGAAACCCTAAATGTCTATTTATAGTTTAGAAACCTTTGGAAAGAGATAAGAATCAAAAACATACCTTATCTGGAAATTTTCAGGACGGCGATCCGGATCGGATTACTGCGATCCGGATCGTCGTAACGAGATTGACGATTCCAGAAATCCAAGGGTTCGGGATCCGGATCGCAAGGCCCGATCCGGATCGTTCATGAATTTCAGCAACATCCAATGTTCGGGATCCGGATCAGAATAGGCTTGGATCCGGATTGGATTTGCACATGAACTAATACCCTTCGGGATCCGGATTGGATCATCTGATCCGGATCCTGAACATGTCCCATGTCCAGTTTTTGATTTTTATGCAATTAAAAAATCATCCAAGTGTTTCTACACTATAAGAAAGTATTCGGATCACCAAAATTATTTAGTTAAACATACCTGATCCTTTTGAATACTTTCTTCTTGAGATTGATGTAACTGATCCACAATTCTTCATCTTCAATCTTCAAGACTCAAGACACTGAGTGTCAACTTGAGCTCTTGATGAGTCTTCTCTAAGTCTTCGATTGCTGATTGACAATTTGATCCCTTAAGACTCCGACTCAACTCACTGACTTGACTCACGAAATATGCCAACACCAAAATGCCGTAACATGTAGGAAGTCCATTTTGGGGTGATTAAGGTTTTGCGCGCTTATTGGAACCAAGGATTTGACCCGGCGTGAAAAGTGGATCAAGTTAACTTTTCCTGGAATTTTCGGGAAATTTTAGAAGTGGAATTTGGCCGAACGGACCTCGGATTTGGATTCAGCGCGCGAAAACGAGCGAAATAGACTATTTACTTGAATTTTTCGGAGCCCGGACGCGAAAACACGAATTTCGAGGCTTGGGGTTACTGTTCCGGCGACCGGAGAGGCGCTGGCGGCGGCCGGCGGCGGCGGAGCGCGGCGGCGCGAGCTCGGGCAGGCGGCGGAGCGGCGCGGGCAGGTGGCGAGCGGCGCGGGCAGGCGCGAGGGCGCGCGGGCAGGCGCGCGGTCCATCGCGGAGGCGTGCACCGTACGGAAAGGACACGTGGCACTTTGTGAGTGGCGGGCGTTGCGGGCGCGGTCCACGGAATTTCGGCGCGGGTGCACGGTGGACCGGGTGGACACGTGGCAGCACGTGGTTGGCGGGTGCTGGTGCGCTCGGTCCATGCGTTGGCGGTGGCTGCCTCGAGAGGCGTGCCCGACCCGGAGCCGGCGGCGGCGCCGCCGCGCACGTCGCGCGACGTGGGCTTTGACCGGGGCGACGTGGGGGGCGCCACGTGGCGCCCCGGGGTTGGTCGGGCGCAGCGGTGCACGACACTTTGTCGGGACACGTGGCGTCGCGGGGTTCGTCGGGGCGCGTGCGCCGGGTGCGGGGAGCAGCAGAGGGACACGTGGCGGCCCGTGAGGGTTTCGGGCACGCACAGTAACGGGCCGGCCCATTACTGTAGCAGCCCGAAACTTTTCGGGCGCCCGAAATCCTTGGGCCAAAATCTGAAAGTTCTGTTTTGGGCTGATTTTCGGGAAACCTCTATATAAAGGCCTTTTGGGGCCGAATTTTGAGGTGCTTCCCGGGAGAATTAGCCCTTGCTCCCTTTACCAAATTTCTTCCTCTCCCTCTTGAGCATCTCCTGGTGAAATCTCGGATTTTCTGGAAGCTCCGGCGACGACGTTTCCGGCATCTTAGCGCAGTGCGACGAATTACTATTGGAGGCCCGTTATCGCCGCATTTCGGTCTAAAAATTCCACAGAGCTACCCCGACTGTCTTTTTTCGCCGATTTTTGCAGCGTTGGATTCACGAGAGGTATATCTTCAACTTTCGTGTAGCGTGTTTTGTCTTGATATGGATTTTTTGCTCGGTTTTCGAGGCTTTACTGAGCCCCTGTTTTGCTGTGAGATTCCTGGATAGCACCCACTTGTCGGATTTTTATCTCTTCATCCGGACATCGGTTTTCGACGATTCAAGAGCCTATCGACATCTACACTTCGCGAGGATCGCCGTCATATTTTTATCAGAATTTTTGGAGAAATATTTTTAGGTGAAAATTTCGTGATAAGAGGACTGTTCATGCAGAATTTTGGAAACTTGGATTTTGAGTGGATTATGTGTAAATTTTGGATTATGCTTGTGACCAGGACATTGTGAGCACTACTACAGTGTTGCTAGCTTGGAGGATACTGTGATTTGGCCGTTTCTGGACTTTCTTATCTGTACGACCTTGGACAATTGTGCACTTCCAGGTGGGTGGCCCTGTCTTCAAGACTTATGGAAGTTCATTAAATCTACTATAGTAGGATCATGCATGATAGTGATACTTTTGTGTAGTATGCTTGAAGGTGGTAGCGGATAATTTTAATGTTATTTGATAATCATGTGAACTCCTGTTTCTATCACCTCTAATTCTTTGACATCGTGGAACTTGACCTAGCACCCCCGTCATATGCTGTGTGTTTAACCAGACTTTAGAAAACTTCAACATGGGCTAGGTTTATTCTGATTTAGGTGTTCACTTTTATTATTAATTCTTCCTGGACATAGTGTTTACTCGCCCGGGTAGCGGGCTGAGTGGTCGGGTTTATTTTAGCGTGGGATGCATTTTACACTCGTGCTTGGGAGCAGAGTGGAGTCTGGTAAATGTAATTGATCTTTCATCTGTGGCGGGAGCCGTTTGGGTAAACGGCGGTCCCGAAATGTTTTATTTGTCGCCACTAGGATAGTGGCAATCGCTTACTAGTGTCAGTAGGGCCTAGGACCCAGATTGTTCTTTTTAGGCATACATGATTTCTGTAAACTAATGTTTTCTTCCAAATCTCGGGGGGGTCGCCGGAGCCTATTCTTATTTGATTTGGGTGATGGCAATAGCCCTTCGGGGTTAGGAAAAATAAAACTTATTTAAACAAATCTTCTTAAAGAACTAAAATATATTAAATTGGGTTTCTCAGATTAAAATAATTTTCAGTAATAACTGTCATCTTTGTGTTGCAACATCTTCACCTGAGAGAGTTTGGGTGATCTGGGTTCTAGAGGCCGTTCCTCTTTCGGGAAGAAAGCCACGGGGGCCGAGCCTGGAACCTGTTCTTGTTTGATAGGGTTGTAGGTATTGGTCTCCCGGGACTTTCGGGCCTTGATTGATGTCTTCCGCTTGTTGTTCTGAGGCTGTCTTGTCCCCGAACTGTAAGGGGGCCGGGAACTTCGATAGGCGGAGCCTGGAGTCTGTTCTTGTTTGATAGGGTTCTAGGCACCAACCGATCGGGGTTTTCGAACCCTTATGGTGTCGGTCCTTCCTGAGTTTGGTGCTCTGTGGTGGGAGCCGTCGAGTAGACGGTAGTCCCGTCCGTGAGTATCTTTAGCCAGTGGGTTAGAGTTGTGGTATTAGTTGTTGTCGACGCCGTCCCTCTGACTGGCCCAGTTGTGGCAGTCACGGACACCCTACGGTAGACCCGTCCTGTTGAGGATGTGCGGCAGTAGGTAGGCGTAGGTTTGACTGGCCCAGTTGTGGCAGTCATGTTCCCCCTACGGTAGACCCGTCCTGTTGAGGATGTGCGGCAGTAGGTGGGCGCAGGTCTGACTGTCCCAGTTTTGGCAGTCACGGTCACCCTACGGTAGACCCGTCCTGTAGAGGATGTGCGGCAGTAGGTGGTCGTAGGTTTGACTGGCCCGGTTGTGACAGTCACGGACACCCTACGGTAGACCCGTCCTGTAGAGGATGTGCGGCAGTAGGTGGTCGTTGGTTTGACTGGCCCAGTTGTGGCAGTCACGGACACCCTACGGTAGACCCGTCCTGTTAAGGATGTGCGGCAGTAGGTGGTCGCTTGTTTGACTGGACCCTGTGTGGCAGTCATTACTTGATTGGGTGACTACACCTGAGAGTTAGTACATGCATTATGTTTTTCCATCTGTTTCACTCGTTGAGCATCTAGATAGGGGCAAAGTAGCTGTAGAGATATTTCTTTTCCAGCACTTCTTTCAGTATTTCATTTATTACCTTATACCTCTAGTAGACTTAGTGGGCAGACCGTCGGGCTTGTTGACGGCACCCACTGAGGACTACTGTGGGATGTAGTTCTCACACCAGTCGTGGTGTCTTTTTCCCCAGGGACTTCTGCACCTGTTCCTGCCGCTCCTGTTGCTGCTTCTTCTGACCGAGGTAAGGGAGTCGCGAGATAGATCCTTTTCAGTTATCTCCTGAGAGAGAGAGTAGAGGTACCCTTACCAGTCTTTGTGAGTTGTCTGTTGAGCGACCTTGTAGTGAGGTTTTGAGTTGTACTTTTTTTTTTTTTCTTCTGAGGGGGAGACTGTTGTTTTATTTTGGTGAGGACTTGTTGTTTATATTGTGGGAGTTGTATTTTATTTTGTTTCTAGCAGTTTACTTACAGCTCTGATACCTGTTTAGTATAGTATTTCCTTTTGCAGGTTAGACGCTTCGTCTATACGGGATTCACTGTATAGGTGGCGGATCTGTTGGCGAGCCCGGGTCGCAGTTTCGACCCGGGGCGTGACAACTAATGCCTAATCTAACCTTATTTAAAAATAAAAAAAAAAATCTAATCTAGCCTCATTTGAGTAAATTAAAAAATAATAATAATTTAATATTATTAATATGAGTTTATATATTAATTAGGAGAGAGAAATTATCATTTTTTCTCTCCTTTCCTATTATCCAAGACACTCCATATTTATTGTATAATTATATTACTTTTATTTTTATATAATGTATAGTTATATTATTTTAATATTATATTAATTTTTTAGTTATATATCAACTGCTATGTTAAGTGTATAGTTATATCAAATAATTAATTACGTAAGTACGTTAAGTGTATATATAGTTATATCAAATAATTAATTATGTAATGTAATCATATTATTTTTATTTATATCCATATTATATTCAGTATGTAGTCATATTAAATATTTAATCATAACGATTGTATAATAATAATAATATTATTATTATTATTATATTTCTATCTAGTATATAATTATATTATTTTGTATTATATTTATTTCCAGTAATGTCAAATTTTATTTTTGAGCTTGTAGTTTTATCAGATATTTAATAATACCAATAGTATAGTTAATAATAATAATAATAATAATAATAATAATAATAATAATTTAAATTAATAAAGTTATTAAATTATTTAGAAAGTGGGTTGGGAGAAATTTTTTTTCTCTCTCCTAATTAATATATAAACTTACATTAATATATATATATATATATATATATATATATATATATATATATATATATATATATATATATATATATATATATTCTTTTCTAATTTATTCAAATGAGTTAGATTGAATTTTTTTTTAAAAATCGAAGAGTAGATTAAAAATATATATTTTTTAATAAGATTAGATTGAGCATTAGTTCAGTTTTGAAACATACAGTACTTAGAGGACTGGCAGTGCTAGTTGGGTTGTATTTACCTTTCAGATATGCGAGGTAGATTATGCACCTATTTTGGGAGAAGTTGCATGTACAGTATGGTTTTAGCTATATATTAGTCGTATTTTCATCTTCCAAATCTTGTTTGGTGGCTCAATAAGTTTTGAGCGAATGGTTCGGGGCACCTAAATTGATCTGGGCGGAGCTACGACAGGATCGGGCTTCTCAGCGGCTGCCCATTCTTTTTTCGGATGCTATTTCGAGAGATTCCGGATGCTCAAAATTGGTTTTGGGTGTCCAAAATGTGCGTTTTCTGTTGAGAACATGTTAGTTTCTTTTGGTCTATGGTGTCACGGACTTAAGCTTTTCGCCTAGCAAAAGTTCGTGCGGCGCCCGCCTTCCTGCTCGAAGAGGGCAAGTCTTACTCTCTGTTTGCTAGCCCGAACCTTCGCGCCCTACGATAAATGCAAAAGTAGAGAAAAGAAAAAGGAGTAGTGGTTCCGCAGAAAAAACTAAGTACTCACTTTACTTAGAAAATAACACTACAAGATACAGCTCTCTCTTGTTGAATTGGCCTTAACCAACTCCCCTATTTATAGGCTTATGTACAACTCACCTACTAAGCCTACATGTAGTAATCCGAAATATTTTATTTTTAATAAATAAATTAAAGGTAATTATCAGCCCAAGTTCGGATTCAAAAGACCTAAATTAACCTATTTGGTCAAACGCCTGTGTGCTAGTTGTACGAATTGCGAGATAAAAAGGCTAACTTCTAATCCGGACATGATCTTGGAAATTCGAGTTGACCTTTGTGATCGTCTCGTCGAATCGAACGATTTTTATATTCAGCACTTTTCGATCCGACGGTCGGATCTCCCAGAAATCAAAGAAGAAGGAAGCGAATTTCGCGACAATTGGAACAGTGGGTCTGTTCACAGTGTTTTAAGTTAATACTGTAGATGAACAGTAACTTCAATTTTCGGGGACCCCGTGAATGCAACGCTGACTAATTCATTGTTCGGATTCCGAAAATAGTGATCCAGGTAGTCGTTTCGATCGGTCTCGTCGATCTGGACGCAATGGCGCAGACGAAAATTTCGTTTGACGACTCTGAAATTTCGATAAGCGTGATAACTGTAAAATTGGACAGTTTTTATGGAACGGAAATTTATCTGGACATCGCGTCGAAAAAACAAAAATCACTATCTTATAGATTTCGACGTGCCGGACGCAATGGCGAAATCCGTTTTTCGTTTCGACGAGCGAAACATCTCGAAAAGCGTGAAAAACACCATATTTTGCGGAAAAACCCAAGAGTTTGTGCTTCAAAAAGCGTGCTACTCTTCAGTCAAGGACTAAATGGTAAAATGAACAAAGTTGCATAGGACCAAAGTCCAAATAGCAGAAGATGAGGGACTAGATGGGATTTTGTGCATTGTGTATTATAATGCATATGTTGGTGGTGACGCTTGGACTCCCTCACGCGTGCATGGTTCCCGAGCACTCTCTGCACAGATACACACCCGCTGCTACTCCCCAACCATCGCACCCGAACCCCATCATCTTCCCGTCGCCGGAGCAGCCAAGGAACAACCAAGCATGGTTTGGTTCTTCTCGGGTTTATGATGGGATCACATCTGGGAGGGAGTAGTTGGCCCAAGCTTCAACCTAGGTGGTCCTGGTGGTGGCCGCGACCGAGCCAAGGTGGTCCCGACGGTCGCCGCCGCCGTGAACTGCCGCGGCCATCACCTTCTTCTTCATCGTTTTCCGGCAAGGTGAGTTTATGCAACTTATCTAATTTAGTTGGCCTTTGGACCATCCTAGTTTCTTCCTAACATCGGGGGGAACTTCTCTGTGAAGCCCGAGCCGCCGCCGTCAACCTTGTTGCCGGCGGAAGCCACGAGCTGCCGGAATTTGATAATTGGCCGAACCTTATCTCGGGAATCATCGGACCGTTGAAACCAAGATCGGACCGTTGGATTTTGTCCTCTTGGTGACTGCTTGAAGTGCCTCAAGTCTGGTCGTCACCCGTTGAGGATCCACGCTGCACGACCAAGCCCTGGAACCGGGCTTCATCTATCTTCGCCGGAGAAGCTTTTTCCCGGCACCGCCGCTCATCCCCGACGCCGGCCATCATCACAGAAAGCTTCCTTGGGTCAAGTGGAGGCTTTTGGTCCATCTTGCAAAGCCCCGTTTGCACCCGGCCGGATTCCGCCATTAACGGGCTATTTCCGGTGAACTCAGTTTTCCGGCCAAACTGGGGCGTCGCGTGCCGGGAAACCAAACCAGGTGAGTTCTCTTGTCATGTATAGAGCTTCCCATCAACTTGCATGCTTGGGTTGACGTACTGTTTTTGATGTTTGAAGTTGCACCTTCTTTCGGTCCGTACGTCTTCTCCGGCCGCCGTCGTTGACTCCGGGCGCTGGCCAACGACTAAGGTGAGCTCTACACATCACCTACAGACCTTCTATCATGTTAGTTTGGGCCGAATATTTGTAGAATTAAGTTGGTGGAATCTTGCTAATAAGTTAGGAAAATGCTATGTTTTCCGGTCGCCGCCGCCTCCGGCCGTCGGCCGTGGGTGGGGCATGGACCCGGGGTCTTCTGGGAGGTCCTTTTAACTGGTGCTCACCCTTTGTTCTAGGTTGGACCAGATTTGGAACAACTTTATCCAAACCGAGCCTTGATCAAGTTGAGGGAGTTTTCCGGCGAACTTTCCGGCCGGTCTGCGACGAACCCGAGGTGAGCCCTCGACTCAGTAGGTTAATATGATCATGATGCTCACTGAAAACACAAGGTTGCATGCATAGTTACATGTAGTTGATTAAGTGTGTATGTGGGAATTTAGTGTTTATGGGCCAATTTTGTAATTGGGCTTTCTGTGGGCCCAAAATCGTGAGCACGGGTTCCGTCTCGTTAAACCAGACGCGCTGAAACTTACGGCGCTAATTTTGGACTCCTGGTCTTAGAGAACGGGTTAAAATAATCATTAAAATTATGATTTTATGTAATTTAAGAGTTATTTTGGATTAAGATGCAAATGTGACATTGTGGATGTCTTTAGACAGTGATGATACATGTATTAAACATTTTATATAAGTTCCAAGGGCTCTAGTCGATCAAAAATTTGATTAAGTCTCGTAAATCGACAAAATCGTCGATTTTACGGATTTCGGCGCGAGGCGCGTTCCGATCTGGATTTTGGATCATTGTGGATGCCCAGAATACCTACGACACTGTTCTGGTTGGTCTAGTGTCTTGGTATTATTGTGGGAAAACTTTGTAGTCCAAATAGGACTCTAGAAGTATTACGAGGGCATTTTTGTAATTTAAACACTTAAATAAATAAGTTGACAGTTGTAGATTGTTATAGTGATAGTCGGGTTGGGTTTTGAGCGAGTCAGTCACTGATTCCAGTATATATTCAGGGCCTAGCTGTTCGGCACCTTCGACTCAGCAAACCAGCGGGAGTTCGGGATCGGCCTCCAATGAGGTGGGTTATCTTCGGTCCGGGCTTTATCTTTTCGGCCCTCTGGTTGCTTTAGTCCAGTCGGACACTTGTTTTTGATTTCAGTTCTGATTATGCCTATATGTGCTTGTTCCTAAATAATAGGAGTTCTAGTCTCAGTTCCTGGCATGATTGCATTAGTATCGATATCCCAGTGGGAATTTCCTCGGCTTCCCGCCGTCTGTCCGGTCTACCGACCGTGAACTGAGATTTAGCATTATGATTGCTATGGAGTCTATACCTGCTCTTATTACTTGCTTGCATATCATGCTTATATTCCAGCAGTTGCTTGATTACCCTACTGAGACATATCATGCTTATATTCCAGCAGTTGCTTGATTACCCTACTGAGACATATCACGCTTATATTCCAGCAGTTGCTTGATTACCCTACTGAGACATATCATGCTTATATTTCAGCAGTTGCTTGTTTATCATGTTGAGTTATATCATGATTTCTTCAGCAGTTGATATGCATTTTCTGGACACATGCCATGCTTGATTGGTCACTAGCATAGTTCTATACCTGTCTCTATTCTTCACTGCATATTTAGAATAGGTGAGATTACTTCAGTACTTGGCATGCTATACTTGTATCCCAGTGGGGATTTTCCTCGGCTTCTTGCCGTCTATTTGGTCAGTGGACCATGGTTTGAGCATCAGCATTATGATCGCCGTGTTGAGCCAGCTTTTAGTCACGCACACCGACGGTTTGGCCACCGTCACGGTGTTCTTTACCGGTAGAGAGGTCTGATTGACCCGTGAGCCCAGTGGGGTTATGATAGCTTGTTGGGTGTCCAAAAGGGGCTTTAGCCTGAGGCCCCAACGACCAAAAGGGGCTTTTGCCTGAGGTCCATATGCTCCATGGCAGTTTAGCCTGAGGCCCTTGTGGCCAAAAGTGACATTTGATTGGGTATATTTGTGGTACTACCTTTGATGCACTTTCTTTCCTGCTTGTTTGATTACCTGCATTTCATATCTGTTATAGATTTATCATGCATAGTATGATTGTGTTATATATGCATACTCTGTTTTATTGATCCATATTTAATCTTATTTGGCTTAGACTGTATATCTGCACTGTTGTTTAATCCCTGATAATGGTACTCTGCTTAGTTTGTATACTTGCATCTTACCCTTCAGTACACACTGCATATCAGTGGATTCATTGTTGCTTATTTAGCCTCTACTCAGTATACCTTGTTTATCTGTAGATCTGCTATCTGCTTATTCAGCCTTTATCCACTGACCTGTTACTATCCGCAGATTATTGTATTCAGTAGGTACGATTAGCTATTTCTCGGCTCATCGTGCCCACTGGGATACACTTATGTGTGTCTCACACCCTCGGGTGACTGTTTTTCAGGACCATTGGATGGTGAGATGTCAGGACGGTCTGGTGAGGTGATCACGATAGAGTTGTTCCCCTGAGGATCTGACATTTTGGGATATGATCAGATACGGTATTTTATTAGTTACGTTCTTAGTTAAGTTATCTGTACTTGAACTCTGAATGTATTATGTACTTGCCTAGCCGTGCATGTATAGGGAAGGTCTGTCTGGATAGAGGAGTTCCCTATGCACGTGGCGGTCTGTTACGCCCAGTTTCTGATAACTCTGATAAAAAAAAAAATATTTAGACCGGTTTTTAAACTCGGGGCGTGACACTACATTAAATACTAGCCTACATTTACAACCTTGTGGGTTGGCATCTCCTTGACATTAATGGTGGTGGTGGCATTGATGATGGAGGTTGCAAGTCTCTTCACCTCCCACAAATGATGTTGAAGTTGGGCCACCTTGACAAGCCCACTTCGGTTTGGGCTAGGAACTTAGACTGAAATTTTTTAAGTCCCTAACACTCTCCCCCACCTAATGCGCAGGCGTTCTCGTCACGTGCTGCTTCTAGAACTCGTCGATAAGTGTTTGGTATTGCCAAAGTGTGTCACCCTTCTCCCAAGTAGCCTCGTCGTAAGGGAGATTTTTCCACTTCACCAAGTACTCTGGGCTTGGTGGCATTCCGCGTCGCCGAATCAGTCGAGTGTCCAGGATGGATTCCGCTTCTTTGTCAAAGGATGTAGTCATGGTCACCGGGGTGCGCTGCGACACGCCACGGTTTAGATCCTCGGCGTCTTCATAGTATTGTTTCAGTTTGCTTTGCTGACATGGAAAACATGATGGATCTTGAGGTTCGCGGGCAACTGCAGTTTGTAGGCAGACTTACCCACATGTTTGACGATGGGGCATGGGTCTTCATACTTGCGCAGCAGCCCTTTGTGCACCTTGCGCAAGACCTTGAACTGCTACGGTAGTAATTTGACCATCACTTGATCACCCACGGCAAACTCCCGAGATTGTCGCTTTTCGTCCGCCCACTTCTTCATTCGCCGAGCTGCTTTCTCCAAGCTCGCCCTCGTAATTTCACCCCTTTCCTGCAAGTTAGAGGTAAATTGGAGAGTAACAGGGTTGCGAAACTGCTCTTCCGCAGCGGCTGTGTGTGGGGCGAGCGGTTGTCGCCCAATCGCCAGCTCGAAGGGACTACAGCACGTAGAGTCACTGCGCTGCAAGTTGTAGGAAAACTGGGCAACATCAAGGTGATGTACCCAATCCTTCTGACTGGCACTCACAAAGTGCCACAAGTACTCCTCCAACAGAGCATTCACCCGCTCCGTTTGTCCGTCCGTCTGTGGATGAAAACTGGTGGAAAAGAGCAACTCAGAGCCCAAGATTTTGAACACCTCGGTCCAAAACTTGCCGGTGAATCTGGGGTCGCGGTCGCTCACAATACTTTCGGGGATCCCCTAAAGTTTGACGACATGGCTGATGAAGAGTCGTGCTGCTTCTTCAGCCGTGCAATCGGTTGGTGCTGTGATGAAGGTCCCGTACTTAGAAAAACGATCCACCACTACCAGTATGAACCCACGCTCCCCCACCTTTGGCAAGGCGGAGATGAAGTCCATGGAGATGCTCTCCCATGGACGGCTTGGAATAGGCAATGGCTCGAGTAGACCGTCAGGTCGCTAGTGTTCAACCTTGTCCTGTTGACACACCAAGCAAGTTCGCACGTAGGCCTCGACGTCTTTGTGCATTCGTGGCCAGTAGTAAGCGGCCTCGAGCAGTGCCAAAGTCCGCTTCTGACCTGGATGACTTGCCCACTTGGAGTCATGACACTCCCTTATGAGCTCGCGGCGAAGGTTGCCCCACTTGGGCACAAATACCCGCCGCCCTTTGGTGAGGAGTAACCCGTCGCCGAGCCAAAACCTTCGTGTTTTGCTCTCCTTGACAAGTTGCACAAGGTTTTGAGCGATAGGGTTCTCGTTGGTTCCTGCGCGAAGTCGATCACGGAGTGTCCCGCGAAGCTGCCACACAGCCGCTAGTTCAGCCTTGCGGCTGAGTGCATCGGCCACGTGATTCTCCTTCTCGGGCTTGTACTGCATCACCATGTTGAACTCCGCCAAGAAATCCTGCCACCTTGCCTGTTTAGGCGATAGCTTCTTCTGCGACTGGAAGTAGCTTGTGGCGACGTTGTCGGTGCGCACCACAAACTTGCTCCCGAGCAAATAATGCAGCCAGGTCCGCAAACAATGCACGACGGCGGTCATCTCCTTCTCTTGGACAGTGTACTGTCGCTCGGTGTCATTGAGTTTGCGACTCTCGTAGGCAATGGGGTGTCCATCATGCACGAGAACATCGCCAATGGCAAAATCTGAGGCATCGGTGTGTACCTCAAAGGTGCGACTGCAGTCAGGTAGTTGCAGCACCGGATCCTCCGTCACCGCCCACTTTAGGTCCTCGAATGCCTCCATGCATTGAGAGGTCCAATCCCACTAGTGGTTCTTCTTCAATAGATCCGTCAGGGGGGGTGCTCTCGCAGAGTAGCCTGCAATAAAACGCCGATAGTAGTTGACGAGCCCAAGGAATGACCGCAACTCAGGTATGGTTGTTGGGGTCTCCCATTCGCAAATGGCTCGCACTTTCTGTTGATCCATGCAGAGTTGTCCCTGGCCTATCCAGTGGCCAATGAAGTGTACCTCTTCCTTTGCGAAGCTGCATTTCTCCTTCTTAATGAACAACTAGTTCTCCCGCAACACTTGGAAGACGGTTCGTAAATGTTCGATGTGTTCCTCCAAGGTGTTGCTGTATATTACGATGTCGTCGAGGTACACGACCACGAAGCGATCGAGATAGGGATGGAACAGCTTGTTCATGAGGGTACAGAAGGTTGCCGGCGCATTCGTCAGGCCGAACGGCATGACAAGGAACTCATAGGACCCGTACTTTGTCACGCACGTGGTCTTTTCCTCATCTCCTTCCGCAATCCGCACTTGATAGTACCCGGAGCGAAGATCAAGTTTGGTGAAGAATTTTGCTCCGCCCAATTGATCAAAGAGATCTGCAACCAAAGGGATAGGGTACTTGTTTTTGACAGTTACCTTATTGAGCGCCCTGTAGTCTATACAAAGCCGCAGGCTTCCATCGCTCTTTTGCTTGAACAAAACTGGTGCTCCATAGGGTGCTTTTGACTGTCGAACAAAGCCTGCATCGAGGAGTTCCTTCAATTGCTTTTGCAACTCCTCGAGCTCTGGTGGGGCCATTCGGTATGGCGCTTTTGCTTGCGGTTTGGCTCCTGGCTCGAGCTCGATAGCATGATCCACCTCCCGCCTAGGTGGAAGTTGCTTTGGCAATTTCTTGGGCATGACGTCCTGGAATTCTACTAAAACTGTCGCAACCTTGGTCGAAAGGTCCTCCTCCTTGAGGCCCTCATCGCTCACCTCACAGATTGCCGCAAGGTAAGTCATCTCACCACGGTTCACACCCCTTCGCAACTGTAAAGCAGAGAGGGTCTGGGTGTTTACCGTTTTCTCTTGGCTCGCTAGGACCATGCACGGGGTTGTCTCCTCCATGATGCTTAATGCTCCAAGGTGTGGCATCGGAACCGCCTTTGACGAAGCCAAAAAGTCATACCCAGTATGACTTGGAAGTCGTCGATAGGTGCAGCGGTGAAGTTTGCAGTGCCCTTCCAAGGTCCTACTGCAATTGCCACGCCTTTGGCCACCTCTAACACGGGTTGTGCTTGCGAGTTGATGGCCTTAATCTTACTTGTGTCTTTCTCGAGGGAAAGGCCTAATCGCTTGTGTCACGCCCCGGGTGTAAACCAAAACCCGGGCCCGCCAACAGATCCGCCGTGCACACGGAATTTTTCATGTACACGAAGCGCTGGTAACCTGTTCAGATAGATAATATACAATAAAAGAGCATAACAGAGCTGAACTAATAGAACTAAAAGTAATCTCAGACTGGAATAAACTACAAGCTGACATAAAAGTACAATATACTCCCAGCTCACCATAAATATACAACCAGCTGGCTAAAGCCAGTCCCAAAAGTAAACTAATATAGTCTGAGATACAAAAGGCGTATAATAAAAGTCCAGCTACTCTCACAGTAGGGGTAGATGATCTAGCTAGTCCGCAATCCTCTTATCTCGATCCGCCGCTGAAGGCCCAGCAGCTCCCGCAGACGACTCTGCAAAACACAGGGAAAAAGGACAGAAAACAACAATGGGGGTGAGAACTACTGGATAAACCAGTAGCCTCCCCTAGTGGGTAAAACCTCAAACACTGATACACCCACTAGGACTATAAGAGGCGAAAAGGAAAGAACAGTAGTATGCAATAAAGACTGCTGAAAAAGGAAACTATCACTACTAAGCCTCTAAATGCAGTGCCAAAAGATAACTGTATATATGCAACTGTAAAGCTAACTGCCCAAAGAAACCCAATCAAAGGGCCAGAAAATACTGGCACCGCCTGCTCTGTCATCACTCGCAACTCATCAAGGTGCCCGGTGCTCGGCACGGTGTAAAGCCTACTCCGGAGTGGCACTCGAGGGGAGCGACCCACACGAGTAAAGTATGTAAAGTATCCCTGTATCAAGTATCTCTGTACCAAGTATCTCTGTAACCAATGTCTCACAATAGCAGGACTGGATCATGACTATGATCAAAGTGGGAAATATCCATCCACTAAAGTAACCCTGATCCCCAATCAGATGCAATAGTAATCACAAGTGGGAAACACCATCCACTAAGAAAATCTGAAACCCAATCTGATGCATAAGTGAACATCCGGTCAACCGCCTAATATCCACGGTCGCCGTAACACCCTATAAGTCCAAAATCTGATAAAGTAATCAACAGCTAGCTAACCGCCTCAAGTCCGCGGTTACTACCATGCCCCACAATATATATAATCGAGTCAAACCTGTCCCAGACTCAAGCCTCAACTACACTATCCCAAACCCTGCTGAAACCGAGCAACATATATCCGAATGCGAAGGAGAATAGTGAAACATGGTTTCTCCTAAGTCAAGTCCCAAAGATAGTGTAGCAGTAAATAGTAGCCCATCTAGATGTCCAAACAAGCATGCAAAGGTTCGCATTTAAAAACAGAAGGAAAGTATTGAATATTTATTCAGAAAAAGATAGTTTTATGATAAGACTTTAACATGCGATGATAGGTTACAGCATATGTCCAACAACAGTGTCCCAGTTTATCATAAATGAGCTGTCATATTATTTGTGGGGTTTACTTATGCATTTCATGATTAAAAGTATTGATTATCAGTTTAAAGTCGGGAGTCTCTAATACTCCTAGTGAGATAGTCAGAAATGAGGTAAGCAACAACCACCCACCTCGAAAAACGTGCACAACACACCAAGAAAATACCTGCTGTCCTCTAAGCACACCGTCAGCTGAAACAGTATCCTACAACATCACATAAGTGTACACAATGTAAAAACTACAAGTCTCAAAACAGATTTGCTGTTTTTATAGTCAGCACACAAAACGAGGAATTTCACCTCTGTTCCGAGCTCCTAAAATCCCAGAAAAATTACGGTTGCGTTCTTCGCGAAAAGTAGCCCAAAATCGACTCTTGAATCGCCTCGATATGATATTCCAACGCTGAGAAACAATTCGTCAAAGTCGCCGCTGTCCAAAAACCCAAACAGCAAAAGAGGGGGTCAAAACACCTCGGGAATCGTGCCAAGAAATCTGAATCCAGAGAAACGACCAATACGGAAAACGAAGCCCTACCTCTTAGGAACACACTGGCGAAGAAATCGTCGAAAAAGGACTCCTCTACTGCGCAGGGGACTCCTCGGACTGAAATGCGACGATAACGGGCCAAGATTGGGGAAAAACGAGGCACACTGTAAAATCCGGATCGCCGCTGTCGAACTTCCAGAAAATCTGGGAACGCACCACGAGGTAGAAAATGATGAGATGAAAAACTTCTCTTAAGGTCCCTCCCACTAGTTCTCTCTCTATCTCTCGAAAAACATGGAAAAAGAAGAGAGGGGAGGCCTTTATATAGGCCGATTAGAACAATTGGAAAAATTCCCAATATGTCCTAACTTTCGGGCTGCTACAGTGCGGCCAGGCCCATTTCGGGCGTGAACAGTGCGGCCCGGCCCGGGATTTTCCGGGCGCGCACAGTGCGGCCCGGCCCAGCCCAGCCCGCACACGGGATCCCGCCCCGTCCAACCGGCCGTCCGACCCGGCCCAGGGCCCGCCACGTGTCCGCCAAACAGGCGGCAGCCGTGCGGCCCAACGGGGAAGTGCCACGTGTCCCCCGTGATTGGCGGCGCGGTGGGCGCGCCCGCCAATGGCGCGGCGACACGTGGCCCGCGCCCGACACGGCTGTCGGCGGCCGTCGCCGCCCACGCGCGCCCACGTGCTCCCACGTGCGTAGGGCAGCAACCGCGCGGCTCTGCGTGCGCCATGCGCACATGGGCCGACCAATCCGGGGCCGCCACATGGCGCGCCCCGGTCCACCGTGCACCGCGCACGCGCCGCACCTGCCCGGCATGCCCGAGCTGCCCGCGCCTGCCCCCGCGCGCCGAGCGCACTACACCGGGCCAATAGCGTGCCGCCACGTGGCCCGCCGGTCCACCGTGCACCGGCGGCCTTATTCCGTGGACCGAGAGTGGCGCGCCGGCCCAATAAGCGCCTGCCACGTGTCCCCGGCCGGTCCACAGCTCCCCCCATGCACCATTTTGCGCAGAAAACTTTCGGGGGTCCGTTTTTGGGCGTCCGGACTCCAAAATAAATAAGTAAATAGCCGTTTTCAAGCGTTTTTCCGTGCTGAATCCAAATACGGCCTCTGTTTGGCCCAAAGCCTTCTCTAAAATTCGGCAAATACCTCCGAAGGCCAAACCAACAGTAAATACCACACTGTGTCCAACCGAAGCATCCCTTTGATGCACTGTGGGCCTAATACACCAATAATAGGTGTTTCACACCAAGAATTCACGGGAAAAACTATACGGAATCCTGGACCACTACAGCTTGGCCTCCGCCTCCGCAGTTTCTTTGTTGCGACCCCTGCGCTCCTTTGGGTCGCGGCGTTCTCCCCCACCCTTAGCCTTGCTCATTTTGGGCATTCTGTCGCGAGACGGATCCGCCTTCTCATACTCAGGGAGTTTCTCCACTAAGGCGATTGCGGAGCCCACGTCTTGCACGTTGCGCCCCACAAGTTCTTTGTTCACCCATGGTTGGAGTCCGTCAATTAAGAAGAATAGACGATCTTCTTCCGCCATGTTGGTGATGGACAGCATCAACTTGGAGTACTCCTTGACATACTCCTTGAGAGTCCCGGTATGTTTGAGTCGTCGAAGTTGCCTCCTCGCAAGATATTCGACGTGCTCGGGATAGAACTGCGCCTTAAGCTCGCGCACAAAGTCCTCCCAAGTCTTCAATTCGCATTGGCCCTTCTCGGCCTCTGCAGATCGCCGACGCCACCACAGCATCGCATCGTCAGCGAGGTACATAGATGTGGCCTGGACTTTTTCCTCCTCTTCGTCTAGCCACAGCGCCTTGATGTAGCTCTCCATGTGCCATAGGAAGTTGTCGATTTTCCCCTAAAAGATTGAGGCTCGGGAACACGTACCTTTGAAGCATACCCCCTGTGAGGTTCAGGACCACTCCCCACCGCTTTCTCAAGGATTGTCACCCGTGACTTAAGGTCCTCGACCTCATTGACCCGAGCAACAAGATCCTCGATCAAGGTACTTCGCTCCTCATCTCGCCGAGTAATGGACTTCTGAAGCTTTTGAAGTTCGCAGCGAAAGGTTGTCATTGCAGTAGTAACACTTTCCTCTATGCTGTGAAAGTCATCAAGAAACATTCCAAAAGTTTCGGCCAACTCAGAATATCGTTCACCTATTTTTGCCACGGCATCCTCCAATAGCACGAGACGGTCCTCCAAAGGAGCGTCCTGCCTTGTGATGGCCCGTGGCTCTTTGCTCTTGCCTCGCCTAGGATGCTTTGGAGGTTCAGCCGGAACATTGGTGACGTCTGACATGGTTCCTAGCTCGAACCGACTCTGATACCAACTGTCACGGACTTAAGCTTTTTGCCTAGCAAAAGTTCGTGCGGCGCCCGCCTTCCTGCTCGAATAGGGCAAGCCTTACTCTCTGTTTGCTAGCCCGGACCTTCGCGCCCTACGACTAAATGCAAAAGTTGAGAAAAGAGAAAGGAGTAGTGATTCCGCAGAAAAAACTAAGTACTCTCTTTACTTAGAAAATAACACTACAAGATACAACTCTCTCTTGTTGATCTTAGCCAACTTTCCTATTTATAGCCTTATGTACAACTCACCTACTAAGCCTACATTAAATACCCACTAAGCCTACATTTACAACCTTGTGGGTTGGCATGACTCTTGGCATCTCCTTGATATTAATGGTGGTGTTGGCATTGATGATGGAGGTTGCAAGTCTCTTCACCTCACACAATGTCTCTTCACCTCCCACAAATGATGTTGAAGTTGGGCCACCTTGACAAGCCCACTTCGGTTTGGGCTAGGAACTTAAACTGAAATTTTCTAAGTCCCTATCAGCGGGCTCATTTTATTTACTCCTTTCATCTATAATTAGCTCCATTGTGTTCTCCATTCACTCTTTTCACATCTCATGACTAGAGAGCTTTATCTATACTCCATTTTCTCCTTCTTCGTCCTCCTTTCTTCCTGCGGGTTGGGAGCAGAGGCACAAGCAGTAGCAGCAGGAGTGAAATCCCAGCAAATTGGGTTGGTTTGGAGCATCTAGCTACGGATGGAGTTCTTGCTCGTGGTCTAGAAAAAGAGAGGAGTCTGTGGATTGGTTACTTTCATCTGGATTGGAGGTTAGTCACTGTGAATTTGAGTTTTTGGAAACGAATTGGTTTTCGTTGATTTTTTTATTGGAATTTTGATTTTTGGTGATTACTGCAGTGTAATTGCTGTGTTCTTCTTCTTTGGAGCAACGGTTACTTCGTTGCTAGATTTGAGGTGGTTTTAGTTTATCGAATACAATGAATCACTTAGTTTGTCTATATGAAATTAATTCAGCTTGTATGCAATCTTGTGGAATTAGCAATAGACGGGATGTTTCTAATGAATTTAAACTCACTGTTAACTGAGCTTCATTGTTGTATACATTGCCATTTTTCATGTACGGTAATTAAACTATTGCCCATCTATCTGAATAGTAGTATTTTATACACTACCTTTGCACTATGCAATCTGAACCTAATATGAGTAGTTATAGCATCGAATTTTGATTACTAATTTGTGCCTGGGTTGTTGGGCAGGGAGTATGGGTAATTTGGATTATTTTCCCATAGGGGATTGGAAGTGAAGCGGGAACCGGCCGTGGGATTATCGAGCAAGTACACCTCAACTCACACAGCACACGAGCGCAGCGGAAACAAGATCTTTCGTAGATGAAAGTAAACGAGAACGATCGTAGAAAACAAGCACGAGAATAACTAAATAAATAAAACGAATAAGAGAATACAAGGACCAAAGATTTACATAGTTCGGCCAACAATGTGCCAACCTACGTCCACGGACAAGACCACCTCAATGCGTTCTTCGATTAATTTACGACACAAAAGTATAAGGAGTAAAATTGGATTACAAGAAACTCTCTCACGGAGGCTCTCCACATTTTTTTCTCTCAATTAAGATTTTTTCAATAAAGCTCTAAAAAATAAAAGATGAATCATAAGAGTTAATATATAACTCTAAAGCCTAATTCTAATAGGAAACGATCTCCACTGTCCATCAAGTTTCCAAATCACTTTTAGTCGTCGTCGATATCCTCTTAAGAATCTTCTTTAAAATATTCCTAAATCATCCCTAATATATCGAGACCGTTCAAATCAACTACTTGGATCGTGGATTTCGTTAGGTCAGGTGAGCCAAAGTCGGTCGAAAATCCGAAAATTTCAACGAGTTACTATTCACTTAAGTTATTACTATATATATATATATATATATATGCAGAATTCAACTTTCATTCTTCTTTTTTAAAAAAAAAAAAAATTCGAAACTCGAATTTCTCGAGTATTACATCAGCATCTGCTGCAATTTCAACAAGCGCTGCACTACGACGCTCAATCACACCGTAGTCGTGGGCGAGGTCGTCATCACTTTCTCGCCTCTCCCATTGCCAGCTATGCCACCAAATGGGTCACGATACCCAGGGCTGTCCTCTCCGATTTGATCCCAACTTCAACTTTTCTAATGCAATGGTTAGTCCTCAACACGCATTTGCGCCAAGTATCTACCATGTGGGTCTTCTCCCAACACTGACTATGTTGAATAATACTGTATTCCACATTGCCTCGCTTCCTTCTACCTTTGACTCGAGCGTATGGTATCCTGATTTGGGCGCCACACATCACAATACCCCAGATTACCAGCAACTTGGATCTGCATCTACAGCAGTGGTGATCAAGTTCAAGTTGGTAATGGTTTAGCTTTGTCAATTTCCCACCTGGGCTCTACTATAATCCATTCTTCATCGAAATCTCTTACTCTTAATAATATTCTACAAGTTTCATCTATTACAAGAAGCCTCTTTGTTGTTCAACAATTCTCTCGTGACAATAATGTTTATTTTGAATTTCACCTTTTTTCCTTTTTTATTAAGGGTCGGACTACGGGAACAATGCTACTCCGCGGACAAGCTAAAGATGGACTTTATAAGCTTCTCATCACCAAGAATAAAGTCTTCTCTCCAGCTACGTACGTTAGCGCTCGTGCGTCGTCTTCTTTGTCGCCCGATCATCTTCGGCATCCAGCTCTTCGCACCGTGTCATTTATTGTGTCTAAGCATGGTCTCCCTGCCATGCACACTCGGTCCCTAGCCTATTATGTGTGCCAGCAATCTAAGAGCCATCGTGCTCCCCTTGCTCCCATGCTTTCTAAGTCATCTACACCTTTAAATATCTTATTTTCATATGTGTGGAGTCCAACCCCCATTGATTCTATTTTTGGATTTAAATATTATGTTATCTTTATGGATGATTTTAACAAATATACATGGTTATTTTCCATGGCTCATAAAAGTGATATTTTAACTATTTTTGTTAGATTTCAGTACCATGTAGAACGTTTCTTTGGTCGCAAAATTAAATCTTTCCACTCCGATTGGGGTGGTGAATACCGGTCTATTTCACGTCATCTTGGCAATGAAGGCATCTATCATCGTCTTTTATGCCCCCACACACGTGAACAAAATGGCATTGTTGAGTGAAAACATCGCCATCTCTTCGAGACAGCCCTTGCCCTCATGGCCACTGCCCTTGTCCCACACTTCTATTGGAATGAAGCGGTATCCACTATTGCCTTTCTCATTAATCGGCTACCTAGCCCGTTCATCGGTAATTTAACTTGAAAAACTATTCAAATCACAACCTGATTACACCTTTCTTTGTATTTTCGTGTGTGCCTGTTATCCTTAGTTATGCCCCTACAATTCGCACAAATTTGATTTCGTTCTCATCTTTGCATATTTCTCGGTTATAGTCGAGCTCATCATGGGTATCACTACCTCCATATACCAACTGGGCAAATATATACTGCCCGACATGCTATATTTGACGAATCTTGATTTCCATTTGTTGAATGCAGGAACCAGTCCCCTTTGTCCAAATCTCCAGGTGTTTGGCTCCCGAGTTTGGACCTTAATGTGTCAACAACTATGTCCGACACACCTTCCTCGGGTACATTGCATGACTCGGGTGATCCGACAATCACCTCTCTCGTACATGAAAATTAGCAGGTTGAAACGCCCATGACTACCACTCCCTCTGATCAAGTGGCTGATAATCAGCTGGGTGCTGCACCGACATTACCTAGCTTTCCACCGGATCCAATTCGTCCTCTCCCCAGGATCCATGATCATGCTCCAATTGTAGATCCACAACGGACACACCACATGGTGACGAGATCTCAAGATGGAACTCGACGGAAGAAGATTCTCACTGCTACTATTGTTATTTCCTGTGAGCCTACGTGCTTTTCTCAAGCCAAAAAGGATCCTGCATGGAGCTCCATGATGGCATCAGAGTTTGATGTGCTTATCCGCACTTGTACGTGGTCTCTTGTACCACGTCGTCCAAGTATGAATATTGTAAGTTGCAAGTAGGTTTTCAAATTAAAATATAAATTCCATTAGACCATTGAGCGGCACAAAGCTTGTTTGGTTGCAACAGGACTCCCCCAGCTGCCTGGTATTGATTTTTCTGAGACGTTCAGCCCAATTGTTAAAATTACTACTTTTGTATTCTTCTTTCTATTGCTGTCACCTCACAGTGGGAGATCCGTTAACTTGATGCCTCCAATGCATTTCTTCATGGCAATCTAGAGGAGATAGTTTATATAGAGCAGCTGCTCGATTTCATGCATCCACATTTATCTCTGCATGTTTGTCTGTTACATCGATCACTCTATGGCCTCTGCCAAGCACCTAGAGAATGGTTCAAACGTCTCAGCTCATATCTCATTAAGTTGCTCTTTTTTGGCTTAAAGACTGATACTTCATTGTTCTATTGCAAGACGTCTCAGTTTGTACCTTTAGTCTTAATTTACGTAGATGATATATTAGTAACCGGCAATGATCCAGGGGGCGTCCACACTCTCATACATTCTTTACAAGCTGAGTTCGCCATCAGAGATCTAGGTGCTGCCCACTACTTCTTGGGTATTGAGCTACAACCCCATCCTGCGGGTTGCTTTCTCACACAGTTCAAATATTTGGATGATCTTCTTCGAAAAAGCAACATGCATAAAGCTAAGTCTGTGAGTACTCCTATGGCTACCACAACTCGACATCCTCTTATCTTCATTACTTTATGATGCTACTGAATACCGACAAATTGTTGGTGCATTACAATATATTACCATGACAAGACCTGATGTCTCGTTCTTAGTTAATCGTGCATGTCAACACATGCATGCACCCACCAAGGCACACTAGGCCCAAGTGAAGAGGATTTAACGGTATCTGAAGGGTACTGCATCTCACGACCTTTTTGTTACGACATTTTGGTGTTGGCATATTTCGTGAGTCAAGTCAGTGAGTTGAGTCGGAGTCTTAAAGGGATCAAATTGTCAAATCAGCCTTTGAAGACTCATTGAAGATTCAACATGAGCCCAAGTCAACTCTCAGGTATGATTAAATATTGATCATGGTGATTAAAGTTCATTTATAATCATTGGAATCAGGAAATTAATGAAAACCGGTTTAGACTTGGTTTTAGGAACTTGGTTTTAACTTACATCTTAAATCAAGTTTGGTTTCCGGTACTTGGTTTGTTTTGGATAAAGTTTATCTCGGAAAAATCAGTTTTTACATTGCGTACCGGAACCACACTTGAAGTTCCTCAAACCCGACACAGAGTTTTCTGAAATTTGTATTGCGTACCGGAACACTGACTCACGTACCGGAACACAATAGAAAAATCTGTGTTTTGCACCATTGAGTACCGGAACATGATAAGTGGTACCGGTACACAATGTTGCCTCGGGAAAAGTTTCCTAAACCGACTCTAATATGCTTCCAAGGGTTATAAATAGATACTTAGGGTTTCTCGAATAGAATGACCAATACCGAAAACACTCGAGAGCAACCCTAGAGGCTAGGTTTTTATCGTTCTTCTTTTAGCCTCTTTTAGGTCAATTCGACGGTTCTTCCAAGATCTATCTTTTGTCGAATTGATCTAAACTTTGCTTAGAATTCTTTCTATGGTTCTTCAATGATAATCTAAGCAAAGGATCACCATCGAAGCCTATATTTCTTATCGGCTGAGTTTGCGTCGTGGATTCGACGTGGCACCGTGGATTCGGTGTGTTGAAGGCGTTTCGTGGATTCGAAACGTGTGCTCGTGGATTCGAGTGGCGTTCGTGGATTCGAACGTGTGCAGTGGACGTGCAATCGGTGGAGCGCAAGGTCCGAAGAACTTGAAGGAGGGGTCGAGTCCGTGGAGTCGGTAATCACCTTGTTATTCTTCAATTCTTAGTGGATTGTTATTGCGTGTTGGTCCCGTGGTTTTTCTCCTGGATTGGAGTTTCCACGTAAATCTCGGTGTGTTGATTTTTATTTTCCGCATTGGTTTTTATTTTTGCACTGAGATTGGTTTTTATAATATTACACCTATTCACCCCCCTCTAGGTGTTTGATAGTACCTATTTAGATCCTTGTGGATCCTAAATAACTCTACAATTGGTATCAGAGCGGGTTTTAGGTTTATCTATCATGTTGGGTGAAAGTGGTAATATTTTTAGACCTCCTCTTTTTGATGGGACCAATTATGCATATTGGAAAGTGCGGATGAGAGCTTTTCTCATCTCAATTGATGAGCGGGTATGGCAAACCGTTGAATACGGTTGGGTGCATCCGGTTGAGGAAGTAGGAAATTCTACTACCCCAAAACCTCGCTCTAGATGGTCTAAAGAGGAAATCGAAAGATCTTCTTACAATGGGAAAGGTATGAACGCTTTATATAATTCTCTTTCCTCGACTGAGTTTACAAGAATTTCCGCGTGTGAAACCGCGAAGGAAATTTGGGATATTCTCAAAATTACACATGAGGGTACTAATCTTGTAAAAATTCAAAAGCTCCAGATGCTTACAAGTCAATTTGACTCTATTCATATGGAAGAGCATGAATTGTTTACAGATTATTACACTAGACTTCAAGATGTAATTAATACATGTGCTAATTTAGGAGAAAAGATCCCGGAGTCGAAAATTGTAAGAAAGATTCTTCGGACTCTTCCGGAACGGTTTAGGGCAAAGGTTACCGCCATTGAAACCGTTAGTCATCCGGATGAGATGAGTGTAGAGGAATTAGTAGGTGCTTTACAAACTTATGAGATGACTTTTCCTACTAATCAAAATTCTTCCAAGTCTTCTTCTAAGCTTACAGGTATTGCATTCAAATCAACAAAGGAAGAAGATGACGAATCGAGTTCCGACGATGAAATCTCTTTGCCGATTTTGAAGAACAATTGGCGCGGATCACAAAGAAATTTCGTCGGAAATTTTGGAAGAATCGAACCGATGGATCTTCATCCACGAAATCATCTAAAGGATCATCGGGTTCTAAATCCTCTAAACTCAAAGGCGTTGCAAAACCTTCTAAAGAAAAAGAAAAAGATGATTTCGAAGGGGAAATCCGATGTTATCGATGCAAAGGCTACGGCCATATTTCAACGGATTGTCCTTCTAAGAAATCATACAAAAAGAAGGCTTTGCAAGCAAAAACTTGGGACGATTCTAGTTACGATGAATCGACCTCAAGTGAAGAGGAAAAAGAAAAATTTGTTGCTTTTCATGCCTCTCAAATTCCCTCTTCTAATTTGTGTTTATCATCTTTAGTCACTGACTCTATTCCTTTGATTTTGCATGAAACATCAACATCCGGAGGAGAGTCATCAAGTGAGGGGGAGTCGGACGAAGAAGAACTCGTTGAGGCATACCAACAACTTCTTGCGGAATCAAAGAAGATGGCCAAGCATATCAAGAAGTTGAGGAAGCAACGACTTGAAGTTCAAGACGAGAATCAAGCTTTAAAGATCAAACTTCATGATCTCGAGGAGGAACGAGAGCTTTTATTGGATAACAATAAAATCCTCCAAGAAAAGTTAAACCAATCGGAGACGAACGCAAAATCATATATGGACAAGATTGGTTTTCTTGAAAAGCAGTTTGAAGAAATTCATGTCACCAACCAAGCTTTGACCAAGCAAGTTCATCAACTTAAATCCGACATACAAAGGCTTTCAACCGGTTCCAAGAAACTTGATTGTATGTCCGGATTAGGTCAAACAAGCAAGGTTGGTTTGGGATTTAAAAAGAACCAAACTGTGAAGGCTTCAAGTTCCACAATAAATTGAAAGAAAGAACTTGTCACCTATGTGGACTTGAAGGACACTTGGTGAAGAATTGCCCGAAAAAGAGAAAGAAAAATCCTTCGGCAACTTCATCTACGGAGCGAACTCAACGGAATCAAAAGACACATCAAGTCAAAGGAGTTCACTCAACCCACCAAAGGTCCGAGCCACAACATCAATCATACAAGTGGATTATTGCGAGGCAAAGACCTAAGGTGGATCAACAGTCAAAGCTACAACCCCCGGGCACAACGAATCAAGACAACCCAAAATCCAGCGATTTTGGATTCGGAAAGGTGATATCTTTCCTTGTCTTAAGTTCTAAATAGCTTATGACTGTATGTAATGCTTTGATTGGTTTTCCCTTCATATTTTTCTTAATCTTTGCATTACATGTTTTTCAATGCTCTTTGTTTTTATACTTTGTTTTTGAACAAAAGGGTTTTTATTGAACAAGTGCATTGAATAAAAAGGGCTTCACGTTCATTCACTCCAAATTAATTTTACTTGGATTATCAACTTGACTCCATAATCATAATCTTGAAGACACTTCATTAGAGGAGTTGTTTAATTGAGCATTGGTTAAATTGACTTTAATTGCATCCTTTCACGCATTTAGAAATTTATTATGCTTTTGATATCATAATATTTCAATGTTGCAATGATCATTTATGTTAATTAATTCATCTTTTAAGTGATCAAAGTCAATTTCTCTCTCAATGATCTCTTGGTATAGTCATTATCTTATTTGATTGCTTAGTCGAGTATGAATGCGAGATCAATTTTTGGTTGAATACCTTATATATTAAATAATTGATAGCCAATTGAGGGGGAGTCAAAGAAAAGTAAAATGCTCAAAAGATGTGGAAAGAGTTACATCCCAATGAGGAGTGTGAAAACTACCACCACATGGAGGAAAAAAAAAGAAAAAGATACCCCATGAATGCAAAGCAAATTTTTGTTTTAAAAATTGTTGATGAAATGCATATTGAAATACTTGACTCAGTCATATTTCATGGTTGGTATAAGGTGGGACTTTTGATAAAAGATGCTCAAAGAGCCACTCCTTCAACAGATTGTCTAGATATATTATCTAACTTATCTGGGATTTCAAACATCTATTGATCTTTGTATTTCATTTTCTTTACCAAAATTGATGATTTGATAAAGGCATTACACATAAGATCAGGATAGATGTGATTGAAGTTGTTCAACTTTAAGTGTTTTAATTTTCATAAATTTTCGTTTCATTTTTGAGTATTTTTGATAGATTTGGTATAATCTATTTCTTGTTGCAGGAAACGATGACTTTTGTTTAAAGTTGATGCGCTAAAGTGCTTACATACTCTTTCTGGTTTTTATTTTTCTAAATTATTCTAATGAAAGAAATTTGGATTGAATGACATCTATGTGAATTCATTGTTTTTCAAAGCACTTAAATGGATTTCTTGATGGTATACAAATCGGTATTTGAAAAGATGACAAAATTTGGATTTGTTTCAAGAAATTTTAGCTTTTTGGCTCTGTTGTTCCGGTACCTGGAAATCCAATCCGGATTAGAAAATCCAATCTGGATCCCGAATCATGAAAATCCCTGTTTTTCACTTGCGTACCGGTACTACCTTTTTAGTACCGGAACTACATTGCGGATCCGGATCACCCCCTGTTTTACAATCCGGAACCCGAACGAAGGATTTTCGGTTTTTGCATTGCGTACCGGTACGCGACTACTTGTACCGGTACACGATTCCAGATTTCTTTATATTCCGAAATTCATGTGTTTTATTTCATCTCTCCCATTTCAAAACACTCCCTCTCTCTCTCTAAAACATCTCTAAGGGTATTCTCTTCAAGATTAAGAGATTTGTTGCTCTCATTTGTAAGTTTCTTCATTAATCTTGCCTTCTTTAACTTCAAAACCCTAGTTTTTAGGTTTTGATGTTGTTTTTAGAGATTTTTGAATAGATCTTTGCTTCTAATGAAATCTCTTGCATAAATTACCCTTAACTCATGTTTAGAACATATTTGGTACATCTCTATGCAATTAGATTCATGTTTTCATGCTTATTTGCTTGAATCTAACATTTTCATATGTTCTTAACATAGAAAAATTGAGAATTAGGGCTTTTGATGTAAATGGTTTTAAATGATGAATCATCAATTGTGACATGTTTAGAATGTTTCTTAGACATGTTTAAACCTTTCTATATGATCAAATCATAGTGCATTGTGTTCTTTGTAGGAAATGGCTTTTTCATGGCTACTTGCACTGGTGATTTTGATGGCCACTGGAAGTGGACGTGGTCGCGGTTCTGGAAAGAAAAAGGCTACCAAACGATCACGAATGAGGATTCGACAAGCTCAGATTCTGAACATTCCTCAGAATATGAAGAAGAAACGGTTCAAGGAAAGGGGAAAGCACCTATGGCTCCAAGGAAAAAGAAGGGTGCGGATTCTCCTCCGCGTAGAAGTACCGGTGGACCGGTAATACGCGAGCGCTCTCAACGGAGATCTAATGTTGATGAAAGTGAACAGCATGTAAGTGCAAAACGTCGTGCCAGATTTGCAAACCGTACATGCATTGGAGAGCGTCACGTGAATTTCAACGAGCTATGTCGTGAGGTGCCAGACTTTGCAAGGCTCTTGGAACGAAGTCATATTCGGCCACTTGGCAGAGTTCAACCAAAGATGGGTTTTTGTGTTGAGATCATCAGGGAATTCTATATGAGAGCTAACATACTCCAAAAGGACCATGACACAGGGGCTTTTATCATTGAAACAACAGTTAGAGGCGTCAAGTTTGACATTACTCCAGCAGTAATTGGGGCAAACCTTGGACTAGCTGTTGATACTTCTGGTCTTTACTACACAGATGGTGATTTCCAGCATGACACCCATTGGGACACTGTTGTGGATTCAATTTGCAAGTCAGGGACACACTCAAATAGGTCATATGTTGAATCAAAGGACCTAAAACCAGAATATCACATTTTGTCCTTAATCGTCTGCTACAACTTATTGCCTACAATGGGGACCAAAAGGATTCGATGGGATCGATTGCTACTTCTCTTTTTCCTTGGTCACCCGGAAAGTGCAAATGGAATCAACATCAACATTCCATTCTTAATTTGGCAGCAAATGGTACATGTTATTGAGGGATCAAGGCAACGTGATCTTCTACCGTTTCCAATCTTGATTACTCGTATTCTGGAAGATCACGGTGTTGACATTTCTTGTACCAAATTTGACTACGGCTTAGGCTCAATTGATGGAATCACGTTAGCCAAGTCAGTTAGCACTTTGAAGACATTTGGGCATACAAAGGGCTATGCAAGCGAAGCAACTACGAGCGCACCGCCTCGCCAAGAATCTCCTGAACCAGATGAAGTGGTAACTCTTCAGTCTTTGCAGAAAAGGATGGAGCAAGGCTTCAAGAAAATCGAGGATGGTTTAAAGAAGATATTCGAAATCCTTGGGTGCAAACACGACGATGTGGTCACTGGAGCAACTGCACCGAGTACATCTCATGGACCTACATCACATGAGGACGATGATGATTCATATCAGGATGAGTGATTTCTTTGCCTTCTTGTTTTTGGTTTTTAGTTTCTTTTCACTTTGTGATGAACAAGAACTCTAATGGGCATGTAACTATGAACTTATCCTTCTAGTATGTTTCTTTTTGTCTATTTTGACTGTTTGACAATTTGTGACAAAAAGGGGGAGAACAGAAAATATTGATTGAATCACAAAGGGGGAGAACATAGATGCTCAAGACAGGGGGAGAACATAGAAAACGGGGAGAACATGGAGAACGTGGAGAACATGGAGAACATGTTGGAATGCTCAAGATAGGGGGAGATAAAGAAAAGATTGAAAGAGCCAGAACCAAAAGAAAGACGGATCAAATGTAGGATTTTAATTTCTAACGACTAACATTTGATTTTGTTTGGAGTTTTGTTTTGCAGGAATTACATCACTTTAAGACTCCAAGTCCTAAGTCATAGAGTATGTTCTAGGACTGTTTGGTTCAAATGTAATTTTGTATTTATTGGATCTTTCACGCAAAGAAAATCAATGTTTTGGTGATGACATTGAATTTCGAATTTTTGGTTTAAGATGAGTGACTTGAGCGTTTTTATGTATTTTTGGGTTTTGTCACGAAATTGCCAAAGGGGGAGATTGTTACGGCATTTTGGTGTTGGCATATTTCGTGAGTCAAGTCAGTGAGTTGAGTCGGAGTCTTAAAGGGAACAAATTGTCAAATCAGCCTTCGAAGACTCATTGAAGATTCAACATGAGCCCAAGTCAACTCTCAGGTATGATTAAATATTGATCATGGTGATTAAAGTTCGTTTATAATCATTGGAAACAGGAAATTAATGAAAACCGGTTTAGACTTGGTTTTAGGAACTTGGTTTTAACTTACAACTTAATTTAAGTTTGGTTTCCGGTACTTGGTTTGTTTTGGATAAAGTTTATCTTGGAAAAATCAGTTTTTACATTGAGTACCGGAACCACACTTGAAGTTCCTCAAACCCGACACAGAATTTTCTGAAATTTGTATTGCGTACCGGAACACAGACTCGCGTACCGGAACACAATAGAAAAATCTGTGTTTTGCACCATTGAGTACCGGAACATGATAAGTGGTACCGGTACACAATGTTGCCTCGGGAAAAGTTTCCTAAACCGACTCTAATATGTTTCCAAGGGTTATAAATAGATACTTAGGGTTTCTCGAATAGAATGACCAATACCGAAAACACTCGAGAGCAACCCTAGAGGCTAGGTTTTTATCGTTCTTCTCTTTAGCCTCTTTTAGGTCAATTCGACGGTTCTTCCAAGATCTATATTTTGTCGAATTGATCTAAACTTTGCTTAGAAATTCTTTCTATGGTTCTTCAATGATAATCTAAGCAAAGGATCACCATCGAAGCCTATATTTCTTTATCGGCTGAGTTTGCGTCGTGGATTCGACGTGGCACCGTGGATTCGGTGTGTTGAAGGCGTTTCGTGGATTCGAAACGTGTGCTCGTGGATTCGAGTGGCGTTCGTGGATTCGAACGTGTGCAGTGGACGTGCAATCGGTGGAGCGCAAGGTCCGAAGAACTTGAAGAAGGGGTCGAGTCCGTGGAGTCGGTAATCACCTTGTTATTCTTCAATTCTTAGTGGATTGTTATTGCGTGTTGGTCCCGTGGTTTTTCTCCTGGATTGGAGTTTCCACGTAAATCTCAGTGTGTTGATTTTTATTTTCCGCATTATTTTTTATTTTTGTACTGAGATTGATTTTTATAATATTACACCTATTCACCCCCCTCTAGGTGTTTGATAGTACCTATTTAGATCCTTGTGGATCCTAAATAACTCTACACTTTTTCTTCGGCGCGATTCTTCACTCGACCTCCACACGTTCAGTGATGTCGACTGGACCTGTGAGGACCCGAATCCCCGCGATAGGATTACTGTTGGATCAGCAGCTTCTGGAGCCTTATGTTGAGTGTTGGAGGTGTTTATGTGCAAATTAGACACAAGTGATGGACTCAGTGTAAAAAATAGATCACGAGTGTATTTGGATACCCCACCAAATTTTAGAAGTGGAATTGGACAAAACGGACATCGGATTTGGACTTAGCGCGCGAAAACGATGGAAATCGGCTACTTGGTTGTATTTTTCTGAGTCCGGACGGCCGAAAACGGACACCCGGAAGTTTTCTAGTGTTTTTGGTGCACATGGACCGGTGGACTGTCGGTGTGCCACGTGGCGGCTTCTGATTGGCGTCGTACGCCACATGGTAGCGCAGGAGGCGTGGTGCAATGGGCCTGGCCCACAGGCAGGCACGCGGGTGAGCGCGGTGCGCGGGGGCGGCGTGCCACATGGAGGCTTCTCGTTGGCTGGCTCTGGACAGGTGGCGGCAGCTGGGTGGCTGGCGCAGCAGGCGCGGTCCATGGACTAGCGCGGTAGGTGCCTCGGGCTGCGTGCATGTCAGGTGGCAGGCGGTGCGGCGTGGGCTAGCAGGCGTGCGTTGATGCGCGGGTTCTCGGGCGTGGGCGCCCCACGCGTCAGCATGGGCGCGGGCCACGCGGCGCAACGCGAGCGGCCGAGTCGGCTGTGCGCTGTTCGGGGGCCACGTGGCGCTTCCTGGCGATTTCGGGCACAGTCGGATGAGCTTCGTGCGATCGGGTTTTCGGCGCCCGAAAGATTCTGGTGCCCGAAACCGGGGATATAGAGGGGATTTCTTCATTTGTTCGCCCCAACCTATAAATAGGCCCTCTTCCTCTCCGTTTTTCCGTTTTCTGAGTTTTTCGAGGCTTTTCTCTGAGGGATTTCTTCAGTGAAGTTACTCCCCTCCCTCTTCCCCACTCTTTGATGGATTCCCGAGATTTTTGGAGGCCTCGGTATCGGCGTTTTTTGCGACGCGGCGCACTTCGACGCTCCTTTGATTTTGGGCTTCTACCGTCGTTTTTCAGTCCGAGAGACCCCCTGGACTACCCCGATGGATTTTTGAGCTGATTTTTGTGGCATCGCGTTTATGAGAGTCTTCGATTTTCTTATTGATCACTTCACCTCATTTTGGGTTTTTGGCACGGTTCCCGAGGCTTTTCTGTGACCCTTTGTACTGCTATGAGGTACGGGACAGCGGTGGAGTATTGTTGGATTTTCTCGGTCTACGAGCATCGAAATGAGGCGTTTAAGGACTCGATTGATATCTACGCTTCGAGAGGAATGCACCCGTATTTTTATTGGAATTTTTGGAGGATTCTTAGAAGGTGATAATTATGCTTCTTTCGGACTGGTTTCCTACAGATTTTTGTTCGTGGATACTTCGGCTTACTGCGTTGTTATATTTATATCTTGGCCTACAGGTATCGGAACGGAGTGTATAAATACTCGTTTTGAATCTACTCGTCGCGAGGATCGCAACCGTAATTTTTCTGGGATTTTTGGAGGATTGTACGCAGGTAAAAATCCCCCTCTTCTCTGCTGGTTTGTAAAAACAGCATGGGCTGTTTGGGTGTTGTGGGGTATTGATTATTGTGTTGTGGTTGCGATGTTGGTTGGAGCAGAGGCTTGTACGACTGAGTACCGAGGGTGCAGTTTCAGCGGATTTTGGATAGCGTGTGACTACACACTTCACCGACTTCGGCTTTGCCTGCAGAAAGCGTTTCAGGTGGGTTGCTTCATCTCCAGAACCGGTGGACGGTTCTCTAATTCTATATGTTAGAATGTATGCATGTTTAGGGTACATTGTATGTTATTGAGAGGTAAGCTAGTAAGGATGATTGTATAAGAAAATTGCAAGATTAATATTCATGTTAAATATTATTGAGGACTTGCAATATTTGGATATCCATGATAATGAATAGTAAAAGCTTACCTAAGGAAATTTACCCTATGTGATTGTTAGCATGCATGTTTAATTGTACAATATCTAGCATCGAGATGGAAGCTTGAGGAATGGCCTAGATCATGTAGATTGATATACTATAGTAGTGATCTTGTAGCATGCCATGTTGCACATAGTCTTTTATGATATGATTCGATGGGGTAGGATGCTATATCTATGTGCGGGTATCATTCTGATGATTTTTGATGGACCATGGATTATGGACGGGTATAGCGGATTAGTGGTTTTGGCAGGTGGTGCTACTATTTGTTATATTACCTTTTATCTTCCTTGAGAATATTTGCATGCTTGTATGGACATCTAGATAGGCCATCATTTTTGCTACACTATCATGTTGGAATCTAACTTAGGAGAAACCATGTTTGTTCTTTCTCATTTTTTTTTCTAGATTCTAGATTTTTGTTGCTCGAGTTTGAGCAGGGGCTTGGGATAGTGTAGTTGAGACTTCGAGTCTGGGGCAGGTTGGGTTTGTTTGTGGATTGTGGGTATTGCGGCGACCGCCGATGTTAGGCGATTGGTCGAGTGTCGGTTGTACTTGATTGTAGATGGCAGGATAGTGCGGCAACCGCGGATATTGGGCGGTTGACCAGATTTTTACTTATGCATCAGATTGGGTATCAGATTTTCCCTAGTGGACGGAGTTTCCCACTTATTGAGTACTATTGCATCTGATTGAAGACCGGAGTTTTCTTTAGTGGATAGGCTTTCCAACTTTGATCAGAGTCGTGATCCAGTCCTGCTGTTTTATGATACTTATGTTGCTGGTTACTGAGATACTTTACTCGTGTGGGTCGCTCCCCTCGAGTGCCACTCCGGAGTGTGCGACAGCCAGGCTTTGAGTCCTTGAGACTCTTTTTTTCATCGGTGTTATGCGTTGGCCAGCATACCCAATACGGCAGGTTAGCAAAGTTAGCAAAGTCTAGATAATGTCTAGACTTCTCCGCTGTTACCAGTTTACCGATTAGCTTGTATAGATTCTTTTTATTTTCCCCATTCATAACAATCTTAGCACTCTTTTTCACCTTAACAACTCCATCTGAAATGCTAATAGAATATCCAATAGAGTCAAGAGTACGAAGTGATATAAGATTCAACCTGAGATCCGCAATATGTCTCACATTCGTTAACGTTCTCACTACACCATCAAACATCTTTATTTTCACCGTTTTGATAGCAACAATCTTGCAGTTAGTGTGATTACCCATCATAACATTACCATCTTCACAAAATTTGTAAGTATCAAATAAAGACCTGTCTGGAGTCATGTGATAAGAACAACCCGAATCCAATATATCCAGTCACTGAGAGATTCTGAACCTGTTGAAACCATCAAAACAACCTGACTAGTGTCGCCGGCTACACCCGCCATATTAATCTCCACCCAATCTTCGTCGCTCATCGATGTCAGCTTTTTCGATTTTCCGAGCAATGCCTTATGAAGGCCCTATTGTACCAAAAGGACTTTAACTCTTTTTTTTTTTCAAAGACCGAATTTTTTTTTACCGTTAAATTTCTCCACCTCAAACTTAGATGATGAGACCTTTGACATCTCTGCTGTAGCGCGAACTTTAAGCTCTGATACCACTTCTTGGAAATTTGATGGACTGTCCGTTATGCGCTATCAACATAATTGCACGAAAAATAGAGAAAACCAAAATTTCGATAACAAAAATAAATGTGAAAAAAAATTAAGATTTTTACGTAGTTCGGCAACTGCCTGTGTCCGCGGGAAGAGCGAGAGATATGTATTCCACTATAAGAAGAAACAAAAGAAATACAAGCTTACACCTTGTGTCTTCTCCGAATAAAAAAACCAAGAGCGTTATAGAAAACCCCACCTTTCTCTTGTTCCAACGAAAAACTCCAAGAAAATAACTGATAAAGAGATTTTCGTAAACCTTAATCAAAAACCAAATTAAAGAAATATATAAATTTCTGACTAAACTCTTTTATGTTGTTGTTTCGAGTAATCCAAACTGCTCAACCAACTGGTCGAGAAGCTTCGCTCCGCTGCCGAACCGAACGCCGCATGCGAATCGCCGTGCACCTTCTCTGAATTGTCGTTGCCGTACATGCTTGAATCCCCAGCCACCTTTTAATTAATTAGGGCGTTAATTAATTAGTCTCCTGCATACCGTACAACCTCAAAAGAATCGATACTTTTAATTAGGCCGTACTTCCCGGCACCTTCGTGCACTAATTAATTAGCCTGATATGCATTCTAATTAACTTGGCCCATCGGCCGCCTCTCTCTTCTTCATTCGCCGAAGTGCATCCATGCATATATATAATGCATAATGAAGCCGGTCAAAGAGGTAACCAATCCTAATTAGATTAGGACATATATAGATAGACAAAAATCTTGCACCAACAGAAATTATTTTTAAGATCAAATAATATATTACATACATCTAATCTATATCATAACCAAGTTAATCAGTTAATTAAATTTGACTCAATCCAAATTCAAAAGAAGGCATAAATCCGTAACAATATAGAAATGTGAATAAGTACTAGAATAAGAACTATAACCCATGATAATTCACTATTCCTACCGGCTGAATATCTATAATATTAATTCTATTACTTCACGAATAACTTTTAATTCTATTCCAACTTAAGTTGAATGGTTATTAAAAGTATGAAAGATAACGGGAATACTACAAACTGTGAACCAAACGGACGCTAATAATATAGTTAATCCTGGGTTAGTTAAAAAATTAATTGAGCTACATAACTGTCTCTACGGGGGTTCGAAGGGTTACGAGGATCGACTTAATATATATAGTCATTTGATTAATTAATTAAGTTCTTTATGGGCCAATGAGCTTATGGCTTACCAGCTAGGCTCTTTGGGGAGTTGTGATTAAAATAAAAGGCTTGTTGCACTCTGTACAGATTCTGAAACAGTTAAGAGCTGTAACTGAGCAATGATCAGAGGAGCTTAAGGTTTATTAGCAAACTCTTAGCTGTGTTTGCTTAGGTTTTGATTAAGATTTTGGTGCAAGTTGCCCCATGTTACCATGCATGGGTGAGCATATATCTATGAGGTGGGCACGAGTTACAAACGCCTCGATTAAGTAGCTAGAGGTTACTTCAACATGTGCATATATAGTTTGAAGAACATGGAAAAGTAATGAAAAGAAAATTGCAAGTTATCTATGAATTACGGACACTTTTATATATATCAAGACATACCATCAATGTGTGGTTGAAGCAGTTCCATAGCATCCCATATATATATATATATATATATATATATATAAAAGATGATAGATATTTTGGCTTCGATTAAGTAGCTAGAGGTTAGTTCAACATGTGCATATATAGTTTGAAGAACATTGAAAAGTAGCTAGAGGTTACTTCAACATGTGCATATATAGTTTGAAGAACATTGAACAGTAATGAAAAAAAAATTACAAGTTATCTATAAATTACGGACACATTTATATATATCAAGACATACCATCAATGTGTGGTTGAAGCAGTTCCATAGCATCCCATAAATATATATATATATATATATATATATATATATATATATATATATATATATATATATATATATATATATATATAAAAGATATAGATATTTTGGCTTTTATTTTGATGAATACATATAATATTTTTTTTGGACAATATAAATAAATTTTGTATAAAAAAAATTTCTTATTTTAAAAAATATATAAATTAGTCGTATGAGAAATATAACAATATTTTAATCAAATTAATATATTATATATAATAAATACATATTATTATGTTTTATTAGTGATGTTCATGCTATGTTTGTGACTTGATTTTTTAAAAACTGTCGAGTTATTGAATCGACGCGATGCCTAGCAATATTCATAAAAAATCCTAATATTCATCTAGATATATATTGCCCAATTACATAAATTGCACGATTTGGCAATTTAATTATTTGAATTAATAATTTGTTCAAATAGTTATTAGTTACTACGATGATCATGATATATCTATTTATAAGAGTTAGGCAACTGTGCCGTTGAAAGTAGGAGGGTTTTTGTACTTTCGTGTTGTTTTCATTGATGGATGCGGCATTCGATTTCACGGTGAATTATTTATATTAGACATAATTTATAATATTGAAATTATTTAAAAATTAAATTTTTTAATTTTTTTAATTTTGTCTGTCTAGTGAACGAGTTATTTTAAATGAACGACTCAAAATAAAAATTTTATAAAAAATAATAATAAAAGACCTAATTTTAAATCAAAAATATTAATTTTGTTCTTGATCAAGTAGAATTTTTTATTAAAATTTTATCTAATTTGAATTGTTATATGTTGTTGAATTTACATACGTAATACATCTGTCATTATTATAGTTATTTTGAAACTCTTTTATTACTTAGCAAATAGTGTGAAAAAAATTATAAAATTTAATTTTTAGATAATTATAATAATATAGATCATGTCTAATAAAATCGATCATCGAATTAAATATTATATCATAAAAAATAAATTAAAAATATGAAAATTTTGTGCCTTCGAAAATAGAAAAGACATACTCCTATTTATAAATAGAAAATACTTGAGAAGCAGCACATTTACTTACAGTTTGTTGTCTTGTTGATAGAAGCGCAGTGCTTTACCATCATTTTTTTTCTTTTTTTTTTTTTTTTTTTTTTTTTAGAAATCAGATATTTAATAGGATAACAAAATATAATGATTGATAATGAAAGTAACTTCTTGTGTAATAATTAATCTCATTGGTCCAGTTCCTCACTTACAGAGTTACAGCAATGCAATGGCATCACGTGAAGCCCAACTCAAACAAAGCTGCTACCCCCACATGGTCAAAGCGACAAGAGCAAATAAATAAGCTCCAAAAGTTAAGAGCCTTGTCCCCTATGCAGTGCTTCTCATCCAAATTCGTGCAGGTGGGGAAGCGTGTTGCATGTGGGGTGTGGAGTGGCGCGACGCAGCTCCCACTCCCATGCACGTACGCACGTAATATTGACCAATTATTTTATGCACAAATAGGGTAATATTATATCAGAAATGCACTTTCCCATCCTTTTCTTTTGCTCTCTCTCTATTTAAGCAGCACCAATACCCTTCAAACCAATAACCAAACCAACCAAACCAACAAAGCTTACAAGTGCCAAATTAAAAAGCCTCCTTTTTTTGTTTCTCTTCTCCTGTTTGTGTCATCAAAGCAATTTGTTTCAACTATGAAGCTCAGGAGCCATGGGAAGCTGCAGAGAGGAGGGATCAGCAGATCCCTCAGAGAGCACAAGTCGCGACTCTACATCATCCGACGATGCGTAGTCATGCTCCTCTGCTACCACGACTGATCGATTGTGATCTGAGTATCAGGAGTGTTAGATCATTGGTTCTAATCATTAATTCTAAAAATTCAAATTTTTAGAAAGTTATAATCAATTCATTTAAAGCGTGCAGACACAACGCCTATAGATTTTAATTTTGATTCGGTCCAATCAACCTCACGCCACTTCGAAGTCTTTTGCCACAGAACAGAGTGCATACTAATTTTTTTAAGCCAACAATGAGTTCTAAAATTGCAGCACCCGATGAGCCTGCTCAATCCACTACATTGATCCGTCAGAGCATATCATGAGTTTGAACATCGCGGCTCGAGCAAAAGGGGTTTTAACTGTTAAAAGATATGAGAATGCTCCATTGAGGTCGACCCATGCAGTACGAATTTGAATGTTGCGGATATATACATACACACCTAATTAACCATCCTAATAATAATCTTTTTTTCTTCTTTTCTTTTTTTTCTTTTTTTTTTCTCCCTTTTTCCGTCGATATGATGGTGTTTTTGTACCATGCAAATACTAGTTTCTTTCTTTCTTCTTCCTTTTTTTTTTTTTTTTTTTTTTTTTTTTTTTTTTTGACTCTTGCCTTTAGGTATAGGCAAGTGTGTGCACTTTGAGATTGAATTGGGATCAAATTTTACTCTTGTATAAACTTAAGAGTGAAAGAGGGAATTAGTAATAAAGAAAGGTTCAAAAGGAATTTAATTATTATCTTTTCCACGCTTATTTGCGGGAGTTGATATATATTCTTTTTCTCTCTCTTCTCTCTTCAAAAGGAATTAATCACCAAATCAATTTGTCAACAGTACTCTTGAAACGTGGAATCTATAAGTAATTCATTGGCATACATTATTAGTACTGTTTACAGTTTTCGTTCTCAGAAGGCACGTGATTGGCCAAAGCATGTACAGCTGGCCATCATTGTACAGTGGAAGTACTTTCCCAAAAATTTATTAGTTACTACCTCTGTACACTTCAAATGACGTATACATTAATTTTACATCTAATTTATTTTAAGATGAATGTTTATCTATTTATCATTTTGAAGTATCGAATAAAATTTATTTTATTCTAGAATAGATGAAGTGTAAGATATAAATTATATTTGGGTATACATCTAATATTTTTTAAAATTTATTGTATAAAATTATAAAAATTAAATAATAATTGTAGTGAAGTTGGTTTTAGTTCTAATAGGCCAGTAAAGCGGCTGTTAGGTTTTTCAAAGAACATCCGAAAAAGCATTTTTTTTGGCTTAAAAAATAGTTTCTGTTCGTTTCATTTCAGAAAAAATAATTTGTACTTTTTTTTTATTATTATTATTTTAATTTTTTAATTCAGAAAATAAAATTTGTAGAAAGAATAGTGTTTTCCATAATTTTTTTTTCATTTTTTTTTTTTTTTATGATTTCTGAAGGAGACAAAAACGCTTCCTAAAGTCTAAGCTAGGACAAAATATTCGTTGATGTTAGATGTGTCTCGAAATTAAAAATTATTTTGATTTTATATTTTTTATTTGCCGACGATTTTGTGGTGTAATGATACAAATTTAATAATTTTTTTTTAAAAAAAATTTAAATGTTGTGGTGGAACCGGAGCGCTCGGCCAGACGGATCCGGCGTTGGAGGCCCACGATATGAATCAGATTCAATAAAAAAAAATTCATTAAGAATATACATATATTTTTTAATCCTTAATTAGTGAGATCGAATGATTGGATAAAAAATATTTTGTATTTTTTTTTTTTCATGTAATAAAATGATTTCGATAAGAAAAAATCATTAAGAATATACATATATTTTTTAATCCTTAATTAGTGAGATCGAATGATTGGATAAAAATTATTTTGTATTTTTTTTTTCATATAAAAAAATTGTTCTTCTTCGTCTGTAAATTTTTTTTTCAATTTTTTTTTTTATATAAATTTATGTATTTTTTATTTTATCGTGCATTTAAGGTTTATTTTTATATGGTGATCATTTTTTAACTACGTTTTTGTTTCTACATTCGTAGTAGCAGTTGAAGCTTAATTACTTTCTACAGCTGTGTTCGAGTAAGAGGAGGAATTTAATTGGGTGTTTAATTAGTAAATTTACAAGATGAATGGTCTAAATTTTTTTTAATATCTATTAGTCCATCACTACGCTGTTGCATAATAACTAGCAAGAGAAAGTCTTATTATAAGAAAGCATTTTAGATGCTTCTGAAAAGCCTCTTCAAGCGTTACTATAATATAATAAATACTGATATTTTAAAAAATATTATTATTTTTTTAAATATTGGATCTCTTTCTATATATATATATATATATATATATATATATATATATATATATATATATATATATATACACACACACACACACACAGACAGAGACACTAGAATACTAGTAACAACACGGAGCCCCACCGCCCGCGGCCCAGCTACCCCCCTGCGGGCCTCCCCTTCCCCTCCCCCTCCCTCTCCCTCTAGAATATATAGAGAGAGAGAGAGAAAGAAAGAAAGAGTCCGGTTGCTATACTATTAATAGTATCAAGTCATTGGTACTATTAAATTTAATTTTCTACATTTAGATCAACTCTTTTAATTATTTTCACTCGTTAGATTTTATTATTTTTCCAACCACCTATTAAACCCAAGGGGCCCACTATCATCTCAACCACACATTTTTTAATTTAAGGGTTAAAAATTTAATAGCACTAATAACTTGGTACTATTAATAGTATTCCAGCCCCCCCCCTCTCTCTCTCTCTCTCTCTCTCTCTCTCTCTCCTCTCTCTCTCTCTCTCTCTATATATATATATATATATATATATATATATATATATATGCTAGAATCTATACCTATCTATTATTCTCTCTATTTCTTGCCACGTAGTAAAATTTTCTTTAATTAAAATTTTTTCGATTCTTCTCACTTCCAATTCCTAATGAATTAATTGTAAACTCTTCCCATTCCCAACCCTCTATGAATTAATTATGGACTCGAAACCTAATGAGCTATTTATACACCTAAAATTAAATTCTACACACGACTCACACTCAATCATAAAAACTCAATTGAAAATTTTTCGATTCTTCTCATTCTCAACCTCCAATGAATTAATTGTGGACTCTTTCCATTACCAACTCCCAGTGAATTAATTGTGGACTCGAAACCCAATGAGTCACTATTAAGACCAGAATTTGCGCCTCCTATGGGAGCAAAACGTGGCGGATACTGTCGGCCGACAGACATCAACCGACAGGAGAATGCGTCAGAAGAAGAAGACCAGTAGACGTGGGGAGATGCGACAAACGACGTGCGCCATCAACTGAAAGTATCAGCCGACAAGAAGAGCAGCCGACAAAAGGATCGTCACCTCAATCCAAGGTCAATTTCGGCTAAAGAAGGATATCAATTCGCCCAGTCAAGCGACAAGAAAGGTAAAAGTCTGAGTCAAATTTCGGTTGCTCAGACCGAGATTCAGGCACAAATCCCGCAACTAACCCGAAGCAGCAAGGAAAAGGGGTTGGAAATGGGACAAGTATAAATACCCGAATCATGTTGATAATTCAAATTGGCGCATAATAATATGGTTCAGGATGTGTATAAATATACCCGAACCATCGAAGGAAAAGGGATCCGGTAACCTCGTAAGCCCGGTACCACCCCAACTTCTTTATTTATTTAGAAGTAGGTTAACTTAACTTTTCATATATGCATTTACTGCTTTTCTAGAAGTAGGCTTACTTGTAATCCTTCTATCCCTATTTTCTTCCTTATATTTTCTTCTCAAAATCAATATAAAGTGTAAACCGACTTATTTGGCCATGTCTTTATTTTGCGCATTTAGATTGTAAATCGGCTCATCGGCAGTGTTTTTATTTACTTTTTTTGTGCCTCAAAGTTATAATCGGCTCCTTAGTCGTACATTTATTTCTTTACCTGATTCAACTATTTTAAGTCAAAACGGGTGATCTCTCTCTACCTCCGTAAATTCACTTCGGATGTCATCGGTCGTCGTGATCGTAAGAGTTACCAGAGAAAAACCCGACCGAGCGAATCCCTCCTTTGGAGCAACCTTGGTGTTCCTCCTAAATCGATCTAGGTCAGGAAAAAGGAAATGTGATCAAGCATCTAAGTTTGGATTGACTCAAGACCGAGTCGAGATGTTGTCTGAGGTAATGAAACCTTATGCTAGGCCTTGTGCTTTTAAAAACATATAAGCTTTACTATAGGGTTATTTACAAAACTATAGGTTTTTAGCCCTAAGATGAAAAGATGTATGATTAAGATGATAGTGGGTCTCTTGGGTTTAATGGATGGTTGGTGGAGTAAAATGATCTAAGATATGAAATTAATCAAATGGATAGAGATCTAATAGTAAAAAAACTTACAAATATAAATTGTTTGGTACTTTTAAAAGCATAGTAGCCGAACTCATATATATATATATATATATATATATATATATATATATATATATATATATATATATATATATATATATATGAGTAGAGCTTATATACTCTCAAAAGCATAAGTCCAACTATACTTATAAATTTTTTACCATTGAATTTGCATTGGGAAATGTGCTTTTGTAAAGTTAACTAAAGAGAGAGAGAAAGAAAAAATAAATAACGCAAATCTTAATACAAATCTAATGGTACAAAATTCATAAGCATGATTTTATTTGTGCTTTTGAATATATATATATATATATATATATATATATATATATATATATATATATATATATTACTTGGGCCCGTTTCTAAATAATATAATAAAAAAATTTATTTATTTATAGTTGGTAGTACACGACTCTATTCGGTTAGACGGGTTACAAGGAGATTCGATGAAGATTTGATTACAAAAATTGTCTTTCGGTTTCCCTTGTGGAATGAGGTTATTGATTAATTGCCAGGTAGCTAATCAACCACGTACATTAATTAAATAGAACTCAACTATGAGTATGTATGTGCTCAGTATATTCTTGATGCAAGGGGTCCCAATGCCCCATGCAGATATTAACATATATACGTGCGTGGAAGCCGAGGACGCCCAATGGCAGGTTCACATGGCCAATTTAATTGTTTCCTATTTCAGCTGCAAAGCTAAATGTTTTGAAAAGTTAGTGTCATTTCTTTAATTACAAGATATGTAGTTGTCACATTGTGTATCCATATATATTGATCGGTTCTAATTTAATCATATTATTTTTTATTTTTATATATTAATGATAATATTAAAATTTATTTTTATATATTAAGAATAAGATTAGAATTTATTCTTATACATTAAGTATAAAGATAGGAAGTGTTATACTTTTTATTAGTTAATAAATATATCTTAACAAATATTCTTACATAGATGCAGAATATTTTAAAAATTTCTGATAATATATATATATATATATATATATATATATATATATATATATATATATATATAATCCTTTTTTTTTTTCTGTTTTTAATACAAAAAAATAATGTAAGGAAAAGATATTTCCTCTTTTCTATTTTTTTTTTTATTTTGTCTCTGTTTTTTCACCTATGTTTTCGCAATTTATAAGAGATACGTGGAAGATATAAAACCGTCAAAATAAAGACGATTCAAAAAAGTCGATAAAACAAGTAATCCGATCCGATTTTAATTTCTGAATACGTTGGCTATCCGGTCTCTAAATCTTCACTGCTCTCTAATTCCTGCATGTATAATTTGAAGCATGCACCATGGATAAAGTTTAGTGTTGGACAGCATAATTTATATGTAAGCAATCGAAGATGATCTCAATTTTGATGATCTACCAACTTTCCCTCGCAACAATTAAATTAGGACACTCATGATATGGAAATATAACACAAATGATAAGAACTTCTTGGTTAATGGTAGATGTGCCTCAATTTTAGTTAGCATTTTTAATTTTTTGCTTCTAATTCGTCGACAGCTTTGCAGTGCGATAAATTTTAAAAATTAATTTGTGAAAAAAAAAAAATAGATGTTTGTGACGGAAGTGGAGAGCTCGGGCCAATACTAAAGATATTCATTAAGAACCTTCTTTCTTCTTTTTGCTCTAAAGGCGATACATCTGATTGTACTTTCATAATTTTGTACTTTTTTTTTTTTCGTATAGTAAAATTTCTTTTTTTTGTTCGTAATTTTTTTTTTATAAAAATTTTGTTTACGAAAATTTATGTGTTATATTTTTCTTTTGTGCATTTTATGGTCTGTCTATTTTTTGATTATTATTTTTTATTTTTATTTGCGCACTCATCATAACAGTTAATAATACGTTAGGGATTTGATAATTAATTGCTACAAAAATGATTATTAGGGTTGAGATCTTAACAACCCACTACGACAAGAATTTTGCCACCCTGTTAGAGCAGCGGATCTCCAATAAATATCCTGTAGCATGCTCTAGCTACGCACTTGTTATGATGTATGGGATTAATATTTAATCAATGGAAAAAATATGAGAAAAAAAAAAAAAAAGAATAACTTGTACAAAACATTCTCGGAGACTAAATAAGCTTAATTTATAGCAAGCAAAGCACATAAACCTGTATATATAGTCCCCGAGATCGACTTCAACTATATAGGAAAACAATTTTAATCCAGCTATTTTGAGATAAACTTAAATTTCATGCTACTCAAGTCCAATTAATACTCAAATCCAACTTATGGTTTACTCTAAATTACAGTGAACATTAATTTTCTCTTAATATAATGATGCAGCCAATTTAGGATAAGAGTTGATGGAAAGGCATAAATTAACCAAATTGAGCCGAAAATTTGATTGAGTTTGATAGTTTTTATAGTAGGCGTAGGAAAATTTTAAACGGGCATAACTTTTCGCTCGAGTGTCCGTTTGTTTGCAGTATACAACTCCAATTTGAAAAACAGTTTCGAGATTTACGTGTTGAGCGACAAATTAAATTGTTCTGTTCAAAGTTTGGGACCAAAATTTAACTATTTAGGCCTCCTAATTTGTACATTTAGGTTATTTTTGATTTTTTTTTCTATTTTTAATCTAGTTATTTGGTTATTTCTTATTGTTTTAGATTTAGAGACATATAGATTTGTTATCTTCTCTCATAGTAGGATTCAGCTATCTTTTCAATATATACTTAACTTTCGATTAATATAATCAGTTTTTAGAGTTGGTTATATAGTAATATTTTTATCTTTGTTCAAGAAATTATTCTTTGTGTATCTTTTTTTTCTTTTTTTTCGTCCTCATACTTTTTCACTCTGTACGTAGCTTAAACTTGCGTCACATAATAAATATAAGATTGTGTACACATGTGAGTGTACACAGGCACCCACAGGGAAATATGACCTAATTGTGTAACATGGTGGCTAAAAGCATCATTTTATAGCATGAAAGATTCAAAAAATTCAAAAACACTAAGAATTTTTTCTCCTTCAATGCTTTAAAATTATAGTTATAACTATCACTAGAGAAGCATGTTGTCTTATATATGCTTCTTTAATAGCAACTGCAACCACAACTCTATAGTATAAAAGAAGAGAAGAGTGAAAGTGTTTTTAAATTTTTCAATAACTTATATAACATGAAATAATGTCTTTAATTAGCCACCATTTAACTAAACTAGGGATATGTGGTCAACAATTAATCATTAAGCTGATTTTTTAGAGTTTTTGCTGCTCGATCGCAAGAGCCAAACTCAACCAAAATTGCCCTTAATTCGACACGGTCCAGGGACGAGAAATAAATAAGCACCAAAAGTTGCGAGCCTTGTCTCCTCAACTCTCACCAAACACTGTAGGAAGGGGTACATGTGGGTGGGTGTAGAGTGGCATTGCATGCCCACTCTTATATATATCCGAGTATTATTTTAACCTTCTTTGCTTTCTATATAAACGTACACCATCAATTCCTCTAAACCAACCAAACTATAGCATAGAAGAGCTAAAAAGTCCATTAATTGTTTGCTTCCCTCTCTTTCTACTTCTTAGATCTCCTCCTCCTAATCACAACTATGAAGCTGAAAAGCCAAGGGAAGCAAAGAGGAGGGGTTAGCATAGCCCTCAGAGAGCACAAGGCTAGGCTTTATATCATCCGGCGATGCATCGTCATGCTCCTTTGTTATCATGATTGATCATCGGCTTCCTCTACCTTTTCTAGTTGTTGTGGCCCAAACAACATGAGTTTTAAATGCAGTGGATGAGTCAGCTTCATTATGACTTGATCGATCACGCTGAGGATATCCTCTATATAAACGCAGTCGGGGACTGCGCAACGTGCCCTTTTGTTTTCATCTCTTTGTTCCGCCAATATGGTGGCTTCTTGTACATATGGACATACAGATCCATATACTAGTAGCATATAGTTTTTAGGAGGATTTTTGTTTTTGTTCCTCTTCCTTTTCAGCATATATATATGCAATGGTGCATTAATCTCTATGTTCTGATTATTGTGGGCTCAATTTTCTTCTTGTGTTAACACCATAAGATGGAACTTCAATGGAAACTTAGGCATGAATTCTAACACATAAAAAGAGTCATTTTTTTGGTATATTTCCAAGTGATTAAACACTACAATCCAGTTTGGTGACACTTTTGATCCTCGGAAGTGATTCCTCTACGACTGCGCATGCCCCTCATCATCTAACTTATTATTGCTAAGTTGACTATGTTATATGGAATCTTTTTCAAGTACAAACAAAAAAAAAGAAAAAAAAAATGTCACATTAGCTTTTCAGTAGTTATTTATTATGGCAACGGCCACATGATTAGTCATAATGCAGCTAATTATCAACTAGTTGCATCTTTGGTGAGGAGCAAGTTGACCAAGTAACCAAATTAGGCATCAGATGCATAGACAAAATGTTGTCAGCAGACTGACTTTACATGAGTGTCGCAGAATTCTCAGGTTGAAGTGAGAGATCCGCAAAATCTGTTCTAGCAGGTCATCAAACCAACAAGATGAGTCACAGAAGACCAATATATATATAATAGAGCTTATATACTTTCAAAAGTGCAAGGCAAACTATATTTATAAATTTTTTACCATTAGATTTGTATTGTGATTTATGCAATTATAAAGCCAACTAAATAGAGAGAAAGAAAAAGTATTATTATTGCACAAATCTCAATGCAAATCTAATGATAAAAAATTCACAAGTATGATTGGATTTTTGCTTTTAAAAACATATAAGCTCTACTCTCTCTCTCTCCCCCCTCTCTCTCTCTATATATATATATATATATAGAGAGAGAGAGAGAGAGAGAGGGGGAGAAAGAGAGAGTGTGTGTATGTTAGGCTTCTATACTTTCGAAAGTACGAAGGATTCTCTACTTGTAATTTATTTTCAATGATAGGCCTCCGATTAAACGATCGGTTCTGTTAGACTTGATCTATAATGTTGAAATTATTTAGAAACCAAATTTTATAATTTTTTGACTTTATTTGTCTAGTGAACGAGTAGCCTCAAAATAAACGGCTAAAACTAAAAATTTTCTAAAAAATAGTGATAAGAGACTCAAATTTCAAATCGAAAGTATTGACCTTATTCTTAATGTTAATTAGAATTTTCTATTAAAATTTTATCGAATTTGAATTGTTCTACATCATTGAACTTACAAACGTACCACATCGCCTATTAAAATAGTAATTTTTGAGATTCTTTAATAACTTGATAAATAATACCGAAAAATTATGAAATTTAATTTCTATTTAGTTCTAATAGTGTAAATCATACCTAACAAAGTCGATTGTCGAATCGGATGTCCTATCATCAAAAATAATTTACAAGGACGAAGGCCTCAATACTTTCGAAAACACAGAAAACGTAATATATATATATATATATATATATATATATATATATATATATATATAACTAGACTACTATATATGCTATTGATAGCATCAAGTCCTTTGTGCTATTAGGTTTTTGACCCTTAGATGAGGAGATGTGTAGTTAAAATGATAGTGGGCCCCTTGAGTTTAGTGGGTGGTTGAAAGAATAGTATGATCTAAGGGGTGGAAATTATCGAAGAGATAGATCTAATGGTGAAGAACTTGGTACCACCAAATGCTTTGTGCTATTGATAGCATAGTAGCCGGACTATATACATACATATATATATATATATATATATATATATATATATATATATATATATATATATATATATTTCGACTACTATGCTTGTAAAGCCACCAAGTAATTGGTGTTTGTAAGTTTTTCTACCATTAGATTTATCCCTTTGACTAATTTCACCCCTCAGATCTTGCTATTCTATCAACCACCCACTAAACCCAATTGGCCCACTATAATTCTAACCGCACATCCTTTCATCTAAGAACTAAAAACCTACAAGCAGCAATGATTTGATATTTTTAAAAACATAAAATCTCATTTTATATATATATATATATATATATATATATATATATATATATATATATATATATATATATATATATATATATATTAGGTTTAGTGGCTAGTTGGTAGAATAACATAATCTGAGAGGTGAAATTAGTTAAAGGAAAAGATGTCACGGTAGAAAATTTACACGCACCAATTATTTTGTATTTTTAAATAGCATAATCTGAGAGGTGAAATTAGTTAAAGAAAAAGATGCCACGGTAGAAAATTTACACGCACGAATTACTTTGTATTTTTAAAAGTATAGTAGTCGATATATATATATATATATATATATATATATATATATATATATATATATATATATATATATATATATATATATAGAGAGAGAGAGAGAGAGAGAGAGAGAGAGAGAGAGAGAGAGAGAGAGTGTGTGTGTGTGTGTGTCTGTGGTGTGTGTGTGTGTGTGTGTGTGTGTGTTGGGGGGGTGGGTTACGGTGATCGGCTCCGTTAGATTTGATCTAGAATATTTGAAATATATAGAAAATAAATTTTGTGATTTTTCGATATTATTTATCTAGTGATCGAAAGGGTTCAAAATCAACGGTTGAAAATAAAAAGCTCACAAAATGTGATGATTTGACACTAAAATTTTAGATCAAAAATATTGATCTTATTTTATATAGTATAAAAAAAAATTGGAATAATTGCCTGTGTAACCCTGAAATCTGAAGAAATATCTGATTTACCCCTTTTATTTTTTTCTTTCCAATATACCCTTCATACGTTCCACCGTTATTAAAAATACCCCTACCGTTTTCCTTTGTTAAGTTAACTAGGGTTAAACTAGAGATAAATAATAATTGGAGTTGAAAACTATCAGATATACCTATTTTGCCCGGTTTTAGAGTTTAGGGTTTAGGGTTTAGGATTTTTTAGGGTTTTAGGGTTTAGGGTTTAGGGTTTTTTAGGGTTCTAGGGTTTAGGGTTTAGGATTTTAGGGTTTAGGGTTTAGGATTTTTTAGGATTTTAGGGTTTTAGGGTTTAGGGTTTTAGGGTTTAGAGTTTTAGGGTTTAGGGGTTTAGGGTTTTAGGGTTTAGGGTTTAGGGTATATTTGAAAGGGAAAAATAGTAATTACACACAGATAACGGCAGTTTCAAACGGTACACTAATAGAGTTTAACTTCAGGGGTATTTTGGAAAGAAGTTGGAACGTAAGAAGAGTAGTTTTAATATTAGCCTTCTAAGAGGGGTAAATCTGAAAACAATGAAATTTTTAGGGATATATAGGAAATTGCCCTATATATATATATATATATATATATATATATATATATATATATATATATATATATATATATATATATATATATATATATATATATATAGTTAGACTAGTATGCTAATGGAAGTACGGAGCCTTCCGTACTTACAAGTTATTTTCGATGTTGGGACTTTTGAATCGACAATACGCCATTCTAGACTTGATCTATAACATTTGAAGTATCTAGAAAATAACTTTTATGATCAAAGGGGCACAAAATCAATAATTTTAATGGTCGTCGTAAGTCGTTTGTAAGTTTAACGATATAGAAATATCTAAATCACGTAAAATTTTAATAAATTTTTTTGGGGCAATTTTCTATATACCCCTAAAAATTTCCCTGTTTTCATATTTACCTCTCTTAGAAGGCTAATATTAAAACTACCCTTCTTACGTTCCAACTTCTTTCCAAAATACCCCTGAAGTTAAACTCTGTTAGTGTACCGTTTGGAACTGCTATTATCTGTGTGTAATTACTATTTTGCCCTTTCAAATATACCCTAAACCCTAAACCCTAAACCCTAAACCCTAAAACCCTAAACCCCTAAACCCTAAAACCCTAAACCCTAAACCCTAAAATCCTAAAAAATCCTAAACCCTAAATCCTAAAACCCTAAACCCTAAACCCTAGAACCCTAAAAAACCCTAAACCCTAAACCCTAAAACCCTAAACCCTAAACCCTAAAATCCTAAAAATCCTAAACCCTAAACCCTAAACCCTAAACCCGGGCAAAATAGGTATATCTGATAGTTTTTAACTCCGATTATTATTTAACTCTAGTTTAATCCTAGCTAGTTAACTTAACAAAGGGAAACGGCAGGGGTATTTTTAATAACGGTGGAACGTATGAAGGGTATATTGGAAAGAAAAAAATAAGAAGGATAAATCAGATATTTCTTTAGATTTCAGGATTACACAGGCAATTATTTCTATATATATATATATATATATATATATATATATATATATATATATATAGAGAGAGAGAGAGAGAGAGAGAGAGAGAGAGAGAGAGAGAGAGAGAGGGGTAGGTGAGGGCAAAAACACTAACCAGACCGTATTAGTAGAGGTAGGTGAGGGCAAAAACACTAACCAGACCGTATTAGTATTGGAAATTGTATCATGCTATAAGTGTTCTCCAACTCATTTTAAATAAGCTATAATGCCTGAAAACAAGGAAACAATAGTAGGAATATATGGGGAGCTAGACAGGAAACAGTTGGACTTATTGTTGGTGGATGCTCTACACTATGTTGCCTAATCACTCATTAAGAAAATTGAAATATATATATCCATCATGTTCCCCTCCAATATTGGTTTTTTGTGACAAAACAAAAACCAAAAGCTTTAATATTCACATAAATGTACAATTTAGAGCTTCATAATAGTCTCATTTCAAAGTCATCACAAGTCAAAGAGGATACATCCAAGAGCAAATTAAGACAGGGAACATAAAAGTAAAATAAAAATAAAAATAACTCACAATGCCAAACTTCTCACTTGAGCTGAGAAAGAAGAGAAGTACAATTCTACTTACTATTGCTACAATGTTTACAATTTATTAGATGGTGTTAACACAAGGTATTTGTTTAAGTCATCAAAAGTCAAAGAGGACATGACATCGTCGATTGGTTGAATCAAAACAAATGAAAAAAGTTTACGTGTATAATTTTAGGATTAGAATTTTATGATAGAAGTATATTTTGTACATTATTTTAATTATAATAAAAGTTTGTCTTGGTCCGTAGATGTAGGTCAGTGGTCAAATTATGTAAATATTTAGTGTATTTTATTTTTTCTCTCTTTTTCGATTCTATTTTGATATTTTTACGCTCAATGAACTAGATCTTTTCACTTTTGTCATAACATGTATCAAAATCAAATTGTTCGTTTGGATGTTTAAGACATCGACGAAATTTGAGATTTAGTAGTTTGATTTTTCAGCAATTTCGCTCTACGGCAAGTTGTTATTCTGATGTAGCAAAAATTACAAAAGACGTAACTGAAGAATGAGAAGATTGGTACTTCAGAAAACCCCCAGATTTGCTCATTAAGTTTCATTCGGTGCCCAAATTCAAGTATTCTATAAATTTGGTTTGCATGTGCAGTAGTACTTCCGGAGCTTTTGGTGGAGATTGTTTGATATGTCTCGAATTCTAAAACCCTTCTAACCCTATTCTGGCTTGATTATTCCATTAAGTTAAGTTTAGATTATGCCTAATCTTTTTTTGATTATTTGACGTAAGCGAATGGCCGAACAACGTAAATATTTGTGTATTTTATTTTTTCTCTCTTTCTCAATTTTTTTTTTTGTATTTTTGCGCCCAACGAACTAGATCCATTTCACTTTTGTCATAATAATTAATTATTATTGGCACATCTATGGAAAAAAAAATTTAGTGGAAAAAATATTTTATATTTTGTAGTGTTTGGTTTGTAGGAAAAAAAAAAAAAAGTTTTCTAACAATATTTGTAATTGGTTGAAAAAAAAAAAAATCATATTTGTTTGGTTCAGTAAAAAAAAAAAGAATGAAGAAAATGTTCGCAGCTTGAGTTTTCCATGTTCAAGCTAAAAATCGATGAAAAATAAAAATACTTTAATTTTCTTAATTCCGTAAAATTAGTTTTCCAAAAAAATCTTTACAGCCAAACAAACAAATAGAAAATAAATTTTCAAGCCGAAAGTAATTTTTCGATACGTTTTACGGCCAACCAAACACACCTTATTGATCAAAATAAAAGTAAAGAATTTAATTGATCAAAAAAAAAATAATCACTCATAATATCAAACTCCAAATAAAAGTTAGAAAAGCTAAATAAATAATTAAAACTCTACCACTTAATACTAGATATTTCGCAACTTAATTGCAGATAAAAAGATTGAAAAAGTTAAAGAATTTATTTATATTCCTTGACACAAAATCTAGAGTAAATAATTAAAATTAGTTAATTCTACTTGGAAACTATTTCTGCAACTCGTAGATACATTATTTAAAATTCATTAATTATTGTTGACACAAATTTTTTACTTAATCCATCAAAAGTCAAAGAGGATACATTCACTGAACAAACCAAGACGCATAAACTTAATCACTCACAATGTCAAACTACAAACTAAATTTACAGAAGCTAAAGGAATAAAACTCTACCACTTAATTGACACCAGATATTTCACAAGTTGCAGATATAAGAAAGATTGAAAATAATTATAAAGAGTTTATTATTTATCCCTTGACTCAAAATCTAAAGTAAATAAAATTAGTTAATTCTACTTAGAAACTATTTCTACAACTTGTAGATACATTATTTTAAATTCATTAATTATTGTTGACACAATTTTTTTACTTGCTTCATCAAAAGTCAATGAAGACACATTCAAAGAACAAACTAAGATGCACAAAAAAATAATCACTCACAATGTCAAACTTGAAATATATAAAAGTTAAAGAAGCTAAATAAATAATTAAAATTCTAATACTTAACACTAGAGATATATTGTGCAACTTTCAGATACAAAGATTAAGAATAGCAAAGGGTTTATTTATAGCCCTTGATGCAAAATCTGAAGTAAGTTTTGCTTTGATTAGCTAGTAGGAAATAAAAGGCTCCTATGAATTGTGTGTCATTAGACTTTGAGCGAAAAATAACTTTGGAAACGCCCGTTAGGATTCGTGAAAAGCTGAATTTTAAATTTATGAAGTTGGATCGAGTAGCCATATATATTTGCAAATTCATGCATTAATCTTCCACTAAATCTACTGATTTATTGTCCTCAAATTGCTACACTTTTTAGTGCACGTAGTTTCATTGCACATTGTTGGGTTTTATTTGGATTTGGTGATTTTAAATTTGTGTTTTGACCTTTGAGTTTTTTCTTAGCCAATCTCGAAAAGTGTCATCTCGGGCTATTCAAGAGCCTTCCTTGAAAAGTAGCTTGTGGGCTGCCCAGGAGAGACCTTGTCCATCCCCTGGTGAGTTAATGCGCTTTCTCACTTTGGGCTCTATATAAAGAGCAAGATAGAGAGCTTGGTTATTCACCTTGAGCTACAGCATACTACTCCTCTATTAAACAGATTTCTATTACACTGAGATTTACCTTTTTGCTACTTCTCTTTTGATTTCGAGTCTTACTTTTACTGGATTTCTGAAGGTTGTTGGGTTCGCTACGCACCATTCCAGAGTCGTTGCCGACGGGGTGGACAATGGTCATTGTATCGCTCTCGTTGTATCGCTAGGGGTGATTGCCGGAGCCTCGCACGTGGAGGGGCAATCTCGCTTCTAGGACAGTGCTTACTGTCACGCCCCGGAACCCGGGCTCGTCTACAGATCCGCCGTGCACACGGACTTCCCGCGTACACGAAGCGCTGGTAACCTGCTCAGATATTAAATGTGCAATAAAAGAGCATAATACAGAGCTGAAATAGAAGAACCACATAGTATCTCAGACTGGAACTACAATAAGCTGTAATATATATACAATAGTCTCCCAGTTCACCAAAATAGTACAACCAGCTGGCGAAAGCCAGTCCTAAAATAAAAGAGGAATACCACAGTCTGAGTAAAGGGTGCAGCATCTATCTAACAGCTCTCAGTCTCACAGGAGATTTATCTACTCAGCGATCTCCTTACCTCGATCAGCTGCCGATGGCCTAGCAGCTCCCGCAGACGACTCTGCAAAATAGAGGAGAAGAAAGGAACAGAAAAATAACAATGGGGGTGAGAACTACCAGATAAACCAGTAGCCTCCCCTAGTGGGCAAAAACCTCAACTCTGACGCACCCACTAGGACTACTAGAGGCAATGGGAAAAGATGAAGTGGTAAGGTAAATAAGGTACTGAATAAGGGAAACTACCACTAATATGCCTCTAAATGCAATACTAACAGAAATGACTGTATAAATGCATCAGGAAACAGTATCAGATCAAATAACCCAATCTTGTGCTACCAGTAAAACTGGTATTGCCTGCTCTGCTGTCGAACTCAAGAACTCAGTAGGGGACCAGCACACAAGGCTCGAAATCCCAAGGGACCAGCACACAAGGCTCGGTCCGAAAATGCTCACCTCCGGAGTGGCACTCGAGGGGAGCGACCCACACGAGTAAAGTATCTCTGTCATCAGTATCACAAGTATCTCTGTAGCACATGTCTCACAAGTATCACAATATAGCAGGACTGGATCATGACTATGATCAAAGTGGGAAAACTCCATCCACTAAAGAAAAGCCCAAACCCAGCTGATGCAAAAATAAACCAGACTCAACCCCAATCTGATGCAAGGATAAACATCTGGTCGACCGCCTACTGTCCGCGGTCACCGCAATACCCCACAAATCCACAATCTAATGCAATCTCGACTACACTATCCCAAACCCCTGCTCATACCTGAGCAACAAGCATCTGGATGCAAAGGACAACAATGAAACATGTTCAAATCTCAATATGATAGTGTAGCAATAAATAGTGGCCTTTACTAGATGTTCAGTCATGCATGCAAGCTGTAAAATAAGGTCAAAGATTTAAAAAGATTGATTTACTGAATAAAAGTCATTTGCATGCGAGATTATAGCCTTTGTCTCAATCACAGTGTCCCAATATAAGTCATCATATCATCTGTGGAGTTATATTAATTTTTAGGAGAGTTCGTCCCATCAATTGTCACGTTAGTTCGTCCCAATTGTCATATTAGTTTATCCCAATGATTCTCATCAATTGTCATATTAGTTTGTCCCAATAGTTCTCATCAATTGTCATATTAGTTTGTCCCAATAGTTCTCATCAATTGTCCTGTTAGTGGTCCTGTTAGTAGTCCTGTTAGTAGTCCTGTTAGTTTGTCCCAATGGTTCTCATTAATTGTCATATTTTAGGGGATTTCTAGTAATCCCAGTGAGCTTGTCAAAAATGAGGTAAGCAACAACCGCCCACCTCGAGTAGCTCAAACAATACCCCAGGTAGTCCCCTGGTTGTCCATAGTCCTCAAATCCTGCAAATCAACGCTCCCGGTATAAATACAAATCTTAAAAAGCACAATATTTGCTGTTTTTCAAACAGCACGGGAAAAGGGGAAATTTTCACCTCTAAAAAGAGCTCCTAAAATCCCAGAAAAATCACGGTTGCGTTCCTCGCGAAGAGTAGGTCAAAATCGACTCCTAAAACGCCTCGATCTGACGCTCCTACGTCAAGATAAAAATCGGAGAAGTCGGTGCTGTCCAAAAATTACCACAGCAAAAAAGGGGGGTCAAAGAGGACCTAAAAACTGTGCCAAAAGTACGAAACGGAGCAAAATGATCAACACGTAAATCGAAGCCCTACCTCTTACGGTCGCGCTGCCGCAAAAATCGTCCAAAAATTCCACCCGGTTAGCCCGCAGTGAATTTTTGACGGAACTGCGACGGGAAATGGGCCTAAAAAGAAAATCGTCGCAGTGCGCCGCGTCGCAGATATCTCACTATCTGTAACTCCTAAATTCCTGAGATTCTAGAGAGAGAAAGAAGAGAGAGAGAGGAACAACTTTCATATTGGCACTTTCTCAGATTCTCTCTTCTTCGGCTCGGAATCCAAGGTGGGAAATGAGAGGGGGTGGAACCTCTTATATAATGGGCCAAAAGGGAATATTCCCACACGGGATCTGATCCGAACAGGAAACACCAAAACTGGCCATTCAGCGCGCGCCACGTGTCCACAAAACAGGGGACAGCCTGTGCAAGGACCAATAAAAATGCGCCACGTGTCCCACGTGGTGCACATGGCCGGTCGCGCGCCGGGTCTTCCGGATCCTGTCAGCCAACGGGGTGCCGCCACGTGTCGACCATCCAGAAGGTTCTAGAAACCGGCCAGCCACTCAGGAGCTGCCACGTGGCACGGGAGAAAGTCGGTGCACCTGGTGCACGCCAAGCTGTGGACCGCGCACCAGCGCCCCCTGCCCGCGCTGCCCGCGCCTGCCCGCGCTGCCCGCGCCTGCCCGCGCCGCGCTCCGCTGCTGCGCCGCCGCTGTGCCGCTGCCCGCCGCCGTGCGCCGCCGCCCGCCGCCGCTCGCCGGCGGCCGCCGCCGGCCGGAACAGTAATTCCGGCCGGCGGTTACTGTTCCGGTGAACAGTACCCGGTGCCGGAAAAAATAAAGCGAATATACCAATTTAATCGTTTTCGCGCGCTGAGTCCAAATCCGACGTCCGTTTCGCCAAATTCTCATCCGAAATTTTGCAAAAAGCTCCCGGAAGATCCCATTTGCTCCGATTTTCGCGCAGAGTCAATTTTAAATACCCAATTTCGATTCTACAGGCTTCGTTGCTCTGTAAAAACTTCCTACAGTCACTAATTAAGGTTGCGCAGTTCTGCGGGAGTCCGGATCATCACATCCTCCCCCACTAAAAAGAGTTTCGTCCTCGAAACGAGACTAAACAGTAATCCTCAGAGTCGGAACGTGAAATACACCAGCAAGTGCAAGTCGGTAGGCAACTGGCCCGATAATAACTCAAAGGGTCCAATAGATCGGGGCTAAGTTTCCCACGAATGCCGAACCTCCTGACTTCTTTGGAGGGCGAGACTTTCAGGAACACATAATCACCAACCTGAAACTTTAAGTCCCGTCGCCGAACATCGTCATAACTCCTTGTCGGCTCTGGGGGGTCTGAAGGTGCCGTCGAATCACCCGGACCTTCTCTTCTGCCTCAGACAATACCTCTGGTCCCAAGGTCCACCTTTCGCCCATATTACTCCAACAAAGCGGTGATTGACACTTGCGTCCATACAATGCTTCAAACGGAGTCATCTGAACGCTCGCTTGAAAGCTATTGTTGTACGCGAACTCAGCCAAAGATAAGTGCAAGCCCTAAGCATGTCCTTTAAGGTCTGTACAGTCCGCTCTGACTGCCCATCAGTCTGCGGATAAAAGCTGTACTGACTCTTAGCTGAGTCCCCAAGGTGTCTGCAAATTCCTTTAGAGTCGCAAGGCAAACCTTGGGTCTCCAACTGAAACAATGGAGGCGGGTACTCCATGCAATTTCACTATCTCATCTAGATAGCTGGGCTAGTCACTCAAGTGGCCACGTAGTCTGCATGGGCAGAAAGTGCGCCGACTTGGTAAGTCGATCTACAACTACCCAGATAGCATCTGTTCCTCCCAGTGCTCTTGGTAGTCCGACCACGAAATCCATCGTAATGTGGTCCCATTTCCACTGGGGAATTGGGAGACTCTGAAACTTGCCGGCTGGCACTCGATGCTAAGTTAAACACTGAGCCACAAATCTCCCGACATCCCTTTTTATGCCATTCCACCAAAAGTGTGCCTTGAGGTCCTTATACATCTTAGTCCCACCAGGATGTAGGGTATAAGGTGTATAATGGGCCTCTCGCAATATCTGCTCTCGGATCTCCGCATCCGCTGGCACACATGCTCGGTTCCTGTACTTCAGTACTCCCGAGGCAACTACCGTAAAGTCCCCCGACTGATCATTCGGAATTTGATCTCTATTCTTGGTCAAGTGGGGGTCCTCACTCTGTTTCTCCCTGATCTTATCCAGCAGAGTGGGCTGCAAGACTAAAGATGTCCGTCTAGCAGTGACCCCAGGGGACACAACCTCTATCTCGAGTCGTCTCATCTCCTCTAATAGTGGTGTCTGGTCTGTGATTAACATAGACAAACTTTGCACCGCCCTCCTATTCGAGGCATAAGCAACCACATTTGCTCTGCCCAGATGGTACAGGATGTTTACATCACAATCTCTTAGTAATTCCAACCATCTGCGTCGCCTCAATTTCAGCCCCTTTGGCGTGAATAGATACTTTAGGCTCTTGTGGTCTATGACGCCAATGCTTCAGAATAAACACTACAGCAGTAAGCTTCAAGTCATGGGTAGGGTAATTCTTCTCATAATCCTTAAGTTGCCTTGATGCATAAGCAATTACCCTCCCATCTTGCATCAACACACAACCAAGTCCGCTGTGTGATGCGTCGCTGTAGATCACATATCCTTTCCCCATAACAGGGAGGGAAAGGATAGGGGCGGTCATTAATCTATTCTTCAGCTCCTCAAAACTCCCTTGACAGTCCTCACTTTACTCCCTTACGCGTCAAACGAGTGAGGGGTGTGGAGAGCTTTGCAAAGCCTTCCACAAACCGACGGTAATACCCAGCTATGCCCATCAAACTACGCACCTCCGAAACTGTCGTCGGTCGGGGCCAATCCCGAACCGCCTCAATCTTTGCTGGGTCTATCGCCACACCTGTGGCGAAATCACATGGTCTAAGAAGACTATCTCCCGAAGCCAAAACTCGCGCTTTGTCAGTTTGGCAAACAACTTCTTCTCTCGCAGAAGTTGCAGCACCACCCTCAGGTGCTCCTCATGCTCCGCATCACTTCGGGAGTAGACCAAGATATCATCAATGCAAATTACCACGAATCGGTCTAAATATGGTCGGAAGATCCAGTTCATCAAATCCATGAATGCGGCAGGGGCATTAGTTAGCCCAAAAGGCATAACTGTAAACTCATAATGCCCGTACCGACCTAAATGCCGTTTTCGGAATATCCTCGGCCTTCACCTTCAACTGGTGGTAACCGGACTGTAGATCTATCTTAGAAAAGACACAAGACCCTTGCAGCTGATCAAAAAGATCATCAATGCGCGGCAAAGGGTACTTGTTCTTGATGGTCACTTTGTTCAATTCTCTATAGTCCACACAAAGTCGAAGTGACCCATCCTTCATCTTCACGAATAGCACCGGTGCTCCCCAAGGCGACACACTTGGCCTAATAAAGCCCTTGTCCATTAAATCCTGGAGTTGCGCCTTAAGCTCTCGCAGTTCAGCCGGTGCCATCCGGTAAGGAGCCTTTGAGATTGGCGCAGTTCCTGGAACTACGTCAATCACGAACTCAATCTCCTTATCTGGCGGCATGCTAGTCAACTCAGATGGAAAACATCCGGAAACTCGCGGACAATAGGGATATCCCCGAGTCCCGGCGCCGCCGTAGGCCCCTCAACACTAGCTAAAAGGCTACACAACCTTAAAGGATCCTCTTGGGAAGTCGAAACTATAGGGGCAAAGAAAGCGCTCTGACATTCCCCGGTATACTAACATCTCCTGGCCTGGCTCTCGAAAAGTGACGGTCCTTGCGGCACAATCAAAAGTCACAAAACACCGAGCCAGCCAGTCTATCCCTAGACCATATCAAAGTCCTCCAGTTGTCATAAGACCAACAGGTCCGCTGGCATAATTCGGGACTCGATCTAAATCGGCGGGACTAACAGTACCTCTCCATGTGCAGAGTGCAATCGAGAATCTACACCTTCCGTGCACAAGGTGATAGTCCTATCCCTAACCCATGCAATAATGCTCGTTCTCTACAAATAAAAGAGATACCCCTATAAAACGAGGTACGAGTCCCTATGCCAGAAAGTAAATCATACCTGCTTTCTCTCGGTCAGCTACAGTAGAATCCTCCGCCAGTGCTAAGTCGTCCCGACTGCTCGACAACGGCTGTCTCTCTCCAGAAGGGTGGGGGAATGAAACTTGATCTTCTTGAAGGTCGGTCGGTGAAGCTCCCGGTCGTGGCTGGGAAGTGGTAGGAACGAACGCCGAAGTAGGTACCACAGTTATCCTCGAAGGGCACGTAACTCGCAGGTGCCCAGGCTGTCCACACAGGTAACAGCGTCCCCAACGTTGATCACAAGTACTAGGAAAATGATGATCTCCACAAAAGATACATCTGCCAGGAACTCGCAGCTGCCGTGACTGCTGCTGAGATGAATAAGGGGCAGATGCTGAAGGAGGAGCCGTCGATGGCACATAAGGGCAAGTAGCTCGGACGTGGCCAGACTGTCCACACCGATAACAACGGCCGAACCTCAAATTACAAGTATCAGAATTATGCTGTCCTCGGCAGAAAATGCACCTGACCGTAGCCTGGAGCTGTCTCGCCTGCTGCCTCCGTTTCCGAGAACTGGTCTGTCCATTAGCATCCGGTGCTGGGCGTTTTCTCTCTAAATGCTGCTTAGAAGCCCTGGTCCTCTCCCCGACTGCCGGATCACTCCTCTGTGCTAACAGCTGCTCCAAACGCTGGTCCTGTTGAAAGCTCCTCGCCACCAACTGGGTCACCAAGGCCCGCAGTTCTCCCAGTTCGGCAGATACTGCCTGCTCGGGCTCCTCAGAGGGGGTGGGAATACCCCCGGCGGAAATACGACGAAGGGGCGACATACTGTCACCAGAAGCCACAAATCAGGAAAACAAAACCCCACACGACCCAATCTAGCGAAAGTCAAAGACATTCCCCTATTTCTGTGACTTTATGTTGTCTGCAGCCAACATAACTGTTCACCAGAAATTGGGTATGTCGGTCTCTCTTCACTTACTTGGAAGAGTCAAACAAATAATTAACGACTTTCGCAAAATGTTACGTCTCTCACGCCCTATTATCCTAGGGTCTGCCAAAAGCTTAGGGTTTCCTACGTCCCAACTGACCTATCCCTAAGCTCTGATACCAACTTAATCTGTCACGCCCCGGAACCCGGGCTCGTCTACAGATCCGCCGTGCACACGGACTTCCCGCGTACACGAAGCGCTGGTAACCTGCTCAGATATAAATGTGCAATAAAAGAGCATAATACAGAGCTGAAATAGAAGAACCACATAGTATCTCAGACTGGAACTACAATAAGCTGTAATATATATACAATAATCTCCCAGCTCACCAAAATAGTACAACCAGCTGGCGAAAGCCAGTCCCAAAATAAAAGAGGAATACCACAGTCTGAGTAAAGGGTGCAGCATCTATCTAACAGCTCTCAGTCTCACAGGAGATCTATCTACTCAGCGATCCCCTTACCTCGATCAGCTGCCGATGGCCTAGCAGCTCCCGCAGACGACTCTGCAAAATAGAGGAGAAGAAAGGAACAGAAAAATAACAATGGGGGTGAGAACTACCAGATAAACCAGTAGCCTCCCCTAGTGGGTAAAACCTCAACTCTGACGCACCCACTAGGACTACTAGAGGCAAGGGAAAAGATGAAGTGGTAAGGTAAATAAGGTACTGAATAAGGGAAACTACCACTAATATGCCTCTAAATGCAATACTAACAGAAATGACTGTATAAATGCATCAGGAAACAGTATCTGATCAAATAACCCAATCTTGTGCTACCAGTAAAACTGGTATTGCCTGCTCTGCTGTCGAACTCAAGAACTCAGTAGGGGACCAGCACACAAGGCTCGAAATCCCAAGGGACCAGCACACAAGGCTCGGTCCGAAAATGCTCACCTCCGGAGTGGCACTCGAGGGGAGCGACCCACACGAGTAAAGTATCTCTGTCATCAGTATCACAAGTATCTCTGTAGCACATGTCTCACAAGTATCACAATATAGCAGGACTGGATCATGACTATGATCAAAGTGGGAAAACTCCATCCACTAAAGAAAAGCCCAAACCCAGCTGATGCAAAAATAAACCAGACTCAACCCCAATCTGATGCAAGGATAAACATCTGGTCGACCGCCTACTGTCCGCGGTCACCGCAATACCCCACAAATCCACAATCTAATGCAATCTCGACTACACTATCCCAAACCCCTGCTCATACCTGAGCAACAAGCATCTGGATGCAAAGGACAACAATGAAACATGTTCAAATCCCAATATGATAGTGTAGCAATAAATAGTGGCCTTACTAGATGTTCAGTCATGCATGCAAGCTGTAAAATAAGGTCAAAGATTTAAAAAGATTGATTTACTGAATAAAAGTCATTTGCATGCGAGATTATAGCCTTTGTCTCAATCACAGTGTCCCAATATAAGTCATCATATCATCTGTGGAGTTATATTAATTTTTAGGAGAGTTCGTCCCATCAATTGTCACGTTAGTTCGTCCCAATTGTCATATTAGTTTATCCCAATGATTCTCATCAATTGTCATATTAGTTTGTCCCAATAGTTCTCATCAATTGTCATATTAGTTTGTCCCAATAGTTCTCATCAATTGTCCTGTTAGTGGTCCTGTTAGTAGTCCTGTTAGTAGTCCTGTTAGTTTGTCCCAATGGTTCTCATTAATTGTCATATTTTAGGGGGATTTCTAGTAATCCCAGTGAGCTTGTCAAAAATGAGGTAAGCAACAACCGCCCACCTCGAGTAGCTCAAACAACACCCCAGGTAGTCTCCTGGTTGTCCACAGTCCTCAAATCCTACAAATCAACGCTCCCGGTATAAATACAAATCTTAAAAAGCACAATATTTGCTGTTTTTCAAACAGCACGGGAAAAGAGGAATTTTTCACCTCTAAAATGAGCTCCTAAAATCCCAGAAAAATCACGGTTGCGTTCCTCGCGAAGAGTAGATCAAAATCGATTCCTAAAACGCCTCGATCTGACGCTCCTACGTCAAGATAAAAATCGGAGAAGTCGGTGCTGTCCAAAAATTACCACAGCAAAAAAGGGGGGTCAAAGAGGACCTGAAAACTGTGCCAAAAGTACGAAATGGAGCAAAATGATCAACACGGAAATCGAAGCCCTACCTCTTACGGTCGCGCTGCCGCAAAAATCGTCCAAAAATTCCACCCGGTTAGCCCGCAGTGAATTTTTGACGGAACTGCGACGGGAAATGGGCCTAAAAAGAAAATCGTCGCAGTGCGCCGCGTCGCAGATATCTCACTATCTGTAACTCCTAAATTCCTGAGATTCTAGAGAGAGAAAGAAGAGAGAGAGAGGAACAACTTTCATATTGGCACTTTCTCAGATTCTCTCTCTTCGGCTCGGAATCCAAGGTGGGAAATGAGAGGGGGTGGAACCTCTTATATAATGGGCCAAAAGGGAATATTCCCACACGGGATCTGATCCGAACAGGAAACACCAAAACTGGCCATTCAGCGCGCGCCACGTGTCCACAAAACAGGAAACAGCCTGTGCAAGGACCAATAAAAATGCGCCACGTGTCCCACGTGGTGCACATGGCCGGTCCGCGCGCCGGGTCTTCCGGATCCTGTCGGCCAACGGGGTGCCGCCACGTGTCGACCATCCAGAAGGTTCTAGAAGCCGGCCAGCCATCAGGAGCTGCCACGTGGCACGGGAGAAAGTCGGTGCACCCGGTGCACGCCAAGCTGTGGACCGCGCACCAGCGCCCCCTGCCCGCGCTGCCCGCGCCTGCCCGCGCCGCGCTCCGCTGCTGCGCCGCCGCTGTGCCGCTGCCCGCCGCCGTGCGCCGCCGCCCGCCGCCGCTCGCCGGCGGCCGCCGCCGGCCGGAACAGTAATTCCGGCCGGCGGTTACTGTTCCGGTGAACAGTACCCGGTGCCGGAAAAAATAAAGCGAATATACCAATTTAATCGTTTTCACGCGCTGAGTCCAAATCCGACGTCCGTTTCGCCAAATTCTCATCCGAAATTTTGCAAAAAGCTCCCGGAAGATCCCATTTGCTCCGATTTTCGCGCAGAGTCAATTTTAAATACCCAATTTCGATTCTACAGGCTTCGTTGCTCTGTAAAAACTTCCTACAGTCACTAATTAAGGTTGCGCAGTTCTGCGGGAGTCCGGATCATCACACTTACGCACGCCTCGACATTCACAGGCTTCATCTAAACTTTGACATATTTTATTGTTAATAGTTTAACAGTAAATTAAACAATAGTATTTTGAATTTAAATTATATTTGACTAAAAAATTAATTTGAAAAGGTAATTTTCCAACCCACACTTCTATATTAGAACAAAACAATAAGCATAACCTCTTGGCTTAAGCAAAGAGTTGGTAGTAAAGGGGTACAAGGAGAAACGATTACTAAAAAAGAGAGTGTGTTTTTTTATTGAATTAGCTTATAGCTTAAATGCTGGAGTTGTTAGTAAAATATAAAAGTTAATTACAGGAGCTAGCTTAATTAGTTCTTAGCCATACCTGCTAATAAAGTTCTTGAGGCAATTGAGTGGTCCCATGCTGCTTGTAGATATAAACAAGCACTCAAAGTATACAAGCTAATTTAATTGCTTGTGCACCGCGGTTGTCCCAATATGTTTTTAATTCGAGTTGCAAAGTTAAATGGTTTGGAAAGTTAGTGCTGTTAGTTTCTTTAATTACAAGATATGTATAATTTAAAGTGTATGGATAAATTTAGTGTTGGAGATTAAAAACATTTTGTATGTATGTTTGTAGGCAATCTAAACCCCTAACAATTGCCCAAATTATGCAGAAAAATGCATTAGCAATATTTGATGATCTGCAAACTTGCTCGATCACCGTAGTAATTCATACTAAACATAAGATTACTTTTGCATGCGAGCGTGTATGTGGGGGATTTTTTAAAAATAACCCTCTCAAATTTTCAAATTTGCAATCTAACCCTATCAAAAAACAATTTGCAAAACTAACCCTCCTTTTGCCACCTCGGCGCCACGCAGGCCTGCCAGCGTGAAGGCGCTGAAGCGGTCAGCGCCTTTACAATATACCTATGAAGGCGCTGAACCCCTCAGCGCCTTCATGCCTTGTGTTGAAGGCGCTGAAGCGTTCAGCGCCTTCATAGGAATATTGTGAAGGCGCTGATCGCTTCAGCGCCTTCATGATATATGCTGAAGGCGCTGGTTCATTCAGCGCCTTCAGCATATACTATAACCGCGTCGAGGACTTAGTCAATTTTGGTGAAAAAATGGCTAAGTCCTCAGTGTGAGCCAAAATTGGCTTCTCTGTAAAGGCGCTGAGTGGCTCAGCGCCTTTAGTGATTTACACTGAAGGCGCTGAGTCGCTCAGCGTCTTTAGTGATTTACACTAAAGGCGCTGAGCCACTCAGCGCCTTTAGTGCAGAACACTAAAGGCGCTGAATGGCTCAGCGCCTTTAGCTGGGCACACAGCCAACACTTAAGATCACATTAAAAAAATCTCAAAATTGTACAACAAGTTCAAGCTTTGACAAAATACATTCACAAACACCAACAAATAACATTGATCAATCAACCAGCAATCATTTCATTCACAGAATCGAGTTGAGTAACATGAAAGAATAAAATTTACAAAAATTGAACTCAAAAGCTCAATTTTGAGCACGTCCTCGACCTCGACGTCCTCGCCCACGCCCACGTCCACGCCCTCGCCCTCGCCCTCGCCCTCGCCCACGGGGAACAGCAAGGTCGATGATAGGTATATCATCGAGAAGCTCGACTGCTGCCGACTGATCGAGCTCCTCGATAATACCACCCTCATCCTGTGACGCTATATGCTCGATCTCCTGTGGCGATGATGACCTTGGACGACGGCGTGAATATGTCGATGAAAATGATGTCCGTGAGACTGGCGGCGGGAGCGAAGCTGACGTCGAAGGTCCTGTCATCGGTGCCTGAATGGTCGGAGATGGAGATCGTGGCACCTGAAAGAGTGTAAATAGTTTGTTAATATGAATTTGAAATCTTAATTTGAATTCTATGCTAAATCGTACCTGATGACTCGAGGTCGCTCCCTCATTTGAAGGTCGGGCTGCCTCTCTGGCCCTAGGTTCAGATGGTACATGCTGTAGTACCATCTGAATATCGCCGCTCATTTCTCTCAAAGTCCGAACAATAGTATCAGTGGGCGGTGGGTGCTGCCAAATCTGGTCGACAATGGTTTGAACATGTCGTAGTGTGTCGGCCTGCATTATAAATTAGAAATTAAAATTAAATTTATATGAGGAAAGTTGAATATAGTAAATTTATATATATAAATTTTAATACCAGTGATCTCTCGATATGTCCACGAGGGTGGAAAGTCAGCGGAGGACGCTGTACTGGATGAGAAATCCATCGTCGTGTAATGCTCCAGTACCACTCCATGTATATGGATGCCGCTTGCAGTGGGTCATCACCAGCAGCCGGGGCTTGATCAAAAATGTGATCAAGCCTCTCGGACCACCTCTCAATGTGGTCAGCATGAAATGCTATCCAGTCCTCCTCCGCACGCCCACGTACTGTGATGCGTGGGATGGACTCCACATTGACAGGTATATGCTGCAGGAGACCGAACTGCCGCATGACTCGGTCTGGCACGTGCATCTCCACGATATGAAAGCATATCAGGACTGTCCGTGCACGCCAGACCACTGAGCCATGCACACAGAAATCAGGTAATGTCTCTATAACCTGATCTGTGTAGGGCATCCATTTAACCTGTTAATCGACAAAATGATTAGTCTTGAATAAAACATCTACATACTTAAAGTATGTAATAAAAGATCTACATACCTGCGCCTCTCGCTGCTGATCCAGCTCGTCTCTGTAGAACTCAATGTCACACGTCTTGACATTGGTTCCGTAACGCAGCCCTCCAGTGTTGCCCCATCTAGATTATAAAAAACATATATTAGTCAGTTTTTTTTCACTCCCTCACAATGAGTTCACAGTGAGAGAGCTACACAGTGAAGCTCTTTTTTTTTTAGTCAGTTTTTTTTTTTTTTAATCAGCTTTTTTTTAATCAGCTTTTTTTTTTTTTAATCAGCTTTTTTTTTTTAATCACTGTGAGAGAGAGTGATCTTCACTCCCTCACAATTTAATCAGCTTTTTTTTTTTGATTTGCTGTATCGTGCATAGGTGTACATAGAGGGTGATTTTTTTTTTTTTTTTTTTTAATTAGCAAACTGTGAGCTCGATCTCTCACAGTGAAGTCTCTTCACTGTGAGCTCTCACAGTGAAGACTCTTCACTGTGAGAGAGTCTCTCACAGTGAAGACTTCACTGTGAGAGAGATCTCTCACAGTGAAGTCTTCACTGTGAGAGATCACTCTCTCACAGAGTGAGAGAGAGAAAGAGAAAGAGAGAGAAGAGAGCTCACAGTGATTTTGAGCTCACAGTGATTTTGAGAGCGCGAGAGAGACGGCGACGGCGAAGGCGACGGCGACGGCGAAGGCGACGGCGACGGCGACGGTGACGGCAACGGCGACGGCAACGGCGAGAGGAGATAGGCACAATGCGCGAGAGGAGATCGACACTGCGACGGCGATCTCACTGTGCTCGAGGCACTGCGACGGCGAAGGCGACGACGATCTGTGCTCGGAGCAAGCTATCTCTGTGTGGGACGAAGGTGGTGCGGTGCGGGGCTCGTGTGGGAAGAAGGTGGTGCGGGATGAAGAAGATGAAGTGCCTCACACTGCTGCCCGCGGGGGGCTATGTGGTGAAGAAGACGCTGACGCGGGTAGCGCCTTTAACATTAAGTTAAAGGCGCTGATCCGCTCAGCGCCTTTAACATTAAGTTAAATGCGCTGATCCGCCCAGCGCCTTTAACATTAAGTTAAAGGCGCTGATCCGCTCAGCGCCTTTAGTGTTTTATACTAAAGACGCTGAGCGGATAAGCGCGTTTACAGAGAATCCATTTTTCCCTTACACTGAGGACTTAGGCATATTTCGCGGCGAAAAATGCCCAAGTCCTCGACGCGTTGTGTGTATATATGCTGAAGACGCTGTTTCATTCAGCGCCTTCAGCGTACTCCATGAAGGCGCTGATGGGTTCAGCGCCTTCACAACAAATCCTATGAAGGCGCTGAACCCTTCAGCGCCTTCAACACATGGCATGAAGGCGCTGAGGGGATCAGCGCCTTCATAGGATTATTGTGAAGGCGCTGACCGCTTCAGCGCCTTCACGCTGTCTGCCCAGCGTGGCGCCGAGGTGGCAAAAGTAGGGTTAGTTTTGCAAAAAAATTTTTGATAGGGTTAGTTTGCAAAATATGAAGTTTGGGAGGGTTATTTTTAAAAAATCCCCCATGTATGTACCCATGCACAGTGCGCGTTTAAGGGTATTAATTACTCTCAACACAAAAATAATCACTAAGCCTAGCTATTATATATAGGGTTTTGCTGCTCACATGAGCACAACTCAAGCTACTTTGCCCTTCCACATGGTCAAAGAGACAAGAGGAATATATAAGCACCAAAAGTTGAGAGCCTTGTCTCCTGGACCCTCATCTAAGTGTGCATGTGGGTGTGGAGTGGCATTGCATGCCCACTCCCAGTATTGGACTATTATTCCGTCCTTCTTAATTTGCTGATCTCTAGCTATATAAACCCCTTCGATTCCTCTCAACAAACCAAACCAACAAAGAAGAAGAGCCAAAAGTCCTCATATTTGATAGCTTCTCCCTCTTTATCTTCATATATATATTTATATATATATCCTCTTTGTTTCATCCGATCATTAAAGTTACAAGTATGAAGCTAAGGAGCCAAGGAAAGCAAAGAGGGCTCAGCAGAACCATTAGAGAGCACAAGGCCAGGCTTTATATCATACGTCGATGCGTCATCATGCTCCTCTGCTATCATGATTGATCATCACCTAGCGTTCGCCAACTTTTCCTTCTCCAATGTAGCCTGAGCGCCGTGAATACGTAGTTTCGAATGTAGTGGATCAGTTGGCTCCGTTGCGATCGAGCACGTAACTATGAAATGTTGCATGAACTGTGTGCGACTAGACCTCCTTAGTACACAACAAATATCCCTTCTTCTTTTTTTTTTTGTTTTCCGCCGACACGGTGGTTCTTTTGTAGATAAAGAAAATTAGTGATCTATCTCTATATATATATAAATATATTATTAGCTTAGTTTTTAGGAGAATTTTTTTTCCTTTTTTCCCTTTTCTTCTATCTCTTCCCTCTTTAGGGATAGGCAAGGGGGGATCAACCAAGATCAAATGTACTTGGATCAATTTTTCCTCTTGTTTTAACTAAGAATATTACAAGAGGGGATATGAGTAATTAATGAAAGCTTATAATTAATGACTTCATATCAAGTGTTTTTTGGCTCCTTTTTTTTCTCTTCTCTCTTATTAATGTAATGGTACTGGAACTGATCATTACCTACCAATAATTGGCTCTAACTATTGCTCCGTGGAGTAGAAATAGTTGTCATAATTGCATGCATGGCCCCCCCCCTCATTAATTCGTCCGTAACTATTCTTTCCTGATTATTCAAATGTTTTCAAGGACACAAAGGCACATGGAATTTAAAGCACTTGCGAATGAAAATGTGGCACGTCAGCTTTGTTACTATTTTGCTTATTCAGAAGCCATGTGATTGGTCAAATCCCAACTGGCAACCATTAATAAGTGAGGAGGTAATCTTTGGACAAAACACTTGAATGCCTGCTGCATGGATCCAAGCATTGCATGTATTGTTTTACCACCAAATAGTATTATGTACAATAATAAAAGTTGGATTAAATCACCCATAGTTTTTATAGGGTTATAAGGCCTAGTTTGGATGAATAAAAAAAGGGCAATTTTCTATATATTCCTAAAAAAATTTCTGTTTTCGAATTTACCCCTTTTAGAAGGCTAATATTAAAACTAGCCTTCTTACATTCCAACTTCTTTCCAAAATATTCCTGAAGTTAAACTCTGTTAGTGTAACATTTGGAACTGCCGTTATCTGTGTATAATTACTATTTTGCCCTTTCAAATATACCCTAAACCCTAAACCCTAAACCCCTAAAACCCTAAACCCTAAAACCCTAAACCCTAAACCCTAAAACCCTAAAAAATTCTAAACCCTAAACCCTAAGACCCTAAACCCTAAAAAACCCTAAACCCTAAACCCTAAACCCTAAAATCCTAAAAAATCCTAAACCTAAACCCTAAACCCTAAACCCGGACAAAATAGGTATATCTGATAGTTTTTAACTCCGATTATTATTTAACTCTAGTTTAACCCTAGTTAACTTAACAATAACTTAACAAAGAAAAACGGTAGGGGTATTTTTAATAACGGTGGAACGTATGAAGAGTATATTGGAAAGAAAAAAATAAGAGGGGTAAATCAGATATTTTTTCAGATTTCAGGGTTACACAGGCAATTATTCCAATAAAAAAAATATGGAATAATTAAATTATATTATATGTATAAAAGAAAATTTTAAAATTTTATGAAGCGTTTAGATGGCTCACAATATATATATATATATATATATATATATATATATATATATATATATATATATATATATATATATATATTAGAATATATTTATATTATACACTAAAAAAATAGAGGAAAATAAAAATTCAGTCTTATAAAAAAAAAAAAAAAAAAAAAAAAAAAAAAAAAAAAAAAATCATCGTTCTTGTGCTCCTTCACCTCCAAGATATGGTAAATTTTAAATTTAAACATTCAACATAAAAAATTAAATTTAAAAATATAAATTTAAAATTTAAAAATTAGGATTTAAATTTCAAATTTAAAAATTTTAATTTTAATTTTTATTTTTATTTTTTTAAAATTTGAATGCATATTCAAATTTTAAATTTTAAATTTAAAAATTCAAATTTTAAATTAAAAAAATTTAAATTTTAAATTTTAAACATTAAAATTTATTATTTTAAACTAATAAATTTTAATTGTACAATTTAGAATTTTAAATTTTAAATTTTAAAATTTAAATTTAGATTTTTTTTTTCAAATTTTCAGTTTGAAATTTTAAATTTCAAATTTTAATTTTAAATTTAATTTCAAATTTCAAATATTTAACTTTTAATTTCAAATTATGAAATTTTAAATTTTAAAATTTTAAAATATAAAAAAATCATTTTTTAAAATTTTAAATTGAAAGTAATTTTATAAAATTGTACAATATATCCAAATAGTTTAAAATTTGAAATCATGAAATTTTTTAGAGTCACATGATTCTCTATTTCATTTAGACTAAAATTATCATTTATAAACTCAATGGCAATTTTTTACTATGCGTCCAAATATGCCCTAACTCTCCGACTGAAAATTAAATTTTCTGAAGATTATTTGTGTTCTCTATTTATTATTAGCAAAAATAAGTTCAACTTTATATTTCGTGATCATAAATTCAAAAGACTAATAAGTTGAGTTATATGCGTTGAGTGGGACAACATCCATAATATATGTAACAGCAAGAACTCCGACAATATGCCTAACATTCAGATAAATTGAATCAAATTAAAACCTGCGAATATTATAGTTGAATTTTTAAGTACGATCGATATATTTTTTCTGAATAATTGATTACCACTTACAATCCAAAATTTGATCATTTGAATTTCAGCAGGCATTATAAGTTAACTATAAATAAATCAAATAAATTATATTTAATTTGTTATACTTGTTTTTGGACCGCCCGCGTATATATATAAAATCACAAGTGCTATATTTTTGACCTACGCTAATTAATATCTCATAACTACAACAAAATTAGATTATAAAATTATATTTTTGTGATACTTTTGTATAAGTGTTTTATCTATATTTCATCTATATCCAAAATTAAATTATATGAATATATTTTTAGAACATATTCCAATAATATGTCGCTACATATCCTAGCGACTGCACATATAGCGACACTAATAATAAGTGTCGTTATTTTTACCAGTAACATTTTTTTTAGCTTTCAGAAATACTTAAAAAGTATCACTTTTTTTTTTTTTTTTTTTTTTTGAGAGAGAGAAAGGTAGCATGCTACCCGCTTCGTTTACTTTTTAAATAAACTTAGCTGGAAATGTGAAGCAACTAGGCTTAAAAAGTATCACTATAGCATAATTTTATTATATTGTATACAGTTGAAAATATAATAGTTGAAAAAAAATATTTAAAAATAATCTTACATATCTACGTACTCACCTCTTAAATAATAATAATAATAATAATAATAATAATAATAATAATAATATATTTTTTTCATATAAAATAATCTCATCATCCCATATATAATCTAACAAAAAAAAAAATTTGAAGTTATTAATTTTTTATTCCTGAGATAACTTATTATTTCGGAATAGTAAGAAATAGAAGTAAAATTATATTTGATTTGTAATTCTGATATTCTCAAGAATAACTAAAATTTTGTTTGATTAATTTTATAAAATAGTAGAAAATAGTGAAAAAAAAGTGATGCTTAAATTTAATATAAAGTATAATTTAATAAAAATAATTTAATGTAAAAATAATTTATTGTAAAAATAATTTATTAGATATTATAATTTAATAAAGATATTTTTATAAAAATAAATTTTTTCAACTTCTACTTAAACTTAAATTTAATAAAAATAGTTCATTATAATATTTAATTATAATTTATTATAATATTTAAATAAAAATAATATGTATTAATATATATATAATTACTAATTTTATAATAAAAATAATATATTATAATCTATAATAAATTATATCTACATAATTTATCTTTAATTCAATTTATAATCTTAATAAAATTAAGAATTAATTCTTAGAATAGTACTATTCTATCAAAATGGTGGAATAGTTTATATCTTGGGATAATCGAAAATAACAAAGTTTGACTGGGATAAAATATTCTATTAAAAAATATATTGTTTGACAAAAATAGCAGAATAAAATGGGTTATTCCCTTTTTATCCATTAACCAAATATTGCCTAATAAGAGAATGTTAATATATATCAAAGGGGAATAAAGTGATTTTTTAATCATATTCTTATCATACTATAAATTTTATATGAAAATTATATTTATATTTGTTAAAATATTAAATTTTATTAAATAAAATATAGATATGCAAAGTTTGAACAGAGTGAGAACCTTTAATTATATTGTATGTATTATTCATGTTAATTTTAGATCGTATTTATATGTATATTAATATATTTTATTATTCAAATAATATTTGAATATAAGTCCAACACACTATCTGATTTTGAATTCGTTTTTAGCATATGTGATAATAAAAATTTAGCATTCAACATATATTCGTATCTGAATTCACAATCGAAGAAAAACATGGATCAATGCGAATATGATTTTGCCAAAAATTCGATCGTATCCGACCATACATTTTTATCCCTATCAGTTGAACTTATGAATTATTTCTACAGTAAGGATTTCAAAATTGTGCTCCAAATACTTAAGCAATACTACAAAACTATTTTTCTGGTTTTTTTATGTTTTATTTATTTCACCATTTTTTTATTTTTCCTCCGCTAATTAAGTTTTTGGCCAAATATAAATTTTTTAAGGGATATTATTTAAAAGGTCCCTCTTAGCTTTAATATAGGATTGGTTATCTAGACCCGAACAAGATGGGTCGATCTGATCCGATCCGATCCGATCCGATCGATCTGGTTTCGGGTCGATTTTGCGTCAAACAACAACGACTCGAAAAAAAAAAAAATTTGAGTTGGTTTTCGGGTTTCGGGTCAATGAGTGTGAGGTTGGGCTGGTTGTAAATAATTTATCCTTTTTTTTAATATTGAGTTGTATAAAATAAAATTATTTTGCTCAATAAATTTTTTATAAAATTATTTGACTAATTATAAAATTTTAAAAAATTAAAATAAAAAAAAATTCCCCCCACTTTGCTGGTTGTGTAAAACTCAAATGTTGAATGCAATCAAAAATTGGGAGGAAAATTTTTTATAAAAAAAAAAAAAGAAAAAAAAATTGAGGCATCTATTTCTCTACAATTTGAGCTTAAATTATTTTAGTTCTAAAAAACCTTAAGCTCTTTGTTTGGCTAGTATTGAAAAAAAAAATTACTTAGAAATGATAATATGTAAAAAAAAAGGATTAGTATGAGAAGCAGAATTATATGTTCAGCAATGTTACGCTGTCGTATTCAAAATTATAGATTATCTGTTCATGAATTGTATTGGTGTTAAATACTTATTCTTCGTCTACTATCTTGTAATGATGCAACAACATGTCGATAAAGAATTTTTGGGAAGCATGCAAAATGCAGACGAATACTGGAAAGAGGTGGAAATACTTGCTGACGATTGCTGTGATCCGATGGCTGCGTGGTTAAAGAGAAATAAATAGCAAAATATTTTAGAATTTGAAAAACCATATTAGACCAAACCCTAAGTAAAATCCGTAAGTTCAGGAAGCTTCAAGAAAATCTGTAAACTGCAATTTTTATTTTTGTTTTATATTTTTTATTTTTTTTAAGAGGGCATGTTATCTCAGTCAAATTCATATTCTTTTATTGAATGAAGCAAATAACACACTATCCTTTTCTAAAAAAATAAAAAATCCTTTTGCTTCCGCACTTCGGTATGTTTGAGGTTAATTTCAAGCATTTGAAGTTCATGTAGCAGGTAGTTATAGGGATTGATTGGCCTAATTTTTGAAAAATAATTTTGGGTCCAAAAGTTATTTTCCACTTACTCAATTAAGTTTTAAAAATATAATTCTGATTTTTAGAATCAATTTTCTGATTTTCGATGCTCAAAATCAGAAGCAGTTAAAACCTGCTTCTTGAAAACTGATTCTGATTTTAAATTCAAATTCTAAATTTTATTTTAATTTTAGATTTAAAATTTAAAGTTAAATTTAATTTTAAATTTTAAATTTAATTTTAATTTCAAATCTCAAATTTTATAATTTTAAATTTTAAATTTCAAATTTCAAATTTATAATTAAATTTCAAATTTAATTATTAAATTTAAATTTTGAATTTTAAATTTCAAATTTAGATTTTAAATTTGAAGTAGAAAATTTAAATTTTGATTTAAAAATTTAAAAATTTAAATTTTAAAATTTTAAATTTCAAATTTATATTTAAAATTAAAATATCAAATTTTAAATTACTTTTTAAAATTTAAATTTTAAAAATTAAATTTAATTCAAAATTTAAATTATCTTAAAATAAAATTTAGAAAAAAATTATTTTTTACAAATAAAAAAATACCAACCAATTTTAAAAAATCATATCAAAAAAATTATTTTTTATCTAAACTCAGCCAAACGCTCTATAATTTTTGATCAAAATTAATTTTTCAAATCAAAATCAATTATACAGAAATCACTTTTTTAGAATCTAGGCCAAACGAGCCCATATACTACATAACTACTCTTTTTCAAGGAACTCGCAGAAAATTCTACTGTCAGAATAATTCTTCACAAACAATCGAAAAAAACAATATATTTCTTCAAGATCCTTCAGTAATTAATTTTAATTTTCTGAGAGAATATATACATTTATCTTGTCGACAAGTGATCACGTAATACTCCAAGGAAAGTTGTTTAATACATTCGATTCGATTGTTACCGCACAAAATTTACAGAATAAGAAGTATAAATGCTATTTAAGTTCATTCCTCCCTCGGAATCCACCTGCTCCACCAGAAGCTTTTCCGCTGCCTATTTAGCTCGTCCATGCTCTCGTTGAGAGTCCGAATGATCTTCCTCTGTAGAAGAAGGACCGATGCGAGCACATTGCGCTGCGCATTGCCCTTCTTTGGCTCTATTTCCTGTCGAGCAAATTGAATGCATCTCAATACTATTGTATCAAAGCATTTTGTACTCAGAACATTCTATGATTATCAAACAAAAATAGTAGTTCCAAAACCAAAATCGTGAATTACGAAAATGAGAGGTTTGATATTTGTAGAAGGGCACGTCGTCGTCGGGATGCTATAATAACTTATCCAGGATAATCTCCTCTTGTCTGCTCAAAGATCAATTGTTAGTTGATCTGAAAAAAGCCCGTTAATGTTGCTAGATGTGTCACAAATTCTTAATTCCGGCTTTATAACCCTTTCGTTAGTTTTCAATACGAGGAAAGCATTTGGCGTGTATTTAGAGTTAGGATTTTCTGATAGATTGACATCTTTTGTACACCACTTTTGATTATGGTGAAATCATCACTCTTGTTCCAGCCCGTGCACATAGGTTAGTGGTCAAACCATGTAAAAGTCTTAAGCTTTATTTTTTCACTGTCTCGATTATCTCTGATGTTTCGTATCCCATGAAATAGGGATTTGATAGCCTTTGCCATAACAAATGCAAGTTATCCCCGTATAACTTGTTCTTGTTGGTTATTTATTTATGGGTTAAAATAGGTCTAACTTTCTGCCCAGTGATAATAGGTTCAGGAGACTAATAAGTTGAGTTGGGTGAGCCCAATAAGTTGAATAGGGTTGCGGTCCACAATAGACCTAACTGCAAAAGGCCCAACAATAGACCTAACGTCCAGATAGGTTGAGTCTGGTCGAGACCCATAAGCGCTGTGTCTGTACGCTTTAAGTGAATTGGTTCCGTATTTCTAACAGCTCGAGCTTTTGGGATTAATGGTTAGCGCCAACAATTCAACAGTTCTAACTTCTAAACAGGCCCAAAATGTTTTCCTAGAATCGGTTACAAATTCTCAACCCCCAAAAATCAAAAGAGAGGGTGGAATTTGTAAAAGTCAGTACAAATGCGTGCTAAATAATATCTACGGGAACTGTTGCTCAAGTGGGTCCAGTGGAAAAATTGGCAAGATGATCTTTCTTTGGAAAAGCTTTCAGTAAAACTGATATTCATACATACCCTGAGATCCTGAAGTTGAGCTTCTGTGAAGCCGCCCTCCGACGCCGTCCCGGACCTTGCCATAAGCTTAATAACCCACTTAGCAGCTTCACCATAATCCTTTTGGGTGGCACGGAACAGCTGTAACCTCAAATTCTGCATGAAAGACAAGCCAAGAAGCCCTTCCCGCTTGAAATACGGATTAGCCAAAGCGCCTTTTGCACTGGTCCTTTGCCGCGCTTTATACCGCACCATCGATGTTAGAAGCTCCCATCCAATCCCTCCATCCAAATCTAATAGCTCGAAGCCCCTTCGCAGTTCCGGTGGGGCCCGAGGTTCAACTGATCTACGCCAAGTGGCCAAGTCGTAGCCGCACCTCTTCAGTTGCCGGTTGAATTGTATAAGGCTGCTGTCGGTTCGTAATGATGGAAAAACCTAGAGGGAAAATAAAATTTAAAAAAAAGATGCCAAGAAGGTGATAGAGTTACACAATATGGTTTGCTCACATATTAGAATATAAAGTAGGAGTCTTAAATTCCCATTTGGCTTCTACGGCAGCTTCACTACACCCAAAAGTAGTACTTACTATTTTGCAAACAAGTAAGTCCAGAGCTTCGCTGTGGGGAAAAGCCGAAATGAGTTTCTAAGTGCCAAAAGCAGAATGTCCTATTAAAAGCTCCCACTTCTGCTGCAGCAAGAAGCTGTTGGGCACAGGGGTGTTAATGGAAGAACTATTTGTGCTTGTTCAATATCGTTAGTCAACAAACACTCCTACCACAGCTCCAGGCCAGGACAAACAGTCTCTGCGACATGTTAAACGTAGAGAATTTATCGAAGATCCACTAGTTCCTTTGGCAGTTTATTGAGAATTAATAATCCTAATCCCTTTGTATAAAACCGATTGAGGAATTAGAAAGACCAACAAAGAGTATGATCAAATAAAAGGTCGAGCAACTCTCTTACCATCTGCAAGAATACCAGGCCCACACTGTATATGTCAAATCGATCGGGAAGATTCATCTGTTAATAAGCATCAGTAACAAAGGAATTTCAGCATTATATAGAAATTAAAAGAAAATAATCCATCTTTTATCGAACTCTGCGATAGAAGAACAAGAAACATATGAGGTCAATTAAAAGAAAAACCTAACACCTGCCATAGGACTGGAGATAAGGCAGCTGCAACTGGAGCAGAGGGAGCAGACGGTGTTTGGGTACTCATGATGTATTGCTCTGGTGCAGAATACCTGCATACATAGCACCGAAAATTTTATAATTGCAATTTGCATCCTTTCTTAAAAGATATCTAAACTAAAAAGTAAGTAGCATGGCAAAAAAATTGTTCACAACCTTAGGCAACACAGGCTACAAGATTTTAGAAACTAATAAGGTTAAAAAAGAAAAAAAAAAAAAAAAAAAGTACTACTGTTCAGGCTGAAATACTTCATCCTATGTTAAATTTCCTTGCCAGTGATATTGATGGTGCCAGCATAAGATGCAGGAATGATGACGAAACATAGTATCAATAACAAGATAGTCAGAATGAAGGAAATTCTGAATATAAAGTTGTAACGATCCGACCCACAAGCAATAATAATTTGTTAGGCCCAAACCACCGGCTCAAAATGCTTAAACCTAGTTATTATTACTGGTGTTCATAATCTTTTATATACCAAATTATATCCATTTCCATCCAATGTGGAACTATTGGGGTGTCACAAATTCTCCCCATTTAGACATGACGTCGTTAGCCCAATCACACACACAGCCCAAAATCATTAGGCGATGTGAGGTTTATCTCGCTAGCCTTATCATTCAGACCTTGGCATAACCTATCATCTTGTCATGCAGACCTTAGCATAGCCTGTCACCTTGCCTTTCTAATCTTGGCTTAGCCGAAACTCGCCACACACTTCCGGCTAGTAAGTGGCTCTGATACAAAATATAACTACCCGACCCACTTGCAATAATAACTCGTTAGACCCAAACCATCGGCCCAAAATGTTTAATCCCAATTATTATTACTAGTGTCCATAGTCTCTTATATACCCAATTATATCCATTTCCATCCGATGTGGAACTATTAGGGTATCACAGATTGTAATACCCGAGACTTATAATTATTTATTTGGGCCTTTCTATTTTGAAATTTTGGATCTTTTTGTAAATATTAAAAGTTGAGGGGCTTGGCGGCATTTTGTGTTATTTAATCCGTAATTAAATAACTTTCTAACAACTCGTATCATAACAGATTTTTCTCTCCCTTCCTCCCATGATTTTTTTCTCTTCGTGCCGCCCACCTCCTTCCCGCACACGTGCAACGCTCACGGGATCCTCGACTTTTGTTGCCGTCATCCATCGTCGCCGCCACAGCCACCCTTCTCAAGCAGCGGTCGACATCCTTGGTTCGCCGTCAACGAGATCTCATCGTCGATGTCGTCGTTGTTTCCGTCTTTGAGGAGGTTTTATTTCTTTTCCTTACATTGTCTCTTTTACCAAATTTTGAGATCCTCCAACATTGTTGTTTCTGGTTATGTGTATAATTTGATTGTTCATTTCTTGATTACTAGAATTTAAATCATTAAAAATCTAATTTGCATCGATCTAAAATTACTGATGATTCTATTGTCTTTGTATCTTGTATTTTTTCATAAAATTTAGTGGTATTTCTTCTCTACATTCTGCATGCTTTTCGGATTGCCTACGAACTGTTCGACAAAATGTCTAAGAGAAGACAAATGTTATTTTTGCTCCTAATTTTAATCTCATCTAATTTCTGGTTGTAAACTTATGTTTCAACATCTGAAAATCATTTTTTCGAACACTAAAATCTTCATTTAGTATTTAGAACTCTATTCATGATTTCTTGCTCTGTTGATTAGCTTAGTCTTTAAAGTTTCATCTTTTCTTAATTAATAGTCGAGTTTCTGTTTAGTTATAATTCTAAAGCTTCTTCGTGCTCAATCTCGACCTATTTGTCAGTATTTGTAACCGACATTGTTAACCCTTTTGAATATATCCAGATTAAGTTGTTTGTGCATCATTTCCCTATAATCATACTTGGTATGAATAGTTTATTTTTGTGTTGATGAGTCAACTTCATTTTGGAAACTCAACTGGAAACTAATAAGTTTGTGATTGTTTAATTTTGTACTTTGTGCTTGTGATGTCTATTGTTTATTATTTTAGGTTCCGTTCATTAGATCGTTATTTTGAGTTTTATATTTATTTTTTTAGTAGCCTATTGAGAATCGTAATTCTTAATTTGGGTTCCGGTGATTGACTCTCTGTGCTTTTTCCACCGGATAGCTTTTTAACCTAGAAACTGTTTTAAGGTAAGTGGCTGAACACTCGTTAGTTTTTCACAATTTAGTATAGAAAAATATTTCGATTAGAAGAAAATTTCTATTTTGTAGATTTTAAACAAAGGATTAAGCATATTATTAAATATTTCTAGAAAATGGGTTTAAACTTTGATTGATAGCTTCTTTTAGTAAAAGATTTCTGAAATTTGACAATCTATTCTATAAATTAGTGAATGGGTAAGTATTTTAAATTATAATATCTCTTGGTATTCTGTTATGCTAATATTGGTCATGTCGACATGTACTCTGTTATAGAAGCTAGCTTCGACTCTGTATTGCGTCTTCGGGTGACTGCGCCTACCAGCGCCTCTGTTCTGTATTTGCGCTTTTGAGCGCTTCTATTATGTATATGCACTTTCGGGTGCCTCTATTTTGTTTTGAGCCTACGGGTGCTCTGGATCTCACCAACGGGTCACTCTATATAGTTAGTTACCAGCGACTTATTTATTTTAACTTCGTTTGATTGCCAAAAGAAAATTGCTTTGTTATTTGATAATCTCTGTTATTTAGAATTTTACAAATGATAGATCAGTCGCTTAAATTAACTTATTTTAGAACTTTTGTTATTTATTTCATTGTATGCTTAATCCGACTAATATGGCGTATGATTGCTTATCCAGATTTCGTGACTATTTTGCTGGGCGGGAGCAAGACCGAGTGAACACTAGCCGTAGTTGGTCGTTCGAGTTACTTTTGTTATTTTTGTCTTTGTGTAGTTAGGTATATGTTAGGTAGGTCTCTATGGATTATCATATGGTTTCATTCATTCTATTTTATTCTTTTCTCCGTATTGTGTAATTTAGTTTTTTTTTTTTTTGACTATCGTTCTATTTGATTCTTTGTTAAATTCTGTAGCCTTGCATATTTGTTACTCTAGCAAGTATGCGGCGTCTATTACGCCTCAAATTTGGGGCGTGACAAAAGTATTTTCGAACCGCCTTCCCTCAAAGTTATTGATATACTGGTATACATAATGTAGAGAGCGTTGATTTGTTCATGCATGCAGTCACATAAGTTTACCAACACATCAACAGCCCAAAAGCTTTTGTGCGAGGACCCAAAGCATTTCTCCTCTAAAATCTTTATTTGATACCATTGTGATAGAGATTTGAATCATGTTAGTGAGCAAAATATCCTGCCATCCTATTTGGTGCTAAATTGTTAAACTTTTTATTCAATTACTCCCACAGAAATATCTTATTATGTTTTAGAATCAGATAGTACCATGAGAATTTTTATGCAAGGATTAAAGTGTCATGGCACGAGAGTGTGTCGATGGTTGCCTGGCACACTACGGCATAGGCACGCCTCCGTACGCATGACTTTTCAGTGACACGCTCTGGCACAATTTTTCTTTTAGTTTTTTATTCCCAATAAGCTCTTACAATGTTAGGGCCTGCTTGGTTCACTCCTTTTTCACCCAGTATTCAGAATCGGACTGGACGAATCCGTTTGTGGGTGTTTGGTATGCAGGAGTTCATGAATGTGAATTCCCCAATCACTCATTTTTCCAATCTGGCTTCCTAGCTAAGATTGGAAGTTGAATCTAGGCGGGAAAAATATACTTTACGAAAATATCTCAATTATAATTTATATTTTATATTTAAAATTTAATTTAATTTTTTGACTTTAATTTTTAAATAAAATTTAAATTTAAATTTAGAAATAAAATTTTTAATTGTAGATTTTGATTTAGAAATTAAATTAAAATATAAATTTGATCTATACATTTAAATTTAAATTTAATTGTAAGGTTGAAATTGAGTCAAATCAAAAATTAGTTTTATATTTTGAATTACCCACTCAATTTTAAACTATAAATTTTTAAAAAAAATTACATTTAAATTTTGGCCTATCATTTCAATATTTTGATGTAAATTTTTAATATTTAACTTTTAGTTTGAATTTAAATTATAAATTTAATTTTATATTTTGAAGTGCAAACTCTTTTAAATCAATTTTATATTTTGTATTTTAATTTTAATTTTATTTTAATTATTATTTGATCATCAAAAAATTTTAAATATTGAAAGATTGAATCAACCATACTGATTCCGATTGTTATTCTGAACCAAATATATTATGAAGTATTATTATTCTGTTTTCGATTCCTGTCCATTTAAATTCTCATTCCGATTTCATTTCTTATTTTGAACCAAACGCGCCCTTATTTTGAAATATTTAGTCAAATAATTATGAATATTGGTTATTTATAGCTTACTATACTCACCAATTAATTTTATATTTCTTCAAAAAATGAGTTTTATAAATTAGAAATATTCAAAATATATAAACAAAAATTAAAATTATAACTTTTTTTACTTACCTAATAAGTAGATTTTCGATTTGCTATTTCTTTGCCTATTTTTAAAATCGAAGTTATGAAAGAAGCAAAAAAAGGAGTACAAAATAGGAAGAAAGAAAATTGAGGAAGATATATAAGAAGAAAGGAGAGAGAGAGAGAGAGGGAGAGAATGAGAGAAATAGTTCTGTATTGCGGGGAGGCCGCCAAAAGGAAAAAAAAACAAAAAAAAAATATAAAAAAAAAAAAAAAAAAAAAAAAAAAAAAAAAAAAAAAAAAACGGGTGTGGTGTGGGGCACAAAGGCCCACCAAAAGAAAAAAAAAAAAAAAAACCACTAAAAAAAAAAGAAACATGGGCAGCACGGAAAGAGGGGCGCACAAAAAAAAAAAAAATCAAAAAAAAAAAAAAAAAGTGGCACGGGCGGCACTGTGTTACAGTACCGGGCCTCACGCGATACTCGCGCAGGTATCACGGCACGGGGGGTGCTGCGATACCTCCTATACCATGCCTCTATATTGGGGGGCACGGTACGTGCCGCCCCATGCCGTACACCACCCCGTGCCATACGACACGAGACGGTACTTTAATCCTTATTTTTAAGCCTCCATTACATTTATTATTTATTTAACTCTTCTATTACCATGCAATATCACCTTATATGCGGGTAGACTACATCACAATCAAGATCCTGTAAGGACCCGGCCCACTAGCAATAATAACTCGTTGGGTCCAAACCACAGCCCAAAATGCTTAAGCCCAGTTATTATTACTAGTGTCCATGTCTCATATAAACCCAATCACAATTCCATCCACATCCGATGTGGGACTATTGGGGGCGTCACAGACTCCCCCCGTTTAGGCCTGACGTCCTCGTCAGCCCAAACACACACACAGCAGCCCAAGATCACCAGGCGATGTGAGACTCGTCTCGCTAGCCCTGTCATCTAGACCCAGGCTCAGCCGAGACTCGCCGCACACTTCCGGCTAGTTATTGGCTCTGAACCAAATGTAAGGAATAGTGGCCACTAGCAATAATAACTCGTTTGTCCAAATGGCAGCCCAAAATGCTTAAGCCAGTTATTATTACTAGTGTCCATGTCTCATATAAACCAATCACAATTCCATCCACATCCGATGTGGGACTATTGGGGGCGTCACAGATCCGTGGGTGCTCTACTGTACGCTTTAAGACTTTAAGTGCGCAAGTTTCCTCCTTCCTTTCAACTTGAGTTTTCGGAGTAGTGGTTGCCATTAAAGATCCAAAAATATTTTTTAAAATCAAGTCACGAATTCAATTTCTGCATTCTGCAGTGGCGAGTAGAGCAGCATTCTGCCTATGTGGTAGAGGCCAAATTGGCCAAGTCACAATCAAAATTTGTGGGAATTTTGTCTTATATGCTTTTAGTAAATTGGTTGTCTTCTTTCTTTCAGCTCGAGTTTTTAAAATAGGGGGAGACTGTTGACAAATTGGTTGGTATTTTCCCACACGGTAGAGGTCCAGTAGAATTTCCTATATGGTAGAGGCCTGATAGGGCTAGGTTACAATCGAGACCTGCAAGAGTTATATCTAGACACTTCAAGTGAATTGGTTGCCCCTTTCTTTCAACTCAAGCTTTAGAATAGTGGCCAGCATCAACCACAATAATCACTTTGACTCTAATGGCTGCTCCTGTTGATGCTTCGCAATTGTCAATTATTGAAAGAAGTAGAAAACTTTTAGAAGGGTGTCGATAAGTTCAACAGAAGACTTGGGTTATACTAAATTTAGTAATGGTACATTTTTTGTCTTAGTGAATCTTAATTCTGCTATATTTTGTCTTGCTATTATTTAGAACAGTGCTAGGATTTGGTTAGATTTGTAGTCCAACCGTAATTGAGTCAAAGATGGAGATTCAAATTTTTATTAGAGAGAGTAGAATTTAAAACCTACTTGGATATCGGGTTTTAATTGGTCCCAGAACAGATTGTAGATTTGTAGTCACAACTCGGAACTGTCTTCAACACTAATTGACACAACTACTATTAAAACCATATTAGAGAGCAATTTCTTTAAAGCCCTTTGGTACCATTCTTTTAACGGGTGGGTTTGGGTGGGAACTGCTGTAGTCAAACCGTAGATTGTAGATAACCCGTTTGGGGGTGGGAACAGATAGAGATTCCGGTTTAAATGGGAGACAGTAGTTTAAAGCCTACTTAGAGTAGAGTTTTAATTGGTCTCTCTATGTGAGATTTGTAGTCAAACCGTAATAGAGTCAAAGATAGAGATTCAAATTTTTATTTGGAGACAGTAGAATTTAAAGCCTATTTAGACTAGAGTTTTAATTGGTCTCTCTATGTGAGGCATGCATTGTACGATGCATAGGCACAACCAAATTAATTAGGCCGCATAGGGAGCTCCTCGGTGCTTGTCTAATTAAAGTATTACGGCCGCGGCTATGGTCTACGGCTCAGGTGCTCGGCCAAAAAGAGGCGCGTCCAGCTAATTAATGGCCCATGGGTCTTTTGGGTGTACCTTATGCATGAGTGCACAAGAAGAGAAAAATCTTCTAAGAAGATAGAAAACAAGAGAAGGGGGGGAAAGATTTAGACAGAAGACTTGGGTTGAAGCAACTTTAAAAGAATAGGAATAAAAATTTAAATATTTTTTTATTATTTAATCTTAAAAAAAATTAATTTAATGTTAATCTAAATTATTTAAGGTTTTCTCATTTTGTTTTATTTTTAAATTATATTAGAGGGCAAAGAGACAAAATTTATAGTAGAAATCTGAATGGACGCTTCCGTTTTGAATCCCAACATCCAAATCAAAGTGGATATCGGATTTTCAACAATTGGTACCAGAACAGATTGTAAATTCTCAGCAAACACAACTCTTTAGGAACTGTCTTCAACACTAATTTGACATAACTACTAGTAAAACCATATGACAGAGAGCAATTTCTTTAGGGATGTGGCTTGCAGCAGGCTACTTTCCTGATTTAAGTCTGTCAATAGCTACTGTACCACTTGATATGCAAGCCAAAAGTAATAGATTTCATTTTATGAAATTTGTCCATAATGCAAACGGCAATACATATCACAGCTAATGCATCCCCTGTACTCCAGCATTGACAACAGTTCAAGGAGAATAAAAAAATTCTCTATGTAAAATTAGAGCTAGTTGAACATGCAAAGCATTATAGAAACTTCAAATGCTTAACCATTATGAATTATACAAGTAATCACTTTTTGTCTTACATTAAAAAAAAAAAAAAAAAAAAAAAAAAAAAAAAAAGCTTAAACATTATGGATTTTAGTAATTAAAAGCACCTCAATCTTTTTGATGTTTTCCCGCTTTTCAAATAAAGATGTACACTTTCAAAAATTGGTGTGAATGACAAATAACTTCCAATTAGATCATCACTAGCAAAATATCTAAGTGTTAAAAGAGACAACAATAGTATCAGCTATTTTTATCATTTCAGAAATTGTGCCACTCTGCTATGCAGAATGAGTGCTAAGTAAATAGATTTAGAAAGATTAATAGTTGAGAAAATTCTTATTTAGACATAATGGATATGTTGTCCTAAGAAATTAAGAAAATTAAAACAAACCTTACATGAGAAATGAGCAAATGTGCTAGGTTATAAAAATGGTATACTTACCTTGGGTCCAAAAGAAACTCTTTTGGGACATAATTGATGCCCACCCGTAAATCTGCTGCTGCTCCAAGATCAATAATTTTAAAGGTGCGAGCTCCTATAAGCAGACACCAAAAATAAAGAGCTTAATAGATTTTTATAGATAAGATCATTAGTTTCACCTTTTTGAACGTTTACCTTCGGAAAAGATAATGTTTTGGGGCTTAATGTCTCTATGAACAATCCCAGTCGAATGAAGTCCATCAAGAGCAAATAAGAGTTGCCTCATTACTGTTTGAATAATCCTATTTTCTCTCTCTAACCCCTTCGGCAAATCTTGCACCTCCCCAAGAATCTTTGTCTCTACCTAAATACATATCCAAAAGGAGAAAAATAGGAAAATATGTCACAAATCAATACCATTCTAATATTATACAGTCGCGGCCAATGATGTTGTGAACATATCAATGCCTCATACCTAGAGCAACGGTATCATCATGGTTATAGACTTGTATGTAGTCAATATTATAAACGGCAGCGACAGCATGCAGGTATTCAAGAGTTAACTTAGCCATGAGTCACAACTGAGTGAACACAAGCAGCCTTGGAGATGTTCATCACACCCCCAAACCTGGATTCACTTGGAACCGAGCCAGGCCCAAACCGTAAACTGCCAATTGTGGGTAGTACATGGGTTCCAAAGAATACCCATTGCAAATTTTGATGAGAGTTCCAAATAGCTCAAAAGTTTACCCAACCCAAACTTGAGAGTGACAAGGATTTGAATTGTTAGGTTCCAGGAAAAAGTTTCCATATTAGACATACAACAGTTATATACTCAATTCTTTCAAGCAGAGATACCCTCACCTTTTGGTCCAATTTATTAGTTTACCGATACAACACATACTTCTAAATTAACATAAAGTCAGGGTCTCGTATGTTTTAAGAGAATCACTATAATGACTGAATATACAGCATTATCTTAAGATAGGTTCTATGACAATACTTCTCCATACTCATTCACTCGCGGCAATGAAGACTAGTTGTTGGTATTTAGGGCTCCGGACTTATTCACCGGTGTATGTAAAGATCAAACATAATTTTCCACACAAACATGCGACTATTGGCTTAAAGGGGCCAACATCCCTTCTTGTGGCGGGAGGCCAAGTTGGGTCGAGTCACATTCGAAATAGCAGGAGGTTAGGTTGAGCCGAGTCATATTCGAAGTAGCCTAAGGTTAGTAAGGCCGAGTCACAATCGAGACCTGTGGACGCTGTGTCTGTACGCTTTAAGTGAATTCGTTGTATATTTCTAATAGCTAGAGTATTTGGGATTAATGATTAGCGCCAACAATATGACAATGACCTCCAAGCTTCCTGTTGTGACAGTCGATATGTTTTGAACAGAAAAAAAAACCATCGGATTAGTGTTGATACTCACATTGTAGGGGAAATCTTTGCTTTGAATCAGACCCGCAAGCGTATCCTCACCCTCAAAACGCCAGATGAGCCAGTACTCACCTGCTCCTTTACCTTTCGATTTGCTCTGTAAAGCAAAATAACCAGCAATTACAGCAGATATAACTTGTCGGCAACAATTGCCACATGAATAAAACCCAAATCCTAATCAACCACTGCGAATTATCAAGAACAACACCTCAAGAAAGCCGTAAACAAAATCAGCACAACTACCAGCGCAGGCCCTCCTAACTCTTTCGTTCATCCATATCTCCACCGCGCCATATTCGGTCGCCTTCTTCAACACCAGATCACCTTGCTAAGACAAATACGAAAGCAAATTAAAGAAATTTTCAAGAAGCAGTTCCATGGTACTACCAAATGTGCAAGCATAACAACAAACAAGTGATAGGCAATTTTCATAACCCATCATCATTAACAACCTTGGCTGCGGGCTTCGCCAAGGAGGCCTTATAAACAACTCCGAAGGCGCCCTCTCCGAGCTTCTTCCCGAGCACGAAATCGTCCTGCAAAATAATTCGACAGATAGCATAGATGATCTAGTAGTGAAATAGCTCGGTTGGATAGAGCGAAGACAGACCTTCCGGAAGGTGGGCCGGAAGAGGCGCTCGACGAATGCGAGAACAAACATGTCGAAGAACCCGGGAGCGACGCCAGGGGTGGCCCAGAGGTAGGAGACGGCGGCGAGGGCGAGGGCGATTCCCGGGGCAGTCAAAGTGAGGCCGTCGTTGCGGGGGAGGGTGCTCCGGTAGATGATGTCGCCGCATTCCATCACGGTGCAGGGCAGCCCTACGCCGACGCCGACGAAGAGATTCCGCCCGATCTCCGCCACGAGATCCGCCGCCGCCGCCCTGGTGGTGATGGTCGTGGTGGCAGTCCGCCTCCGGACACCGCCGCCGACAAGAGTAGGTTTTTCGCGGCGGCGGAGCTTCTGATTGGGGTCAGGCAGGAAGGAGGTGGAAAGCCGGAGGCCGAGCCCGCCGCCGGCGGTTGCCATTTCTTTTGCGAACTGTCCGTGAGCAGTCTGCACTTCCTTTTTTTTTTTTTTTTCTCTTTTTGTTTCTTGGCGCAATGTAGGACTTGAGTTTCCGTTATTATCCGTTACTGCTGGGATGGTGGATTTGTGAAGAAAAAGAGAGAATTATTTGTGGTGGAGAGAGAGACAGAGAGAACTGAGAGAGAGGCAGTTTTTTTGTCTTTATGAACTTGAGGAGCTTGTGGCTGATGTTTATTTCTACTAGTGGCCTGGTGAGATACTTTTGGAAGCTTGATAGAGATGTAAATGGACCTGATTCGGCCCATTGGACCTAATGAGCTAGATTGCAAATTTGTTGGGGGCTGCATATTTGCGGTTTCGCGCAACGACGGTTTTCAGTAACACACTACAGCGGTTAGAGGATCAGAACGCAGATGCATGTACAAATATGTGAAATACCAACATTTGAGAAGATAACGATAATACACCTCATTGTTGTGATTTATTCGTACTCTACTCACTCCCAAATTTGAACTAAAGGAAAGAAATATGAGAGAGATCTAGAAGCTGTAAACTGAGAAAGAAAGAGCGGTGTGAAATATGAGAGATTGCAGAAGCCGTGTTGTGATTTATTCGTACTCTACTCACTCCCAAATTTGAACTAAAGGAAAGAAATATGAGAGAGATCTAGAAGTGGTAAACTGAGAAAGAAAGAGCGGTGTGAAATATGAGAGATTGCAGAAGCCGCGAGATGGGAAAGATGGGGAAGAGAGGCGCGGTGCCGCAGCGATATGAGAGAGTTAACCCTAATGATAGGAGAGAGAAGTCATGCACGCATAGCAAGAGACGATAAAAATTCTCGATGGCCTTGAATCGGGCCGTTCGGTAGAGTACTAAACCCGGTTCGAGAATAAAATAGGATATATATAATTTTAATATTAAGAAAATTATTTGTAAAAAAATTTAGAGAAAAATTATTGAAAGCTCGAAATTATTACCTGATTGGATCCAAGAATTACTTCGTTTTGTTCTTTTAGAAAATTAAAGTGACTGGCACATTTTCTGATATAACGAGTGAGTGATTTTACATTTAAGAAAATAAGGTGAGAAATTATTGCTTGCACTAAAATGTGTAAATTCTTTTTATATGCTAAATTTTAAGACTTAATTAAAATCTAATTTAATAAATATATATTTTATGATATTTGAAGGTTTATATACTAAAATTATAAATTTTCAAGGCTACTTGATATTTCCATATTTAACATTCAAACCTTATAATTTTTAATATATAAGATAACTCAAATTATCATTAAATTTTAATTTTAAATATCAGCCGTTAAAAATTTAGTGGTGTTTGAAATATACACAGATATTTACTGCATGTAATAATTTATCATGATTATCGAGTAGAAAAAGAAAGAAAATTAATGAGGCCATCAAAATAAAATTTGATAACTAGCATTTTATATAACAATTATATTATATAAATACTTTTTAACATTTTTTTATTGCAATGAAATAGTAATAATAATTAGAACGCCAACATGAACAATATTAATAATCATTATTCGAAGAAACAAAATTGATGATAATGACAATAACAATAACTTGTTATTATTAACCAGTTTATTTTTAAATTTATTGCACTACATATTATTGAATATCGCATAGGAAAATCAAATTAGCAATAGCAATGACAATAATGTAATCCACCACGAATTTTGCATTCTCCTCCTCGACATAATGACGAGCACCATGAATTGCATGCATCGTTGTCTGCAGCAACTGAGCAGCCAATCTTTCTGTTACCATCACCCCATGCATGATAGTCACGACAACATTGTTGTGCAACAGATGGACCTAACGACGATTAACAAAAATAATAATAATAATATATCCGTTAGCACGTACAAAATAATAATATATAATTGCAGCTAAGGATGAATTAAACGAGAGAAAAATAATTAAGAATTTTATATCATACGTACCAATTGCACTCATGATGAATGAAAAGACGAGAACGATTGCAATTACTACTCTCGACATGCCACTAATTTATGACACTTAATTTCTTCTTATTATTTGTGACTTTTTTTTTTATTAAAGAATATACAAAAAGTGTCTATTTATAGTTGAAATAATTATAAAATAAAAAAAAAATTAATAAATTATTTCCATTTAAATATTGTTTAATAGAGACTAAATGAGAAAAATATTCAAATCAAAATATTAATCATATAATATATTTACTATTTCTGTCTTATTTACTACGCTAAAGATAGTAAATAAATAGACGTATTTATGGAAAGATTTATTAAAAATATAACATAATAATAAATAATATTGGAGATCTTCGTAATCTCACATACATAAAGATATGTGATTTACCATATATAAGTGATTATAAAATTTTTTTTATGGCTGAATAGTATCAATTTTCCATCCTCCAACTTAATTTTAAGTTCGAGATTTAAAATTTTTAAAATATTTCACTTTAGTCTAATAATCCTTATATCAATTTGTTGGACTAAAAATATTTTTAGGTCAATTCAAACTTTGTCCAAATTAGGAAGGTCAACGAGCCGAACACGAGCGAGCTGGGGTCGGCTCATGTTCGGCTCGTTTAATAAACAAGCCAAACAAGAGCTAGCTCGTTTAAATATCGAGCTGAAAAATTTGGCTCGTGTTTGGCTCGTTTATTAACAAGCCAAACACGAGCTGGCTCATGAATAACAAGTTTGATTTTCATTCCTCCTATTAAATATAAAGTTGAAAAAAAAAAAAAAAAAAAAAATTTAATCTAATAATTAAAATTTATAAAAAGTTGATGGCCTAAACTCTAAATAGTAATATATATATATATATATATATATTCGAGCTATCATCGAGGCTCGTGTTTGGCTTATTTATATATATTCAAGCTGTCATCGAGGTTCGTGTTCGGCTTATTTATTAAATGAACTGAAAAATTCGGATCGTGTTCGGCTCGTTTACTAAACGAGCGATTCAATCTCCAGCTCATTTCGAGTCGAATATGAGCTGGCACGCGAACAGTGAACTGAATTGCCACCCCTAGTCCAAATCCAATCACTATACAGGCTAGAACCCAATTAATTATGGATAGCCTCTGCCATTGGCTAAAACTCAAGACCACTGTTTGCTTAGGGACAGTTTAACTCCTCATAATATAATAAAATATAATTTTGAAAAAAATTATTTTAGTGTTTGCTGGCTACCTCAAATTACCCTAGAAATAAACTATTTAACATTTTGTAAAATTAAGCTATGCACTTTAATATTTGAGACGTATTGTCACGCATTGGATTTGAACGGAAGCATCTTGATAACGCACCTGAGAACTTGTGGGGGGAAGCTTTGATTTCTGCATGTATGATTTTAAATAGGATTCCTCACAAGAACTCTGATGTTTCTCCCTATGAGCTTTGGAAAGGTAGGAAGCCTAATTTGAATTATTTTAAAGTGTGGGGGTGCCTAGCTAAAGTGAAGATATCTGAGAATAAGAAAAGGACGATTGGACCTAAGACTGTCGATACAATCTTTGTGGGTTATGCACAGGATAGTAATGCCAGCAGATTTCTGGTGGTAAATTCTGAAATTAGTGAGATTTCTAATAATACAATCATTGAGGCTAGAGATGCTGTGTACTTTGAGGATGTTTTTCCGTTTAAAACTAGAGTAGATAGTTCTGTTCCTGCTGAACTAGTTGGTAGCTCTAGCAGACCTAGAGTCAGTGAACCGATAGAAGAGATTGAGCCTAGAAGAAGTAAGCGTCCTAGAGTAGAGAAGACTTTTGGAGATGATTTTTGTGTCCTACTTGTAGAAGACACCCCATCTACCTTTGACCAAGCTATGACGTCTGTAGATGCATCGTTTTGGAAAGAGGCTATTAATCTTGAGATGCAGTCTATTCTACAGAATCATACTTGGGAGTTATCTGATTTACCTCTAGGATGTAAGCCTGTAGGCTGTAGGTGGATTTTTAAGAAGAAGTTGAAACCTGATGGATCTGTAGATAAGTATAAGGCTAGATTAGTGGTACAGGGTTTTGCACAGAAGCCTGGGGTAGAGTATTTTGATGTTTATGCTCCTGTTGCTAGGATTACCTCTATTAGAGTGTTGATTGCTTTAGCCTCCATTCTTGATCTGATTGTTCATCAAATGGATGTTAAGACAGCCTTTCTAAATGGTGATTTAGATGAAGAGATCTATATGAAGCAACCTGAAGGATTTGTGGTTTCTGGACATGAGAACAAAGTGTGCAAATTGACTAGATCTTTATATGGATTAAAGCAAGCTCCTAAACAGTGGCATTTAAAATTTGATTCTTTGGTTGTTTCAAATGGTTTTCATGTGAATATGTCTGATGAGTGCGTATATTCGAAAGAGTATGATGGACAGATTGTGATCTTATGTTTGTATGTTGATGATATTTTGATCTTTGGTACAAACATGAATGTAATAAATGATGTGAAGAAATTGTTGAATAAGAATTTTGATATGAAAGATCTTGGACAAGCAGATGTGATTCTCAATATGAAGATCATTAGAAAGTCGAAAGAAATTATTATGAGTCAATCTCACTACAGTGAACAATTATTGAAGAAGTTTGGATATTCTGATATTAAACCTGTAGTGACACCTTATGATTCTAGCGTTCATCTTAAGAAGAATAGAGGAGATCCAATAGGCCAGAATAGATATTCACAGATTATCGGATCCTTAGGATATCTGGTGGATTACACTAGACCTGATTTGGCTTATGCTGTAAATCGTTTGAGAAGATATACCCATAATCCGAACAGAGAGCATTGGAATGCTTTAGAAAGAGTATTGAGATATTTGAAAGGAACTGTATCCTATGGTTTGCATTATAGTGGTTTTCCTGCAGTATTAGAAGGTTATAGTGATGCGAATTGGATTAGTGATACAGCTGATGTGAAATCTACTACAGGATTTGTATTTCTCCTAGGAGGAGCAGCTGTTTCTTGGAAGTCAACTAAACAGTCTTTGATTTCTAGAAGTACTATGGAATCTGAATTGATAGCTTTAGATACTACTGTAACAGAGGCTAAGTGGTTGAGAGAAATTCTTTTTGATCTGCCACTGTTGGAGCAACCTTTAGCACCTGTGTCTATTCATTGTGATTGTAGAGCTGCAATTGACAAATGTGCCCAAGAGAATGTGGAGACTAAGATGAACAGATTTATGAAATTGAGACAGAAGTTCATTCGACAGAATTTGAAAGAAAATGTGGTTGCATTGGAATTTGTGAGATCTGCAAGAAACTTGGCTGATCAGCTCACCAAGGGTTTGTCTAGGACCGTGATCCTAGAATCGTCGAGGGGGATGGGGCTTAGCCCACAATAGAAGTTACCGGCGATGGCAACCCAACCTGTTGCAGGTTCAATGGGTAGTAACAAGTCGAACAGGTAGCTTGAGGAGCACTGTTTTTTGTATCCTCATTCCTATGGCGACAGTGCTCATTTCTGCAAGTGGATAGGAAGGGCTTTGGCCCTGAATGGTTCCAAGACCCATGAGGCAGGGTACGACCTTGCAGATACCCTTTGAGGACCTACTATATGTGTGGAGTCGTGAGGCCGCGACTATGGAAAGCGGGCGGTTTCCTAAAACACACATGAATCGATACCAGCGCATGGCCATTATAGCGCTCACCCGCTTCGAACCTTAACGGCTGTACTATGTGTGCGGTTTGTGGAAATCCGATTCACCGGCCTTGGTTCAAGGCGTAGTCCACCATTGTGCCCTCGGATGTACATAGACAAGCACTAAGTGAAGGTTCAAACCCGAAAGGTACCTTCGCCGAATACGTGGTATAAGAGATCCAGCGTTCTTTTGTGTTGCTTTGAATTTCAGTCTTTATTTGAAACTTTAAATCATGTGGGGGATTGTTGGATTTTATTTAAAATTTTTGATGATTTAAAACTTATTTAAATATTATTTATTTTTTCTTTTATTTAATTATTATTTTTATTTTTTTTTTATTTTTATTTGACTTATTTTTATCTTGCGGAGCAAGTTATCGTGCCGTTAGTGCACGATCTCTTCGCTTACCTTGCGGAGGTGGATATTTTACCGTTGGCGCACGTTCGCCCATTTCGGATGTTAAAAGAGGAAGTTTTTTCCGTACGTTCTTCTTCCTCACTCACACCGCCATCTCCCAGATATTATTCTCGTTGTTTTGTTTTCTTTTGATTTGCTGGATCTTTGAAAGCTCGCCGGGTTCATCTTGCGCCACCTTGAAATCGTGCCAACGGGGTGGAACGTGGACGTTGTATCGCTGGAAGTGATTGCCGGGAAGCCTCGCACGCAGAGGGGCAATCTTGCTTCTAGGACAGTGCTCTGCACGCCTCAATCCACAGGCCTTCTTTAAATCTTTTATTTTACAGCATTCATTTATATTTCAATTTGAATTTATTGAATTTTAAATTATTTATTAGAATCAATTTGAAAAGATAAATATTTTACAACAATCTAGAAGCAAGATTAAAATTAATTTATCTTTTCATAATTGTTATCGTACTATGATTTACATACAATTTTTAATTAAATATTATTGTGCTAATTAAGTCGTACTTTCATTATTGTTCTCTGTTAGTATTATATACATACATGTTAGTACGTACTGTGGGATTGTGATGAAGATAAATATTTAATTAATTTATTTAATTAAATAGTTGTGTTAGTATAATTATTTAATCTACATTGTAGATCTATACAACTCTGTTAGTATAATTATCTAATAATATTAATTGTTAATTTACTTGTTAGTACTGTGAATCACATAATTAACTATTTAGTTTGCTCTGTTAATTGTGATAATTTAATTAGAGTAATATTGTGTTAATTTAATTGTGATAACTAACTATTTAATTGTGATAATTTAATTTATATTGTTAGTACGGTTTGATTAATTAATAATATTGTGTAGTTTAATTTATCATTTTTCTGTAGCTTTAATTAATATTTAATACTGTTAGAATTAACATATTGTGTTAGTGGCGCAGTTGGTTGGTGCGCATGCTTTGACTTTGGTTTATCTTGATGTCGTGAGTTCGAGTCTTCCTCACCGCAAGATTTTAAATTATTATTACAGAGCACTTTTAATTAAGCACTTTTTAATTAAAATATAGTATTTGATTAGTACACTGTCAATTAAAATTTTATTTTTAATTAAATTTTTAATCCGTCAATTTAGATTAAACTGTTAAACTGTTTTTAAATCTTTAACAATATTGTGACATTACGATAGGATTGTTTGCAAACGATCTTAACCACAATCTAAGTGAGCTATCCCTGAATTTTGTCCTAAGATCTATTAGGATAGAAGAGTCGAACCGAGCTAGGGATAAGAAACTTAATGAGCCTACTACCCAAGCCAACCTAGTAGAGCACTCTAAAAATAAGGGTAGAAACTTTCAGCCTTATAGAAACTTTAAGAAGAAACCATTCCATCATAGAAAGTTTAACCCAAACTTTAAGAAGCCTAAACCTGAGGGAAGTGGAGGCAACTTTGGTTGCTTTGTGTGTGGAAATACGAACCACTTTGCGAAGGATTGCTACTTTCGCAAGACTCGGCCTTCTGCGCTAATGCAGAAGAAGGGAGCTCCACCTGAGCGTCAGACGAATATGCTGACTGCCGGTTCTGACCCTTCTGACTCCACTATTAGGTTAGAATCTAGTTTACCTGAGCTTAACCTTGTCCTTTGTTCTTCTGATTGGTGGATAGATACTGGAGCTAATGTCCATGCTTGTTCTGATCGGTCGTGGTTTTCCACTTATCAGGACGCATGTGGAGGATCGGTGAACATGGGGAATGCAGCCTCTTCTCGCGTGCTTGGGACAGGTCGAGTGGATTTGAGGTTGACCTCTGGGAAGACCTTAACCTTGCACGGAGTCCATCATGTTCCCGATATTAGGAAGAATTTGATTAGTGGTTCTCTTTTAGTTCAGCAGGGTTTTAAGTTAGTTTTTGAATGTAATAGGGTAGTAATAACAAAAAGTGTGAATTTTGTAGGGAAGGGTTTCTTGAGTGATGGTTTGTTTAAACTTTCTGTATCTTCATTTCCAATGAATAAAAGTGCTGTTGTTTTGAATGTTGTTTCTACTAATGTTTGGCATGGAAGATTAGGACATGTGAATTTCAATACTATCAAAAGATTGATGCATCTTGATTTGATTCCCAAATCTGATTTACCTGATCATAGATGTGAAATATGTGTACAAGCTAAGGAACCTAGAAAACCTTTTAAATCTGTGGATAGAGATAGTGATCTTTTAGAACTTGTGCACAGTGATGTTTGTGATGGAAGTAGACTTAGTAGAGGTGGAAATAAATATTTTGTGACTTTTATAGATGATCATTCGAAATTTTGTTATGTCTACTTGATTAAATCAAAAGATGAGGTCCTTAGCCGATTCAAAATTTATAAAGCTGAAGTAGAAAATCAGTTGGATAAGAAAATCAAAATTTTGAGATCTGATCGAGGTGGTGAATACACTTCAAATGAGATGACTAGTTTTTGTCGAGAATTTGGAATTATACATCAAATGACTGCTCCCTATTCACCTCAATCTAATGGAGTTGCTGAACGTAAGAATAGGACTTTGATGGATATGATAAACTCGATGATTATTAGTTCAGGCGCACCTGAGAACTTGTGGGGGGAAGCTTTGATTTCTGCATGTATGATTTTAAATAGGATTCCTCACAAGAACTCTGATGTTTCTCCCTATGAGCTTTGGAAAGGTAGGAAGCCTAATTTGAATTATTTTAAAGTGTGGAGGTGCTTAGCTAAAGTGAAGATATCTGAGAATAAGAAAAGGAAGATTGGACCTAAGACTGTCGATACAATTTTTGTGGGTTATGCTCAGGATAGTAATGCCAGCAGATTTCTAGTGGTGAATTCTGAAATTAATGAGATTTCTAACAATACAATCATTGAGGCTAGAGATGCTGTGTACTTCGAGGATGTTTTTTCGTTTAAGACTAGAGTAGATAGATCTATTCCTGCTGAACTAGTTGGTAGCTCTAGCAGACCTAGTGTCAGTGAACCGATAGAAGAGATTGAGCCTAGAAGAAGTAAGCGTCCTAGAGTAGAGAAGACTTTTGGAGATGATTTTTGTGTCCTACTTGTAGAAGACACCCCATCTACTTTTGACCAAGCTATGACGTCTGTAGATGCATCGTTTTGGAAAGAGGCTATTAATCTTGAGATGCAGTCTATTCTACAGAATCATACTTGGGAATTATCTGATTTACCTCTAGGATGTAAGCCTGTAGGCTGTAGGTGGATTTTTAAGAAGAAGTTGAAACCTGATGGATCTGTAGATAAGTATAAGGCTAGAATAGTGGTACAGGGTTTTGCACAGAAGCCTGGGGTAGATTATTTTGATGTTTATGCTCCTGTTGCTAGGATTACCTCTATTAGAGTGTTGATTGCTTTAGCCTCCATTCTTGATCTGATTGTTCATCAAATGGATGTTAAGACAGCCTTTCTAAATGGTGATTTAGATGAAGAGATCTATATGAAGCAACCTGAAGGATTTGTGGTTTCTGGACATGAGAACAAAGTGTGCAAATTGACTAGATCTTTATATGGATTAAAGCAAGCTCCTAAACAGTGGCATTTAAAATTTGATTCTTTGGTTGTTTCAAATGGTTTTCATGTAAACATGTCTGATGAGTGCGTATATTCGAAAGAGTATGATGGACAGATTGTGATCTTATGTTTGTATGTTGATGATATTTTGATCTTTGATACAAACATGAATGTGATAAATGATGTGAAGAAATTGTTAAATAAGAATTTTGATATGAAAGATCTTGGACAAGCAGATGTGATTCTCAATATGAAGATCATTAGAAAGTCGAAAGAAATTATTATGAGCCAATCTCACTACAGTGAACAATTATTGAAGAAGTTTGGATATTCTGATATTAAACCTGTAGTGACACCTTATGATTCTAGCATTCATTTATATTTCAATTTGAATTTATTGAATTTTAAATTATTTATTAGAATCAATTTGAAAAGATAAATATTTTACAACAGATTCGTCATGTGTATAAGAGTTCGCCAAACATATAAAACGGCAAACAACAACAATCAACTCTGTAATATACTTAATTTTAGTATAGCGTACTGAATTTTAATCAAATTAACAAAATACAAGTAAAATATTATAATATATTAATTGAAAGTATTTGAAGAAGTAACAAATGCGTTAGAAATGAATTAAGAACTTTAAAAAAAATAAATAAATAAAGCAACCTGATGGGAAATATGATTCATATTTAGAATAAAAATTAAATAGTAACGAAATTTTTTTTATAGAAACATTATGAAATTTTACAGAAATATTAATTTTAATATATTAAATTTAAATTTAAAATTTTATCTCATTCAGACATCGGAGCATAGGGGTGTAACGTGGGTCGTGTCAAACCGGCACAACCTATATTTTTTGGGTCAAAATGGGCCAGAGGCCAGCCTGGTCCGGTCCAGATTCAAATTCGGACCGTACCGTGCCGGGCCGGATCTCTTAAGCATCCGGCCCAGCACGCCCAGATAAACGTCCAACGTAGGACACGAAGCACTCCCAGTGGCGCCTTTGTTCCCTACTTCCCTACATTTATAAGGTTGAAATCTGAGACCATTTGTTGGTCATCAACCAAATTAGAATATAATTATCATAAATTAATAGCATGTGAATGCATATGCTTTTATCTATCAGGTATTTTATCTCCTAAAACAACACCTTTATTAATTTAATGCCTTCGTTCTCATGTATGAAATTATGTAACCTTATAAGTTCATTCTTTAAAACTAAATTATGTAGGTAGAATTATAGAAGCGCAAATAATGAGAATGTAAGACTACCATACGTAATATATAAAATAAGGTTTTTTTTGAAAATAATCTTGTAAAAATTTTTATTTGTAAAAATAGCCTAAAAAAATTTGTATTTATAAAAATAGTCCTATACCCGCCAACTGGGCGTCACGTGTGCCCGCCACGTGGGCGTGGCGGATGGGTCCGAGTGAGTTGAACCGAATGCGTGTCTAAACACGCGTGCTCAGAGCGCGTGTTCTGAGCATGCGTGTTTAGACACGCGTTCTCAGAGCGTGTGTTTAGACGCCTCCTCCAAACGCATTTTTTAAATTTTTTTTTATTTTTTTATAAATTTGATTCTTTCTCAAACAAACGAATTTTTTTTTTAAAAAAAATAATAAGTCAAAAAATATCTACCTAGAAAAAATAAATTTCACATTCTAATTTTTATTTTTTTATTTATTAAATATTTATATAATATTTTATATATTTTTTATATTTTTAAATTATCTTAAATAAACAGATTTTTTTATTATTATTTTCGTACCGCAAAAAGAAATTTATTTTTATCTTTTGACGGAAAAAAAAATTCGGATACAAATAAATTTCTTTTTACGGTATGAAAAAAAAAATAAAATAAAATATCCATTTGTTTAAAAAAATTTAAAAATATAAAAAATATATAAAATAATATATAAATATTTAATAAATAAAAATATTTTTTTTTCACCAAAGGATAAAAATAAATTTCTTTTTGCAGTATGAAAAAATAATAATAAAATATCCGTTTGTTTCAAAAAATTTAAAAATATAAAAAATATATAAAATAATATATAAATATTTAATAAATAAAAAAATAAAAAATAGAATGTGGAAATATATATACTTTTATAAATAATAATAATAATAATAATTCTATAAAGAAAAAGATAAGTCAAGTTGAATTTTTTACGTTTATTCAAATATATATACTTTTATTTTCTAATATCTTTAAATTTTTATTTTTTTTTTTTATCAAACTTTAGAATATTGCTATTTACATTAAGATTTTTTTCTTATCGAAAGTGAGAGATAACATTAGTTTTTTATTTATTGATTTGATAAAAATAATTTTGTTGATACATCAAGTAAGATTAATGCTTATATATATATATATATATATATATATATGCATTTTTAATTTTTATTTGTATAATAGAGTTATATTTTAAGCTCCACAATCACAATTATCCAACACAAAATACAATCAATACCCTATATCAATTAATTATAAATTTAAAAATAATATATTTTTAATATTTTCTTTTTTTATATAATATTAATTACTAAAGGGTGCTATGTAAAATTCTTATTAAATTAATAATAACTACAGTCACATCGCACAGGTCAGTATATTATTGTTTATAATATTTCTAAGTTTTTGAAGGATAAAAATAAAATTAGCCTTTATTAATTACTAAAAGAGAAAATGACTGTCCAACTAGGTTTTGTCGTTATTAAATTTTCGATCCTTACTTAGGTTGTTAGGCTTTGTTTGGGTTGGGCCCCATTTTGTTAAAAAGAATAAAGAAATGTTAAGTAGAATAGTTGGCATAATCCTAAACTAGAAGCATGTGAAAAGAAATTTCACACGAAATTTTTTTCTAAATTAATACTACTAATATATATAATTATTTTTTGCCCAACTAGTTTTGTCGTTATTAAATTAATTATTTTTTCTAAATTTATACTACTAACATAAATATTTCCAACTAGCTTTTGTCGATATTAAATTAATTATTTTTTCTAAATTTATACTACTAACATAAATATTTATAATTTTTAAAAAAATAAAACTAAAGAGTTATAAGACGGAAATTGAAATTCCATATTTAAACACGGGATTTCAAATCTCATTTTCAACTTGATACACCTAAAATTTTCCGCTCATGTGGCGCATACACTGGCGCACAGTTGGCACCCATAAAATTATTTTTGTAAATATAAATTTTGTAGAATTATTTTCAAAACTATAAATTTTTAAAAATTCATTTTCAAAAAATCCCATCTTTTTATAATATTATATATATATATATATATATATATATATATATATATATATATATATATATATATATATATATATATATATATATATATATATATATAGCGTAGGGCTACTATACTCTTAAACCCCTTTATACTCATAACTTTTTTATCCTTCAATGAAGGAATGTGCAGTTAGGATGATAGTGGTCCCCTAGGGTTTACTACGTTATAAATTCTAGAGACTACTATAATTCTAACCGCACATTCCTACATCCAAAGAATGAAAACTTATGATTACAGTATAGTAGCCAGAATATATATATATATATATATATATATATATATATATATATAATTATTTAAATTTTAAATTTCAATATTTTAACTTTTACTTAAATTAATTATTTTTTCTAAATTTATACTACTAACATAAATATTTATAATTTTAAAAAATATAAAAATAAAGAGTTATAATACGGGAATTGAAATTCCGTATTTAAACACGGGATTTCAAATCTCATGTTCAAGATTTTCCGCTCATGTGTCGCACACACGTGGCGCACAATTGGCACCCATAAGATTTTTTTTGTAAATACAAATTTTGTAGAATCATTTTCAAAATTATAAAATTTTAAAGGTTTATTTTCAAAAAAACCTCATCTTTTTATTATATATATATATATATATATATATATATATATATATATATATATATATAGCGTAGGGCTACTATACTCTTATGAGTATAAATCTCTTTATACTAGTAACTTTTTTACCTTTGGATGAAGGAATGTGCCGTTAGGATGATAGTGGTCCCCCTACTAGGTTGTTGGAGAAGTAGTATAAATTCTAGAAATTATTATAATCCTAACCGTACATTTCTTCATTCAAGTAATGAAAATTTATGAGTATAAAAAATTTTTACTCATAAAAGTATAGTAGCCGAGTCCTCTATATATATATATATATATACATATATATCCATTATTTTGGGATGACGTGCAATCTCTTTAATTTTTTTTTAAAGGGTTTTTCGTTTTTCTTTTTCAATATTTCTTTTGAGTTGGGCTGGCCGGCCTAGATTCTCTCTATCTTTTTTGTGTTCTCAAAATTAATAAATAAAATATTTAATTATTTAGCTATTATTAGTGTCTTTTAATTTTTCTATAAATTTTTTTATTTTTTCAAAAGATAATTTTGGTGATCTAAACATATATGCCTTTTAGTATTTCTATAAATATTTTTTAGTTTTTTTATTAAAATTATAAATGAATTAATGTATAGAAAAATTAAATTTTTTTTTAAGATTATATATATATATATATATATATATATATATATATATATATATATATATATATATATATATATATATATATATATATATATATAATTCTATAAAGAAAAGATTAATCAAGTTGAGTTTTTTACTTTCATTTAAATATATATACTTTAATTTTCATATATATATATATATATATATATATATATATATATATATATATATATATATATTTCTAATCAAATTTTAGAATATTTCTATTTACATTAAGATTTTCTTCCTCTCGTAGGTGAGAGATAACATTAGTTTTTTACTAATTAATTTGATAAAAATAATTTAGTTGATACATAAAGTGAGATTATTGATTTTATATTTTTTTTTTGCATTTTTAATTTTTATTTTTTCAACAAATTTATATTTTAAACTTCACAATAATAGTTATCCACCACAGAACACAATTACTATATATAACATTAATTACTAAAGGGTGCTATATGAAATTTTCATTAAATTAATAATATCTTACTGTTGCATCGCACGGATCATTATATTAATATTTATAATATTTCTTAAGTTTTTTTTAAGGATAAAAAAAAAAATTAGCCTTTTATTAATTAATAAAAGAGAAAATGACTGTCCAATTAGGTTGTGTCATTATTAAATTTTTGGACCTTACTTAGGCAGTTAGGCTTTGTTTGGCTTGGGGATGCGTACTATGCAACAAAAAGGGCGCAGTAAACTAGCATCAATTGGTGTGGTCACACGAAATTTTCGTTTTGAACAGAGTAGAACTATTAATGAACGCGGATCAGAACGCAGAACAACGCAGATGTATGGTAACGATAATACCTCATTGTTGCGATTTATTCGTCTTCTACTCAGAAACCTGAGGAGAAAAATATGAGAGAGACCCTAAAAGGAGAAAGAAAGAGCGGTCTGCGGGATATAGAAGAGTTAACCCTAATGAGAGAAGACATAAGTCGCTATAAAAATCCTCGATGGCCTTGAATCGGGCCGGCTTTGATCCGGTTCAGCCTCGAACCCGGTTCGAGAATAAAATAGAATATATATAATATTAAAAAATTTATTTGTAAAAAAAATTAGAGAAAAATCATTGAAAGCTCAACATTAGAAAATTATTATCTGATTGGATCCAAGAATTGCTTAGTCTTGTTCTTTTAGAAAATCAAAATGACTGACATATTTTATGATATAACGAGTGAGCGATTTACATTAATAAAATTAGGTGAGAAATTATTGCTTGCACTAAAATGTGTAAATTCTTTTTATATGCTAAATTTTTAAACTTAATTAAAATCTAATTTAATAAATATATATTTTATGACATTTGAAGGTTTAATATATTAAAATTATAAATTTTCGAGACTACTTAATACTTTCATGTTTAACATTCAAACCTTATAATTTTTAATATATAAAATAACTCAAATTATTATTAGATTTTAATTTTAAAATATCAGTCGCTTAAAAATTGAGTGGTGTTTGAAATATACAGAGGTGTTTGAAATAAACGTAGATATTTGGTGCAGGTAATAATTTATTATGATGAGTAGAAAAAGAGAAAATTAATAAGACCATTAAAATAGAGATGGATTTTGATAACTAGCACTTTATATTATAGTTATATTATATAAATATTTTTTTAACAATTTTTTTTATTGCAATGAAGTAGCAATAGTAATTAGAACACCAATAAGAGAAATAATAGTCATTATTTGAAGAAACAAAATCGATGACAATTACAATAACAATAATATGTTATTATTAACCAGTTTATTTTTAAATTTATTGCATTATATATTATTGAATATCATATAGGAAAAATAAATTAGTTAGCAATAACAATGACAATAATGTAATCCACCACGAATTTTGCACTCTCCTCCTCGACACATTGCCGAGCACCATGAATTGCATGTATCGTTGTCTGCACTACCTGAGCAGCCAACCTTGCTGTTACCATCACCCCATGCATGATAGTCACGACAACATTGTTGTGCAACAGATGGACCTAACGATTAACAAAATAATAATAATAATAATAATAATATAACATCCGTTAGTACGAAATAATGATATATAATTGCAGCTGAGAGATAAAATAAATGAGAGAATAGTAATTGAGAATTTGAGAATTTCATATCATACCAATTGCACTCATGATGAATGAGAAGACGAGAATGATTGCAATTACTACTTTTGACATTGCTCACTAATTTGTGACACTTAATTTTTTCTTATTATTTGTGACTTTTCTTGATTAAAGGACATACAAAAAGTGCCTATTTATAGTTGAAATAATTATAAAATAGAAAAAAATTTCAATAAATTATTTCCATTTAAATGTTTTATAAAGACCTAAGGAGAAAAATCATATACATTGAACATTAAATTTATTATTCAAATCAAAATATTAATCATATAATATATTTACTATTTCTGCCTTATTTACTACTCTAAAGATAGTGAATAGGTGACCAAATGGATTGAATACGTATTTATGAAAAGATTTGTTAAAAATATAACATAATAATACATAATATTGGAGATTTTTGCAATCTCACATACATAATGATATGTGACTTACCATATATAAGTGATTATATAATGTTTTTAATGGGTGAATAGTATCAATTGTCCATCCTCCAACTTAATTTTAAGTTCGAGATTTAAAATTTTTAAAATATTTCACTTTAGTTTAACAATCCTTATACCAATTTGTTGGGCTAAAAATACTTTTAGGTCAATTCAAAGTTTGTCCAAATCCAATCAGTACACAGGCTAAAACTCAATTAATTATGGATAACCTCTGCCATTGTTAACACATTAATTTAATTAAATAATAATAATTTGGCTAAAACTCAACATCACTATTTGCTTAGAAAGTGTTTAGCTCCTCATAATATAATAAAATATAATTTTGAAAAAAATATTTTAGTATTTGCTAGCTACCTCAAATTATCCTAAAAATAAATTATTTAACATTTTATAAAATTAAGTTATACACTTAAATACTGGAGACGTATTGTCACGCGTTGGATTTGAGCGAAAGCATTCCGGTACCTTATCCAGATCGATCATATGTATAAGAGTTCGCCAAACACATAAAACGACAAACAACAACAATCAACTTTGTAATATACTTAATTTTAGTATAGCCTACTGAATTTTAATCAAATTAGCAAAATACAAGTAAAATATTATAATATATTAATTGAAAGTATTTGAAGAAGTAGCAAATGTGTTAGAAAAAAAAAATATTAAGCAACCTGATGGGAAACATGATTCATATTTAGAATAAAAATTAAATAGTGACGAATTTTTTTTTACAAAAATATTATGAAATTTTACATAAACATTAATTTTAATATACTAAATTTAAATTTAAATTTTTATCTCATTCAGATACCCGAGCAGTAAAAATAGAGATACCAATAATTCATCAAAAATTTTGCTCGGTAAAACTTTGGTAACCAAAAATGGTCCAAATCTGAAAAAGTTAGAATAAATTACTATTAATTAATTTTAGATGAACATGTCTATCAAATTTGAGCCTAAATTGACATTCAAAAAAACTCCAAATAAATTTATGGAATCAAAACGAAGTTGAAATTACAAATTCCAGCAAGTATAGATGGCTTTTTGTAAAGTAGAGTTAATCACCTTCCTTTTCTTCCCACCGTCTGTCTTTCTCTCTCTCCCTCTTTCTCTTTTTTTTTTTTTTTTTTTTTTTTTTTTTTTTTTTCAATTTACTCCTCTCCATTCTATCTAAATTTAGTAGTAAAAGTCATAAAAAAATAGAGAAAATTTTTATAGAAATTAGGAAGAAGCTTGATTGGAAGCCAAACAACTTTGAAATATCCAAAAATTTTGAAGAAAAAAAGTTGGCAAAATCCTATACTTCAACATTGGAAGTGAGTAATTGGTTGGATTCATAATTTTTATGAGTTTATTTAGTTGATAATTAGATGAAATGAATTATTAGTTGATTGGAAGCCAAACAACTTTGAAATATCCAAAAATTTGCTTGGAGGTGAGTAATTGGTTGGGTTCATAATTTTTATGAGTTTATTTAGTTGACAATTAGATGAAATGAATTATTAGTGGTTGATTTTAAAAGGATTTTATAATTTTTTTAAAATATGATAAATATGCACGAGTCTAAATTGGGAATTTCTAATTATGTGACTTTTACATGAAATTAAATTTTAAGGATTTCTTAAGCTAAAATATTTTCTACCTATTTTTTATATATAATTTTTCCTAGAAATTGCAAATTTGAATTCTGTAGTAAAATTAAAATATAAACTCAATAAAAAGAAATTGAAATTCATATTCAAATTTGGAGAATTTAGGGGAGAGAAGGCTATCATAGCCAATCAAAAATCGTTTCCGACAAAACAAAATCACGACATTCATGGTTTGGAAGTATTAGAAGTTGTGGTAAAGTTTATTTTTAGATTTTGCACGGTAAAAGCGCAGAATAAAATGAAAGTAAAAAAGTGACAGAATTGAAATAGGGATATTTTTAAAAAAAATTGTGAAATTTTACGTATGGATTTGCATGAAACTACAAGGGGGTGCTTCTATGCATTTTAGACTTGATGCGGAGGACTAAATAACAAATACGGATAATCAACTAAGTATACTAGATAAATAAATAAGTATAAAATAGATGAATAAATAATGAATCAAAACAGGATTTATCCACTATTCTCGAAATGCTGGGCCTTACAATAGTATAACGTATCAATACAGGATTTATCCACTATTCTCGAAATGCGCGTTTAGCGCGAAATCGCCGTTAAATCGACAATTTCGTCGATTTACGGGTCGTTAAACAAAACTTGCTCAACGAAAGTCCTCGGAACCCAAACGAAGGGTCTATAATCATGTTAATAATGTACATTTAGACCCCTAAAGTTTACTAAATTGCATAATAAACATGTAAAACCACCCATTAGGCTATAACTTTAATTCCAGGGATCGTTGAACCAAAAAAAAAACACCAGCCACAAAGCCTCGACCTAGAAAAACCCATGCTCTATGTCCAAGAGTGAATCGAGCCCTAAAAACAGTGTTTGGCCCATGATTATTAAATCATTAGAGCTCTAGTTGGCCACTCTCACATAACTTCTTAATCATTTTCAATTTTAATGTGAGCATCATGCTCAGGGACCCAAAATAAATCAGAGGCTCACCTCTGGGCCTCGGCAAAGCCACCTAATAGGTGGCAACTGCAATATGGTCCATTTAAGTCATATATAGAGCTTGACCTTGGGCTCCCACCCATCCACGGGTTCCAAACAGAAACTAAGGTGAGCAGCTAGAGGACATCACAAAAACTCAGGGGCTCACCTGAAGGAGGTTGCGGGGCTGCCGGTTAAGTTGCTGGAGCAGGATAACCTTGCTTTTTCTTTAATGGAGCTCAAGTTGGCCGAACCCTCCCTCCTCTCAGTCAAGCTTCAAACCAAGGTGAGCACGAGCTTCAGAGGGTTCCAAGAGGTGGAAGGCGCACCACCCAACACTGCCACGGCTCTCCGGTGAAGCGGGTGGCCGAAGAAGACAACTATATAGAGCTTCAACACCATTAATGGCAAATCAGCAACCACGCAGCATGGGCTGCATCCGAGGGGTGTGGATGAGTTTTCTGAGTATAAGGAAGTTTACCAGAGGTTGGCCGGCGACGGAGGAGCGACGGCGGCGACGGTGCGGTGTTGCACGGCCAAGTGCACACACTCGAAACTAGGGCTTCAACCACCCAACTCCACCCTGAAATAAATAGCTTCAAACTTTGTGGGGGTCCTCCTTGTGTCATACAGGAGAGAACCAACACTTTAGAACCAACCTAGATCGGCCGGAGGAAGCCCGTGCGCAGATTCGGCCAACAATAGATTTCCGGTGATCTATATCCACCATGCGGCAACCAGCTGCTCCCGGATCTCGGGGCTTCACCTGGGGAACCCTCGTGATGTCAGAAGAAGGCTGGTGACGTCCAAGTTGAAAGAGAACCGATGAAAAACCGATACCTACCTCGCCAGATCCGAGGAAGAAGAAGGAAGGAAGAAGTCTCCCGGCGGCGTGCGGCGGTTCCGGACGTCGGGGCTCCACGGGCTGAGTCTCTACAGAGCAAGGATGATCTCAAAAAGACTTGGGTGCAACACCACCAAGTTTGATAGCTTCCTCCCCAACCCCACTCGAAAACAAGTTGAAAAACTTGCCTCTTCTCCTTTTCCAGCGATGGCCGGCGGCGGCTGCGGTTGTAACTATCGTAGCAGGAGCAAAGGGATGTGAGGAGTTCTCTGGTGCGGCTGGTTGTAGAGATTTGAGTTAGGGTTCATAACAAGAACCCTAACATGCATTTATATATATGTGCAACAATATGCTAACTAGTCCCTCAACCTTCAATATTTAAGGTTAGGTCCTCTATTGTAGATTACTTTTGCTGGAATACCCCTCTCCAAGAAGTCTCATTGGATTCCGTGTATAAAATATAAGGACTTATGCAAAATTATGCTATTTTTCACTATTTTTCACGCTTTTCGAGATGGTCGGGTCGTCAAACATAAAATCCATCAGCGCCACTGCGCTCAGAACGTCAAGGCCATTCAAAATGACTATATGGATCGTCGGGTTCGGACTCCAGACAGTCGATTTGCCGATGTTGGCTGGCGAGAAAATTAAATCAGGGATTACAATTCACGACTTAAGTCGTGGCCCCACATCGTTCTTCGCCATTTTCGAGACGATCCAACTGTCAGATCGAAAATCGGTTTGCGCCAGATTTAATCAATTTGACGAGACGGTTCCACCGACGATTTTAGTTTTTCAAGATCAGAACCGGATCTGCAAATTGGAAGACAGTTTTCCTCAAAAACTGTGCAATTTGCACTTTGATCACTTACAATATTTCCATATATACATCTATATATACAAAATTTTGACTTTCATTTTTGTTTTTTTTTATTTTTTATTAACTTTCTCAACTCGAATTTCTCGAGTATTACAACCATACATAATATATAGAATATGTTTCATAAAGTCACACTATTTCGTCACCTTGTTAAAAAAGAACCGGCAAAATATGAGTCCCCCTTTGTTTCCCTTTTCCGTCTTTGTTCGTTTGATACATGGATAATTTAGAAGTCCCTAATGACTAATTAAATGTTTGTTTTATATCAGGTAATTAAGGTGCTTGTATCTTAAGAGCACGATGGGAAGTTGCACCGTGTGTTCTAAGTTGTTGCTTGCCTTAGGATGGTACTTTTTTGAAAGGTCTCGATAAGCTAATTGACCGGGGATCTTGTTTAATCCATTTATAGGTTGAAGTTTTGTTCATTTGTCACGCAAAAAGAATCAAGTTTATATAGTTCCCACTGTTGCTAGTGTAATATTAATTAGTGTTATGCTACACTTCCAACTAAAGTGCACTATGAACTCAAGATTATTTATGCTTGTTTTGTGTTGTGTGCGGTGGATGCAAGCTTTCTTTCCTTTTTGTAGTCTCTAGTTAGTGATTACTGATGAAATCTCGAGTCTCATGCATAAGGTTGCTACAGGTTTAAATTATCTCAAAAATGATTAATAGCTAATCACTAAAAATTACATACGATTTTAAAATATTTCTAAAATTATCTTAAAAAAGAAATGAAAAGAGTGTTCTTCAATTTTAATTTATTATAAAATTTGGCTTGAATTTTTTTAAATTATTGTATTCAGGTCTCATGATTCATTTAAAGTTGACTAAATGTTGAACATCAGTATTATAAAAATACGATATTTTAATTATTGGCACAACACCAAGTATAACACTGCTATATTATTTCTAAATTAGCAATACATTAATATTTAGTCAACTAAATTGAGTTATAGGACTTGATGGCCATGATTTTAAAGTTTGAGCCATAAATTATGGTTAATTAAAATTTGAAGACTAAAATGTCACTTTCATCATAGTTTGAAAACCAAACATGCAATTAATCCAAATGAACATAATATTAAAGCTATACAACTCTTTTTGATTGGATCATGATAAAAATATAAAAAGACCCATTCAAATATAAATTATTTTTGAAAGAGAAATACTGGAGTTTTCATTAAATAAAAAAAAAAAAAATTACATTAACATGACAAGTGATAAACAGTAGGGATTGGATTGAAGAGGTTGTAGGATTACAACCCTCTGATAGGGCTTGGACTCTTTTGTTTGAAAATAGGTTTTTAACTTTCATTTATTTTGAGTTGACTTGTTTCATTCAGTTAATTTCAGAATTCTATAAATTTCAATGGTCATTCTATTAAAGTTAATTATTACTTCTATTAATTTCCAACTTAAAAATAGTGTGGATTGAATTAGTAGTTTGCAGCTAATAGATAATGGAGCTGTTAATTTTAACAAAATTCTCAGCTTAATGGATTGAAACAATTAAAAAGAATTAAAGTTTGCTATGTGCAATTAAAGGACAAAAGATCAAATTAACTATTCTGAATTTCTGTAGTTGAGGTTCATGTATTTCTATCCTCAAGTAAGGAAGGGAGAAAAATAGTGAGCATGCCAACCACTTTCAAAATTACGAGCAAAATAGATAATTTGATTTGTTTTAACTATAATTTATTATATTATAAGGTTAAAATAATATAAACTCACGGAGCAAACGGTAATACTAGATATAATAAAAAATAAAAATTTAAAAAATTATTCATGATATTCAAATTTTACAGAATATATATATATATATATATATATATATATATATATATATATATATATGGGTTAATTGCATACATGTCCCTACAAATATGTCGAATTGCAAATATATTCCTGTAAAATTCAACTTTTCATATTTATCCTTTCAAAAATCCACCGTTATTCAAATATGCCCCTACCGTCCATCTCTGTTAGAAAAGTTGATTTAACCCTAGGTTAAATAACCTTGGTTAGATTAAAAAATGAATTTATATATTTATCCTTTCCATATTATACTTTTGGAGGGATATATTTGTAACAAGTATAATGGTATTACTTTTGGAGGGATATATTTGTAAAGGGGCAAAAAAATAATTTCACATCAAATCTGTTAAAAAATAAACAGATTCCAAACGGGGATTAACTAGAGGGGCATATTTGAAGAACTTTGGATTTTTGAAGGGATAAATATGAAAAGTTGAATTTTACAGAGATATATTTGCAATTCGACATATTTGGAGGGACATGTATGCAATTAATCCTATATATATATAGGGGGTGTATATCTTACACTCCACCTTATTCTGGAGTGGGGTGAATTCCACTCATCACTCGATATGACGAGTGAAATAATATTCATTCCAGAATAGAGTGGGATGTAGAATGTACACTCCTAAAGGGATGTACATCTAGCATCCCTCATATCCATTATTTTTGGATGGCGTGATACAATCTTTTTATTTTTTCTTTTAAACATTTTCTATTTGTTTTTTCTTTCAATATTTTTTTTTCAGTTGGACAGACCCGCCTAGCTTGTCTCTCTAACGTACCTTCTCTTTGTCTCTCCCTTTCTAACATTGTTCATGAGATTGATGAAAAAAATATTTAATTACTTAGCTGTTATTAGTGTCTTTTAGTATTTTTTCAAAAGATAAATTGTGATGGTATAGAAATATGTGCCTTTTAGTATTTTTTTTAAATATCTATTGATTTTTTTATTAAAATTATAAGTGAATTAATATATAGAAAAGTTGAAATATATATATATATATATATATATATATATATATATATATATATATATATATATATATATATATATATATATATATATATATATATATATATAATTTTATAAAGAAAAAGATAAGTTAGGCTGAATTTTTTACGTTCATTTAAATATATGTATTTTTATTTTCTAATATCGTCTATTTTTTTTTTTATCAAATTTTAGAATATTTCTATTTACATTAAGATTTTTTTCTTATCGAAAGTGAGAGATAACATTAGTTTTTTATTAATTGATTTAATAAAAATAATTTTGTTGATACGTAAAGTGAGATTAATGCTTTTATATATATATTTTTTTTGCATTTTTAATTTTTATTTGTTTAATAGATTTATATTTTAAGCTCCACAATAACAGTATCCACCACAAAATACAATCACTATTCTATATCAATTAATTATAAATTTTAAAATAATATATTTTTAATATCTTCTTTTTCATATAATATTAATTACTAAAGAGTGCTATGTGAAATTCTTATTAAATTAATAATAACTATAAGTAGCATCGCACGTCAGTATATTATTATTTATAATATCTCTAAGTTTTTGACGAATAAAAATAAAATTGGCTTTTTATTAATTACTAAAAGAGAAAATGACTGTCCAACTAGGTTTTGTCATTATTAAATTTTCGGCTCTTACTAAATTTTTGAGACAACTTGGTATTTTCATATTTAATATTCAAATATATAATTTTTAATATATAAGATAACTTAAAGTATCATTAGATTTTAATTTTAAAATATCAGTGATTAAAAATTTAGTGGTGTTTGAAATATACACAGATATTTGGTGCAGTGATGAATAGAAAAAGGGAGAAAATTAATGAGGACATCAAAATAGAGATGGATACTTAATTTGGTATAATTTTGTAACTAGCACTTTATATAATAGTTATATTATATAAATATTTTTTTAACATTTTTTTTTTATTGCAATGAAGTAGTAATAGTAATTAGAACGCCAATAAGAGCAATAATAATCATTATTTGAAGAAACAAAATCGATGACAATAACAATAACTTGTTATTATTAGCCAAATTATTTTTAAATTTATTCCACTATATATTATTGAATATCATATAGGAAAAACAAATTAGCAATAGCAATGACAATAATGTAATCCACCACGAATTTTGCATTCTCCTCCTCGACATATTGATGAGCACCATGAATTGCATGCATCGTTGTCTGCAGAACCTGAGCAGCCACTCTTGCTGCTACCGTCACCCCATGCATGATAGTCACGGCAACATTGTTGTGCAACAGATGGACCTAATAATTAACAAAAAAAAAAAAAAAAAAAATAATAATAATAATAATAATAATATATCGGTTAGTACGTACGAAATAATTGCTGCTAGGGATGAAGTGAATGAGAGAATAGGAATTGAGAATTTCATATCATACCAATTGCACTCATGATGAATGAGAAGACGAGAATGATTGCAATTACTACTTTTGACATTGCTCACTAATTTAAATTTGTGACACTTAATTTTTTCTTATTATTTGTGATTTTTCTTGATTAAAGAATATATAAAAAGTGTCTATTTATAGTTGAAATAATTATAAAATAAAAAAAAAATTAATAAATTATTTCCATTTAAATGTTTTATAGAAACTGTATGAGAAAAATCATATACATTGAACATTAAATTTTTTATTCAAATTAAAATATTAATCATATAATATATTTACTATTTTTATCTTATTTACTACTTTAAAGATAGTGAATAGATGACCAGATTGATTGAACACGTATTTATGAAAAGATTTGTTAAAAATATAACATCATAATAAATAATATTAGAGATCTCCGCAATCTCACATACATAAAAATCTATGATTTACCATATATATAAGTGATTATATTATTTTTTTAATACGTGAATAGTATCAATTGTCCATCCTCCAACTTTGTCCAAATCCAATCAGTACACAGGCTAAAACCCAATTAAATTTTAATTTTCAGATTACAAATTTTAAATATTTAAAATTTAAATTTTCAATTTTTAATATTCAAATTTTAAAATTTAAAATTTTAAAATTTTAAAATTTCAAAATTTTAAAATTTCTATCCTAACCCTAACCCTAACCCTAACCTGAACCCATCTCGATTGATCCCACTCTCCCCTGCATCGACCTCTCACCCTGCTCCAACCCTTTCTACCCCCTCTCCGAGCTCCAACTCTCTTCCCTTTCTACCCTTTCTACCCCTCTTCGAGCTCGAGCTCTCATCTTCTCCAAGCTCTGATCCCATTCCCCAAATCGCCCTCTCTTCGCGCCCGGCCTTCTCGGCTCCGCGTGGGCGATCATCCTCGACACAGCGATCTGATCTGAGACCTTGGTGGTACAGCTTGCCGATTTCGTGGTCCGATTCTTTGGTAAGTGCTCTCAATCTCAAATCCTTAGTTTCGTCCTTGAATAGATTTTGTTTTCCTCCCATCTCATTTGGTTTTGCTGTGAATTTGTAATTATTGTTCGATTTTTAGTGATTATTCCCTCAAAATTTAAGGATAAGAAGTCTTGGTGATCGAATTGTGGTACAAATTTTGGTATTAAATGCTACAGAGTAGTTATAGTAGACTGGGTACAACAATGGCATTTAACTGTTCATGTAATTAGTAAGTTGCAGAACTGTTTTTCATGAACTTTTGACACTATCAAGTTACTTTGGTGAACATAAATACTAATGCAGTAGAACATTCAGCATGTAACATCTTGTAACCTGTAGTTTGTTCTACCTTATTTTAAGAACTGCCAACCTAAAATAGGACAACAAAGGTAAGTGCCTTTATTGGTATCTGGTCTAGTTCAAGTTCCTCCTCTTTTTGGTTATAATTTGCTCTTACTCTTAAAATTTATTTTACAAATTTGTTCAAATCTAAACAGTGATTGTTTACCTAACTATGATTAGAGGTACCAGTTTCATGCTCTCCTCAAAGTAAAATTTAAAACATTAGAATCTCAGATCCTTTCAGTTTTTTTTTTTTTTTTCCTTTCTTGAAAAATTTTTACATGTAATTGCAAGTAAAATGAAAGAAAATATGTGTTGGAAGTATAATATTATTAGGTATGGATGTTGATATTTTACATGTAAAGAGTTTTTCAAGTAATTATTTGATTACATAGGGAAACACCAATTTGTGCCTTCGAGACGAACCTTCCTGTAGACAAGTAATTATTTGATTCTGGTTGCTTTTATGATTCTCAAGTCCTAACCTTTTTTATTACTTCTCTCTTGAACAACATGATAAGAGGTCTAATATTTCGTAATCATTAGGTGAATCATTGCACTTCTTACAGCTAAAGCTTGAGCATCTGATGCATCAATTTCATCTGACTTAAGCGAAATATTAGCATGTGATCGTCTTAGGCAGTTCAAAAAGCACTTGTTATGTAATTGAAACTATCTGATTGTGATCGATGCTCACTTCTTGAGCTTAAAGAAATTAGTAAGGGGTTAAAACTTTTTTTTTTTACCTTTCCAAGTATGAGATCTAGGACAATAGACTTGCAGAACCACCACACTATAATAGCTGTAAGTGCCATTTTGTTTCCTCAAAATCTTTTGTAGAAGTTTGTAATGTCGTAATTTTACGTCGTCAAAATGATTGAGGCCTATAAAGCTTTGATTCAAACTCATGCATTTATGTGGTATATTAAAATTTTGCTACTATGGAGTTTGACATCCCCATGCACTCTCATGTCTAATACAACACTGTGTGTACATAGATTTATACATGGATTTATAGATCTGCAGAGCTACAGTCGAGGTATTAGTTTGTTGGATAAGCTGAAAGTAGAGTTTCCTTTTCTACAGGATTATAAGAGTTTAGTATGTTTCTGCTCGCAGGATGAGATTGGTTGGTGTATTCGCTGTTTGAAGAATGAAAAAGGTTATCTGAGTGCAATTCATCGTATTTTTCTTGGCTAAAAGAAGATGTTGTAAGTGCTAAGTAATAGTCGGATTTTGTCAGAAATACAATCATGGTACATATTAAATAGAAAACATCTGCGTGATTCATCATTACATCAGTCAGCACACTTGCAGACGATCAACATTCTCAATTGTTCTATTTTTTTCAGGAACATTCTCACCTTTGTTAAAACATTTATATGCGGGAGAAACTCATCCTGATATCCAGTTTTGGAAATAATCTGCTGATCCTATTCTTGCTCATGATCCTTTCTCATCATTGATGTGGGTTCTTTTCTGTCTCCCTCTTCCATTTGTTTCATTCAGTGATTTTTTCTTTCCTCTTGTGCACCTCTTCTATGTGGTTTGTGTAGTTCAGGTACATAACCATTACTTTGATGTCCTACAAAGTTCTTGATTGTTTTGTTGGAGCTGTTACTTTCGTTTTCTTTTGTATAAAATTAAGTGTTTTACTTCGCAAGCATTGATAAAATGTTATAACCAAGAGAATTTCGGCACATCAGGCTTTAGCAATCACGTTCTTCATGATATCTGTACTACTATGGCTGAATCTGGCTTTGTTCGACAGTATTTTAGCTCTAAATATATTGATCCCTCTTGCCATCCGAAAGACATGGTCCGTAGATTCACATTTCCTTATCTTAGGAGGTGTGCAGTGATATGAAAGTTACTGCAATCACCGACTGTAAGTCCACTATATGACAGCCCTAATATGTGGGGAGCAGCAAATCATTTGAGCAAGGTTGCATCAGATCGATTCACGATGGAGCTCAATGGAATAAGGGAATTAGAAGATATGTTTCAGATTCGGTCATCAAAACTTGTCCTCAAGGATGTTGTTGTCCGTGATTTGGCCTTAAAATGGTGCCAACACTTCTGTGAAGAATTCAAATCTCGTAGATATAGAGGAGCTTTGTTTTCCACTCCTTCTGTGCCTTTTAAGTTGATGCAATTACCTCTAGTTTAACAGGATCTTTTACAAAGGTTTTTACTGATTTTCGAATTGGAAGTGGTTTTAATTCTGAATTTTCTTTGGGACCTTTATTCAGCTAATGGAATATAAACTGATAATAACCTCTTTATTTTCAGATATGTGAAAACGCACTGCTCTGAATGTGATTATTGTCCCTTATGAACCTTCACTCTGCTTGCTTTGTGGTAAATTGTGCTCATGTAGGTATGCAAATAACATTTCCCTGAAAAGTTATCTATTATTATTTATTCGTACTATTAATTGTAAAAATATTATTTTTGAAGCAGGATTTTTGGCGCCTTATCATCGACTTGAACGAGATTTTGAAGTAGAACAATAAGGCTTAACGATTTAGAATTTTAATTTTTTTTTGGAGATAATACATGTTTAGTGTCATTCAAAATTTGTTATTGTGTGGCTAACATTCAAACAAGTACTATGTTATTGAAACTCTTGTCCGAAATTTAATTTGAAAATTAGTTAGATTGTAAGTTGAGAGTTAAGATCATTTGTTACTTTAATTATGATTATCGTTGAATATTTTAATTTATTGAATTATTTAGTTCCGGATCAAGCATTTTAAAATTCTTTGTAATTGCCGTTATAGGTTTATTTAATAGTCATTTAGTTCACTTTTAGTGACAATTATAAATAATTTTAGTGATATTTATTATAGTTGCTATTATATAGTATTTAGCGGCATTTGTTTAGACTTTTACCAATCGTATTTTTTACCGACCCTACCAATAGCGATAATTATCATAATTAATATAAAATTATTTAGGAGTAATTATAATTATCGGAAATTTAAAAAATAATCGATAGAATTTAAATTTTTTTATTAAAGTTAATGACTTCTATTAATTTTGAATTTAAAAATAGTATGGATTGAATTAATAGTTTGCAGTTAATAGATAATGGAGCTGCTAATTTTAACAAAATTCTCAGCGAAACAATTAAAAAAAATTAAAATTTGCTATGTGCAATTAAAGGACAAAAGGTCAAATTGACTATTCTGACTTTCTGTAGTTGAGGGTTCATGTTTTTCTATCCTCAATAATGAGCATGCCAACAACTTTCATTTATTTTTTTTTCCTATAATTTATTATATTATAAGGGTTAAAATAAAATAAACTCACAGAGCAAATGGATATATATATATATATATATATATATATATATATATATATATATATATATAATTTATATAATTTTTGGATGACATGACGTAATCTCCTTATTTATAATTTTTTTTTCTTTCAATATTTTTTTTTCAGTTGGGTGGGTCGCCTATCTTCTCTCTCAAACCTTCTCTTGTGTCCTCTATCTTTTCCTTTCTCACACTGTTATTGAGATTGATGAATAAAATATTTAATTACTTAATTATTATTAGTATTTTTTAATTTTTCTAGTCTTTTCGTTTTCTAAAGGATGAATTATGGTGGTCTAGAAATGTGCTTTTTAGTATTTTTATAAATATCTTTTAACTTTTTATTAAAATTATAAATAAATTAATATATAAAAAAATTAAAAAATCTTTTGAAAGTCTATATATATATATATATATATATATATATATATATATATATATATATATATATATATATAACGATTCTATAATGAAAAAGATAAGTCAGGTTGAATTTTTTACTTAAATTTAAATATATACTTTTATTTTCAAATATCTTCTATTGTTTTTTTTTTTCATCAAATTTTAGAATATTTCTATTTGCATTAAGATTTTCTTCTTATCGTAGGTAAACGATAACATTAGTTTTTTACTATTTGATTTGACAAAAATAATTTAGTTGATACATCAAGTGAGATTATTGCTTTTATTTTTTTTTTTTTTTTTTGTATTTTTAATTTTTATTTGTTCAATAGATTTATATTTTAAGCTCCACAATAATAGTTATTTCCCACAAAATACAATCACTACACTACATCAATTAATTATACATTTAAAAATAGTATATTTTTAATATCTTCTTTTTTACATAATATTAATTACTAAAGGTTGCTATGTGGAATTCTCATTAAATTAATAATATCTACCGGTCGCATCGCACGGGTCATTATATTAATGTTTGTAATATTTTAATATTTCTAAATTTTTGAACGATAAAAATAAAGGAGAGAAATATGAGAGAGACCCTAGAAGTTGTAAACTGAGGAAGAAAGAGCGGTGTGAAATATGAGAGACGGTAGAAACCGCGAGATGGGGAAGATGGGGAAGAGAGGCGCGGCGCCGCGGCATGCGATATGCGAGAGTTAACCCTAATATGAGGAGAGAGAAGTCGTGCGTTATAGCGAGAGGCGATAAAAACCCTCGATGGCCCTGGATCGGGCTTGCTTTGGTCCGGTACAACCTCCAACCCGGTTTGAGAATAAAATAGGCGATATATAATTTTAATATTAAGATAATTATTTGTAAAATAAATTTGAGAAAATTTATTAAAAACTCAACATTATTTTCTAATTGGATCGAAGAATTGCTTCGTCTTGTTCTTTAAGAAAGCCACTTTACACATTTTATGATATAACCAGTACATTTAAAAAAATTATGTGAAAATTTATTACTTGCACTAAAATGTGTAAATTCTTTTTATATGCTAAATTTTTAAACTTAAAAAAAATCTAATTTAATAAATATATATTTTATGACATTTGAAGGTTTATATACTTATCATTAGATTTTAATTTTAAAATATCAGTCGTTAAAAATTTAGTGGTGTTTGAAATATACAGACAAAATTAATGAGGCCATCAAAATAGAGATGGATACTTAATTTGATAACTAGCCCTTTATATAATAGTTATATTATATAAATATTTTTTTAATATTTTTTTTATTGCAATGAAGTTGTAATAGAAATTAGATCGCCAATAAGAGATTATTTGAAGAAACAAAATTGATGACAATGACAATAACAATAACATGTTATTATTAACCAGTTTATTTTTAAATTTATTTCACTATATATTATTGAATATCATATAGGAAAAACAAATTAGCAATAACAATGACAATAATGTAATCCACCACGAATTTTGCACTCTCCTCCTCGACACATTGACGAGCACCATGAATTGCATGCATCGTTGTCTGCAGCACCTGAGCAGCCACTCTTGCTGCTACCGTCACCCCATGCATGATAGTCACGACAACATTGTTGTGCAACAGATGGACCTAACGATTAACAAATAATAATAATAATAATAATAATAATAATAATAATAATATATCCGTTAGTACGTACGAAATAATAATATATAATTGCAGTTAAGGAATGAAGTAAATAAGAGAATAGTAATTGAGAATTTCATATCATACCAATTGCACTCATGATGAATGAGAATACGAGAATGATTGCAATTACTACTTTCGACATTGCTCACTAATTTGTGATACTTAATTTTTTCTTATTATTTGTGACTTTTTTTTGATTAAATGACATACAAAAAGTGTCTATTTATAGTTGAAATAATTATAAAATAGAAAAAAATTTAATAAATTATTTCCATTTAAATGTTTTATAGAAACTGTATGAGAAAAATCATATACATTGAACATTAAATTTATTATTCAAATCAAAATATTAATCATATAATATATTTACCAGCCTTATTTACTATTCTAAAAATAGAGAATAAATGACCTAATTGATTGGACACGTATTTATTGAAAGATTTGCTAGAAATATAACATAATAATAAATAATATTGGAGATCTTCCCAATCTCACATACATAAAAATTTATGATTTACCATAAAGATTTGTGATTTACCATACATAAAGATTTGTGATTTACCATACATAAAGATTTGTGATTTACCATATATAAGTGATTATATAATTTTTTTAATGGGTGAATAGTATCAATTGTCCATCCACCAACTTAATTTTAAGTTCGAGATTTAAAATTTTTAAAATATTTCACTTTATTCTAACCTTCCTTATACCAATTTGTTGGGTTAAAAATATTTTTAGGTCAATTCAAACTTTATCCAAATCAAACCAGTACATGTGCAGGCTAAAACCCAATTAATTATGGATAGCCTCGCCATTGTTAACACATTAATTTAATTAAATAATAATAATTTGGATGAAACTCAAGATCACTATTTGCTTAGGGACTGTTTAGCTCCTCATAATATAATAAAATATAATTTTGAAAATAAAATATTTTAGTGTTTGTTGGCTATCTCAAATTACCCTAAAAATAAACTATTTAATATTTTGTAAAATTAAGTTATACACTTTAATATTGGAGCCGCATTGTCACGCAGGATTTGAGCAGAAGCATCCCAATACTTTGCCTAGATCCATCATATGTATAAAAGTTCGCCAAACACATGAAACGACAAGCAACAACAATCAACTCTATAATATACTTAATTTTAGTATAATATACTAAATTTTAATCAAATTAGCAAAATACAAGTAAAATGATATAATATATTAATTGAAAGTATTCGAAGAAGGAACAAATGTGTTAGAAATAAATTAAGGACTTTTTTTAAGAAAAAAAAAATTAAGCAACCCGATGGGAAACATGATTCATATTTAGAATAAAATATAAAATTTTACAGAAACATTAATTTTAATATACTAAATTTAAATTTAAAATTTTGTCTTATTCAGACACCCGAGTATAGGAGTGTAATGTGGGCCGTGCCGGGCCAGCACGGCCAACATTTTTCAGGCCAAAATGGGCCAGGGGCCAGCTCGACCCGGCCCGGCCCGAATTCAAATCCAGACTGTGCTGTGCCAGGCCGGATCTCTTAAGTATCGGGCCCAGCACGGCTCTTTGGCCCGTGTCGGGCTGGGCCAGGCCGTGCTTCGAGCCGGCTTCTTAAATTTTTTATTTTATATTTTTTTAAAAATATATATATAATTTAAAAATATAAATAATAAATTATTTCTATTTTATTTTATAATTTAATAAAAAAATTAAAATTTATAAAAATAATTATAAAATAATATTTTTTTAAATTTTTAAAAAATTATTTATAAATTTTTATTAAAAAAAATAAATTTGAAAAAAAATTTTGGTCCAATGGACCATAAAATTTTGATCCATTGGACCAAAACCACATCTCCCAGAGTGCCATAAAGACCTTGGGAGGAGGGCTCATGGGGAGAAGGGCCAAGAAGAGCACTTCTCCCCAAGAGGCTCATGTGGAGAAGAGGCAAGAGCTCTTCTCCCCAAGAGTAAGGCAAGTTGCCTTGGGTCTTGGTGTCCAGGCCGTGCTGGCCCGGCTAGCACGACCCACATGGTCGTGCCGTGCCGGGCCGCGGGCCTGCACCTTGGCCCAGCACGGCTCAGACCCGTCACGGGTCGTGCCGGGCCGACAGGCCTTGAAGTAATGGCCCAACACGGCCCAAAAATTTGGATCGGGCTTGCGCGGCACGAAACTGCAGTAACTGTGCCAGGCCACGGCCCGCCGGGCGGGCCACGGGTCGCCCGGCCGATTTTACACCCTTTTGCTCGATAAAACTTTGGTAATCAAAAGTGGTCCAAATCTGAAAAAATTAGAATAAATTACTATTAATTAATTTTAGATGAACGTGTTTATTAAATTTGAGCCTAAATTGACATTCAAAAAAACTCCAAATAAATTTATCGAATCAAAACAAAGTTGAAATTACAAATTCCAGCAAGTATAGGTGGCTTTCTACAAAGTAGACTTAATCACCTTTTTTTTTTTTTTTTTTTTTTTTTTTTCTTGTCTTTCTCTCTTTCCCTCTTTCTCTTTCTGTTTTTTTTCCTATTTCTTCCATTTACTCCTCTCAATTCTATCAAAATTTAGTAGTAAAAGTCATGAAAAAATAGAGAAAATTTTTATAGAAATTAGGAAGAAGCTTGATTGGAAGCCAAATAGCTTTGAAATATCCAAAAATTTTAATGAAAAGGATTGAAAAAAATCCTAACTTGTAACGACCCGGCCCACTAACAGTAATAACTTGTTGGGCCCAACTCATAGCCCAAAATGCTTAAATCCAGTTATTATTACTATCGTACATGTCTCATATAAATCCGATCACAATTTCATTCACATCCGATGTGGGACTATTGGGGGCGTCACAAACTCCCCCAGTTTAGGCCTGACGTCCTCGTCAGTCCAAACACACACTCTGGCCTGATGTCCTCGTCAGTCCAAACACACACACAACAGCCCAAGATCACCAGGCGATGTGAGACTCGTCTCGCTAGCCCTGTCATCTAGACCCAGACTCAGCCGAGACTTGTCGCACACTTCCGGCTGGTTATTGGCTCTGATACTAAATGTAACAACCCAGCCCACTAGCAATAATAACTCGTTGGGTCCAAACCACAGCCCAATTATTATTACTAGCGTCCATGTCTCATATAAACCCAATCACAATTCCATCCACATCCGATGTAGGACTATTGGGGGTGTCACATAGCTAGGCTTCAACATAGGAGGTGAGTAATTGGATGGGTTTATAATTTTTATGAGTTTATTTAGTTGATAATTTAATGAAATGAATTATTAGTGGTTGATTTTAAAAAAATTTTATAAATTTTTTTAAAATATGATAAATATGTATGAGTCTAAATTGGAAATTTCTAATTGTGTGACTTTTACATGAAATTAATAGGTGTGATTATGCGACTTTTACATGAAATTAATAGGTGTGAACCATTCATACAGGTTTCAATGGAAGCCCCAATTGCTTCAACTGAAATAATTTTAAGGATTTCTTGAGCTAAAATATTTTCTACCTATTTTTTATATATAATTTTTTCTAAAAACTACAAATTTGAATTCTATAGTAAAATTAAAATATAAACTCAATAAAAAGAAATTGAATTTCATATTCAAATTTGAAGAATTTAGAGGAGTGAAGGCTATCATCGCGCATGGAAAATTGTTTCCGACAAAACGAAATCACCACATTCATGGTTTGGAAGTATTAGAAGTTGTGGTAAAGTTTGTTTTTAGATTTTGCATGGTAAAAGCGCAGAATAAAATAAAAATAAAAAAGTGAGAGAATTGGAATAAGGGATAATTTTTAAAAAAAAAGTGCGACATTTTACATGTGGATTTGCATGAAACTATAAGGGGGGGTGCTTCTATGCATTTTACACTTGCTGCAGAGGACTGAATAATAAATATAAGGGTTTGAGGGATGTTTGGGTCAAAAATGTCGGTCGTCGATCGGCCTCGGGTTGGTTGACCTTCTGGATGTGATGCGCCGCGTGTCAATAGATCAAGCGATCGGGCCGAGGAGGGATCCGCTCGGCCGGGTTCTTCTCAATCAACTCTCGCGACCGTCCGGCCAAATTCATCCCCTTATTGACGTGCCGAAGCATGATTTTCGGCGCTTTCTAATGTTGGCACCGCTTGCCGTTTCCGGAGTCAGTTACGAGATTCACGCCTGAATCTCGTGCTCTTCTCCTTCAAAGTCTTTCTTTCTTTGGCTTGAATAGTCGAGAATTGACTCTGACTTCGCTTTCCTCGTCGCTCGATTGGGCGGTCTGGCTTTTATCTTCAGTAGAAGTCGATTCCGGATGAGGCGAGGATCTTCTTGTTTCGGCCGCTTTTTCTGTCGGCTGATGCATTTAGGCAACTGGCGTATGTCGCGTGTTGCACTCTTACGCGATTGAGATCTGTCTTAATCGAGACGTGGGTCCCTCTTTGTTGACTCATTCTTCTATCGGCTGATATCTTTAGCCGAAGGTATACACCACGTTTCACTTCCTCGAGTGGCAAAAATTTTGGTCTCAACAATGCCCCCTCGGCAATCTCCTAACGTGTCGTTCGGGTGATTATCGAAATTGAGTCCACACTTGGCGTGCATACCGATTGTTCACAAACATTTCCCGTACCCTGGCAAGATATCTGCTCATTGCCCGAGGGATTTGCACGCAGGTGTTGATCTTTCTTGGTTTTCGGCAAATCTGTCCTTTGCCCATTCTTTATTAAATACTGCTATTTCCCGAGGGGTGTCTGTTATCATTTCGCTCCTTCTCGTCGGCCTATAAAAGGGCCCTACTTGCAGCTTTTTTCGCGTTGCTTTCTTCTCTCATGACAATTTCTATGCCCTTGCTTCGCCAGTGTTCCAGTTGTAGCTTTTTCGTCTCTAAGAGTAATTTCAAGGCAACTTCTCAATTTGAATTCATCGACGTTCTAACGCCGATTGATAAAGTTTTCTTTCCATTATGGAGTTCCAATAGGGTTTCTTCCGGGATAACCCTTGTGTGTGATCTACCGATCCGGGATCTTACGTCCGGTGGTCTAGTCGATTTTCGGCCATTTGCGACTGGTTATTTACTAAGACGATCCTTCTTGGGGGGAAAATCGGTTCTTACCTCCATCCCTAGGAGTTGGAGGAGTTCGAGCTACGCCACACTTGGTTTTCTCCATTGGGGAAGTATTATCACGTTTCAGCCGGCCTTTCTACGGGATCGGTCTCCTTCTTCCCGCTTGCTTGGCACAGGTTTTTCATGGGAGTTTCGAGAGGTTTGAGACTTTCTGATGCCACGGTGGTCAGGTGTCCCAATTTCCACAAGGCGGTGGTTGATCCTTCTCCTTTGGCTCCTTTCCTACCTCGGCTATCTTGAGGGTGGTCTTGTGTTCCTCCTTCCAACCGGGTTCTTCGATTACGACTTTTTCCTTTCCTGAAACACTTTTGTATTTACTTTTTCTTGACTTTCATGTGTATCGGTTCAATAAATGTGAAGCTTTCTTCTACTTTTCCTTCACATCCTCCCAGACCGATGTACGATAATGTTTCATATATTTTGCATTGATCGGCTCGTTGCTTTCTGATCTTTCTAGGGTTTTCGAGTAGCTGGAGTTTCTTTCTTCGACTATTCGACTGATTCTGAATGGTCAATTTCAGTTTGGGGACCATTTCCTGTATGATTAGGCTTCGACTACGGGACCTTATACCCCCGCCGTTCTTGATCAGCATTGTTTAGACCAGATTTTCTGCCACACAAGAAAGCGGCACGTGGCGTACACCATCGGCTAAAATCATCAGCCGATGAAAGAAAGGGTCAACTGTAGAAAGGCCCGCGTCCTGATTTGGATCGGTTTTAGTCGCGTAGAAGCACAGCACACTACACCCGCCATCGGCTGAGAGTATCAGCCGACAGGAGAAACAGCCAATAGAAGAATCTGCCGACGAAAGGAGTCATGAATCACTCATGACCGACTTCGACTGACAGCACTCACTAGACCTTCCCAGTCAATCGACAAAAGAGGCGAGAATCAGAGTCGGTGTGCGGGAATTCAAACCGATAAAGAAAAGATTTCGAAAAGGAATGCGGGCACGAATTCCGCAATTAACCCGGAAAGGCAAGCAGCGTACAGTACCGGTAGACGCCGAAGATCACGCTCTGACGCAATGAATAAGGAGATGAACGTAGACGGAGAATGGCTTTTATCCTATTAAGGATAATCGACTTAAAAGGAAGTCGTTGAGGACTTCACGATGATTCTCCTCAATTCACGCCGATGATTCAAATCGGCGCCTAATAACTTAGTTTGAAATGTGTATAAATACCCGAACCATCGAAAGAAAAAGGGTCCGGCAATCTCGTAAGCCCGGTACCACCACAGTTTCTTCATTTATTTAGGAGTAGGTTAACTTAACTTTTCATACCTGCATTTACTGCTTTCATAGGAGTAAACTTACTTGTAATCCTTCTATCCATACCTTTTTCCTTGTATCTCCTTCTTCAAGTCAATATAAAGTGTAAACCAGCCAATTCAGTCGTGTCTTTATTTGTGCATTCAGAGTGTAAACCGGCTCATCGGCCGTATCTTTATTTACTTTTCTTGCGCTTTAAAGTTATAATCGGCTCCTTAGCCGTACATTTATCTCTCTACCCAGTTCGGCTATTCTAAGTCGAACCTGGAGATCCCTCTCTACCTCTGTAAACCTGCTTCGGTTGTCAACAGTCGAGCGGTCGTGAGAGTTACCAGAGGAGAACCCGGCCGAGCAGATCCCTTCTCGGCCCGATCGCTTGATTGTTGGCACGCGGCGCACTTCGACACCTCTGGAGGGTCACCTAGGGGTCGATCGCGCGCAAGCCATATTTTGGTCCCAATAACTTTCTTGGCACGCCCAGTGGGACCCTCAGGTAATTCTTTACCTAATCCTACCGCTAGCATGTCACAGTTCCCGGAGCCATACGGGGAATCAGCACTTCCAGAGCCATCCCTATCAGAATTGTATGCGCAGTTGGCCCAAATTATAAGGTCCCTCGAAAGGAAGGTACTAGCCTGGGATGCCAACGCCGTGGCCTCAAAAGAATATTTTGCTCAATTTGAGCAATTTTTGGCCCAAAATGAGCCAGGCGACGGCAACCTAACGGAGTCCCCGTCAATCCCGTCACAGCCACTACCTGTCACGCCTCGGGGTCGAAACTGCGCCCCGGGCTCGCCAACAGATCCGCTGCCCATATGGGAAGCCCCGTATAGACGTAGCGACTAACCTGCAAAGAAACATCTACACTAACAGATATCAGAGCTGAAATAGTAGAAGCTAAACTAAAAACATAAAATACAACTACCTCTCAAGTATATATACAAATCATCCTCACCACAAAAATACATGTGTCTCTCAGAAAAGCAGGAAATAAAGGTACAACTTGATACCTCACTACAGAAGTCACTCAACAGGACACACTCCAAAATAATACAGGGATACATCTGCTCACACGCACTAAAGATGACGAGAAGGGATCTATCTCGCGACTCCCTTACCTCGGTCTGAAGGAGCTGGATCAGCAACAGGAGCAGCAGGAACCGGAGCAGAAGTCCGTGGAGAAAAGACACCACGACGGGTGTGAGAACTACATCCCACAGTAGTTCTCAGTGGGTGCCGCCAACAAGCCCGACGGTCTGCCCACTAAGTATACTAGAGGCATAAAGTAACAAATGTAGTGCTGTAAAGAAAAGCTGGAAAGGTAAAGTCTACAGCTACTATGCCTCTATCTAGATGCTCAAGGAGTGGAACAGAAAGAACAGTATGCCACAACTAACTCTCACTGAGATCATCCAATCTAAACTGACTGCCACATCGGGTCCAGTCAAACCTGCGCCTACCTACTGCCGCACATCCTCAACAGGACGGATCTACCGTAGGTATGTCCGTAGCTGCCAAAACTGGCTCAGCCAGAGGGACACAAGCATCGACAAGTCGCGATAGAGGAGCTCAATCTCACGCCGGTACAACAACCCGGTCTCGCCTACTCCGGAGTGGCACTCGTGGGGCGCGACCCACACGAGTAAAGTATCCGCGCATCTCTGTCGAGCACAAATGTGGCTCATGCAGGCTATGATCCAAATCCTCGATCAACAAGATTGGCTAACCAACAACCACTGTCTCACTCACTGGCTAGAATTCACACAACTGAGACTCACTGTCACTCTGACAGCTCCCAAGAAACCCAGATCTACCATCACTATCACTCTCCCAAAGAAAGCTGATCTACAGACTGCTATCAACTCCACTCGGTCCCCAGACACAAGTGCAAATGCATCCCACAACCACCCGACCTCCTAGCCCACAACCCGGACGAGAAAAGCTAAGTCCAGAAATGATAAGTATAATAGGTGATGTGGGAATGTCTAAAGCAATAAAGAAACCTAGCCCAAGTTGAAGTTTTCTACAGTCTGGCTGAACATGATACATATGACAGGGGTGCTAGGTCAAGTTCCAAAGTTTTAATAATTAGCATGTTGTAGGAATCACAATGAGATCACAAAATTCGACAACTAATATACAAGAGTACAAGCATACAGTTTTCACATGCTTTTTAATTCATTTACTAGCATGCATGCTCCTACATTCATTGAATTAGCGTGCAGTCCATAGATTTTGAAAGCAAGGTCACCCACCTGAGCGCGCTGACTGTCCGGGGTCGTACAGCCAAGAAAGCCTAGAAACAGTCAAATCACAAAATCCACCAAGCCAACAACACGGTAGCAGTGCTCAAAATCTCCTGGGTACAAAACATATTCCAAGATTACACTTTAATCCACACAATTCCAAGTTCTAAAAATTTGTGATGAACAGTCCCTTAAACACGAAAATTTCACCTGAAAAACATCCTCCAAAAATTCCAATAAAAATATGACGGCGATGCTCGCGAAGAGTAGATGTCGATAGAGTCCTGAAACGTCGAAATTCGATGTCCGGATAAGGAGATAAAAATCCGACAAGTAGGTGCTGTCCAAATCATCCATCAGTCACAAAGGGGATTAAAAATGTACCCAAAACCCCAAGCAAAGCTCAGTTCCAGAAAAAGTGTCCAACACGAAAGTTGTAGATTTACCTCTTGCGAAACCATCGCCGTAGAAATTGTCCAAAAATATCGTCGGGGTAGCTCTGTAGACCTCCCAGACTGAAATGCGACGAAAATGGGCCTCCAACTGGAAATCGTCGCTCCGCACCCCGATGCAGAAATCGCCGTCGTCGCGGCCTCCAAAAATTCTGAGCTTCCACCAAAAGATGCACAAGAGGGAGAGGAAGAATTTTGGTTAAGGGCTCAGGAGCTAAAAGCTTCGGGAAAAGCCTCAAAACCTCGGCCCAAAGGGCCTATTTATAGGCTTCTCCCGAAAAAAGGCCCAAAAAGCAAGCCTTTAAGTTTCGGGCCCAACTTTCGGGCGCCCGAAAGTCTTCGGGCGTCTACAGTGTTGGGCCGGCCCAACACTGTTCACGCCCGAAAACACCAAATGCCGCCACGTGTCCCGCCGTACAGGGAATAGCGGTGCGGGGCCACCCGATGGCTGCCACGTGTCCAAACAGGAAACAGTAAGGCGGTGGGCGCCCGCCAATGAGCGGGCGCCACGTGTCCCCGCGGCTGACCCGCCGCCGGTCGCCGCACGCGCCGGTCGCGCGACGTGGCTCCCACGTGCGCACGCAGCCCGAGGCTCCGGCCACGCATCCCGTGCACCGCGCCTGCTGCGCCCGCGAATCAGAAGGTGACACGTGTCCCCTACACCCGGTCCACGCATTCCGCCTTGGAATTCCATGGACCGCGCAACGTGCACCTACCAACCGGAGGCTGCCACGTGTCCCCCGCCTTGGTCCATGCACCGCCGCGCTCACCCGATAGACCGCGCACCCTGAGCCCGCCAATCAGGCGGTGCCACGTGTCCCTGCGCCGGGTCTGTGCACCCCGCCGCGCTGCTTTGTGGACCGCGCGCCGTAAATCGGCCAATGATAGGCCGCCGCCACGTGGCATGCCGGCAGTCTACGGCCCCTCCCATGCACCAAAAACCACTGAAAACTTTCGGGAGTCCGTTTTTGGGCATCCGGACACAGAATCAAACAAGCAAATAGCCATTTTCAAGCGTTTTTCCGTGCTGAATCCATTTCCAACCTCTGTTCGGCCTAATTAATTTTAGAAATTTCAACAAACCTAGCCGAAGGCCAACACAGCAAGTGATATCACACAGGGTCCATCTGGGGCATCCCATTGATGCACCATGGGCCAGATACACCAATACTAGGTATTCTAACAGTGGATTCATCGAAAAAATATTGCATGGGAACCAGGGCCACTACATTACCAACACAGTCAGTTTTGTCGGCACCAACAATGGTAAAAGCGCTGCAGGTTACGCCCCACAAGACGACACTTACGCCGGGGGCAGGGAAGCTACAAATAGCCCCTATCCCAGCTCAGGATAGGCCGACAAGTTCAAGCATCGACCACCAACTGGAGACCAACCAAGGGTCACCTACGTTACCGTTTTCGTTGGAAGATCAACCCTATACTGGGGGAAGAATGATGGAAGGGCAGGTCTTCGAGATGGGACTTGCCCAAAAATAAGCAGGCCTGGGCACACCGCTGCTTATTTCGCCTCCCCCCATCATGTCAACAGACACACACGATAGGCAAGACGACGTGGAGGCAGGTCTAAAATGAAAGACTGCATCAAGCAGGTCATGTGGCCCCGCTTTCTAAAATAATGAGGCTGGCACAGCCGGTGGTCGTGATGGCCTTGGCAACAGACACCCAGCTTCCCGTCCGAAAACAGAATGTGTTCGGCACGATGGTCGGGACGGCTATATGGCCAATTTTCAGATCCTCTTATCCCGGGGATACGGATGGAGGACGCCCATATCTAGCCAATTGGAAAGGGTCGTTGTTCGATAACTCTCGGGGGTGGTAACCGAGAGCGTGGTTGAACATGTAGACCAAGAGTAGTCAGATCATCAGCGGTGACTTCGGCTGATATTAAGTTAGCCGAAGATAGGATCGACTCATGAAGCCGAGATCAAAATAAAGAAAATCGATGAGGGTGGGCTTATTTTTGCCAACCCCGAAAGTAGATTAAAAAATTAATTCTTTTCTCCCGCAGGTGAATATGATCGGCCTTAAAGGTAAGGAGCCGACCAAGGGACCCGAGCCTACCGCGGAGGAGAAATCGGCTCGGAATATGCTTCGGCTGTGCACTTGTTGCAGAGCCGAAATGACGAAAAAAGATTGGGATGATCTCCTCGTTCACATACCCGAGGAGGTGGAGTATTGGTACACCTTCATTTTTTTGCGTTGAAGGCACGAACCGCCTTAACCACCGGCTGGAACCGGAGTCGGCCGGAGGATCCAACAGACCGTCCTCCAGAGAGAAGGACGATAAAGAAGAATGAGGCCCTGACTCTGCACGAGTCTTATGCTTGAGAAAGGCCAAGGCCGACTCGAGACGGCCAGGAGGGGTCACGGGCCATAATGGCAACAAAGCTCCCATTACGAACACGGGCAAAACCGAGACTAGGGGGGTGCCCCGAAGACCCTTTGGCCAAAAGGCAGAAGGGGGACTGGAGTGCGAGCTCTCGCAACGCTTAACACGGATCGGGCCATACCGGAGGCAAGGAACGCCAGGGGCAAGAGAAGTTCCTGAGAGCCCCGATACCGAATTCTCTTGGCTAACCAGGGGAGAAATGGAGGCCTTGGGCATTCGGCTAATACAAGAGCTCAGGCTACAGCCCTGGCCCAAGCCATGGCAGAGAAAAAAGATCCTTAAGGAGCACTTGAAGAACATGGACCGGCCGGCAGACATGCCAGTGGAGCAATGGTTCACGTCAACTGAACCTTCACGATGGCAAGGGTTGGTCATGACGAGGACGTAGAAGTGTCGACTACAGAGGCTAGAGGCTAATGCCGGCAGCAATGGCGTCATGACCCAATGGTCACGACCAAGCCCGCGATGGGAGCGGCCCACGCATCGGCGTTTCTATGTACCAGGGCATGATTACCAAAAAGCGGAAGCCTCCACCACGTCACCTCAGAAGAAGGCACTAATGCTTCAATCAGTGGTGGTGAGGCTAGCGGATGAAGCTATCCGACTAGAGTTGGAAGTTCGATTGGAGGCCCTAGAGGTCGCTGTGAAGAGTAGCCAAGAGTTGCCGAAGCCCGAGGACCCTGATAAGTGGAAACTCAGCAGGGTGGCCCGACGAGAGAGGTGGCCACCCAAAGATCACGAAGAGGTCCTGACTACATCTTCGACCGAAACAGAGGTCGAAGGAAAGAAGATGCATACTGACGCGTTGTCGGTTGGCTCGGCCCAGGATGAAACTCCCCCTGCCTTGGAGGTGGAGGAAGGGCTACATATAGATCTAGCCGAGTAACGGTAGGCATCGGTTCCCCGGCCTATGGTAACTGGCACCAGAGGGGGGAGCCGACAAGCAAGGCCATGTTAAGGCCTTGGAAAGACAAGCCGACAGTTCCGGCCATAACAATAAAAACCAAAGGACACCGCAGATAAGGCCACATTTGAGCCTCAGGCGATAAAGCTAATTCGGCTAAAGCGCTATAAGCCGAAGTCCCGACCGTGGAAGCCGAGAAGAAAATTAGGGGTACGTCGATAGAGAATGGCAGGATGAAGGATTCTCTAATCGAAGTCTGATTCCACGAAAAAAGTCCCCAAGCTAGGAAGTACCATCACGAATCAGCCGAGTAGTCAACGTCTCGAAAAATCTAGAAAAGATCGAAAGGAGATAAGCCGATCGGTATAGAGTACATGAGACATCATTTAGTATCAATCTGGGAGAAAGTGGGGTAAAAAGAACACTTCGTATTTATTAAACCGATAAATTTGAGACTCAAGAAAAGAGCAAGTACAAAGATGTCTCAGAAACATAAAAGTCGCAATCGAAGAATCCGGTTAGAGGTTGAAGTGCAGGACCACCACCAAGCAAACTGAGAGGGTAGGATCAAATACTTCCTTATGAAGACGGAGGCGCCCGACCACCGCGAAGAACCAACAGGAGTGGGAGGGAGAGAGAATACAAGGTCTCAATTTACTCTCCCAATCCCGGTGTCCAATGAGGGAAGTGTAAGGAAAGCGGATGCGCGTGCATGCACATTTAATGCAGCGAAAATAAATTTTTATTTATAAATATGATCTAATTATATATACCTTAACATCATAACATTTATGATGTTAGTATGTACATATTTATATGTATCAAGATCATCTCGTGTGACACACAAATTATTATTCTAATCTAATTAGAAGAAGGGTTAGAATTTCAACCTTTGCTGATTACCGAAATTGTCTATCGATTGATATTGGATCTGAACTTCCGATCTTTTGAGCGCACAACTGTCCGGCCTCTATGAGTATCAACACAAGGCTGCTTCGGAATCTATGCTTCACACAATATAATCTCGAAACTTTTTTTGTGATTTCTTGTATCAATATGGAGAATAATTAATTCTCAAATTGTGCTAGCATTTCAAGTAAATTAACTATAATATAGAGACCAATGATTGTAGAAAAATTTCTCTCTGATGATTAAAGAGAACTCTAAATGATTACTTCATATGATTCTATATGATTTCTCATATGATTACTTCTTATGATTCTCGATGATTACTATATATAATTAGAGGAGATTACTCTCTTCCTTTTATAAGCCTAAGACTCATAAATAGGAGGAGAGTAAACTCCTCTCGTTGTTGTTAAAAAGTAGAGAGAAACCTCCACCATAAAATGAGAGGAAATGAACTTCTCTCATTTATTAAGTGGAGAGGAGAGAAACGAGGAGAGAAGGAAGAGGTTTACTTTTCCTTTCTTAATTGCATGAATTAATAAGTTGAGTGAACGCACTAATTCACTTTCATTTTGTTAAGGATTTTTGTATTGGCGTATTTCGTGAAGTTGAAGATTGAAGATGAAGACTTGACAAATCATATACTTCAATCTCAAAAGAATGGATTCAAATGTTCAGGTACGTTAAATTAAATAATCTTTGATCTTTTGAATACATTCTTATAGCTTAGAAACACTTTGGAATATTTTCTATGGCCAAAGAATCAAAAACTGGACATGGGACATGTTCAGGATCCGGATCGGACCTTGCAATCCGGATCCCGAAGGGTGATTGTTCATTGGCAATTTCAATCCGGATCCTAGGCCATTCCGATCCGGATCCCGAACATGGAAGTTTGCTGAATTGCATGAACGATCCGGATCGGACCTTGTGATCCGGATCCCGAACCCTTGGATTTCTGGAATCGTCAATCTCGTTACGACGATCCGGATCGCAGTAAATCCGATCCGGATCGCCGTCCTGTAAATTTCCAGAAAAGGCGGTTTTTGATTCTTATCTCTTTCCAAAAGGTTTCTAGCCTATAAATAGACCCTAATATCATCTTTTAGGGTTATCCCAAGGGGGATCAAAGGTAAGAATCCACATAGAGAAGAAAAGGTAAACACCTCTTTATTTTAGGTTTTCTTTCTCTATTGATCGGTTTGATTCTAGGGTTTTCAAAATCTATATTCTCGAAAGAATCAAATCGATGAATACTTAGAGGGTGCTTCCTTGTCTATCTATGATGATCTAAGTATTCAAAATATCATCACCAACAAAACAACGATTTTCCCAAGAAATCGGCGCGTGGATTCGCGTGGCCTTGTGGACTCAAGGTGTTACCGTTTCGTGGATTCGAGACGAGGTGCGCTCGTGGATTCGAGACGTGCTACTTGGGTGAGACCGTGGATTCGGTCTGGCGTCGTGGATTCGACGTGACACGCCGTGGATTCGGCGTTGGACGCCTTCGTGGATTCGAGGTGCGTTGAGGAGCGAGCGGCGAAGATCTACTCGGAGCGTATGGAAAAGGTTGAGTCGTGTGTGTGCGTTATATCACCTTGTACGTGTTTTAATCTTAGTAGATTTCACCGTGTGATCGGTCCCGTGGTTTTTTACTCCTGGATTGGAGTTTTCCACGTAAAATCTTGCGTGTTATTTATTTTCCGCATTGGGTTATTTTTACGCAACGATTTTGGTGTGTTTATTGTTTACACCTATTCACCCCCCCTCTAGGTGGTTTTTCCCCTATTTAGATCCATATTAGTATAACCCAACAATTGGTATCAGAGCGGGAATAGGGTTGTAAACATTGGTCGATGGTGGCAACATCAATAGACCACCGTTCTTCGATGGAACAATTTATGCCTACTAGAAAGTACGCATAAGAGCGTTCTTGATTTCCATCGACGAACGGGTTCGAAACAATAAAACACCCGGACGAGATCAAGGTAGAAGAATTAGTTGGTACACTTCAAACTTATGAAATTACTTTTTCTACTAACTCTTCTGCTGGAAAGCCCTCTTCTTCTTTCAAGTCTTCAGGTATGGCATTGAAATCAAAAGAACATGAAGACGCGGATTCATCCTCCTCGGACTCTAATGATGATCTATCTATGGAGGACTTTGAGAAACAACTCGCTTTCTTGAAGAGAAAATTTCGCCGAAACTTCGGAAGGGGAAACTCAAGCAAATCTTCATCATTCTCGAAGTTCAAGAAAGGCAAAGGTGCTTCTACGTCAAAATCAAGAAAGCAAGAAGGTTTCTCAATGGAGAAGAAGAACGCCGAAGGACAGATCCAGTGTTTCAAATGCAAAGGCTTTGGCCACACTGCAACGGAATGTCCCAGCAAGAATCCACCAAAGAAGAAGGCTACGCAAGCCATCACGTGGGATGACTCTTCTTCTACGGACAAGTCATCTTCTAGTGATGAGGATACAAATGCCATCACATTCTTCGCATCCACGACTTCACCCTTCGTGTATTTCATCGATTGCATCTGGTTCGTTGTCTATTTCTTCCTAGGATGATCAAACAGCATCGGATGATGAACCAAGCGATTCCGAAGGTGAAGTGTAGTGACCTGACCCTTTGGGGTATTTTTGAACTCACATGTAATCGCTTAGGCCTTAAGCGAAATAAAATTTATTAATTTTGAAAAGTCGGCCAGGTAAGGTGTGTGTATTTTTCTGCGATAGAGCGCGAAAAACGATGACCGACGGTGCGATCGGATTCGAAATCCGATGTCGGGATCTCCCGGAACGGGACCCTTAGCGATGCGGTAATTAGTCACGCATCGGAAACCGTGCAAAATATCTTGCACCCGTAATAGATAAGGTGGGCTATCTCGTAAGGATAATTAATTAATTAATTAATTATCCGGTGACGGAATCTAAATCCTCCTACGTACGAATTAATTAAGGGATTTAAATTGGTGGGACTTTTATCTCGTGATTGGATAAGAGATAAAAATCAGGATATTTTATTAAGGGATTTAGTTGGTGGGATTTTATCTCGTGGATTGGATAAGAGATAAAATCCGGATATTTAAGTTGGGAATTTGATTTCCCTTGATTATTTAATAAAGGTGGTTAAATAATCGGTGACCGGGATTCGGATATTAGAGATTTAAATATCCGGGTAATTTGAATCCAACTGGGAATCTGATTTCCCAAGATTATTTGATAAAGGAAATCAAATAATCGGTGGTCAGGATTTAAAGGTGAGAAATATCCCGTCAGGCGGATATTTTCTTGAGAAACAGAAACGGGGAATTATGGGTTTCCTACGTACGTAAATAAAGAAATCAAACGATTAAATACGAGGATCGACGGTGAGGATAATAATTAAACGATTAACTAATAGAGTCATCGGTTGGGATTAATTAATTAACAAATTAATTAATCGGAGTCAAAATATCCGAAAGGGATTTTGACGGTGCGGACTTACAAATTTGATATATCCATAATAGGGGTTATTTATTTCCCCGCTTACCGAGCGAAACCCTATTTTGATTTTCCGCCTCCTCAAACCCTCCTCTTTCGTACGTGCCGAAACCCAACAACCGGAAAAAGAAAGAAAAGAACCCTAACCGGAGGAGAAAAGAGGAAAAGAAGAGGAAGCGGAGGAACCCGATCGCCCCGATTCACGTGCCGGAGATCGGATCTTTTGTTCCGATAAATTTAAGGTGAGTTATCATCGTTTCGTTTGATAAAACATCGGGGATTTTCCGTGTTCTTATTAGATTATTTTAACCGGAATTATCGTTCGAGGATTTGTATCGGATCTTAGTTGATGATTTATAACGGGTGTCTTGCTAATCGAACTTCCGATCGACATTTTGGGTGATTGTCGATCGACGGTTTAGCCGTTAGAGATTGCCGGGAATTTTCCGGGAATTTTCCGGAATTTTCGGGAATTTTTCGGGCGACTCCGGCGGGACATAGTGGGTTAACGGGGGCCGCCGCCGCCGTTGTTAGACGGGAGGCCGCCGCCGTCGTTACCATGTTCGCGGGGTCGTCACCGGAGTCGCACGGGAGCGAAAACGGAGAAGAAATCGCAAAGCGGGCGCGAAAACGGCGGAAAACTAGGGTTACTGTAGCTGTCCGTGCGGCGCGGTCCACGGACTCCGGGCGTGCACCCGGTGCACGCCCCGCACCCCGGAAGCGCAGACCCGGCGCACGAAACCGTGCGCCGGGCTGCATCCTGTGCGCGGTGCACGCCCCCAGGCGTGCACCCGGCGCACGCGCTTGCGGCCGAGGGACATGGACCCGGCGCACAAGCGCTGTGCGCGGCCCGGCCCGCACCGCATGGTGCACGCCTCCCGTGTGCACCCGGTGCGCGCCGCGGCGCTCCCGCGGCCGTGGACCGGTGCGCGCAAGGGCTGTGCGCGGCCCGGCCCATTCTGCTGGGTGCACGACTCCTGGGTGAGCCGGGTCTGCACCGCCGCCTTCACTGTGTGGTGAGCCCGGTCCATGGTTGCCCCCGTGCACCATCTGACAGCCCGGAGTTCATTTGCTCCGTTTGGGTCCGTTTTTCCACCGTTTTGAGCGCGGTTTTCGCCGTTGGGATCGTTATTCCAGTGGCTTTCATGTCATGGCCACTTGGGACCCCACTGGGTCATTAATTTATTATGTTGAGTGCCGCGCGGTGTGTTCGGTTTGGCGACCGGACGGTGCCGGGCTTTATTCCGTCAAATCGTAAGGTGGGGTTTTTTCCGTTTTGAGGTGTTAGTGTGTGTTTCTGACCATAGTTTATCTGTGCGGACTTTTCTTAGGTCCGGGCACAAAGCGGGAGAGCGCGAAGGATATTGGTGTTCCGATTTCTCTCCAATAAGGTGGGTACGGTTGCGATGAGTGCAACCGGTGCTGTAAGTGCATCTATCACATTAAAAGTACTCCTTAATTTACCTAACAAAGTAGATGAATAGTTTAACCTT